>CM052552.1:70257044-70288729 GCA_028533065.1 Trachops cirrhosus
TTTTTTTTTTTTTTTTTCTGCCCTAAGAAATTTGATTTCGTTTTATCTGGTGTTTTTTGGGCGACACAGTTATTTATTCACTTTATTTTCAAACCACAACAATAAACAACAAAGTCAGCTTTGGCAACCATTTCGCCCAATCAGCAAAAATATTCAAATATATTTCTGTTTTCTTTGTTCTGAGGGGAGTCTCTTGGGGGCAGCGTATACATGGGTATTGTTTTCTTATCCATTCAGCTACCCTCTGTTGGTTGAAGCATTTAATCCATTTGTATTTAAACTGATTATTGGTAGGTACACAAACTTAAAATATAGGGGGACGTCTCCAAAAATACATGATTTTGTAATCACCGTACCATTCCTCTGAAATTAATGCAGAATGATATTGAATGTAGACTGTAATAGAAAAAAATATATGTATGTGTGTATATATGTCATTTAAGTATCTGTGTATAAGTCCTGGATTTTTGTCCCCTAAATTCTCTCTTATTGTTTAGTGACAGTGGGCATTCACTCTTGTTTTATACTCATTTGGGGTGTGGTCAGACAGTTCTGTCATGAATACTTTGTACAGGGACCGGTCCGTAGTCTGTCACTGCTGAGCCTTCATGAACCCCTTTGTTTCCACAGGACATGGACTCTCTGTGGGACCCCTGAGTACCTGGCCCCCGAAGTCATCCAGAGCAAGGGCCACGGCAGAGCGGTGGACTGGTGGGCCCTGGGCATCCTCATATTCGAGATGCTTTCGGGGTGAGTACCGGCTTCTAGGGAGGGTCAGGACATGCTCCCCAAAACGTCTGTCACCTGCTGACTTCCTCTGCTCTGGCAGCCCCTGGATGGTGCACGGGGGTTGCAGATTCTTGGGGTGCAGTTTCCACCTGGCTTTCCCGTCATTGGCTGGGCACCCTGAGAACACAGGTGGCTCCCTAAGACTGGAAACAGAGAGGTTTGTCACGCCCGGGGACACTCTTGATCCTGCATCCAAATATCCCTGTCTTCCATCAGTACTTCTCTCTTCTTCTCTGCATGGTCTCTTTGGAGCTGATCAAAAGCAGTTCAGGACTTGATGAGAGTGACCAGGGAGGAGGAAAAAAGTGTGTTTTTCTGAAACCCAGGACTGGCGTTGAAGGGCTTTTGGAAGGTCACATCTTTCGCTCATCCAGGTGCCCGAGAGGTCCACCATTTGTGGAGGGGTCCTTGGGATGGAATCAGGAATCAGCTTTCGGCTCAGGGTGGTCTGGTGGTCTCAACCAGCTGCACAGAGCCAAGTTGCTCTGCTCCTAGGAATCTCAGATGCGGGGACGCATCCCCATCCTGTGAGCCGAAGGCTGTTTCTCGCCTCTGATGGTTCCATGGCCGGCCAGCCAGCCCGGGAAGTGCCGGGACCGTTTCTGTGGACTGCGGGACGGGCTGCATCTCTGCCCCTCACACCTGCTCCCCTTCCCGAAGCTTCTCTCCCCTTCCCCGCTTCCTGTCCGTGAGTCTCAGGACACACTCGGTTGAGCTCCTGGTTGTATCGGAAGGCAGACCCTGCTCTGCACCTGAGCGATGCAGGGAAAGTCCTCAGATGGTACCTGGGAGGCTTCCTTTCAGGGGGACAGGAAGGTGGAGTGAGGGACTTTTCCTGCATGGAGAGGGTGGAAGAGCCAGAGTGCAGTCTGTGCAAACCGGGACTTAGTTTTCTGTCTGCCTGTCTACCGTGCATCTATTGATAATTCGTGTATCTATCTGTCACTCATTGCCCATCGTCTGTGGCCTATGTATCATCTGTCCACCTGTCTATCTGCATGTCTGTGTCCACCCACCTGTACCGTCTATCCATCTGGCTATTTATCTATCTCTTTATAAATATCTCAATCATCTCTCTATATTATCTATTCATCTATCATTCATGTCTACCTATCAGGTGTCTACCTACCTACCTACCTATGTATCTGTCCATCCGCCTATCCATCTATCTATTTATCTGTCTTCTTACCTGTCTGTCAATCACCTACTGTCATCTACCTATTTATCCACCTAAAATTCTGTAGAATGTTCCATTACTGTTTACTCCAAGGTCTGTAGCAAATCACGAGGACCACATTCCTTCACAGACACCCTCGCACAGGAAGTTCCCAAGCCCAGACAAAGGTCACTGTAACCTGCGCGCCAGGGGACCCTGAAGAAGATGCAGAGGCTGCTACAATGTAGCCACGTTCATCAGCTTCCGCTGGGGCGTGCGCCATCAGCTCGCTTTCCTGCTGCAATGCTATCGACCACTAGAGGGCAGTACCGCCCGCCCGTAACTGTATCCTGGGGTCCAGTGATCCTTAAACAGAATGAGGTTCCTATGGTCGCTACTGTTTTATTTTTAGGGGAGAGTATAACATTACAGAACATCACAATGTGCAACGTTATTAGCAAATAAAATATTAAAAGGCGGCACACTGTCGAGCATCATATTGAGAGAATACAATAGGAAATCTTGACATATTAAAAGGGCACATCAGAATGATGTAAAATAAAGCATTGTTACAGTTACTGGGATATAATTAGGATATAGTATACTTTAAAACGATAATATGTTATAATGTTAGAAAACACAATATTTCTGTTATTCTAAGAATATTTCTATTCTAATAGGCTAGTTCTCGAAATCAAATAGCATATCAGTAACAGAATATTTCTAATCTTTTCCTAGCATAAGAGTAGAGAAGGCAACCGTATACCTGCAATCCGATTTATCGTTGGGCTCTGTTATTAGAATAATGACGGGGAATAATTAAGATTCTCTGCAACCCAGAGCGCTCACAGGCAGCCAGCGGTTTGCTCACGGCGAGTGGATTTCCAGTTTCCCCTGGAAGGAGCCGGGTGTCCTTCAGATCCACCTGCCCCTGGGCACTCCGCAAGCCTGCCCCACCCATGCTGGGCATTTGCTGGCTCTGCTCCCTGCCTGGCCCGCCAAGCGACGAAGGGACGGACTGGGGAATTATTAGCTCGAAGACGTTCACAGGTGGCAGGGGTCGGAAAGCGTTAATATGCACCCCTTTACGACCAAGCACGCCCCGGGGACTTTCTCATTGTGGGTCGCTCATAATTCAAAGCCGAATAGTTATAGTTAGGAGACCTTAACAGCCACGCACAGTAGGGCTGCGGTCTCCTCCACACGGTGTCTCTGTTTAGGCCAGAGTGTAAAAGGAACTGATTTTTTTTTAAAGACTGTTTCACACCATGTCCCGCATAGCTGCGTTTTTATGGTGACTTAGGGCCCTTCCTTTTTCTAACTCACCTACCTCTGCTTCCCGCTGATTGTCCTTTCTGGAGGTGATATGCCACTTTCTGATTTTTTCCGTTTTTCTACTTCTCTGATTGATATGTGCAGAGTTAAGGTGTGGAGTCTGTGTGCGTGTGTCCTGGCGCTGTCCCAACAAATGACTGCTCCCTGGGAGGATATAAATCACAGATGTTCACCCTCCCCTGTCCTGGAGACCAGAGGTCTGAGGTCCAGGTGTCCTGGGGTCACACTCCCTCCACAGGCTCCAGGGAGGGGCCTCCCAGCCTCTTCCAGCTCCTGGGGCTCCAGGCATCCCTGGGCTGGTGGCTGGTCCCTCCAGCCTCTGCCTCCATCTCCCTGTGGCTTCCCCTCTGGGTCTGCGTCTCCTCTTCTGTCCCTTCTCAGGACACTGTCATTGCACGCAGAGCCACCCTGACTTGGGACGACCCCCTCTCAGATCCTCCGCTCATCCCACCTACAAAGACCCTGTTTCTGGATAAAGTCAGGTTCCCATGTTGTCAGGGTGAGAACTTGCACATCTCTCTTGGGAGGCCACGCGTCTACCCACTACTCTCAGTTTTTTCTTGCAAAACTTAAAGAATTCACTTGAAATCAACAAGAGAATTATTGCTGCGTGTTGACATTTGCTGTCATTGATGCGGATATTATCGGAAAACCCCATTTTTTCGAACGTTTCCATTGCTTGTTTCGCTGACTTATGAGACCTGGTTCTACAGGCTTTTTGATAAAACCCCATTTTATCAAATTGGCAAATTTGAGAAAATACCCAAACTAGATGCATGTAGGTATGTTATATGTATTTATTACACCCTCAATTTACTTAGATTTTTGTTGTTGTTTACACCTGTACGTATGTTTCTTCTTTAGACTATTTCTAATTATAATTTTTTTTATTTCCAGATGTTAGAAAAGATAGGTCTGTTGATTTCTGTAGCACGGTGACAATCTTTACCTCTGCAACTCTGTAACTCTACCACAGACAATAGCTAAGCCGTGTATCCATAATATTTTATTTACAAAATGAGGCTGTGGGACAGGACTTCCTACCCCCCAGGCCAGATCTTGGGGCCCCAAGTCCCAAGCTGAAAACCAGCCCAGGGGAATTCATCAGCTCTGGAGGCTCAGATACCGGCTTCTGTAACATCGTGGACTGTCCCTGCTAGGTGGCTCAGTTGGTTGCCATCCTGTTCCTTTAAAAGGTTGCCGGTTCGACCCCCGGTCAGGGCGCAAATGAGGCCACTAATGGACGTTTCTCTCTTTCTCTCTGTCTCTCCCTCTCTCTCTCAAATCACTAAACATATCTTAAGTGAGGACTAAAAATAAAAATTAAAAAAAAGTTATAGACTGCAGTAGCCAAAAATATAAGACACAAAGTCGCCATCCTCTTCGAAGTGCCCTGTATATATTTATTGAGGTCCTACTGCGCCCCCTATGGGCAGATGAGTGAAGGACACTAAGGGGGCCCGGCTCGCCTACTGGGGGGGTGTTCGTCATTTGCACAAGCCTCCAGGTCAGAGCTGGTCACGTGGTGTCTTTGTGGTCCCCTGGTCTCTGCGGGGCTCACAACAGTCCCTTCCCCGGGGTCCCCCGACGGGACCCCCGCATGCAAGCAACGGGGACATGTGGGACGACTTACGCCCTGTCCCCGCGGACCAGCCACCGCGGCCGCCACCCAGCGGGGGATTTCTCCATTCCCGCCGCCCGCCCACTAAAAATAAATCTTGACGCTCCCAACAGGTTCCCTCCCTTTTTTGACGACAACCCATTCGGCATCTATCAGAAAATTCTCGCCGGCAAAATCGATTTCCCCAGACATTTGGATTTCAACGTCAAGTAAGTGAAAAGTTTCCTTCGTCTCCGGGCGTGTTTATTTTTAAAGCGTCAGAAAGAAGAAGAAGGAAAAAAAAAACCCGTAGGCCAGGCATCCGCCGAGCAGCAGACGGTACTGCGTTATTCTGTGCGTTGTGTGTAAACTATTTTGGGCATCTTTTCCACGGAGAGGGAAAAGGTTTTCACGTCTCTGCTTTGATGACGTTTAACCTGGTCGTGAGTCTCAGCTGTCATTGGCGCCTTCTGAGATAAAGGCCACTTACCAAGAGCACGTAACTGCATTTGTTGTTACACTTAAAAGAGAGACGTCGGGCTGTTTCACACAAAGGGCCCCCCTTCCGCAGCTCACGTCGCAGTTGGCATCCGTGGTAATGAGTTTAGCAGAGTTTTATCTTTTCCCTGCCGGCTGAATTATTCTCATTCTTCAAGTCCTTTTTCACGCTGGGATTTTCAGAAACTGCAGGCTGTTTCAAGAACTTTTGCATTGCCTCGACGTGAGTATCTTTGAGTGTGCATTTCATTAAATTCGTGGCAGCAGGGAAACAAAAAAAAAAAACTTAGGTTTTAAGAATAAGAATGCTGGTCTTGGCCAGGTCGTTCAGTTGGTTAGAGCATGGTCTCCGTAGGTCAAGGTTGCAGGTTCGATCCCCGGTCAGCAGGGCACATGCAAGAAGCAAACAGAGATGCATCAGTAAGTGGACAGCAAATCAATGTGTGTGTGTGTCTGTCTGTCTGTCTGTCTCTCTATCCCTCTAAAATAAAAAAATGTGAGAATGCTTTTAGTTTCCAGACACCTTAACCAATCTGCTCCCCTTCGACCCACTTTGCCTCCTGAGTCCTGACTTCTAGCTGCACCAGAGGGTCGATGGGTCCGTTCACCCTTGGCCAATCACAGATGGTGCTAATGTGTCTAGTTCAGGCGAAAGCTTTGCTCTCTTTTCTATTCATTTAAAGTTTTTTTTTTTTAGCAAGAAAAAGAGGCTGCATTTAAAGCTGATCACCTAGAAGAAACCGTGCCCCATGCATGGTGAGACAGTGAGCTGCAGAGGCAGGTAGAGCAATCAAAAGTGTGTTTCGTCTAGAAACAAATGAACTCTATTATATAGGATTTTTCTTCCAGGGTCCATCTGAGTTGAGTCACAGCATTGCACATGGGTAGCAAAGCAGTTTTAAGGTTGAGTTCTATATTTGCAATCATTGGCCAATGATAAGATTAAAAGCTACTCGCAACCACAGAGACGTCTGGCCATGGGTGGGCAGCGTCGGCCGCCTAGAATTCTCCTGGGTGAATTCTCCTGGGGGTTGTGGAAATAGTCCTGGCTCAGGTGCACTGTGGGGGGTCCTGCCCACAGAGGGCGTGACCCTGCAAAGTCTTAGGCAGCTCAGAAGATCACCAGAGCTTTTTCCCTTTGTCTAGTACGGAGTGACTTCGACTCTTCCAGGAGAAGTCTCCCCAGGGAAGGACGATCCAAAAATCTTAGGCTATGGATGAGGACTTCCATGGGCAGGGCTGAGGTCATTTCGATGACTACTTAGCCTGGGTTTCCAACGCTCTGAGGAGAAAGAAGGCATTGGAGAAATAACCATCCTCCAAGTCTTGTCCCTTTTCCAACTTGCATTCTCGTAGTTTATGTTTATTTTGGTTTCCATTTTTCATCATTTATCTGTTTCTCTCTTTCCTCTCTCTCTACTCCCCCTCCACGCCCCCCTCCCAAAAAAAAGAAGAAGAAAAAGAAAAAAGAAATAAAATCCTCATCATTCACGCACAGCCAGGTCCTTCCCTCCAACCTTGGGCGTCCTCATCTTCCATCCAAACAGGACTGGCTTGCTGTGTTTCCGCCCGGCCTGCCATGTAGGGGGAAGACCTGATGAATGTGACATCAGACCTGAACGGCTCCCGTGCTCTGTGCCCTTATGAAAAGGCAGGCCCGTAAATTCGGAAACCCGCAGGGCACAGCACGACTGTCTTGTTTTGGTGAGAGGAGGTGTCTTTTCGGGATGGACCGCCTGACAGCTGAGTTTTCCGTTCCGCCCCACACTTTTCTCAGAGCAGATATAGATTTGTCTCATTGTCTCAGTCCCTTTTTCTGTGCGAAGATTATATGATCAGCCTCTTTTCCTGTGAGCTCACTCCCTGCGTACCGGCAACACAGCGTCACATAAATTATTTGGGGATGGATCACGCTGAAACGGAAGCGGTAGGAAATGTTAAAAAATGTGAGCAATCGAACCGTTGTCCAAAGTCATATTCTGTGGGTAGGTTTTATGGCTCCTGACGTGCTCAGTCCACTCGGGTCTCTATCACGACGTGAACGGCTTTTATTTCTTTGTCTCCTTCCTCCCAACAGGGACCTCATCAGGAAACTTCTCGTGGTTGACCGGACCAGGCGCCTCGGAAACATGAAGGTCAGTGTGTCCTTGAACCTGGGGCGATTTCTATGGCCATAGTCGCTGTCATTGATGCCACACTTTGGGTTTTTGGAGAAAAACAAAGGCACGGTGCTCGTTTCGAATCGTCAGCCCAGTTTCAGATCTGGCTTTCTGGGTGCGCAGCATCCAGCAGGGCGAGCGCCCCATCTCGTGTGCGTGCGAGGAAATGACTCCCCAGTGATCTATGAGCGATTAGTTATGTATCAATGTGTCACTCCGTCTATTTATCTTCCTCCCCTCTATCTTACTTGTTCATCCACCTATGTCCATATCAATCATCTGTTTTCCTTTCTCTGTCTCCATAGTCATCTATGTTTTATCTGTTTACCCACCTATCATCTGTTTTTCTACATGTAGCATCTATTTGCGATCTATCAATCTTCCACCATCTCTGTTATGTACCTTTTGTTACCGATCATGTACGTATGTGTGTATCGATCTATCATCTGTGCATCTTCCTTTCTCTGTCTCCGTATCTATCTATCTATCTGTGATCTACCTATTGTCTATTTTATCTATCATCTGTGTATGTATCTATGTATTTATGATCTTTCTCTCTCTTTCTCCATGTCTATGTAATCAATGTCTATTATGTCTTTCTATGTACCATCTATCTTTCCATCTGTCTGTCTATCTATCTGTCTTTCTATCATCTGTATGGAAATCGTAATACCTTAGTATCTGCACGAGAGTTGGAACCACTTGAAAGCAGTAAACTCCAAGTCTTTCTTGCCTCCTCTCCACACCACTGAAGGTACGCAGTCCACGGATACCTGTTGTTGGACTTCGGTGTGGTGTGATTGTAAAATCTATTTTCCCAATAGGAAAAGAAGAATTGTCAGAACAGGTAGCATGAGAAAAAGCTAGCAACAATTCACATCACCATTTCTTTCCTTTCGTAGTTGTGGTAATAAGTTTTCTCTTCTGTGGATGAAAAACATCAAAACTTTACAGATGAGGGACCGATACAGGTTTTTAGAACTTCGTGTTGAGTCGAGATCCCCCGTTCCCTGTGTAACAGCACTGATACGTTTACCTCTTACCACTTCCAACATTAAACTAACTGAAAAAGTTGGCCAAAATGTCATTTAAAAGAAGGGCGTCATGGAAGGAGGAAGACTTGAGAGGGACTCTCAGAGGTCATGGTGAGCTTGGTGTCCGCCAGCTGGCCATCAGCAGCCCCCTGGGGAGGACATGGACAGACCCTAGTTGTTCATTGGAAGGTAATCTTGTGCAGAGGTTGAGATCTCTGAACTCGGCCATCCTTCCGGACTTGGTCGTGGGGCGTCCTTGCTGGAGAGTAGTGAGCAAATCTCCTCATTCAGCGAACCTCAGTCTCTCTGTCTGGGCAGGACAATGAGCAGCAAAGAGAACTGTAAAGATGAACAGAGGTGACAAGCTCAGAAATGACTGGCGCTGTCACTTTGTGCTGAGAGGCTGGCCTGAGGTCATGTCTTAGTGCTGCTTCCAGACTAGCACCCACGGGAGCGTAACGGCCATTTATTTCTCCTAGGAAGGGGATATTATGAAACAAAACTAAGTGCATAGGGAGTTTTTCCCAAGAGCGCCCCCTGCAGGAGCAGTTGCTGAAAACATGCCAATCCTTTGGGTTGGGTTCTGTCCTGAAAGAACGCAGACCCTTTAGAATATTTTATCTCCCGCCCCATCAAAATCCTGCGCCCTGATGACGCACGTTTCTCTTCAAGAATGGAGCTGACGATGTGAAACGCCACCGCTGGTTCCGGACCCTGGACTGGGAAGCCGTCCCGCAAAGAAAACTCAAGGTGTGACATTCTTCCCAGGGCGACTCTCAGGGAGGCATCCTGAGGAAAGGCTACGAAATCCTGAGTGTACGCCTTCTCTGTGCGTGGCTGATCCCTCATTAACTGGCACAGTCTAACCAGTCGTTTGAAACCGGTCATAAGCCGCGTTACCTCTCTAGTGGGTGTCTTGCCGCTAAAGAGGCACCTGGGTGGGGCTGAAGACCCCAAGTTTGGCAGTCACACTGTCGGCCACCCAGCTCCATATCTCCCTGGCTCGGCGGCCCTGATGAGAAAGCTTGTGTCTGGGAGGGACTTGTGGGTATTTTGCAGTGATGGTTGTTGATGAGATGGAAAATATTTTGTGGAGCATCTTCCTTTGAACGGATGTGTGATTGACAGCTTTCCTCGTAGAGTATCCTCGAGTACAAGGAGAGGCTGTGACACCCCGATGCCCGGGCTCCAGCCCACACTCTGGGGGTCAGCCCACGCCACCCACGCGATGAGGCCACGTGAAGTGGCAGGGGGAGGCGGAGGGACAAAGACGCAAGTGCTCCCCACGTCTTTTTAACCGTGCCTCTGTGTCTTGGCCCGTCCCATAGCCCCCCATCCTGCCCAAAGTGTGTGGCGAAGGCGATACCTCCAACTTCGAACCTTATCCTGACAACGACTGGAACACAGCGCCCACGGTGTCTGCCAAAGAGCTGGAAATGTTCAAGAATTTCTGAGGACGCGAGTCCACCCCGGGAAGGTATGTCTGTATACTTGGTAATGGAAAATAAAAAAACAAAAAACAGTGAGGTTAGTACAAAATACAGAAGATGTCTGATAGAATTGTATACCTGAGACCTACCTAATTTTATTAACCCATGTCACCCCAAGAAATTCAGTAATATTTTTAAAAAATAAAATAAAGATTAAAAGGAGCGAGGTGGACAGGATTCCACGGTAAGGGGGATTGTGTTGATGGATCAGGACTTCCTTCTGCCACTCGATGCAGCAGAGACAGACAGCACAGACAGACAGTCCTTCCAAGTTCATCCTAGAAAGACCCCAGTGGGCATCACTGGGTGTGTGTGGTGTGGCCCCGGCGTTATCAGCCCTGCCTGCAGGATCTCCGTCCCCAGCCGGGTCCAGCCTGGGCAGAACCTGGGTGTGAGAATCAGACCCCTTGGGGATGGGTATGCGTCTAAACATTCGACAGGCACAGCTGCTTTTGGGGGGTCACAAACCCTTAGTTCTTGTGCTATGAAAACCGTGAGATTCAAAGCAGCTTCCTGGCAATCCTGGCTGGTTATTTTCAAAATAATTTGGGCTTCTTTTTTTTTTTTCAGTATGGACATTTTATTTTATTTTCCTGTTTATATATTTTCTTTTTTATTTTAATTGTTCAAGTACAGTTTTCTGCCTTTTACTCCCATCCCAGCCCACCCCCCCCCCCACCTTCCCCACCTCCCTCCCATTTCCACCCCTCATTTTTGTCCATGTGTCTTTTATACTTGTTCCTGCAAACCCTGCCTTTTTGGGGGCTTCCTTTTTGTTAAAAATGAATCACAGGGACCTTGCGAGACTTAATTTGAGATTGTAAAGAAATGATTTTGGTATTTCATTGAACTTTTCAAGATCTGTGATTCGACGACTGTGACCTTGAAGGTCAAGTTTTGATCCTGTACTTCAGAGAAGTAAAGATAGTTCAGAGGCTCCCCAGTTGTTAATCACTTGTGTACCCCGGTTAAATAGATCTTCCTTCCTTTAACGTTCAGGCAAGAAAACTCTCCCACGAAGACAAACCCAGTACTCCCAATGACATGATTCACCATAGACCTGTCTTGTTTTTCCCCATTATTACTTTCCCAGTAGCAGTTTTGAGGACCAGAAAAATAATCTAATTGTCTGGCCAACACCATTCGCAAAACACACCGTTGCCACAGCCTGGGAGGGAGGGACTCAATGATAATGGGAAACCTCCCCTTCCTACTGGCATTTCCACGGAAATAGCAGGAGGAGAGCTGGATGAAAGTTATAGCGATGGGATAGAGGAAAGATACTGGAGACATAGGTGGGCATGTCTGGGAGAAAGCCCTATGTCTCTTGGCATATTTTATCTTTCCAGCTCACCATGATTGGTTTTACGATGTCAACTGTTTTTTTTTTAATTTAATTTTTATTTTTTTAAAATATATTTTATTGATTATGCTGTTACAGTTGTCCTATTATCCCCCCTTCATTGCCCTCCACCCTGCACACCCTCCTCCACCCATGTTCCCCCCCTTTAGTTCATGTCCATGTGTCAGAAGTTCTTTAGCTTCTACATTTCCCATACTATTCTTGCCCTCCCCCTGTTTATTTTCTACCCACTATCCGTGCTACTTATTCTCCATACTTTTCCCCCCTCTCCTCCTCCCACTCCCCTGTTGCTAACCCTCCATGTGATCTCCATTTCTGTGGTTCCGTTCCTGTTCTAGTTGTTTGACTGGTTTTTGTAACGTAACTGCACCTTGATCTGTCTGAGCCCCTTCACAGCTCACACGGTCCAGTGAGGGGGCTTAAAAATCACAAAATCTTCTTGAATCTTTAAAAAAATTTTTTTTCTTTCTGGTCTAGTCAGATGCTCTGATTTTCTTGTAATGTTTTATGATTGATTTTTTAAAATATTCTTTAAATGATTAAAAGACTTGCTTTGTTTTATGGTGAAGAATACTTCATTGATAAGCCAAATACAGAGAGTTTTTTTCCTAGTATAAATATTATGAAATCTACTTAAAGACACAGAAGGCTGTCACCTGATAGATTTTTGTCTCCTACTCGGTGAATAGTTTTTTATCCTGTGTCCCTAGCTACTCTATAAAAGACTGTGCCTATGGAAAGACACTTTCTAAATGTGGTATATCTTCTTGGCAAGGTGTGTAAACAGCATTTTCCCTGGTGGACTCATTCTTAATGTACCTTGTTGGATGGTGGGCACAGGGTTTGAAGACATGCCTGAAGGATAGGTGGAAACCAAGACACCATTTCTTAATCACGTGGCTTTCTATTTATTCGACAAATCTGGATTTTGCTGTTTTCTTTGCAAACCCCATATTTTAACCTTTCTCAGTCCTTTTCCTGAGAATAATTTGTACATGGGGGCAAAACCAAGACCTGCTGTTTTTAGGAAGAGTGATTAGCTGTGGAAATACCACGCAAGAACGTAATTCTTCATGAAGCAAAACCCTGCCCCGTAGATAAGACAGCTTTGGCATCAGCACTGCCCTCCTCAGATGATTAAGGAAGTTGACTTCGCTGGTTATGTCTAAATTACTCTGCGTGATTTCAGCATGTCAGGGAGAAAGTGAGGGCAGTGGGCCAGGAAGGAGACACCTCATTTTCTGTTTTAGTGGCATTCATCGTTAAGCACATTGAAACCAAGACCCAGTTTTGCAGGAGCAATGACTCTCTTCTTAGCGTGGATGAGGATAGCGTATAAACATGGACAGCCCACCTCTAAAACACTGCTCAAAAAAGAAAGAAAAGAAAAAATGAAACACTGCTCAGTTTCTCTTGTGAGGCATGACCTCCCCTTCGTAGAATTCAGGTCTGTGGACCTTTGCAATAAGAAGGTCAAAGCCCATTGGGCTTCTTTGGTGTGATGACTATGATCACACCACTTACTCACCGAGTAGAAACTAACCAAATCCTTTGTCCTGTTTCCTACCAGACACAGAATGACGTCAGCGTGCGTGGGACAAAGACGTCCAACTACGCAGCCTTGGGGACACCCCGCAGATGTGACTAGGATCGGACCACGTTGTATCCACCCCCATATCTACACAAAGGGGCTGGAAGCCACACTGGACACTCATGGACCTCACATTATTTAAGCAACTGGAAGTCGACGGCACCGGAGGACGCTTGGAAGAATTGTTTGGTTGTAGATTTTATGCTGTCTTTCACGCGGGTTCTCACTGTGATGATACGCGGTGTCCTCAGAGCCTCAGCTTTATAAGCTTGAATGGAGCGTGCTTGGTTATAACCACAGATTGTGTGCGTGTGTGTGTCTGTGTGCGTGTGCAACGCCGTATGACAAAACTTGGGGAGACCGTGTTCAGACTTTGCACAGCCGACGATGTTCAGTTTTCCCTTTTCTCTGTCAAGAAACGGCTCTCCTGGGGACAACACCTGAAAAGTGGGATGTGGTGTGCGTTTGCTTCAGCACCTTCTGTGCATTTGTGAAGAAGATAATCGTGCAGCGTTGCACAGCTAACATCTGAAGTGCTTCATATCTGCCAACGGGAGGTCTTGGAAGCAAAGGCAAGGGAAAGAGACTTGGGTTTGGATTTTAGTCCAGAAATAGTCAGTGACCATGGCAGTTGCTCAAGGAATGCAGCCCAATCAGGAAATCTTCTGTATCTTCCCAAATTTCACACGGCCTGGGGGAAGGCTACCTATAAAAATGCTAATACGTACCCCCTGCAAAGGTGACTCGATATTGGCTCCCTGGCGTGCGTCACCTTCAGTCAGAGATTTTCTTTCCATTTGCACGTTGGCGAAAGTGACAAACAGGTGACCTCTGAGATGTCAGCATTGGGTGTAGTCACGCGAACTTCCCTCGTTTGGGCTCAGTCCTCTTCACCTCGTATGTGGTTGAGTTGAGTGCGTCCTGCACACGGTGGTCTCGGCGACCGGGCAGGCACGAGGGAGGTCAAGAGGGTGCGATTGCTTCTCTTTGGAGCTGATTCTGAGCGTACTCTGAGAAAACTCCTGCCAACTCTTCCCCCCGTAAGGCTGACCTCCTGAAAGCCAGAGGTGGCTTGGTCACCGAGGGCATGTGGTTCGATGCTGGTCTTCCCCCAAAACAGGGCACGCGTAGGAGGCCTTGGTGCCTGCGTTGTCCATCATTTATTGTCTTCCCCACTCTTCCGGTTCCTGATTTTTAGACAAACCTAAGCAAGCTGCCCATGCAGCATTAACCGAGGCACCTGGGAAAACAGTGTTAGCCCACATCGCTGCGCATCTGGTCTGACGGCTCAGCTGTGCCCTCCCCTGTGGAGATGCAACATCTGTGTATTTAAGGAGCAGCTTCTGGAGCCTTCGGTGACAGCAAGGCCGTACCTCGAAGACTTCTTCTGTCCCCTCCTCCCTTTTCTCTCAGGTCTTGTCCAGACAGGCAGAGCTTCTCAGGCAACTGCAATAGGGAGAGTGTGCCCGGGGGTAGGAAGATGGAGGCTTGCGTGCCTTCTTAGGTTGGTACAGCTCAGGTGTGTTCTCGAGTCACCTGGCCGTTCTTTACTCTCAATGCTGTCTTCTGTCCTGTGCCCCCAAAGGTGTGTCTTCCCATACCTCTCACTACCTCTGTCTTCCACACACATGTCGAGCACCATGACGAACCACCTTTTCACAAAGCCACGCACACATGTCAAAGGCAATGCATCGACCTATCCTATTTGGGCAGATTCCACGCACAAATCAGAAGGCCCTGGGTGTATTTGAAGGTGAAATGAAGACCACCTGCACCCCTAAAACTGTAACATTAGACAGTAAGAGTGAAGATGCTAAAGGCTCCCCCTTCTCAGGCAAGACCTATGAGATAGCACCAAGTCTTCAAACAGAAATAACCCAGGAGGTGAGCCTGAATACAGGATTTAGTAAAACCAACTCTTTGCCATGCGCAACTCAAGGAGAAATTATTGCCAAATGGGCTCCACACACATGTTCCTTGAAGAGCTGTGTTTTCACTCTGCACTTCTCGGTCACCGTCCTGTGTGGATTTCGTGGAGGGCCAGCCTTGCCTAAAACTTCAGCAATTTCTAAACGGTTTCATCATGAAATGTCAGATTAGATTGGCAAGGTGATCTTCTGCCCTGACTTATCCACCTAGAAAGAAAAGCATATCTCACATCTTCTTACTATCACATAAATTATTATTATCATTATTATTATTATTGTTGTTGTTATTATTATTATTTTGGAATCTTCTGCTTAAAATTAAAAAAAAAATGAATGAAAGATTATTCTTGAATACAATCAACGCATTTACCATTATGCATATTTTTAGGCTTAGTTCTTATGGTCCAGTATTGAATAAATGGAATGGAAATAGCATCAGGGAAGCATGGCGTGGATTGCCTTAATTTTAAACCAATTTTGAACAAATTGTGCAAGAACCACAGATGTTTGAGTGCATGGGTAACGCTGCCCTTTGAAAATGTGGTCATCAGCCACCTGCCATGCAACAGAAATGAACAAGGGAAACAATTTCTAACAATCCCTGATGCTGTGAATACTCACCTTTGACAGTCCCGCCCATTTTCCATGTTGCACACTTGGTGTGTTAAGCGTCCACAGCAAGGTGACAGTTAAATTGTGTGGCAATGAACAAGCTGATTTAATCAAAATGAGGTCCCAACACGTGAGACACTCCGTTTCCATTTAACAAATCATCCAGTGGGTTCATGCTGAAATGTACCTGCCTGTGATCTTCTACAATCAGTGTGTGTGTCAAGTTTTGAAGCAAATTCATGGGAATAATCACAAAATTTGGCTCAGGAAAAAGTGATAGATTGGTCTCATGCCCATTTATGCTGTGGCAATATTTGCCTACATAAAAGTACCTTTAAACATCTTTAGGATTTGGATCTAAGCCAACAAGACTTACATGTAGGTGGGTCTTGTTTTCTTGCTAGAACTATCACTCCCTGTCTTTCTTTAGCACCTGCAGAGCTAGAAAGGAAATAAAATCACAATTGATCACACAGCCCAGCATGTACCTGTACTGGCCAACTTGTAACCCCTTCCCAGCAGAAGTCAGAATCCTACTCAGCGTAAAAATATTCTTGCCCGAAATGGCCCCATGTTGGTTGCTGCTGTCAATAGGACCGATTATGCAAAAAAAAAAAAAAAAAATCCAGGAACAAGATACTGTGTGTTCACTTCACACCATCCACAGCCAGGGATTCACTTCATGAAGTGTCTAGAACGTTTTGTTTGATTCTATGCATCTAAACTTCCAGACCATCCTGTCACCAGTGGTAGGGTCCTCCTCACGCTAAACACGTGTGTGACGGGACCTGCATTTCCCGTTTCCACATCCACCTAAGTTGCCTCTACCTGCAGGACCATGTTAATCGTTAGTATGTGGCCAATGCTATTAATTAAGAACCGCAGCACATCTGTCTGCCTTCCTGTTCCTGACGAATGAGTCCAACAAAAGGGGAGGATGCCCACCTACCAAAAACAAAGGAGCAAAGCGCAGGAAGAGCTGTGTGAAGAAAGGGTTTGGATAGTGTGTCGGGCGTGTGTGTGCGTGTGGAGGTGGAGTGCGCAGGACTGTTTTGACCAGTCACCCTGGTCATATCAAGTTGGCTTTGCAGACCCCGCGGGCTTGCACCCAAAGGAACATGTCCTTCCCAAACAGGAACACGCTCTGCGATGATTTCCCATAAATTATGGCTTTCTCTCGAGATGTTTGATTTTGCTTTCGCGCTGCGCACTTCTGTTATTTAAGCAAACGTCATTACGTGTCTATTTTCCTGGGTGGGATGGGAAGCCGTTCGACCCTCCTGCAGTCGCTGCTTGTGCTCCGTAGCTCGGCTTTTTCTCACGCTGTGCCGGGGGCCACCTCATTCTTCCAGGGCCAAGGGGCTGCCGGAGCGCGCCGCAGACAGGAGACGGAGTGCCTTTGTTCCCCGCGGCACGGCCCGGCACCCCACCCCTAGGATCCCCACCAGGGGGTCCTAGCTTCTCTCGTGGGGGCGGAAAGCACACTGTTTGTAATCCGTTCAATTCCTTGCACAATGAAAATCACTGTGATCTGTATATATATATACCTTCGGAAAATTCTACTGCTGTCTAATTTATGGAGTAACCCTGTTGAGTCCAAGTTTGTTTAATAAAGACTTTGTATCTTTTACGAATTCGGATCGTGGTTCTGTGTTCGGTGTTGCCCGATGAGCTGCCGCTTCTCTCCTGTTATCTAGTCCAGGGGTTTTCATTTTTAAATGAAGCCTAATTTTTTTTATTGAGCTATAACTGACCTATAACATTCCATTGCTTGCGGGTGCACAATATAATGATTGGACATGCGTATATATGGCAAAATCGTCACCATGGGAAACCCAGTTAATGCCCATCACCACACAGAGTTGTCCATTGTTTCGTGGGGAGGACTTTCAACACCTACCCTCTTAGTAACTTTCAAATAGTGCCCTGTATAGTACAGAGTTACTCTATCTTCATATCTGTGAAGGGCCAGATGAGTGACATGTAATTCAGACCACAGAGCACCGAACCGCAGATAAGGGGATGCTATGCATTTGCCGTATGACCTTGGGTAGGTGTCAATGGGCACCTTGTGTTAACTCGGGCCATTTCTATGCCACAACACCCTGGCCCTTGGAGCATTCACTAGCACCTCCGTCAGGTCCTACACTCGGCACTTTGTGTGGGGGTATGGGTTACTAAGTTCCCGTCTTTCAGCCAGTTTAATGATGCTAGCAGAGTATCACTGCCTATATTTACTACGCTTTCCATTACATTTCCAGGACTTATTTATACACCAGTTACCACTGTGGACCCTTGAAACAATACTTCTATTCTTTATGTCCTAGATCCTGGTGATCACTATTTTATTCTTTATTTTTATGAGGTTTTTTTTTTTAGATCGTACATGTAAGTTAGATCACACAGTACTTACCTTGTTTTTTTACTTCTTTCACTACATATAAGGCCCTCCAGTTGCATCCCCATTGTTGCAAATGGCAAGATTTCCTTTTTCACGGGTGAGTAATATTCCATTGTACATATAGGCCACAGTTTCTTTTTCCACTCAGTTGTCGATGGGCACTTAGGTTTCTTTCATAGATTGTGAACACTGGGGTGTGGTATGTCTCTGACGTATGAATCAAACATTGGGGTGGTATGCTGAGACACCACCTGACACCTGTTAGAATGGATACAATCAGTGCAGGAAATAAGAAATGTTAGTGGGCATGCAGAGGAAAGGGACCCTGGTGCACCATTGGTGAGATTTTCAGTTCACAGAGCCACCGTAGAAAGCAGTATGGACCTTCCAGAAAAAAAAACAAACAAACAAACATTAAAGATAGAACTACCCTGTGACCCAGCAATTCCACAGGTGGGACCACATCCAGGGTTAATACTTAAAAATACGGTGAAATAGGATATCCGCCCACTTGAAAGGTAGCGACGTGGAGGCCAACACAGCCTCACTTTCTTACGCAAGACCTCACACTCAATAAATCTCGGGGCCGAGATGTAAACTCCAGCTGCTCCCACTCCTTCCAATGAGCCCATGAAGGTTCGATTTAAAAAGTAGAAGACATTCAACGAAGAAAGCAAGGACCAGATTGCCGAGGTCCCGATGAGCACACTGGCAAAATTGGCCAGCGCCGAGGATCTACCCGTGAGTGCATTGAACAGAGGACTTGGGGTCAGAAGGCTGCCTTTAAGGCAGAAAATCAGGTTAGGCAACGTCTCCGAGAATCAGATTTTATTGTCACCGGCACATTGCCCTCCGGAACCACGTCCAGCAGACCGTTTCGTAAACCTGTGAGGCTACCAACTCAGATCCTTTTTTTTTTTTTTATGGTGGTTAAAAAATAAAATAAAATAAAATAAAACCCACGCACCGTGAAATTGGCCGTGTTAACAACATACGAATGCACAATAGAGTATTGTCTGCTGTAAGCACCCCCTTGGCCAGCAGGTCTGTTGAAGTTACTCCGTTTGCATCATCAAAACGTCGTACCCGTGGGTGAGGGTCAGTTCCCTCTCCCCCGCCCGCCTTCCCCCCAACCCCCCAGTTTTGTCTCAAGTTGGAAAAGTGAGGGGCCTGACCGCCTGGGTCTTCCATTTCTTGGGAAAATTGGCAGTTTGAGGACAGCACGGAGAGTAGACCCCGGTTTTCTGGTCTCCTCCTACACTCCTGGCTCTCAGCCCGTTGCAGACTCAGCCTTACCGGCCCCTGGGGGGCCATGTCTCCGAGACCCACTGGCCGAAACACAGTTCTTCATAATGAATCGGAATGTGTGTGCGGCCGTTTCAAACCGGTGCCTTGGAAAAAAGGGGAAAAAAAATATATATCCAGAAAGGGCAAAGTTTAAAAAGTGATGTCACAGTGGGGAGTGAACGGAGGGGATCTGGCCAGCCCAGGTCTGAGGTTTTACAATTATTTTCCACCGTGCTCCTTTTTTCCCTGAACTGACGAGTAGTGCCCACAAGGCCTCAAAGACTTGGGGGGAGGGCGCAGAATTCATATTGTGAAACATACATTGAAGGCCCTAGATCTATCCATTTTATTGTGGACAGATGTTCAGACGTCTTTTCGTTTTTATATATTTTTAAAAGGTTTTATTTATTTATTTCTAGAGAGCGGGAAAGCGAAGGAGAAAGAGAGAGAAATATCCATCTGTGGTTGCCTCTCACATGCGCCCCCTACTGGGGATCAGGCCCAAAACCCAGGCATGTGCCCTGACTGGGAATCGAACCACGGACCCTTTGGTTCTTAGTCCATGCTAAATCCACTGAGCTACACCAGCCAGGGCCTGATGATCTTTTCTGTCTGTCTGTTTCCTATCTCTTTCCAACACAACCCTCGGCTCCCCTTTCTACTGAGAAAAAAAGCCCTGGTGGTCTAATATCAGACGTTTATGCCTCTTTTAGTACATACTCTTCAAATTAAATGGGGCTGAATCAAAGACCCTGTAAGCCATGCTGTGTTTTGGAAATGTTTCCCATGGCCAGAGTGAGAAATATATTTGGCGCATTTGGGAGAAGCCTCCAGAACTCCCAAGCACACACGTCTAAAACTAAACGTGAAAACTCCAATCCTAACTTTGCAAATTAATAGCATAGAAATCGTGTTCTCAAATACAACTTTGTTAATGTGAAATTGAGCACTGGTGCTCTGGCTGCAGGGTTTGGTTGGTGGGAGCATCATCCTGTGCACCGAAAGGTTGTGGGTTTGATTCCTGGTCACAGCACATACCTAGGTTTCAGGTTGAATCCCCAATCAGGGATCTCTCTCTCTCTCTCTCTCTCTCTCTCCCTAAAAATAAATAAACATCCTTCTGGGACTGAGGATTAAAAAGAAAAGAGCCAACTGGTTTTTATTCCAAATTCAGTTTGAATCGTTGTGAGGACCCCCAAAATGGAATGCATGGGTTTTGCTTACTATTTTAACAAAAAAAAAAAAATGCTTTTCTAAGAAAAGTGTGCCTGCTCTTAACGTCTCCTTTTTCGCGTGGCTGGTGATCTAACGCGGAATTTCACGCCCGAAAGGGTGCAGAGGAAACCCCTGGTCTCCCGCTCACGAGTGCAGACGGTGAGTTTGTTTATTTGCATTTACTTCCATGGTTCGCCCTGGCACGCGCCTGCCTGCTGGCCGCTAGGGCGCGTCAGGGTACCTTGATGAACTGGTGTGCCAGAGGCCACATTTTTCCTTTTTCCACCCTTTTTCTGCATCTCTATAAACGTGTACTTGAACCAAGGAAAAAAGAGTGGGTCCAGCTATTTAAAAAAAAATTTTTTTTGCAAGAGTTGGGTCAAAATTGTGTTTGCCAGTGCAGGTCGCTATTGGAGTTTTCCGATCTGCGCTGAGATGTGCCCGCGGGATCTGTTTTTTTGCCTCCAAGACGGGGCTGGCGATCGCTGGGTGGGGGAGAGACAGGCAGCCCCCTCTTACACAGAACCTTCCCGGTTCTCGCCCAGGCAGCTCGGGGTTCTCCATGTGCGCAGGCCCCGGGGCAGCTGGCTGAGTGTTCGCTTCCCAAAGGGGGACGAGGGGCTGGAGGAGGAATTCCACCTCTCGGGCGTTTAACTGTTTCAGATCAGAGGTGCGGCTGTGGTGGCTTCCGCCAGCCCTGGTCGGCAGGAAAGACCCTCACGTTGTAACCCTCCACCCACGTCTCATCCTTCCCCTCATTGACTGAATTGGACTGTTGCTGATATTTTGGGTCCATGGTTCTTCATTGAAAATCTGCTTTGTTTTCTGCACATTAAAAAAATATATTTTTAAACCTTTCTTTTAAAAATTTTTTATTTATTTTTAGCCACAGGGAAAGGGAGGGAGAAAGAGACGGAAACTTCAAGGTGTGGTTGTCTCTTGCGCGCCCCCTACAGGGCACATGGCCAGCAACCCAGGTCTGCGCCCTGATTGGGAATCGAACCAGTGACCTTTTGATTCACAGGCCGGAGCTCAGTCCACGGAGCCACACGAGCCAGAGCTAAAAAATATTTTTTCAAGTAACGACAGATAATTGCCACTCCAGGTTCCCTAAACAGTGGTAGATTTGCCTGTTTCCAGGCAAAAATCAACGTGGATAAACCCACTTAAAAATGCCCTTTTCCTTGGAGAAGCATAGAGAAGCCCTTCAGTTTGTAACATTAAATCTGTCAAATAACTTAATTCCTTAAACCAGTTTTAAGTATTATGACATTTCACTTGCACTATTGAACATTGTAAATGGTCTATTTAAAACAATAAAACTATGTCAGACATCACACAGATTTAAAACCCGCTGAACCACAGATAAATTGGTATTCGTAGAAATAGCCCCTTCGGCCATGGTTACGGAGGCTTTATGCTGGTAGGAAAATATATAATACTCCCGATCCAGGTTTTTTTTTTTATTGTTTACACTCAGCCACTTCCACATTCATAAAAGATTCTGGGCTAATGACAACTAGGGTATTCTCATAAAGAAATCACTGAGTTACCTGCTTTGACCCTTACCTGCACGTCAGCCAGCATCTCACCTTGCTAAGGTCACCGTCCCCCCACCCCAGGCTGTGCCCCTGCTGTTTGTCTGGCCCTTGGTGACCCCAAGGTTCCTGCTCCACCTACGAGTCTGCCTCTTCCGGCAGGAAAGGCCATTGCAGGACACAAGCAGGTGAGTGTGGAACAGGAGGTACTTCACAGGAAGCAGACAGGGACTCCTGTGTATCCGATGGCAGACACGACTTTACCGTGGAAACGATATCGTTAAAGCAGCCGTTGTCACTCGTGGCCCGAGGAACTTTGGGGGCTGGAATGTGCGCTGTGCTCAGGGCACGCCGTGCACCTAGTCGGGTGTTGAGCTGCGTCCCGACTCTCCAGCCACGGGGACCAGCGGCTGCTCAGGCGTGACATCCTCAGAGGCCTGCAGACGCTGAGGGACACCCCTGGCGAGGGCCAGCTTTATCCTTTATTGGAACCCACTGCCACAGTTAGAAAGGTGAGTGGGTAGGTAGGTAGGAAGGGAGGTGGGTAGAGAAATGGATATATGTGGATGGATGGGTGGGTGATAGATTGATAAATGGATGGATAGATGAATGATTAGATAGATAGATAGATAGATAGATAGATAGACAGATAGATAGATAATGGGTGGATTGATAGATATAGATGGGTGATTGCTGGATGGATAGATGATAACAGATTAGATATATAGATGATAAATAGTTATATGTGGATGATGGGTAGTTACAAACATAGATTGATGAATATTGTGTCCTATGCAAAGGGCTGAGGCTGTTGACATCACACAAAAGACATCTGTGGCCAGTGACTCCCTGAGGTGGGGTGCCCTGTGCACTGTAGGGTCCCTCCTCTGCACCCGCTGGGTGCCAGGAACACCCCCACCCCCCAGCGGTGACAACCACAAATGTGTGTAGACATCCTGAAAACCCCCAGAAGGTGCACTCACCCCCCAGTTGAAAACCACGGTGTTAAATGAGATTTGGATGTCAGGGACAAACTGAGGGTCACTCACCGTGAAAGCCCAGCAAGGGACAGAGTGAAGGCGTCCATGACGAGTGGCACTGTGACATGACAACGAGGCTGATCGTTGCACAGCTGCCAGATCCTGAGCTCAGGGCCCCAGCTGAAGAACAGGACAGAGTGTGGCAACACACCCAACCAAGAGGGTGGGCTCTTGTCCTTTGCAGGATTAGAGACACCAGGTGGGAAAATCCCAGACAAATTCACACCACGGGACGGACAGACAGTGTGCCTCTGAGCGAAGAGTGACACAGGGAAGAAAGAGGGGCTGACCCTTCTGCCATGGATATGCAAAGGGCCATGGCTGGTGGCTTCTCATTCCACTGAAAATAACAGTAATAATACTGATAATAAAGTCAATAAACATTCAACTCTGTCCTGCCAATCCTTCCCTCGTTTATTTTTCTCCATAGCACCAAGCACTTCCTAATGGCTTACACACATTTCTTCTCTATTTATTTTCATTCTCCCTCTCTCCATGGGGACAGGAAATTTGGTCTCTGCTTTTAGTTTGCTGCTGCATCCCTGGTGCCTAAAATAGTCATTACTCTACGGAAGGTGCCATATGCACAGAAAACCGTCTTATTTGCAGCTTCCAGGAACTGGGCATGGACTTGCTGCATTTTTGTTCCCAATAATGGTTATTATTCTAATGTATGGGTAAGATGCAATGCGGATCAACTACCCAGTTGCTTAAAATAAGGTAACTTACATTTTCTGCATTTTGTGTATTATGACGAATGTTATATAAAATGCCACAGCATGTGTGTATGTGTGTGTGGATGTGTGTTTGCACAACTGTGCATGTGTGTGCAAAGGCAGTTTCAAGAAAACAAGTGGCTGCATCAAAAGAATCCAATGAGGATCAGGCATTGTGAATCGTAATCCAGAAATACTGTATCGGTTTAACCCATCGGCAGTGAATGAAATTCCTTCAGACCTTTGTCCACAGCAAATTTAGCCAACGTTTATGGTCTTGGTAACTGACTTTGTCTAACAAAGTGACATCTCAGTCTTTGTAATCCACGTTTTCTTCTTAGTGATATATTTTTGAACATTTTTGGATGTTTTTCAATGTCTACATTTCTTTGCAATTGTTATCCTTTACCCCGTATTTAATGAGTGGGTTTCACGTGAAGTTCTGTGGGGCTCCTGTGATAGTCTTACAGATTGTTTAGGGATTTTTTTTCTTTCAAAGTAATTTAAGACTGACAAGAAGTCACAGATACAAAGCAGAGTCCCTGTGGACCCTCACCCAGCGTACCCCTATGAGAGCATTTTTTAATGCCATGAGACATGGTCAAATCCAGAAGAACTACATTGCCTGCTTGAAAATATTGAAACTATTTTGAAATAGTTTGAAAATTGAAAATAGTTTGAAATATTGAAAATATTTTGAAATAGTATATTGAAACTTGAAAATATTGCCCACTTAATTTCATTTTTTTCAATCCGCTCTATAGAATATAACTTTAGGTAACATATAAAAATAAAGTGCATAATTTTACTCAAGACATTTTTGGATTTTTATATATTTAATACATGGAGGTGACATTTTCTCAAAATACTTGCAGTCAAGGGGTGTCACGCTTTGGAGCAAAAGTTATAAAGAAATCGCTATAACTCCCCCTTCACCAACCCTTCAACTTCTGAACCGAGCCACTGGTCACATCGTGCAGAGTGTCATTATTATTTCAGCTTATCAGGGCCAAATAAAATGTTTATTCATTTCATTTTTCACAAGCGTCCCCTTTGTATTCCAGGGTCTACTTGGAGTGGAGCGTTGGAATGAATATCCATCAGTATGTAGATCGGAACGCTGCCTGCGATATTTGAAAGTAAATTAGCAGATGTAGAGAAGTGCGGTATTGTTCTTCTTGCCAATTATTCTGAACAATAGGGACACTGCCGTGAACTAGGTTTCCGCCTTCTGCTCGGTGTTTGCGTGAAAGCTGAGAGCGGAAGGCATTTCCCTCCTCAATTTACATTTAAGCCTCCTGGGTCTTCTCTTCCCCTTCACAACCTTTAGGTAGCTCACAACTTTTCCTAGAGGTATTCTAGATTTTCCCTCTGTTATTTATTTTTCTGTCTACAACCAGCCTTGAGGTCACACTGAGAAAACCTTGTGGCTTGCAGAGTGTAAAGCGTCCCTTACCGAACATATTCCTGCTAGCCCCTTCAGCGTCTAAGAGAGTATATACCTCTGCAGAAGCGATAAATACATTTAGAAGGTCTTAGGCTGGGGAGTGCAGGTCAACCAGTTGTCCCCAGTGAAACAGAGCCCTGGCTTTGAGCTGTTGCCAATTGCTGTGATGTAAACACTTCCATTGTGACTGACTGCAAGTTACCAGCAATGGCAAAACAGGATCACAAAACTCTTTATCCGTCCTGTTTATTTATTTATTTATTTTTATTGTTGATGCTATTCCAGATGTACCCCCCTTTTCCTCCCCATTGCCTGCCTCCACCCACCCCCACCCCCTTCCCTGTGTCCACACCACACCGCTGTCTGTGTCCATGAGTCAGGCATGCGTGTTTTCTTTGCTCCCTTCCCCTTCCTTCCCCCAGGCCCTCTCCCCTCCCCTCTGAAAGCTGCCAGTCTGTCCGTAGTCCATGCCTCTATTTCTGTTCGGTTTGTCCGTTTAGTTTCTTCATTAGATTCTGCATACAAGTGAGATCATCTGGTACTTGTCTTTCTCTGACTGGCTCATGTCACGGAGCATAATAATCTGCACACTGGTACAGCCACTATGTGAAACAGTGTGGAGTTTCCTCAACCAACCAAAAATGGAATTGCTGTTTGACCCAGAGATCCCGCTGCTGGGATTATATCCGAAGAATCCCGAGACGCCAATCAGAGAGACGACATGTACCCCGTGTTCATTGCAGCACTGTTTACAATAAATACACAAGATCGGCAGGCAGACAGCCCAAGAGCCCATCAGTAGATGAGTGGATAAAAAAAACCTGTGGCCCATTTTCACAATGGGATGCAACACGGCCGTAGAAAGAAAGGAAATGCAATGTTAGCCTTTGCGATAGCAGTCCCCTTTCAAGAGCTGGAAAAAAACCAGCTCTTGGATGTCTGGAGGGACAAGGAAGAACCCACCATTCTCCTCCTCTTCCCCTTTTCCTGGTGCATCTGGGAGCTTATGAGGCATCATTAAGGGTCCGTCTGTAGGGAGCTAGGGAAAAACAGCAGGGCCAACCTGACCAGGAAGGTAGCAACATCTATTATACCAGCCCTTGATCTCTGCATTCGCAGTATTTTAAGTTGAAACATTTATCCCCAAGTGAAAAATTTAAAAAATGCCTCACCCTTTCTCTCCCCTGCTCCAACTTCCATCGAAGATCCCGATTCACCTCACTGTGTGTTGACCCCTCAGCGTCCTCGGGATTCCCGCTGTCAGCTCTGCCCTGGCATGGCCGTGTGGGGACACAGTTCTCGACGGAAGTTCCTCACGCAGCCTCTTCGGCCCTAACGCAGCATTTATCTGCACGCATCTGTCTGGAGCCCTCATGCCTCCCGTTGGGGATGAGCAGGTCTTTGTAGACTGTGCGACGTCATGACAAGTCCCTCTCAGCTTGGCACGCCTCGCCGGGCACAATCACCCTTGTGCATTCTCATTGACAGCGTGTGAATTCACTGCTCCATTACTTCCTCTGACCGTGGCAGCGTTAGATCAAGTTAACCCATTGAGGTTATTCCAACACTCCATCCCAATAGTTACAGGTCCCCAGTACGTTTTGCAAGCTTGGTCGATCACCAGGCAATTACAGGTTATCCGGAGAGATTACACTTTTATTTGGCTGCGTAAAAGGAAAATAATAACCCTTACGATGATTCTATGATTCCACGAATTCTTTTTTTAAAGAGGGCCAGCAGATGGGAATGTTGTTCATTATTTTATAAATGCCTCCTGACAGATAGCTTCAGAGTCTATTTTCGGGGTTATAATGTGGTGCCTGTGGGTTCTGACAAATGCACATGTTTTAATTTATTTCAGAACATTCCGGAAGTCGGAGGCAACTTTTGTTTCTAAAATGCACTTCTATCCCACAGCAAGTCCTCGCTCACGTGTTTCAAAGATGTGTCCTCGTTTTGGTTCTGTTTGGGCCGAGAGTTGAGTCAGGAATTGGCGCTGGGCGAGGTGAGAGTCACTTCGGCACCAAAGAGAGGGGACTCCGTGTCCGAGTGCAGAAACCCAGGCGCACGAAGTCACGTTCTGGGTTAACAGGACCTGCAGAAGTGGACTGAGACGCAAGAAAACGGGTGTTTAATGGAGCATCGGGGAAGAGAATAATGGGGCAATTCTTTCTAAAAGCCAGTCCAACCGAACCATTTGGCAAACTGTTAATAGAGAATTAACGCGACTTAAAAAGAGTGTTTACCAGCTGAAGGATCATTTTATGCCTGCGTAACCACCACCCTGTACGCCGGAAAGCACTGAAATATTAATACAGAATGCCAACTGCCATTTAAAGAGATTATACTTGAAGTTGAACAATCGAGAAACATCCTCTGATGGTGTTGATTCTCTCGGATTCGTTAAGACACATTCGTGACTGAAATTCTGTTCCCCGCCATCGATCGGTTTGAACAAAAATGGGGAGAAAAAAAAGAACAAACAGGACAGAGACAACACAGAAACCAGAACCAGAGTTGTAAGGGCAGCACCCTGTCTTTGTGGAGCCCACAGGCGGGACTGGGCATAAGAGACTTTCATGTCGTTCTTTCGAAAAGCATCAGCTGTTTCCAGGAATGAATGAATGCCAGAAACCTCCCAGGCTGCTAGGACAACGCGATGGAAATAAATCATTTCAGCATCAGCAATAGATCCTGTAATTATGGATAATGCCTGTTAAGCGTTGGGTTTTTTTTTTTTTCCAGGGCTTTGGGGGAAAAAATAAAGGCAGGCGTCGTGTTCCTTCTATTAGCGATTGTAACTCGCACACCAGAGGCACCGACACGCCCCCCACACACACACACGGTTACGTAACAATATAAGCAGGACCCACAAGCCTCGTGTTTTCTCGATGAATCACCCATCTGCTCCCTGGGCCTGGACACCATTCTACAAAGCTTGCCCTTCCCGTGCCAAAAGCCATTTTCACCACTTGGGGGCTGGGCTGAAGACACTGTCAGAAATAGCTATTGAGTACTTCCTTGATCTACCACAGCACTAATCTGAAAATAATTTCTGTTTGGACCCGAGGAGACCATTCAGAACCACTGAAGTAACTCATTTTTCCTGCCTCTGGTCAAGCTGGTCTTAAGCCTCCATCTCCACTACGAATGAGTAGCCATGGAAACGGGGCTTAGGATTCTAAATTCTTGACTCTCCCATCATCCCCCCCTCCCCCGGGGACCTCTGAGGCAGGAGCTGTTAGCAGGCCGGGTTTCCACATCAGCATTCGTATCTAGCTAGCTTGATACTGGAATTCCTCACACGATCCAGACTCCCAACCAGGCTTTGCTTGCCTCTTGGCACCGTCCCCATCCACCGGTCTCTCCTCAACAGGTGTGAGCCTTCCACACCTGTTCGGAGCCTGCCAGTCAGAGCACCTCCTTAGGGAGGTCTTGCTTCTCAGACATTCCCGGTCAATGTCCTGGTTCTCAGGAAGGTGCTGGGACACAGGCCACTTCCTTCCTCCAGATATAGAGAATAGGAAGCAACTGGCCCAACTTCAAAGAGCGAGCATGGGACCAAAGGCTCCATCTGTCAGCTTTGCTCTGAGCCCCACAGAAATTGATCTCTGAGTGACACTCCTCGTCCACACGATGTGGTCCTGTGTTTACTTGCAAACCATCGGTGCTGATGTTCAAGGTGGCGGGCCACCTCTTCACATGTCATCGGTGTCATGGTGCAAAGATAGAGGGAAGACCCCCATAATTGTCTCACTGTCAACAAGAGTGTCTTCTGAAGGGTGACGATTTGGTGTGTCTCCACGGCCAAAATAGTATTGTGGTACCCACTGCAACACACCAAAAAACAGACACGGCTAAGCTGTAGTTTGAGTGCATAAAGGTGCAGTTGCCAGATCAAACAGAGGCTGCTCAGTTTGAGTTTTGGGTAAATTGTGAATGGTTCTGAAAAGTATAATTGTATCCCATGTAAATGTGGGACACGGTTAGCCTGCTGGTGAGTGTAAGTATGTCCCACGCAATCATACATAGAATGCTGTTACAAATTGTTTCTGACCCGTGAATAATCTCTAGCAACCTCCATATGCTTTTACTCAAAGGGATGTCTAAATGGGATCGAGTTAAAGAAAACAAATCTGAACAAGGAAGAGAACAAGGCTCCATTCATTAAAGACGAGGGGATTGGCAGACAAAAGAAACTGTAGTTTACAATAGTGCAAAAAAAAAATGGCACCGTAAGGAAATTCACGCAGGATGTCCCGACGGCTCTTTGCTGACAATGGAATTCTCTTATTGGGGTTGGATTTTACCCCGGAATCAGCAAATCTCGTCATGTCGGAGACGGAAAAAAATGCCTTGGGTTTGCATTTGGGTCAGGTCTGGCTGTTCTCTGAGCCCTTTGTCTGCAAACATGGGGTGCTACACCTGAGAAACCCCGAGGGGTTTCAGCGTTGTCTCCAGTACCTGCCAGACGGGGCTTCTGTCCCTTTAGAAAAAGCTCCATCCTATTTCTATTCATTCAGACTCTCACGTCTCCTCCCGCTGTTACAGCGGATTTACATATTATTTCGTGTCGAAAAATAAACACCGGATTCACTTCCTACTGTCTTGTAGGCTTTAGAATAATAAGTGAAAGGGTCTTTCCTGAGCATCGAATATTTATACAGGTGGGGTTTATTTCTCCGGTCAAAAGAAAGCATTTTGAATTAATACATCCAATGGGTTTCTCTTTTTTTTCTTTTCTTTTCTTTGTTTTTGGGTGGGATTTTATTTTGGTAGAACAATGACCTAGAAAGCCACAGCCTCAGATCCATGCAAGCGTGGCCCGCATCAGAAAGACAGAGGAGCTTCTAAGGAAGTTGCTTTTCCCGACTCAAGTCTCCACACACTAGTTGCAAACACAGCAGAATGTGCACCATCTGGATGTGAAGTGGCTGCGCAGAGGAAACACTTACAATGAACGAAAACGTTTGCGTCCACAGGACTTTCAGAACAACGGAGTTTTACTGAGATTCTAGAAAAGAGACGAAATGAACACGACTGTGTCTTTTTATTGAGTAGTGCCTGACTTCCTTCCTTTTTTTCTTAAATAGAGTTACTGATTTGTGGACTATAACAACGCAAATGCACAAACGAAGCAGGAAGAGACTCCTTGGTGCGGAGAACAAACTGGGGGTCACCAGATGGCAGGAGTTTGAGGGGAAGAGCTGGAAAAGCAGGAAGGAGGGAGAAGTACAAACTGATCCTCAGTAAGGCTCATGACGACCTGATCTCGTGCAGTTATTACACTATTATTGACTGTAGTCCCCACGCTGTACTTTATTCTCTGTGACCACAGGTTCTATAAATGCCTCACCACAATGCTCCTCTACACCTCAAAGTCATATAAAATGATACTGAATAGCAACTCTACTTGAAAAATTTAAAAATAAAATTTAAAAATAAAATAAAAATGGCCTTGGCTGGTGTGGCTCAGTGGATTGAGTGCTGGCCTGAGAAACCAAAGGGTCCCCGGTTGGATTCCCAGTCAGGGCACGTGCCTGGGTTGCGGTCCAGGTGCCCAGTAGGGGGCGCACGAGAGGCAACCACACATTGATGTCCCTCTCCCTGTTTCTCCCTCCCTTCCCCTCTCTAAAAATAAATAAATAAAGCATTTTTAAAAATAAAAAGAAAATAAAAGAAGTACAAGTTGCCAGTTATACAAACAGTCACAGGATGTAAAGTCTGGCAAAGGGAACAGTCAATAATATTGTAAGAACTATGTACAGGGCCAGGTGGGTGCTAGAAATATTGTAAGTATGTAAGTGTCTAACCACTATGTGTACCCCTGGAATGAATATGATGGTGTATGTACATTGTGACAACAAAATGAATCTTTTTTTATTTTTTGTTTTTTAAGATATATTTTATTGATTATGCTATTACAGTTGTCCCATTTCCCCCCTTCACTCCCCTCCACCCTGAACACCCTCTCCCACCCACATTCCCCCCTTTAGTTCATGTCCATGTGTCATAAGTTCTTTAGCTTCTACATTTCCCATACTATTCTTGCCCTCCCCCTGTCTAATTTCTAACTACCATCTATGCTACTTATTCTCTGTACCTTTCCCCCCTCTCTCCTCCTCCCACTCCCCTGTTGCTGACCCTCCATGTGATCTCCATTTCTGTGGTTCTTAATAAAAGAACAAAAACGGAAAGGGGAAGGAGATGTCTGGGAAGAACCCAGGGTTCTGCTGGAACGATGGGGATAGAACCAAGCACAGCCAGGATTCCTGGGATGTGAGACAGGAAGTGCCTGAGGCATTTGCCAACAGGAAGTTTGTGGACTGGTGAGATTATTTCCCTTCCTGGAGTCGGGACATCAGTACCTTGCAACCAGTGAGTAGCACCTTCATAGTCTTCTCATACTCTGTCACTTTGTGGTCACCCGTGTCAGCTTTTCCTAGAAGTTTGCACTCTGAAATGCCACACCAGAGGGACAGAGAA
>CM052552.1:70289229-70299992 GCA_028533065.1 Trachops cirrhosus
TCAGTCTTTGGGGTTCCTTCGGATGGATTCCCCAAAATAGGATCACGGGGCCAAAAAGCAGTTCCATTTTCAATTTTTTGAGGTATCTCCATATTGTTTTCCACAGTGGCTGCACCAGTCTGCATTCCCACCGACAGTGTACTGGGGTTCCCCTCTCTCCACATCCTTGCCAGCACTTATTGTTTGTTGATTTGTGTATGATGGCCATTCTGATTGGTTCGAAGTGGTATCTCGGTGTGGTTTTTATTTGCATCTCTCTGATGATTAGTGACATTCTTTTCATGTGTCTCTGGGCCCTCTGTATGTACTCTTTGCAGAAGTGTCTATTCAGGTCCTTTGTCCATTTGTTAACTGGGTTGTTTGTCTTTTTGGTGTTGAGTTTTGTAAGTACTTTATAAATTTTGGATATTAACTCCTTATCAGATGTATTGGCAAATATATTCTCCCGTTCTGTGGCATTTCAGTTTTATTTACCAAATTCTGAATGGCATAAATTCTTTGGCATTTTGTTAAGGTTATTTATTATATTCTTCCCATGGCAATTATTTGGGAATCTGTGGGGTAACATAACCAATCTCAGGCTTTCTAAAATTTTACTCAGAGGTCAGTGACATTTCTTTATTAATGTCTCCCTACAACATTATAAATTATGTAAACTCCTATTTTTACATGGATTCTACCACAAAGTATGGTAAGACTCAATGATTATTTGTCTCTTAATTCAAGTTGCAAAGGGCAATTTTCCTGAAAAGTAAACAACAGACAAAATCAAGAAAATATCCCACGTAATCCTTGTACTCAAGAGAAAATGAGTGTGTGTTTGATGGGATTCTCATGAGGACAAAAGTTGCTGATGATAATACAAATAAGGAGGAAATTACTTCCACAAAGATAATTGGCTAAAGAAAGAGTAAAGCCAAAAATAACATGTTTGGAAAGAGTGTTCTTTTCCTGCCGATTGACCTAACAGAAGTGTCCCTGTGCTTGTCCCAACCTATGTGGCCGGGGATGTTACGGTCAAGGCTGATCCCTCACTTTGAGAATATCAGCTGCGGGGGTGGATCCCTAAGAAAGTGATTACGCACAGAAAAACGTGCTGGATGCTTCTAACCACAAACAGCTGCGCCTCGCAAACCACTGGGCGCTGGTCATTAATTTTCTGAGTCTTAGGTGTGGCTCTTCCAGAAAAAGGCATCACACTGACATTATTATAAACTAGTCTTGGGAAAGGACAGAGGCCAGATGGAAACCGAGAGACCCAGTACTGACTCCAAATATTTCCCTGACTTTGCTTTGGGTGGAAGTTTATTTGCCTAGGAGGGCTTGAGCCCCACCGTCTGCGTTCCCACCAGCTGCAGCTCCAGCTGATGCTTTGGAGGCTGTGAGGGCTCCAACTCGAACAGAGAACTTGAACGGACCCTCGGCTCTGGGGAAGCGTGAATCCTTACCTGCCAGGACAAACACGCATTGCTAGACATCATCCCGACAGTCGGTAAAATCCACCAAAATCTTTCAAGAGGCTGTTTGTACTGGGGCCTGATGAGCCCATTATCAGCAACGCTGGTTTCAGAGAAGGGACCTTTATTTTTTTCTTTTTCTTTTCTAATCCTCACCTGAGGATAGGTTTATTGATTTTAGAGAGAAAGAGGAAGGACAGAGATAGACAGAGAGAAACATCGTTGTGAGACAGAAACATCGATCAGTTGCTTCCCATATGCTCCCCGACCAGGAATCGAACCCACGACCTGGGTATGCACCCTGACTGGGTACTGAACCCACAACCCTTTGGTGCACAGGACGATGCTCCAACCAACTGAGCCACCCGGCCAGGGCAGACACGGAAGATTTCCTTATGAGCTGACACCACAGTGAGTTTCTCACTTCTTTCAAGAAGGTAACACCTGGGGAAGACTTTGAAAGATTTTAAGTATTAAAAATGTATCTTAGAAGCCAATATGAAATGGGATTCGGCTCAGCTAATCTACAGGGCGTGCCTTTGGGGTTCAAAGCAGATCGCTGTCTGGAACCGAGTTTTATTTGGGTAGAGGATTTGTTTTCCTTTCCTATGACCTCTGATTCCCTGGCTCATTGTTGACATACGACATGCTAGACCCTTCATCTGGGAGGCTGGCGTGACGAACACGTGTGCTATTACTTGGAAGCCCGTGAATATCAGACCCACAGTGTAACCGAATGGGTTCTCAGCTCGAAGAGTCATGCCTGCCTTTGTCTCACAATTCGAAGCCGTTGACGTCAGACACAAAGGCGACAGGTCCCGCATTCAGCGGCGGACCCGTGGGCGCCGAGACCCAGAGGACTGGAAGGCAAAGCCGCCAACACATGGCTGAGCCTCGTGCAGGGCTCAGCAGCAAGAACAGTTGGCTTGCGCTTGAATTGTGATACCTCATTGGAAATACGGGTTGCCCTAAAATTGTAGAATCAAATATGTCTTTGTAGAATGAGAGTGGAAAGAGTCTCAGGCCAAGTCATCTTTTCCTAATTCTGCCCAGGAGCATACGCACGGATTCTGAAATGCTTGGAACGCCACAGCCTAATAATGAGGACTTTTAGCTAAAACTTCCAGCGTGGACTTACATGGGTAATGACCTCGTACACTTTTCAGATAATGTCTTATCCATCTACGACCATCCCAATAAATGTAGAAAGTGAAAACACACACAGAGAAAAATCCACCCACCACTGGGTGTTAACATGCAGTGTAGAGTTAGTATTTAAAAAAATGGAATAAGTATTAAAAAAAAATCCTAAAAAGAGTTTAGTCTTGAAGTTGACACGATCATCTTAAGGTGGATTTCAACATGAACCTCTTAGTTTTAGGAACAAAGATCTCAAAAATGCGTCTCTTCTTACACACATTATTATCACTGACTTGCTATTCCAGTGACCAACAGTCCACACCAGGGGGATTAAACGGTCCGCTTTTCCGTGAACCTACTCCGCAAGTTGCTTCCTTCACAAGATGAATTTACTGACACTCAATTCTCCATGTGTTTGTGCAGAAACAAAACAATTGTTTCTTTTCTTTTTTCTTTTTTTTTGCTCTTCACTCCAGGATATGTTTATTGATTCTACAGAGAGCAGAAAGAAGAAAGAGAGAGATAGAGGAACATCCATCGTTTGTTTATGATGCGCGCCCTGATCGGGTATTAAACCTGCAACATCTGTGCCCTGACTGGGGATGGAACCCATAACCTTTTGGTGCATGGGCATCACTCCCAGCCACTGAGCCACGTGGCCAGGACACAAAGGCCACGTTTCAGTGCAGTGTGAAATGAGTGTCCTTCCACCGACCTTTCTTGGGCTGTCCTGCCAGGAAACTCTCTCCAGTCCCCACTGTGGGAGCCCAGGTATCGTCCGCCAGCTCCTAGGCCCCCTTCTGTCTTATTTCTCCACCAGCCCACGAACGCCAGGCAGACGCAAGTGGCACCACACGCCTGAGAGTCCCCCACGGAAGCCATTGGTGACACAGCCCATATCGGAGAACACTTATTCTTCCAGACACGTGGAGCCCAGATGGAGTGGCCCCTCCCGCCTCCATTTCTAAAATTTGCTTCTGCTGCAGAAATTAATGTTCCAACGACGAGAGTTAATGGGGATTCTATTTATAGCCCACAGCTTGAGTTGAACTGTGCTGAGGGGATGACCTCACTCATTAAATATACACACGTCTTCCCAATGTGGGTGCTCCGGTCAGGGATATTATGGGGGGCAGTTGCTCCATCCCTCCCTGAGGCTTTCCTGTGAGGCACGTGGCAGGTTCTTCCTGAACACCCCGTCACGAGCTCCCTGTAAAGAAATCGTCCTTCATGTGGACAGGAGGCTAAATACTCCTTTTCCCTTTCGAGAGCTCTGTGGGTTTTACTTACGGGTTTCCTTATTGGGAGGAGATCTGGTTTTGTCCAGTAAGGAATCTCCGGGTCAAGAAAAAGATTGATTAGGACCTAATCAACAAAGCAAACAAGCAAGCAAAATAGAACCAGAGACATTGAAATTAAGAACAAAGTGATAGTGACCAGCGGGGAGGTGGGAGGGGACAATGGGGATCAAGGGGTAAGAGTTTTCAGGAACAACTATAAAGGACACATGGACAAAACCAATGGGCTGGTAGGTTCAAGGGTGGGAAGTGGGGATGGTTAGGCAGAAGGGACTGGTGGTGGGGGAGATGGAGACCACCGTACTTGAACAACAATAAAAAAGAAAAAGGAAAAAGACTGAGTGAAGTGTAGACTGCAAAGGAGACTCGAATATTATATATATATAATATATATATAATAATACTTAGACCAGACTGGTTATGGGTTCACTTCTGCTTTTGTTGCAGACACAGTCAGCGTTTCCAGCTTGCATCCTGCTGGCTACATCTTCTACCGTGTGTTGTTGAAAATCACAAAGGTCATGGCGGTTTGTGGTGGTGGCCCCCCAAAACGAATGTGGCTCCCCTGTGGAGGAAGCCAGGTAGCTCTCCTACGTGAGAGAGGAGCCCACCTGACCCCCGTGCCAATGGCCAGACATGTGATGGGACCCCAGCCTGGGCCGCCCGCCCATCCTCAACCAAAGGACACCGGGCTGTTATCGCACAGAGAGGACCAGCAGAAAGACCCCTGTCTCAAGGGAGCCCAGTCTAAATTGCTGACCCACAGAAAGGCAGGCAAATGCTGACTGCTTTTAGCTATTAGCTGATAGGGCTCTTGAATGAACAAATACTTTATTTCTGGGGCGTGTGGAGGCTCTCACACCGCTGTTGATAATGAACTCCAACGTGGAAGGCAAGCTCGCCACTGGTTCTGTGGGCCTGGCAGGGACCTGAGGGTCCAGCAGAGTTTGAGGACAGGTGGTGGCTGGTTTTAGCTGCTGGACATTTTGGGGAGGGCACAGTCTTTTTAAGTGGAGGATTCATGGACCTGAGCCAGGCTCAGCTTGGGTTTCCAAAAGGAATTCCCTTAGACCCAGGGAAGTTGGACACCATGACGGGAATTTACGTTTTAGACAGGATTTTGTTTGTTTATGACTTGGCTTGCGTACAGGACAAAGGGCTTAGCTGCCTAATCTACCATAGTTACTCCATCATTATCCTTTCATTGTTTCCCCCCAAAAAGCCCTGAAAATGTATATAGTACAGATTCCATATTGTGTAAAGAACATAGATATGACATTCCTAGTTTCCATGTATCACTTGAGTTTTGTTGGGTAGAGTGACTCTGAACCACAATTAAGATTTTTAAATGTTTCTCTTTGGGTGATTGCTGTTTTTCACTAGTCCTCTCGTTTCTAATCCCTCATCTTCTTAACGGTTAAACGCTTGCATAATCCAAGGAAGGATCAGTCGATCTGTTTCTGATTTATTTTATATTAACTCACTGAATATTTTTTGTATGTACAAGGAGTCTTCTGGGAGTATTTAATATACTATTTTGATCTTGCTTTGCTAAAAGCATGAACCCATATTTTTTTTTCCTCAGGGTAGAAATCTGGAAGAGATTTAAATTATGATCAAAACAGCAAACTCATGAAGTTTGAATGGTTTCTAATCTTGGAAAAAAGAATTTCCTCAGCTTTCATTCTTTTAGAAGAAAATTAGATTTCAACTCCCTGGCTTGCACACAATGTCCACACTTTTTCCCCCCTTGCAATGTGCGTAAGATTCAATTTTACAAAACGCATTGATTTCCCCACCAACCCTATGGAACCTCATTAAAACATTTCAAAAATATGTAAATCATGTAAATGATAATTCAAAACATTCCCCCCCCCGGCATAGGGAGATGATTAAAAGACATATAGAATTTAAGTATGGTGAGAGTTTTTTCAGGAAACTTCAGCCATGCCGTTTTCCACCAGAAAGTCAGAACTGGGCCAATTAAGGAGAACACTGATGAAAATTGAATTTACATCGAGTTCCTTTTACCCACCTCCCTGGGGGACAGCTGATGGATTAGAGACACAAAACTTCTCCCCCAAATCACTGACAAGTATCAGAAAGTTTCCCCGAAGCTCCCCAATAAAGGCATGCGTGTGCCATGAGGCATCATGAGGAAATACGCTTAGCTTCCTTTGGCCTGACATAAAAGCAGACGCATTGGAACCCCAGTTGGGGGGAGTCTGCCTGGAGAAACTCCCCAGGACATCACTTTTATTGCTCATTATGCTGAAAGGATTCTTAGGAAGGAGCTGCTTTTCAGCATCTCCTTTCAGCTGTTCCTCGGAGCCGAAAATAAGCGCCATCCCTGTTGGTAATTGGATGTTAGAAGTTGTAATCAGGGCCCTAATTGAGGATGGCTTCCGCGGGCGTTGTCCCACGTGCTAAGTCTCATTTCCCTGGACGTGGACAGAGTGGTACAGGTGGCTGGCCCGGGGCAGGTGTGAGGGAGATCCTGGAGGAAGACCTGGGAGCCATCTGGTGTGTGTGCATTAGTGTGTGTGTGTTGAGTGGGGAAGATGGACCCACGTCCAGTACTCAGAGTGGACGTGCTGAGCTATGGAAGCCGAGGTGGGGGCGGGATACTGCACGGCTTCACACAACCAAGCTGCCCAGGGTTCAGGGAGAACAGAGGACAGCTGAGGACAGAGAGGCCAGCAGATAAAGTAGAGAAAAAAAAGGGACAACTATAACAGCAAAATCAATAAACTATACTGAAAAATAAATAAAATGTGCAAATAAAAAAGCCTAAAGTAAATGCGACGTGATAAAAATAAAATTAAAAAGACTGGCCTAAAAAATGAAATAAAATATAGGCAACAGACTGACAGCTGTTGGTGGGGAGGGGAGGGGAGGGGACAGGGGGGGAAAAAAGGGGAAGTGAGCAGCCAAAGAACATCTATGTCTGACCCATGGACAAGGACAGCATGTGGTGTGGACACAGGGAAGGGGAGCAGGGGTGGAGGAGAGCAGGTCAAAGGGGGGAAATGGAGATATTCGTAATAACATCAACAATAAATATAAAGAAAAATTATATATGTGCAGTAAAATATTGTTTTGCCTGCCTATGCATGTATGTCAAGAATGCAGAGATGACCAGTACAGAACCAGTACCACTGGCTCACTGGAGGTCTGTGACATAAGCCATCGTTTGTGGGGGGGTTAGGTTTTTTACACACACGAAAACCCTGGTGGGTGACATGCCCAGCAGAACCCCAAGACTGCTGGCCACTGGACTGCACAGTGAAAAACACCATTAATATGGCAGATCTCCACGATGTTACATCTTATTACCACAATAACACAAAATTTATTTGTTAAAAAATCTCTTTTCCAAAACAAAGAAGAAGCAACCTGTGTTTGTCTCGGGTTGGTGGTGCAACACGGTGCAAGGGGAGAATAGAGAAGCTTATCATCTCCGTCTTGGACCCAGGAGATGAAAGAGCTGGGCGTGAAATGTGCTCCCTGTGGGTTTTCCAATGAATGAAAAAAGAAAAATAATTTCTTTTCCATCAGGGGTAAGTGACTTTTATCGTAAATTTCATCGCTCAGAAGTGTGCACAGGCTGTTTTCCCCATACCTGTTGTTTTCGCTGTGCTGTGCACCCCTGCATCTCCTCCCTCAACTGCGGTGATTCAGGAAGCTCAACGGCCAGTTCCCTTCCTCTTCCTCACTGCTCATTTCAAAGGCTGCATGGAAGACACGCTCGTGTTTAGAAGTATTTATTTTCCTTGGACCTTGGCTAATTTTCTTCAAAGATAAGCACATCGAAGTAGAGACAGACGAAAAAGATGTTTATTTCTGCATGGCTTTTAATGTTTGTGTGTGTATACCAAACAGCTATACCAAATAGTACGGAATCCTAATATTACCATGATTTCACACAGCTGTCTTGGAATGCTTGCAGGAATTTCTCATATTTTTGAGCTTCTTTATATACGTTTTCTCTGACACACCAGTTGGCCATCGATAGTCACTGGGGGCAGATATTTTATGTATTTTTGCCTGTTCCCCTGACTTTGTAAGTCGATGACAGGCAGGCATGCCTAGCACAATGCAACACAAACTCGGGTTTCAGAAAGTTTTCTGAGAGCTGCCTCCTTCCATTTCATACGTTTTTGAGAGTGAAATAACTTACTGCTTGGCAGGTCACATAGAAGTGTGCAGGGAGTGGATGTGTGTGTGTAAGTGAAACATTGAACAATGTCTTGAAACCAATTCAAACCCACAGATATGTTTTTGAGAAATAAGCAAATTTTTTATCAAGGATTTTACAAGACAAAAACCCTCTAGTTCTCTTACTTGGAATAAATGGGTGAATAAATGAACTACAACCAAAAAGACTCCAAACTGATAATGGTTCTCTTCACCAGCCACATTGAATCCATATGGTGATAACCGATCAACACATGAATCGGTAGTCACTCCCCTCACAAAATCACAATGCATGCCTCATTCTCAATAAAGCTGTCAAATTAAAAAGAGAAAAAGAGAAGCTCTGGTATATCATTCCATGTGGATCAACTTCAAAAACATGACTCAAGAAGCCAGACACCCAGACCACATAGGGTGTGATTTCATTTACATGAAATGTCCAGAACAAGCAAAATCACAGACACTGAAAGGCATGGGGGAGGGGGAGGTGTGTGTGTGGGGTTATGTTTTGGGGACATGAGGAGGTGTTTGAACTGGACAGAGCTGTTCACTGTGTGCTGTATGAATGCACTAAATGCCCCCGAAGAAGCCACTTTAAAATGGTTGTTTGATGCATTTTTTTTCATTGTCCATTGAAAAAAAATAACTTCTTGCTCAATGAGTGTTAAATCTAGATTTTTCAAGAAAATAAGAGAGGAGCATGTTTTGGACCTGCTGAGCTCCCCAGCAAATAGATAATCATTTATAAAGAATGAACTATTCCAAGAAGATCACCAATTTCAAGGCAGGGTCTCTCCAACCGGACAGTGAGTATGACATGAGAGTTTCAGACTCCAAGCACACTGCAGGCCTTCACACCACCAAGCAGTTACATCCAGATGGCCCTGGCACTCGAAGGCCCATGGGACAGTGAAGAAAGTGGGGCTCAGAGGAAAGATGAGCATGGGGTGAGAGCCTGGGTTCTACGATGAGAAAGAGGGGAACAAGCGTTTCCTAGATGAATTAATTCTAGAACCACGATGGGTGTTCCTCAGGGACTCAGAACCAACAGGGTGAATATAGTAGGTAAACAAGGTCTATCTATGTATCTATCTATGTATCTATCATTCATTTATTTATTCATTCATTCACCTACCTGTCCATTCATCTATTTGCCCATCCATCTACCTACATGTCCACCCATCCATCCACCTCTCCTTTCATCCATCCATCCACCCATCCATCCATCCATCCATCCACCTACCTCTCCATTCATCCATTTGTCCATCCATCCATCCACATGTCCATCCATCCTCAACCTATTCATCCATCCATCCATCCATCCATTGAGACATTTCTTTTAAAGAACTGGCTCACACAATTGTGAACATTTGGAGAGTCCAAAACGGGATGGGTAGGTGAGCAGGAAGTGTGGAGACTCCAGGAAGACTTCAAGGTCAAGTCCAAAAAGCTGTCTGCTGCAGAGTTCCTTCATCTTCGGTCTTTGCACTCTTTGGGCCTTCAACTGGTTAGATGCAACCTGCCTGCATTATGGAGGGCAATCTGCTTTACTGACTTAAATGTTAATCTCCTCCAACATCCACCCTCGCAGAAATATCTGGAATAATGGTGGACCCCATACCCGGGCACAATGGCCCAGCCAAGTTGACCCATAAAATGAATCACCACAAACTAGAATGAACTGAATTACAACTGCTAAGATAATGACGTTGTAGGTCGACATCCGTTGTGGTCAGTTGGGGAGAGTGTGTCCCCCAGTGGGTGTTGGCAAGGTCTGGAGATGGTTTTGGTTGTCACCACTGAGGGGAGGGGGTGATACTGGCATGTGGTGAGTGCAGACCAGGGATGCTGCTCAACACCCTACATGCATCCAGTAGCTCCCATGACAGAGAATTATTTAGCCCAAATATCAAATATCACTAAGACCGAGAAACCCTGGTGGATCCTAAATGACAAAATTCAGAAGGGTCACCTGAACGCTTTAGGTTATAGGTTTGGTGACTAGCTGTTGTTATGAGTGGTTTCACAATAGTGCAACTACTTTTGAAAGTTAAGCAAACTTTTTTTTTCATTTTATGAGATATTTGCTCATGTGCTTTCATATGTTTCCGTGTTATGCAAAGATATTTCTCTTCCCCTATTATCTATCTATTTATCTATCTGGGTTTAAGTATGTATTCATTTACCCGTCAATTATGAACCCGACCAGCAATCCCAATTCCTTGCTTATAAAGCGATGATGCAACTTTTCGGCAGAACTAGTCCACGAGAGCCAAAGTATTAAGTATTCTTCTCATAAAAACTCATATGCATCAGAAAAAAAAGGCTTAACAAGCACTTGCTGAGGTTATTCCAATTTTAGGTCATTCTGGAGATTTCTGAAGAATTGAACTGGGTGGTCACGGAAAGAGAGAGCTTAAATATTCAATGTCACATTCAATTTAGACCAAAGTGGCTTGAAAATAAATTTTCACAGGAATATAAAACAATTTCTTTAACTCACTGTTTTTCTTCTTTCCTTTTCCCAAAGGAAAGACTCTGTGCTTTGATGAGCTGATCTCAGCTGAAACGCCTAAATCAAAACTGATATCATGGAATAACTTTTTGTAAAATTGTTATTTGAATAGCCCATCGATTATTTCACCAAAAAAGCACAGAGTTGGTTTTTTTT
>CM052552.1:70300092-70324417 GCA_028533065.1 Trachops cirrhosus
ATGGAACCCTTGTCCACAGAAGACTCGGTGGTTTCACGGCACTGGGCCATGTATTTGACGGAATGACATGGGTGTGTGCTTCAAACAGCATCTTGTAGGTGGCCCAACGTAGCCTTTATGGAGGTGGCAGACTGGGGTGTTCTAGAATGAAGGTGTCCCTCCCAAAATTCATAGGTTGATGCTAAATCCCCAATACAATGTTATTTTGGAGGAGCTGTCTTTGGGAGGTTTTTTGGTGATGAGGGGGTGGGGCACCCCGGTGAATGGCACTAGTGTTCTTTCTCGGTGTCCAAGGAACGCACGCCCACACTTGTGCTTTTTTCAAAATTTCCTTTCAATCCATGTTCTTCAGGATGACCTTCCCCCACCAAATTGTTGTAAACTTCAGCCCCACACCACCTGAGTCATCTCTTCGATGCAATTTGTTTTTTCCAGATGATGGCACGGTGGCTATTCTCATCGTCTTGGGTGAGGAGGTCCTGGGATGATCTGAGGACTTCATTAGTGCACAGGACTTGACGTGCCCGGAACCAGGTCCCTGTAGGATGGGTGTGGCCTTTTCACGTCTCCCACAGCCTGCTCCCCTGTGGAGGGAATTGACCACATGGGTCCCGTTAACCACATCCCCCAATGCTCGTCCTGCCTGGCATATAATTTAGTTTTGTTGAGTCAGTGGAAAGAATTAGATTGAAGTTCTTTGACTAGACTGTGTGTAAGGATTGGAAAACTCAAAAGGTGTTGAAAATATGGTGTCAGTGCAGGCTAGTGGTGACCTTTATTCATAGTGGTGACGTGACCTGTATTCTCAGTGGTGACGTGACCTATATTTTTAATGACGCATCCGTAAGCACCTCACAAAATTTGCAATCTTAAGCACCTTATTGATATTCTTTGAAGAACTAATGCCTGTCGAGATTTAAATTTAGAACACCACCTAATGATTCCTTATTTTGTAAAATAGTACAAAATGAAGTTTTATCCTTATTTTCCATCTTATAAATTAAACAGCTTTTCTAGGAAGTCCTCTGGAGCTATCCTAGAGAAGATCTGTGTCTATTTTTAAAGGAAACTTTTAACTTTTGGGGAGGAAAAGATAAACAAGTCGTATTTCAGAAATATGCAAGATCCACTTGTTTACATCTGGTGTGCCTACACAATCCTTTTATCTCAAGCCCTGCGTATCTCCTGCCCAGGGCAATGAATGATATTCATCAAGCAAGGCATCATTTAGGCACATTTTGCTTTCCACGGTTTTTTAAAATTTGATTTTTCCCAGGATTCTAAGAGCTAGGGTGACCAGTTGGTCCTGGCTCTCTTGAGATTTCTGTGGTTTTCAAACTCAAGCTCCCACATCCCTATAAAATCCTGAATCCCAGGAAAATTGAGAAGGTTTGGAATGATTTCTCGGTTATATTTTTTTATCCTGCTGCGATCATCCTCGACTCAGATTGTGTCTCTGTGCAATGGCCTATTGCATGATTAATGGAGGTTGCTTGGTTTGAATTCAACCCCTACTCACTAGGGAACTTGGGAAAAGGATCAAGATGACCCAGCAAGGAAGGGTTCCTTTTAAAAGTCTATGGGACCAGTCTTCTGAGACTCCATTTTGCTGGGCCACACCCCCCAGCTCTCTGCCTACTGCCCAAATTTTCTTTTTTCTTGAATAGAGACACAGGCTTTCTTGTTTCAATACCATGTGTATGAGTCTGGATTCTTGAGAGAAACGTAACGCCAATACTATATAGAAAGATGATACATATAGATAGGTAAGAGTAGATACATAATTTATATATAGGCTACATAGATAATGCTAGGGATGGATGGATGGGTGGATGGATGGATGGATGGATGGATGCTAGAGATGGAGGAATGGGTGGATAGATGGACGGATACATGGACAGATGGATGGGTGGACAGATGGATGGACATATCAATGAGTGAACAGATGGACAGACAGCATCTCTCATGCTAAGAGAGGATTCTCTGCCTTCAGTAATACTACATTTGGGGCTGGATACTTCTCTGTATTAATCCACATTCTTGGTCTCCATCAGCCAGATGCCAGTAGCACCCTCCACCCCCAACTCATGACAACCAAAAATGTCTCCGGCCATTGCCAAGTGTCCCCAGTGGGGAACAATTCCCCAAGGACCATGGGAGTCAGAGAGACACAGTGAGGACTACTTAGAACAGGATGCTTTTCACCTTCCCTGTCACCCCCTGAAGCAAGAAGGGACATGATACAGAGAGAAGGCTGTCCTCCACTCCAAGCTGCATGGAGTGGCTTCTTCCCAACCCTTCGGAAAGTCCCTGGCTCTCGACTGAGCTCAGATCCTCCTGGCTCCTTGGATCCAGCACTTAAGGATTGCCACATCCTTTTTCCATTCTCAAAAACTACTTGTGCAACCGAGAATAAAAAAGAAAGTATAACCAGGCAGAATAAGTCAAGGCAAACCCTGCCCTTCAGGGGCCTGTACTCTTATTAAGTTATCCACAGCAACTTTTGAACTATTATTGTGAAAAAATATCAGCTATTCTGGTCTTGCCAGTACATTAAGGTACATCATGAAGCCAGAGGATCTTGCAAAACTCTTCAAAGTTAAGTGGAACGAACAGATTTAAACATGACACATTTGAACATTCTAAGAAAATGTGTTGTTGCTTCCTGTTTGGAAAAAGGAAGAAACAATTTACTTTCCAATCGTTTGAAGGGCAACGGTCTCAGCCACGTGTATACTGAATATTTGCTGATACTGCTGAGTGTGGTTTTCTAAGTGAAACAGCAATATAAATTAACAAGAAACATTTGCAGACTGATTTGTCTCTTTTCCTTATGCTGGAAATGATCCCTCATGTAATAGCTAAAAATATATATTTAGGATGATAGGTCCATTGGATGTGTTCTAGTTAAAGAGCCCCCAGAAAAGGATTAGGCAAGTATTTTATTTTTGTAGCAGGTTTCTCTCATCCTACTCTAAGAGGAGCATCCTTTGGAAAGTGGTTCTTTCTATTTATTTTATAGAATAAATAAAGTTCACCCAAGCTTGCAGAAGAGAAGTCTTCTTTCTCACTACCTCAGGAAACCAGCAGACTGAACTCCCTACCCCTGACACGTTCAATACATTCATTGAAGGTGAACACACAGCTTACTTCTTCATAATGTATAAGGACCCATGAGTTACTACTCAAAGGGTGATCACCAAGCAAGAGGCTTGAACATCAAAAAGTAGAAACAGCCCATAACATATTTTGTTCTTAATGCGTTTAAAATTCAGGTTTTCGTGTCCTACTGGCTAATATTGATGGCGTTTCTGAGCGCTGCGAAGCAAAAGTAGGATTGTCCGAGAAGACCAGCATTCCTTGTCAGTGGAAAAATAAAATCAGGGTAAAAGTGGAAATTACTTATCTCTCTCCAAAGGCTTGGATTTAATACGCAAACAACAAAGCTGATAGAGTGAGGATCCAAAATGAAACAGAAAGGTTTGGACAAGTTATTTAAAGCAAGTCTGGATTTCAATAAAAAACAACAACATAGATGTCAAGTTTTTGAGGGCAAAATGAAAACCTTCTGCAGTACTGATAGCTTGTAGGTGTTTAATGCTTTCTTCACCAAATGTCTTTGTGTATGTTAACGAAGATGCGCAATGAAAGCTTGGTGTTTGTGGCATGTGAAAGAAAACGAAGCAGTTTGAAAGGTGCTCATGCAACTTAATAGGTAGGCACATGTGTTGTTTCCTTCCTTCTTCCTTCCTTCTTCCTTCCTCCCTCCCTCTCTTCCTTCCTTCTCCTTCCTTCCTTCTGCTTCCTTCCTTCCTGTCTCCTTCCCTTCTTTCCTCCCTCCCTTTCCTTCTTCCTTCCTCCCTTCCTTCCTCTCCCTTCCTTCTCCTCCCTCCCTCCGTCTTCCCCTCCCTTCCTTCTTCCTTCCTCCTTCCTCTTTCCTCCCCTACCTCCTTCTTCTCTCCCCCTCTCAGACTTCTCATCCTAATTCCACCAACACGAAACATTTTCATGGGCGAGCACCTCTACTCAGACTCCGTGAACTAAAACCCCCACTGAGGGGTGACTGACTTCAAGCGAGTAGAATGAGCCTCGGCACACTGCACCTTCCCTGTCTTCCAAAAGAAAATACCCCACCTGAGGTCCAAACCCTGTGCATGGATCATCTCCGCTAATGGAAACGTTCACACCACGTGGCCTGGCCTGTCGTGGGTGCCCTGCATTTTAAGCCCCACGAGACCATGAAACAATATCACACACTCCCATCATATCTCTAAGCTACGTTGTTTTGGGCTAATAATAAGATACAGGTATTTCGACATTGAATATAAGATTGTGACCATACATGCACCATCAGCTCCATTTTTAAAATTATTTTTTTATCCTCACCTGAGGATGTGTTTATTGATTTTACAGAGAAAGAACAGGAGGGAGAAAGAGAGAGAGAAAAAAGTATCATGTGAGAAACATCAGTCTGTTGCCTCTTACACGTGCCCCAACCGGGGATCGAACCTGCAACCTTTTGCTGTGCTGGACGATGCTCCAACCACCTGAGCTAACCAGTCAGGGCCCAACTTGATCTATTGACCGATTATAAGCATTTAAGGTCATATCTAGTGAAGAAGAGCTCATCAAAGAATGCTAACACACCTGGCTGTAACATTTGGCTTGTTAGGGATTTGCCTACAGTTCTTTGGGCCAGGATGCCAGAACACAGAAATATCGGCCCTGAAATAAAAATGCAACCTGGACCATTGTGTCCAACCTGGAGCTGGACAGTCTCACCATTGTGGCAGGTGGTGACCCGCCCTCTGCTGATCCTCTGGAAGATGTTAGAACCACCTAGGAACCTGTTCCATTCATCAGTTAAAAAAAAAAAGCTAATACAAACACCAGTCTCCAACTTCTAAAACTGTTCTTAAATATAACACTCAGAGAGAGCCTATTGGAACTGCTGGTGATGAAAAACCAAACATAAGGAAAACAGGTACTAGGTGCTTAAGAGCTTTTACCCAGAACTCTACTTGTCCTCCAAGTTTTGATTATTGCACAAGTGTCCTTGACCTGCTACTGTATTACAGCTTTTGAGCATGAAGGGATGTCGAAAGGATTTTTGACTGTGCCCTCTTGTTTTGTAACTTAAAGTATACAAAAGTTTATTTCAGTAAAATTCGTAAGTACCTTTTTCTCTGTCTCCCTCCTCCCCTCCCCTCTCTTTCTCTCTCTCTCTCCACATTTGGCGATAAAATACAAAAATGGCTATGTTTAAATGGGGACAAGAAAAATCGACCTATGGTCATCACGTTGCTGCCACTATATGGTTTTTAAATAATGTATTGAGGCAAAGTCCACATAGCGTAAAATTACCCATTTCAAAATAAACAGTGATGATTAACACATTCTCAATGTCATGCAACCACCACCTCTATCTAGTTCCAAAATATTTTTGTCTTCCCAGAGAAAGATCCTGAATAAAATAAGTAGGCATTCTCTATTTTCCTGTCCCAGCCCCTGGCAACCTCGGGTCTGCTGTATATTTCTAGCATTTTCCATTCTCTGGACGTTTCACACACATGGAATCCACACCGTGGGACCGTGTGTGTCTGGCATCTCTCATGGAGCCTCCTGTGTTCAAGGTCCATCCACGCGGTAGCCTGAGTAAGAGCCTCATTCCTGTTCATGGCTGCGTAATATTCCACTGTGTATGTGAGCCCCATTCGGTGTATCTGTTCATCACCCCAAGGGGAGACCCCATTGCCATCAGCAGACCCTCCCCTTTATCCACCCATCCATCCAATCCCTATTTGGGTTGCTTTCTCTTTTCGGTGAGTGTGAACCATGCTAGTACTTTAAAACAACACCCTCACAAAATGTGTGCATTTCCCATTGGGGAAATTTCCCCCCACAAAATGTGTGCATTTCCCATCTCCGAATCGACCCTTATTGAATGACGAAGCAGTAGATTGCTTTTCATCACCAAGGATTGAAATGTAGTGTCAGGAGGAGATCAGGACACCTGGCTTCCCAGTGTCACACTGAGCACCGCAAATCTGCAAAGATGGGTGTCGACTGGCTTTTTCCTCAAAAGATGGACTTGTCACCTATGTCTTGATGCAAATTGGAGGCTTCCAGGACCAGTGGCTAAGCCCAATCTCTCGGCACTTACGTGTGCATCCTTATTTTTCATCCTCATGCAAGTCTGTCTGAGATCACATCCCATCTGTCCCATTGCTGTGGGAATCCTCGGGCAATTGTAAAACCGTGCCCGTTTCTTTCTCTTCGATAAAACCCTTCCCAATCACTCCCTGTCCTTTTCAGCAGGCGTTGCCACTTTTTGGGGGGGCCTAAATTTATTTGGCTTTGCAGGGTAGCTGACTTCCACAGCAGCTACTAAGCTGAGCCACTGCATGGCAAAAGGAGACACAGAAAACATATCAGCAATTGGGTGCAGCTGAGGGCCAACAAAACTTTATTAAAGTAGTTGTATCGTCTGTATCGATGCCCACAAACACAGATGGGGCGATGATGTGGCAGGCAGCCTATAGTTTTCCTCCCTCCGACCGAGAGGGCATTTAAGAATCGTGTCTACCATTGTTCACGACTGGAGATCCCGCCCCTCGCCCATAAAGATCTTTTCTTGCCATGTTCTCCTAATGCCAAGAAATGGCGCCTGTATTCCTATTTTCCATAAAAATACACCGAGCAGAGAGGACGGGGATGGATAGACTGTTTCATCACAGACCCACTTGGATAGGAACAGGCCCTGCTATAGGCTGAGCTGTGTACCTCCAAACTTTGTGTCTTGAAGTTCTAACCCCAGGACCTCAGAACAGGACTCTGTTTGGGGACTCGTCTGTAGAGATGTGATTAAGGTAAAATGGGGTCCCTAGGGTGGCCCTGATCCCACAGGACTGGGGTCCTTATAAGAAGAGGAGCTGGGGACACAGACACACCCAGAGGGACGCCCGTGTGAGGATACAGGGGGAAGGTGGCTGTCCACACGCCCAGGAGGGAGGCCTCAGGAGGGGCCAGCCCTGCCCACCCCTGGGTCTCAGCCTCCAGCCTCCAGGACGGGGAGGATGAAATGTCTGTTTTGTAAGCTGCCCCATCTGGAGCACTTGCTACGGTGACCCCTGAAAACTGATCCACGCACATTTTCAGTACCTCACAAATTATCCTGCCTTGAGTCGTAGCTGATTCAGCCAGACAGCCATCCTTGACCTGACGTGTTTCTGGAATACGATGCTGTTGAGTTGAAACGTGACTGCGTCTCAGGCAGTGATGGCGGTAACTCAGTCTGTCCCGTCTCAAACGGGGACCAGAAGTAGTCTCTGCTGCAAAACTTCAACCTCCCCACATGCTTATCTCCTTTGTGTTTGGACAAGCAGCTTAGCACAGTGGCTGGCATCTGAGTTTTCCATTCTGCCGTAGTTCATGAGATGCGACAATGGGTGTATTTTTCTTGGTGCAATAATCTTCACTCTTTTTTTTTTTTTTACGTTCAGTGCAGTTTCTAGCCTGGCTCAGGGAAGTGGAAAATCTGAGGCAAAGGTTCCAGGATTGCAGACCATTTCCAGGCTGTTGCCATTGAATAAAAATATTGTATGTTCCCATTTTCTGACACTGGCCCAAATTCAGATTCTGTTTTCATCACGTTCTCCAGGTAGTGGACAATCCCTTTTTAATTTCATCTCCGCTGCCTTTGCTACTTTTAGAAGGCGCTCCCTGAGTTCTTATTTTATGTGACATTTTACAAACCTTTCACGGCATGAGTGTGCCTGCATTTGTAACCAGCCAAAGTACACCTTCTCGGAAGGGTAAAGGCTTTGCTTCCACCTGGTTTCTGTCACACCTGAGATGTACTTACGTTGGCCGAGACGCTTGTACCGGGACAGGACACCAAACCTTCGCCAGGATGACGTGAGTCTTCAAAATCACCTGTGCATGGACTGCACTTGACTGGCTTACGACGCCTCATCTATGCTTATTAAAACAAGAGAGAAGGAACGAGGAATCCGGCATGAACATTAGACCATCGGCTAAGGCACTGCAAAAATCAGTAGCGAAATACCGAGCATGGTGAGAGGAAAAGCATAGGTTCCTGTTGTTTTTCATTGTCACCGGTCTTGTTTCCAGCACTTTCCTTCCTAAAGCTTCATCGCATCCATTGCAATAAACGCATTTCACTCTATTTGGTCCTTGGACGTAAGTCTTCTTCTGCACAGGTCACCCCCAGCAGGCAAAAACACAATATCGTTACAAGTTCTGCTCATACCTTAAATGCTGGCTAAGGAGAATAGTTAAGAGTAGACACACACAGAGAAACCACCTTTCATGACAATCTACGGGATGGGCACCAGGGAGCTGGCATATTACACTGTCGTTGCCGTATCACAGACCAGACATTATAAGTAGTGAGCTCTCTACTTTCTGCTGTTGGAAACTTGGTCATACTCCTGGATCTCTCTGAGCTTCTGGTCTCCGACGGGTGTGATGGGATAGTGACAGTATGCCTCTCAGGACAGAGCCAACATCACAGGATGCCACGCCTCTGTAGAGCTTAGAAACACTTAGAAAATCATGAGTGGGTCCAATGCCTGTTCTCTCTCTCTCTCTCTCTCATCTCCTGCATTTTCATGCTGTTGCCTTGTTCAGGCAGGAAAGTCACATTTGCTGAAAATTCAGAGAAATGTCTTTTTAGATATCATTCTCTGAGAGTTCCCGGGGGAAAGCGTTGAGGAAATGCAAGTTCTCTGTGTATGAAGTGGCATCGGTGAAAATTCATGTTGACACACCCCAGGGACCTGGGTTCTTCCTCCCTCCCCACTTAGCAAGCCTCCTCTCTTGATGCCCTGTGACCGTTATAAAGAAAATACCACAGATTGGGCAGGGGCACTTAAAAACAACAAGGATTCCTCTCCTTTGCTTCCGGAGGCGAGAATCCAAGATCGAGATACCCACAGGGCGAGCGTCTGGCGAGAGCCCTCTTTGTGGTTCACACACAGTGTCTTCTCACTCTGTCCCCACAAGCAGAAGGGGACAAGGGACTGTCTCTGCATATTTATGTTGAAAATTGACTCTGTACGGCTCTATCAGTAGTAACAGAATGACCCACACTATGAATTGGGTAACCTGCTGTGCTCATGACCTTGAAGTTCAGCCACAGTCTGCGAGTTCACCTTACACTTGCCATGTATACCAGCTTTGACATGGTCTCCTTCCGCTACACTCAGCACCTGTTCACTGAAAAATAAAGTGTATACACCCACTTTCTCTTGCAAGTGAAATGAACTCCTCCGTCTGACCGATACTCTTCTGAAAAGTCAAAACATCTATTTTTGGGGGTATTCCTGATTTCAGCACCAAAGTCCAGCAGTGGCCATTACTTTGAACACTCAGCAAGGCTGGACCTAAAGGGAATTCTGCTCAGTGACATAAGCCACAGGAAGACAAATACCACGGGATCTCACTCACATGTGGAATCCAACGAACCAAGCCAATATATAAACAAAATAGAACAGACCCGTGGGTTCAGAGAACAGACTGACAGCTGTCAGAGCAGAGGAGGGTTGAGGGGCTGGAGGAAAAGCGTGAAGGGACTATGTAAAAATATATACACATATGTCTCAGAGACACAGAAAACAGTGTGGAGATGGCCGGATGGAAAGGGGGTGGGGGAGGTAGAGGAGGGTAAAGGGGAATGAAGGAGATGCAAGTAGACAGGACTTGGGGTGATGAGCACACAATATAGGGTACAGGTGATGTTTTCTAGCATTGCACCCCTGAAACCCGTATAATTTCATGACCTACTGTCACCCCAATAATTGCAATATAAAAACAAGATGTTGAAGTACCACCCTAAGGATATGCTCACAGGTACGAAAATGTTAAGCAAAAGATCATTGAATGCCCTAGGTCTTACATATGCTTACAAATGCATCATTTGAAACACTCCTACAGCCACCAAACCAGCAAATATCTTTTTTGGAGGAAAAACTATTCTCCCTGGGTTGAATAAAGCCTCCTGCCCCATATGCCCATGTCTGAAGCCCTGGGACTTTGCAGAGGTGATTACATTAAGGATCGTGAGGCAGGGGAGTGATAATGAATTACTCAAGTGGTCCCTCAAGGACTCTTAAGAGGGACACAGGGTTGGCGTGAGAGAAACAGGCAAAATGATAGTAGTAGAGGAGAGAGAGGGGGGAACCGAGAAGTTGGCATAGACATTGAGATGCATGGAAGGATGCATGCATGGAGAGAGAGAGAGAGAGAGACAGAGAAAGAGAGACAGAGAGAGACAGAGAGAGAGAGATTGGAAGATGCTATGCTCCTGGTTTTGAAGACAGACAATGAAGCCATCAGCCAAGGGGACCCCTGAAACCTGGAAATGACAAGGGAGAAGATTCCCGTCTGAAGCTTTCAGAAGGACGATTCTGTTGTTGACACGCTTCAGCTTCTGAGCTCCCACCGAGACTGGGGTTGTGGGAAAGGCTGAGAGCAGGGACAGAGGACCCACGGGGGGCAGGCGGAGAGGCTGGCTCCTTCGGGAGTGCAACACGAGAGGAGAGATGCGGGCGCTTCCAGAAAGTGCTGTTGTTGGCTCACGAACGTGGATTGCCTCCGGCTGTAACCTGTCCTAAGGTAGGTTATGACATTCCCAGAAGAAACGGAAAGTTGATAACTGAAGTCTATTGTCAATAGCACTCAAGGTCTGTGTTGTGGGGAGCTTTTTTTGATAAAACCATCCCCAGTCTAGCAAACAATGACCTATATCTACTAGACTGTAATTCAGTTGCTTGTGGCAATGTGTCTAAGTTCAATAAGATATTAGTAAAAGTGCCGTGGGGCATTTAGGAAGCCTGCCGAGAAAGAGCTCATTCACTTAGAAAGCAGACCCTTTGGCTCCTCGTTGCATTCTCTTGTCTTCTTCCAGGGATGTAGACTCAATGGCTGGAGCTTCAGCATCCGCATTGAGCCATGAGGCAACTGTGAGGCCAAATCCTAAAAAACATTGAGATTCCTGAGCCTCTTGGAGCCACCACATGGACCCTGATGCTTACTCCTAATTTCCTGTCATTTTCAGCTTTGTTGCTTTTAATTTTGTCTATTTTGAGCCTGACGCTCACCTGCAATTCGTTTACTTAAGGAGAACTACCTGGTGAGTGTTGTCGAAACATCTCTTTAACGTCTTCTTCCTCATGTGTGGTTTCAACGTCTTATTCCCTGTGCGTGTCTCGTTTGTTTGCTCCCAGTGTTGCTCTCCTAGGGCAGGACTGTAACGATCTGAGGAAAGCAAACATTTCCGAAGTTTAACCCCAAATGGAATTATGTAATCGTCCACTTATTCTTCCCTTCGGACAAATTGGGAGCAGATGAATGAGAGCGAGCTCTGTCAAAGTCAAAAAGCAAACAAACAAACAAAACTGTGTGTTCACGTTAGGAGGGAATTGGGGAAAAAGAGACAGACCCTGAGCTTCCCAGAGCACCCTGCCTTTGGGGGACACAGGGGGAACCCGGAAACTACGAGAAAATTAGCACCTCCCGACACATTGGAGAACTTTACCAAGTGTCAGTTACCACGGTTTTCGGGCTGCGAAAATCATACCACGTCTGGTCTGGACCTGCTGCTAATGTGTCCTCCTCCACATCTGCTCCGTGACATTAATTTTTTCAATTACCGATCCCCCCCCCCACTTCGGTGGGAGCATCGTAAAGCGAGCTGTGAAAAACTCGCAAGCCCATTACACCCCATATTAAACTCTCCGTGTCCCAGTTATTGCGAGCTGTTCCAGTCGGGCTGTGATGCTTGGCGAGGGACCCCTTTCTGGGTGTGCATGGAGGTTGGGTCCATGCTACATTCATTGTCCTGGCAATGAAAACCCTACTATGTCTCCTGTTTAAATGTGGATGCCCATCTGCCCCCGCTCCGTGACTCTGGACAGACTGGAAAGGAGGGCATGGCAATGAAACTTCTGCAAGTTTTATATCCCAGGCTCATTTTTTTTTCCTACATTTTTGTTTGGGGAACCCTGAGTCACAAGGTTTTTGCAGGGTGACTTGAGGTGAATCTTAGGTTCCAGAGGCCACGTGGAACAGTGACTAGGGTTGGAAGCCACGCCTCACCGCAGGAAGGAATGACTTTAGAAGGTGGACACTTCGGCGCCCAGGCCAGCGATGAGATTTCTCACTGAAGGGCAGATTCCAGAGTGCGGGCAAGGGCCCCCAGCCGATATTCCGCCAGCCAGCTGTTTCCAGCTTTAGGCTGAAGGCTCAGGGAAGGGAAGAAAGTTGCTGGAAACTTTTGAGAAATAAGCATGTACACTCAGCACAGGAGGGACATGTAGACACACTGGGAGCTTGTGAGGACGTGAGGGGCCACTGTCATCCTCTCCCTCCAGTCGCCGACAGCTGCCCATCCCATCTCCTGGCCCTACTGAGGCCTGCCTGCAAGGAGCTCTTGGGAATCCAGTTTCAGAGGCCTGTTTTGGGGGGCACAGAATGGGGTAGGGGGGAAGCATGCAGGGCCAAGCCTGTGGCCAATATCAACAGACATTGTCATACACACTTAAGAGATTGGACAAGCGACCGATTATGAAACTGCCTTTATCACCCACGCGCAGACACACGCAGCTCCCGGTGACAAACTGAAAAAACAAAACACCCTTCTCATCGGTGGCCAAGAAAGGTGAATCACAATCTCTAAAGCCGTCGCCAATTTCTCTGCAAGCTGTTCAGTGTCAGCCTGCCCGGTGCCACACTCTGACTTGGACGAATTCGAGTTCCATTTCCCGTCACTCTGGAGTCTGGCTTTTCAGCAGGTAGAAGGGGGCAGGGGGTCACAGTCTTCTGCTCAGCGCTGCTGTGGGAGAATCTGTGTCTCCTGGAAATAGGTCAGCCCGGTGCAGTATCTTCACAGCCGCCCTCTGCGTGTCCCCGAAGTACTTAGGAGCCGTCCATCCATCCTTGCCAAGTTGTTTTTGTTTTATTATTAATTTTTTTATTTTAGTTTATTCAGTACAGTTTCTGTCCTTTATTCCCATTCCAGCCCACCCACCCATCCCTCCCATTTCCAAGCCCCCTAGTTTTGTCCATGTGTCCTCTATATTTGTTCCTGTAAACCCTTCCCCTCTCCCTTCTGGTCACTGACAACCTGTCCCCTATTTCAGTGTCCTTTGTTGTATTTTACATCCTTGCCAAGTTGTTAATGGGCTATGTGGAGCTTAATTACACCAGGCAGACAAGGCTGGAATTGTGCCAGTCTTTAAAACCTTCAGGGCGGGAATGTTAATTACCCCAAAGGGACCAAAGGGACACTATTTCATCTGCAGGGGGCTGCCTGTGACCAGTAATTTGCAAACACAATTTGCTTCTCTGTCTCTGTCTCTCTCTGACTCTGTCTCTCACTCCCCACAGAGTATTCTCTCCTGGTTCTCGCCATCTCTGGAATGAGTGCAGGGACCTCAGCACTTTCCACTTCAGCTATATTTCACCCGGGAATGCAGTTTTCGGGGGACGAGGGGGTGTGATTTGTGAGCAGTGTTAGATGTCACGTGTATGGAAGCAAAGCCTTGGCCACCTCTGAGACCCGACATGCCCCACGGGCTTGAACCCAGGAAGAAGCAGGGACAATTCTAATGGCTGTTTTTCCTCGGAATCCAGGCTTAAACCTTAGTTCCAGAGGCTGTGTGGAGGGTTTTTTGTTTTTTTTATTTTTTATTTTTTGGAACAGGGCTGTTTTTTTCTGGGAAGTTAATCCTTACCCTGCTGCTTATTCCGGACACTATTTCTTAATGTAATTTAAAACACATGCTGTGGGCTCTTCGTTTTTATTCCTCGTGGCATCTTCTCTCGCGTTTCACAACCGAGAAATCTCCACTGAACAGGTATCCATAGAAATCAAAACCAAACAAACATTTCTCCCTGGGAAATGTTTAAACTCCCTGAAGCCCTCGGCATGGGCACCTGTGGGCATCCCTGTAAGCATGCCGGCTTCCAGAACATAACACCCGTGGAGGCAGGAATCTGTCCCACTCGTGAGCTCCGATGTCTCCCTGTGATCCAGGGGCCCCACGAACAGACGAGGTAGATTTGAGTTCTGATACCCCTCCCGCTGTGCCTGAAATGGGAGTGAGACCGAACCCATCCCTACGCCGGGGACAGTGTGTGAGACCCCCCTGCCTGGCAGGGACAACTGTGGGGTGCAGGAAAATCTAGGTAGTGCAGGTGGCCCAGGGGTGAAAGAGGTTCCTGCAATCTGGCATTGGTGTGGGCTCACCATTTATGAATAGGTCTGCCCTCTGGAAGGAACCAACACTTTGCCTCCATTAAGCTGCTTTCAGGATGCTGATTTTAAGCTGCTTATTAAGAAACACAACTCAGAAGGAAGTTTGGATCCTTCCCGCCTTTGCTGTCCAAGAGACTCAGACAGAGACGCCTGGTCCAGAAGACCTTCAGATTCTACCCTGGCGTGATTTGAATCCAATACGTTGAATAGAAGGCTTCAGACAGGGGCCTGAGAGCTAGATGAACCCCAGTCCTCGTTTCTGAGTCACCACCTGGCAAGACTTTTCCTGCCTTGTGGTTTCAGCTCTTCCTCGGCTACCTGTGAATCACCCACTCTCACTTTGGAACCGAATACCCCATCTTCTCCATTCTCTCTTGTCCACCAAACATCTCTATATGGGATGTTTGCCTCCTTACGTTGCCTCCTTCTTTTTGGAATTTTCACGCTCATGGGAATCCCCCATGCGCATGTATGAAAAACTTTGATTTTTCTCCTGTTAATCTGTGTCAGCTAACTGGATTTTTAGCCAGCCTACAAGAATTTAGAAGGTAGAAGATAAAATATTAGTAGTTATTTAGCCCCCATGCCTCACAGCATCTGCTACCCACACATCTAGAGTTGGAGCTCACATATAACAAAGGATAATATAAATAATATAGATGTAGATAGATTTCTTTATATATGACCTCACGTTTCTCTTATTTAATGACACAATTAAAGGACCAGAAGGAAGGCACAAGGTTAACGGACTTTGAGAATTTTAACCACAGGTACTCAAACACTTGGGTGAATATAATCTCAGTCTAGATGCATCGTAAGACTAATTTTTTAATAGTTTACATTCAATATTATTTTATATTAGTTTGAGGGGTACAGCACAGTGGTGAGACAATCATACACTTTACAAAGTGATCCCTAGGTATTTCCAGTACCCACCTGGAGTACCACACAGAGTTATGACTATATTATTACATATGCTCCCTGTGCTGGACTTGAATAGTCATCCCCATGACTATTCTGTAACTACTAAAGTTTTGCCAAAAAATAGATACATGCTGGAAATACCTACCTTTGTTGTAGAGAGAGCATGAAGATGGTGCTTCTTCCCCACCTTGAAAAACAGACCGCCTTTCTTGAATCCCAAACAACTTGAGTCAGAAAAGAATCCAACTGTATGAAATATCACCAAAGAAGAAACACACTGTCCATAGCATAGGCTGAGATCTTCTTGGCACAGCAAAACACTGGAATTCACAGGTGGACGACCTTGAAATAACTTCATTGTTTACAAGAAGCACTAACGCATTTACCCTACCGCCACCAGCAGAAGTGTGGTTGAGATCAAATGCAGGCTGTAGTATTCTAAACGTACAGCCTGCAAAATAATGCACAGATCAAAAGTAAGCATTTTTGCTATCTGTAAACAAAATCAAATGTGGTGAACTCAGATCAACCGCCATGGACTTGAGGTTCTAAGCAAAGCCCTCCTTTTTCTTTCAAAACAACCCAGTCTCAGGAAGAAAGCAAGCATGCTCTCTACTTGCATTATCTGTGAATACTCCTCTTTCCCCCACTTAATCGGCACCTGTGCCAAGTCACCAAATAGCGAAATTAGTTGTAAAATGTTGGACTCAGTATTGACCTTTCAGTATGTAATTTCTCCTTTATTGCTTAAATGTATTTGCACTTTTTTTGTTCCCTTAAAGGCACGGCAGGGATATTGCATGAAATCTAATTTGTTAAAAGTCAGTGTTGAAAAATAAGTGTCAAACATCACAGTGTGAGAAATGGTCCACGGTTGTGCGTTCAATAACAAACAGAGTCCAGCACGCCTTAGCTGGTCACTCAGAGCTTCCTCCCAGCTGATACCAGCTCATTCTCCAAAACTCCTGTAGTTAAGGGTTTTGAAGGACAACACCATGGCTGACCGGCTCTGTTGGAGAATTTCCAGAATCCCTTCTCTCCAAAGCAGCCCATCTGACGTGCTAGTGATTCGAACCACGGCACCCTCTCCTGTGGGTTGGGTGACGGTTGGGCTTCTGGTCAAATCCGCCTTTTGTCTCAGCTCTGCGCTGAGGAGCAGCCTGGGGCTCGGTGGACCACACTGTCAGAAGGAAGTCCTTCGGACGTGCTTCAGAAGCTATTTGTTCTCTGGGGCACGGATCTTTAGGTTTGCCCAACATTCTTCAGGGGGCACCCCCTTAGACTTCCTGGTCTCAACAGCCACTGCTTGTATGACCTAGTCTGGTCTGTCAATTTGTCATCACAGTCCACACACCTGCAGACAGGACCCCGGATGCTAACTAGTTCACAGCATAAACTGACAAAGCATCCTTCTTGCGGTTGTGTTAGATTTCTTGACAACCCCACAGTTTGCGATGAAACGGATAAGAACTAGGACATTTAAAGATCCTGAGGACGCCTCATGCTGGTTTCATCGAATCCGTGATGTATTTCTTCAGTTCAGAGGAATTGTTGAAATGTTAGTCTCGCAAATATCTCGTTCTCTCCTCCATTTTTTAAGCTTCTCTCTCTATGGGGCCCTCACTGGGTTTTTGGTGGAGGGTTATAATCTTTCAGATGTCTTTTTCGTTTTTGTTCTATTGCCGTATTCTGGGAGCATGGTGTTAGCTTTATCTTTTCAATCACTAATTCTTAAGTAACGACCACTCTATAGACACCTCACATATTGAATTATTGATTACTATTTTAAAAGTACTCACAAGTAAGGGGGGACTATGCTAATGGACAGTAGAAATAGTTTCCCAGTTAATGTTATTTTTGGCAATCTTTTTGCTGACTAATCTTTTCTTTGGCCCACATGTTAGGACTTTTGTGTATGTCACAACCAACATTTTGCTGCCTTTGAGGACTTAAGGGGAGGGCTAGCTTATATCACTGTGTATGGGCTGATAGTGTATGTCCTGGAGGATTCTCAGAAATAATCGTGGCACTAACCTGCAGAGAATGAACTTTTTGGGCTGCCCTACGTGGGCTCCCATTGTTTTGTCTGACATCAAATTGAAGAGAAGCCCTACTTGCTGGAGAACGCAGAGCCCCTCCCTCCCTCCTCCTACATCACACCAGAAACAATGCATGGCTCTGTACCAGGACTTGAAGATTTGCATCAAATACCACAACCGATATTTGTGACAGGTGTTATCTCTATGGAGGAAGAGAAAAGAGTTTAAGAAGCATTAACGCATTTACCCTACAGCCACCAGCAGAAGGGCAGTTGAGATCGAATCCTTGTTCATAGCTCTTCTCTGTGCCGTGTTCACGATAGAATATTGCCTCTCCATGTATGAGCTCATACAACACACACACACACGTGTGTGTGTGTGAAATCAGCTGCCCCTTTTGTTTCTCTTGACACATGAATCACTCTTCTGTCTCCAGTCTCTCCCAAGGAAATACCTTCACAGGAAATAAAAATAAAATAAAGAGAAGGAGAAAAAGAGGCAGGGAGAAGGAGGAGAAGGAGAAGGAGGAGAAGCGGAAGGGACATGTCCCGAGACCACGTTGGGGTGGGAGTGTGTGTTTGACCGACAGGCAAATCTGGAATGAAAGCCAGCCCCCCGTGATGGTGTTGGCTGCTTCGGAAGCACACCTCGCTTTGTGACATGGAGGAAGGTGAACCCCGGGGCTGTGAGAAAGTGTGTCCATCACTGACTTGTTCTCTACATCCCTGCCCTGTCTCCACCACTGTGTGTCCCCTCAGTGCCCGGGGACTCGGGGAGTCTTAGCAGCCTTGTTTCATGCTTTCTCCCATCCGCGTGCCCCATGGCAGACTCTCAGGTTGTTCACCCGATCCTCATCTCATCCAGGACTGGCCTCCTGCCTTCCTCACACCTTGGATGACACCAAACATGTGTTTTTCACTTCATTTTCTCCTTTTATACCAACAGCCAAGCATTGGTGTGAACTATCCCCAGGTAATGTGCAAAACAGACACCCAGAGACCTTGGGGCTCCCCCAGACGGGGACCCTTGGTGTGCCCCAAAGCTCTCATATTCTGCTTTTGCAAGCCACAAGTGAGCCTGCATCATGTCCATCTGGGAGAAACACAGCTGCTTCTACCGGTGGCCAGCCAGCGGAAAATACAATTGGCCCACTGGACTGGCCCCAGCCTGCTCATGGATACGCAGAAGGAAATCATCTTTTCCTGCTTGGCTGATAGCTGGCAAATTGTGTCATTTTCTTATTCACATAGTTCTTAGGCGCGGTCAAGACGGAAATTTAACTCCTTTTAAGACACGCTCTTGCCTACTAATGGTGACTCTTGATGGGTACGTATGAGAAGTTATCTGGATTTTTTCCCCCCCAAATACAGACCTAATGTTGTCTCCTCTCCTCCAGACCTGCTGAACCAGATTCTCTAGGGTGGGGCTGGGTCCATAAATCTTCATAATATTCTCCCCCAAAATTCTGATTTAGAATCTGGATTAAAGACGCTACTCAAAGGAATTAAGATGCCTGAATTTAGCGCTTCTTCCAACACTGGGGTTTAGAATTCTATAAACCCTTAAATTTGGGATGAAGCAAAGAAGCCCAGATATGCATTTGCAATAATGAACGGCTGCACTTTGGAAAATTCCATGCAACTGGAAGCCAGGACTTTCTTTACTTTCAGTTGCCGGCATGGCTTCCTCAGACTGGGAAAAACACTGTGTCCTGGAAGCAGGCAGCGTGTAGCTCCTGCTATTTGTTTAACTTACTTCCTTCTCCTGCTCTCCAAATATTTTATTTTTGCATGACTTTCCTCAAAAGCACAGCAGGACCCCGTGACTTCTCACCCTTCCTAAACTTCACAGAGGGCCAGTGTGGCTCAGTGGGGTGGAGCATCATCCTGTAAACCGAAGGATTGTGGGTTCAGTTTCCGGTCAGTCCACATGTATGGTTTGCGGTTTGCTCCTCGGTCAGGGTGCGTATGAGAGGCAACCAGATGATGTTTCCCTCTTGCATCGATGTCTCTCGCCCCCTCTCTCTCTTGTCCTCCTTTTCCCTGTCTCTAAAATCAATAAGCCTATCCATGGATGAGAAAAGGAAGGAAGGAAGGAAGGAAGGAATGGAGGGAAGGAGGGAGGGAGGGAGGGAGGAATGGAGGAGAGAGAGAGAGAAGAAAGAAAGAAAGAAAGAAAGAGAGAGAGAGAGAGAGAGAGAGAGAGAGAGAGAGAAAGAAAGAAAGAAAGAAAGAAAGAAAGAAAGAGAGAGAGAGAGAGAGAGAGAGAGAGAGAGAGAGAGAGAGAGAGAGAAAGAAAGAAAGAAAGAAAGAAAGAAAGAAAGAAAGAAAGAAAGAAAGAAAGAAAGAAAGAAAGAAAGAAAGAAAGAAAAGAAAGTTAGTTCCCATCTTGATGATTGAGATCTGGTAAAGACTTCACAGTCTCTACCCCTCATCTTAAAAATTTACTGTGACCACACCATGATATACATTTTACGTTCCATGTTATTGAATGTATCTCTTTGGGGGCTTTTCCTTCTTTTCTTCACAAACAGGAAAATCTAGAAATGTTTTAAAGATGTACAATGGAGAAGACATTTCATCCTCACACATGGCAAGCAGTGGGAACATGACAGAACCCTGTCACGCAGGAACACACATGAATGGTACGAAATTAGGGAACTGGGAGACGCAGAATTCAAGAATGTCCCCCAGACTTCCGCTTTGGGGACACAAGCCTCCTGGTCCCCTCCCAGAACTCACGGGTTCTGTGCTCAGCACATCTCGGGATGTGGTCACTCAGGCCCAATGCAAAGAAAGTCACAGACACAGAAGGATGACTCAGCCACCATACTTCCACTTCTGGTCAAGATGAAGTAGCAAGAACTCAGTGGACCCTCCAGCCTCAAACAATTGAAAAATTATTATGCAAAGTGGATGAACGGACAGTTTTCAAGACTGGACATTGGTCAGCTAAGAACAGATCTATGAGACACGAAAATAAACAAGGTGAAATCTCTGTTCAGTTGATCACCACGTGGTATGCATGGAACCCAACTCTCAAGAAGATGAAAAAATGCAGGAAGGAGCACCCAATTTGTCCCCATAACTCATGGTTAAAACTTGGTCAAATGCCACTGCTCCCTGCAAGAGATGCTGGGAAATATGCCCTTAACGGGTAATCTTGTGCCCAACACACACTCAGAGGTTCTGTGACAAGAAGGACAAAGGGAAGAATAGACTGGAGAGGGGTTACCAGTGTCTGCATTTAGCACAAGACAATGGGGACTTAGCCTTCAAAAACAGCAGTAGAACTCAAATGAAACAGATCGGAAAGCAGTGTTCGAATTGGTGGGAATTTGGGACAAGTCTGATGTGACGTTGAGGTGGGGGTCAACTGGAGAATGTTGCTACAGTCACTCATTTTGTTGAACTGATGATGGAAAGCCCAGTAACATACGAGTCCAGAATGTATCCAGCCACATACTATGAAAAATAGAGACACTTACTGAAGAAGATATAAGAAATATTGTACCTAGGACAAGGATGCCTCAGTCCCCTTCAAAGTAGGCCCCTTGGGACCTCACACAGTTCACCCAATTGCCATCAGCTGTCCTGTCATATTTTCCTGAATCTCATCAATGGTCTGAAATCTCTTTCCTTTCAAGGGTGATTTTAGTTTTGGGAAAAGCCAGAAGCCACAGGGCACCAAATCTGGGCTGTAGTGGGGCTGAATCACCTGGGTGGTTTGATGGTTCACCAGAAGACTCTGCAAGAGGCATGATACATGAGTGGGTGCCTTGTTGTGATGAAGCTGCCAATCACCAGTTGCCATAGCTGCAGCCTTCTGAATCATCTGAATAGTTTCCATGGAAGAATCTTCAAGCTTAATGCAAAATTGGATGCAGATTCGCTACTCTACTCACTCTCATTTTGAATGTGATGGCCACACAGCGCACATGCTCACCCAATGGTGTCTACCACCCCCACTGACTTTTACACTGAAGTCGTCATTGTTCACACATGTGCATTCCAGTCCCCTCTCCTTGGCAGCCAGGTTGCATCAATGTCACCCAAACCATTCTCGTTACATTAAGAGTGGCTGGACTTTTCCTGGACCGACCTCATATGACATACAAAGGTAGTATGTTTGGGATTGAGGTCGGAGAGTTATACATATCTTTTTAGGCCTCACGAATTTGAGTGACATGGAAGTATCTCTGTGGAGAGATGCAGTAGACCACTGATAATCTGGAAAGAAAAGAGCTAGAGAAATGGGGGAACTCATTTGTGTGCGGAAGACATTTGAAGGGGCAGAAGTACAGTGCGTTGCTCAGATAGGAAGAAACTGGCCAAGTCCAAACTTTTATAAGCTTGGGAATGATGACCAGAAGGAATTCTCAAGAAGTACTGACTGAGGAAGGGCAGTGGGGGAGGTAGGAAGAAGAGAAGATGATAAAGTGGTGGAGACCAGGGAGGAAAGATTTTGGGGGAGAGACGGGAGTGAGAGAAGAGAAGACAAGAACTTCTTGGAACAGAGTTCTTCATGTTTCCTGGGCAACATTGAAACACAGGATGGGAGACAATGAGTGGGACCCGTTTGTGACAACATCTGCTACAGAGAGAGAGAAGAGGGCATGCACAATAGCTTCCAGGAAGGGGACGGTCAAGAAAAACCCTCTAAGGGAACACACAGGACCACCAGAGAATGGCTACCTCACTTCTTCCTTTGAAAAATGTCTAGCACCACCTGACATCTGGCATTTATGCAATGTCGGCGGGAAAAAAAAACGAGAGGAAAGAGCTGAAGAGAATGTCCATAGGATGTGTCACCCTGAGAAAGGGGAGGGTGGACGGGGGCGTCAGGCTAGCCAGGGGATGTCTGCTGGTCAAGACATGACTAACGATGGGGCTGAAAGGGAGGCTGGAAAGAGGAGGGAAGGGTGTGGGCATTGACTCTGAAGATGCATTTTCTCAAGGAGATGACACAGCAGCATTGCATCTTAGGAGAACGTGGCTGGCCAGGGGCATGCTGCTTGTGTTGTGTGGTCAGAACACCATCTGTATATTCTGTCTCCAGCCTTCTTACTCATCACGTTGTGTCCCTTTGTGTTAACTCGTATTCACAGTGTTTTCTCTTCTTGCATTTGTCCCTTCTGCTGTGATAATGCTGAGTAAGCTGTAGACCTCTCCCTCTCTCTCTCTCTCTCTCTCTCTCTCTCTGTCTCTCTCTCAGCTGCATAGAACTCCCCAAATCCCATCCCTCTACAGGAATCAGACTGATGTCATCGAAACCTCAGCATGTGGTTTGCATTAATAATGGAAAGTTTCTTTCTCATCACCAGAGGAGTTTATGAGAGACCTCAGGGTGTAAGCACAGGGCTTTATTATTAAAAAACTAATAATGGCACTGTGAAAACCAAACTGGATGTATAAAGAATATCGGAAAGTTAGTCAGAAGGGATGCTATAATGTGTGCAGTGAATGGGCCACACACTATAACATAACCTTTTTGGTCAAGTGGTGAAAGAGAAGAATAGAGTTATTAATAATGCCCTCTTGATTTTGTATGGAGAAGCTGAATATGTGTTTATTGTTTTTTTAAAAGTAAATTAACAAAATCTGTAAACTCCAGATGGAAAAACTTAAGAAAAAAAATGTTTATTCTCCAGAATTTTTTTTTTAATTTTCTAGTGTTGTTCATCTTTCTTATTCAGAAAGAGCATTTATTCGCTCGTTTGGGAGAAGGGAGACTGGTAGATGGTGGGTCCTTCCTGACACTGTCAAACACACTGACGGTTTGGTGCTGGTTGGACATGATTTTGTTCTTGAGCTCCCTTTGCTCAGTGTTCAAACACTGCCCAGTCACAGCCCAAGTCTGCAGTCTCGTGCTGACCCCAAAATCCCCCCGTTCACACGTTGCAAAGGTTCATGGTGTCTTCCACGAAAGAAGAGAAAAACGGAAGTGGCAGATAAAGGATTGGCCAGGGCTGGGGATCATTCGGCCCAATTGGCTTCTGTAAAAGATGACTTTATTTGCTCTAGGATGGACAACAGGAGTGGGAAGAAGGCTGGCTGGGGTCTGGCTCCAGATGGCCCCTCGAGCCCCGGGGGACACTCTGGGATTTCTGAAAACTGTAAGAGGAACAACTGCCCCAAATCGAGACTCCAGTTCAGCTTTTTCCCTTCCTTCAACGAAGTGACGTGAAACAGATGGTGGTGATGCACCCAGGCTCCTCCCCCTTTCCAGAGAGGGAAGGGACTCTTCACACTGCGTAGGTCAAATGCTTGTTTGGTTCCTTCCTTACGATGGCGCTAGTTACATGGAGTTGTCTTTAACTTCATTCACAACAGTTTTGTTAGGGGACATGGCCACAGCTGTCCTAAAAAGAACTTATCAAAATCGACGAATTTTGGTGCAGCCATTTTAACACTGAAGATGGAAGAAAATATGCAAGATTTTCGGGATATTACGCTTTATTGTTTCAAGAAAGGTAAAAACGCCACTGAAAGAGGGAAAAAGGTTTGTGCAGTGCACGGAGAAGGTGCTGTGACTGACGGAACGTGTCGAAAGTGGTTTGCAAAGTTATGTGCTGGAGATTTCTCACTGGATGATGCTCCACGGTCAGGCAGACCAGCTGACGTTGATAGTAGTCACACTGAGACATGAATTGAGAACAATCAACGCTTCGTCACATAAGAGATAGCCAACATACTCAAAACATCCAAATCAATAAATTATTGGTGAAAGTGAAAAATATGTCTTTTATTTTACGGAGAAAACCATAAGGGCTCTTTGGCCAACCCGATAATTTAAAAAATAGAACCCTTCAGCATTGGGACAACAGATTCTTCCACTAGCCCTCATAAATGCTCCCAAAGACACCAGGTCTTCATCTCTACCACCTGGGGACGTCACCTAATTGGGAGAAAGTGTCCTTGCGAGCTTCCATGGCCAGGACATTCTTGCCTGAACATCACTTCTTGCCTGAACATTCATTCGCTCCAGGTAGGGGAGGCAGAACGAACAACCCAGCAGGAGCTAAACTCCCACCCACCTCCTTGCAGACTCCCGCCCACCCAACCCCCCAGGACTCGGCCTC
>CM052552.1:70324917-70345796 GCA_028533065.1 Trachops cirrhosus
AGTGACATTTGTGTGCGCTTCTCCTCGAGCGCACAGATGTCTCCTGGCCTGTTGCAGAGCAGACTTCCTGCCACATCTCTCGTGTCCTTCCCGGTTGGGACGAGCAGGGACCAGACCCTCTGTGACCTGGTGCCTGCTGGCAGTTTGTGTATAAGACTGTCTTTGGTCTTCTCCCCCATCGAAGGCACGTTCTCCAAATTCCAGAAACACAAATGGCTTTGTTCTCTTCTCCCCCGACACCCCTTTGTCCCCTGCACGTCCCCTGTCCCACACACCATAGCAAACCAGCGTAGCATTTCAGAAATCCCTCCCTTTCAAAGAATCCCTTATCTCCGTTTTAATGGAGCCATCTGCCAGGGGGATTTTTGAGCCTACGTGGAGAAAAAAAGGTTATGCTTTTTCACAGTGTCATCAGACTTGCACCGAATGTTTATGAGATTCTGAAAATTCTAGGAGGACTTTGTCATCCACAGCCAAATCCCAGGGAGCACTCCCCATTCTGGGGAGGCGACGCTTGGTCGGGGTGCTGTTTCCGAGGCTGGTTCTGTGGAACGTGGGATGGGTGAGGGAGGGCTGACCAGAACAAGAACAAGAACTGGCTGGTGGGTGTCTACCTGCAACTTCCCCCGTAAGCCTTGCCGAGCACCCCAGACTTTGGAAGGAAGGCAAGGGTTCTCCATGCCAGCAGACTTTCTGGTCCCGCTGAGATGTGCTTATTTATCTTAACTTTTCAACTACAGTTACAGTTAATATTATGTTATATTAGTTTCAGGCTACACACTTCTATAATTTACCAAGTGATTCCCCAGTAAGTCTAGTACCCACCTGGCACCATGCATAGGTATTACAGTATTGTTGACTACCTACCTACTGTAGTTTACGTCCCTGTGACTGTTCTGTAACTGCCCATTTGTGCTTCTTTTTCATTTAACTTTTATTGAATTTTTTGGGGTGGCAGTGGTTAATAAAATTATATAGGTTTCAGGGGTACAATTCTGTAGGGCATCATCGGTGTATTATATGGTGTGCTCAGCAACGCCAGTCAAGTCTCCTTCCACTGTCATTTATTCTTTCTTACCCTCTTCTTCCGCCCCCACCCACCATTCTGCCGGTGCAAAGAATTAAGCAAAAAACAAACAAACAAAAAACCTTAGAGACACAGACGAAATTTGTGCTTCTCAATCTCTTCATTGTTTCCACACATTCCCCCACCCTCTCATCTGAAAACCGTCCGTCTGTTTTCTGTACTTAGGAGTCTGGTGTGTTTGTTAGTTCATTTTGTTTGTTAGATTCTACACATAAGGGGGATCACATGGCATTTGTCTTTCTCTGACTGGCTTATTTCCCTTAGCAGAATGCTCTCCAGGTCCATCCATGCTGTCGAAAATGGCAACATTTCATTTTTTATGGTCAAGTAATATTCCATATTCCATATATATGTGTGTGTATCATATAGAGAGAGAATTCCATAATATTCCTTATGTATATAATCACACCTTCTTTATCAACCCATCTGTTGATGATCCTGGAGAATACATTTATTGCAATCAATCTTTTAATAACACTTTATTTAGATCATACCACCTGGAGCAACTTGGCTCCCAAAGAATTAGTTGCTGCCATAACCACAGAGTGAATTTACGACTAAAGAAAAATTAAACTAGGCTGGATGGGTCAAAATGCATGTGCATTCATTTATGGGGAAAAGAGTCCAAAGACTAAATTTTCATCATTCCCCGCTATGTGGTTTTTTTTTTTAGCTTTTGGCTTGAATTTACCTTTTTTCCCCTCCATTTGGTTCTGAGGGTACATCCAAAAAGCACACACACAAAACAAGTTAATGAGTTTTCTCTTCTTAGAGTCTTCTTGTCATCCAAGGTGCCAGTGCTGTATTCCAGAATTTATGCAGTGTTTCAGAGGAAAAAAAAACGTATCCTCTAAAAGGCCCATGAAGATATACTCAGAATGAAATGATAAAGTGAACGGACTCCCATGCCAGAGGAATGAAGAAAACAGATTCTTTTCTCTCCGCGGTAACTTCGAAATGCGTCCAGTTCTTTTTAGGGCTTTGTTGAGCCAACTTCGCATGACGCCTTGCAAGCGATATTCCCGTTGGGTAATGAGGAACCTGACATTTTTGAACATTGCAGAAGTCAGGGATCACGACACTCGGCTGTCTTTGACCTGGTGAAGCCCTCCGGCTGTTGCCCTTCACCTCTCCCCTCGGTGCCTTTTGAGGTCATGCTATCGGAACAAGTAGCTTCCACATCTCCACCATCAAAGCACAATTCTGTCACTTGGTCCTGGGCTCCACGCCATGGACGGATCCCCTTTTATCCAGCTTTTATATGCAATTTCCTGGGCGCAAGCACCCTTAGCTCAAGGCTGCTCTGTGTCATGCCCACCCTGGACGGATCCTGCCCCCCAACCCCCCCCAAACCTGGCTGGGTGGGGAGAAAAATCCCATTTTTCTGTTGTATCGTCCCTCCCCTCACCCACCAGTCCATTTTCTTTCCTACTTCCCAAAATTATTTTCCATCCTCCTTCCTTGTCCTTAAAACTCCAATATGTCTTCCCCGCTCTGAACAAATGGTCTTCCCTGAAAACCTCTGAGGGAAACCACCAGTCACCTCCCACCTGCCTATTTTCTATTTCCTTCCGTTAAAACGGGAAAAAATGCCTGAGCTTGGTAACATGGAGGCTCCTATCTTGACCGGTTGCCCCTGGCAACCCCAAGTGACCCCCAGGCTTGTGAAGGGCAGTTGCACCGTGTGGGGGACAAGTCCTCAGTGACGCCCAATTCCAGTGGCAGATCTCATGTGTGCTGACCACGGAGGCCAAGTCCCAGGTCAGTGCCTGACGTCTCAGGACTTGGGTGAAAATCACATTTTTTCAGTGCTGGTGGTAGCCAGTGGTTCCTGGATTATCCCCAACAGCAGGGATGGGCTCGGACCAACGATGTCCCAACTTTGAGAGGACAGTTTTGGTATTCATTCCACAAGGGTGCTAAGGGGATCCCCAGCTTCTCCTTGGCCACCTCACCTTTCTTCCCATCTCTCTTCCTCTACTGTCTTGGGACAACCTCCTAAGTAAACTACGTTACCTGGGTCCCTGGCAAAAGCTCTGCTTTTGATGAAACTCAAGAGCTCCACTCCACAGGAAATGCCTCCTTTTCCGCCACGTTGAACAAAAACCAGCATCACTTGTCTGAGAGGAAGAAAAGGCTCATCTCGAAGCAGAAAGGCAACAAAAATTTTTGTTGGGGTGTAAAACAATTTGGTCGACACCATCTTATTTTTCTCTGTTTTTTTTCCCCCCTTCTCAGTTTTCAGCCTCTGGCAACCATTTTCCTAGTCTCTGTTTCTACGGCTTTGACTTTCAGTAAAATTTCATATACATGTGAGGCTACAAAGTATCCCTTTTCCTCTGTCGGATGTATTTCACTTACCATTATGCCGTCCACATCCATCCATGTTGCTGCACCTGTCAGCGTTTCCTTCTTTTTCAGGGCTGAGTAGTATTTCACGGTGTGTATATCACCTTTTCCTCATCCGTCCACCCATTACCACACAGCTTGCTTCCACACTATGGACATTATCAATAATAATGCTATGAACTTGGGGGTGCAGGTATCTCTTACAGATCCCGTTTTCATTCCCTTTGGTTCAATACCCAGAAGCAGAATCACTGGATCATATCGTAGTTCCGTGTTTAATTTTTGGAGGGATGTCCATCAGTTTTCTGCAGTGGTTGTACCCAATGTGCATTCCCACCAACAGAGCAGAGGGGCTCCCTCTTCTCCACATCCTCGCCGACACTAGTTATCTCTCGTCTTGTTGCTGGTGCTCATTCTGACAGGTGTGCGGTGATACCTCACTCTGCTTTGGATTGACATTCTGTTGTGATTAGTAACATTTCATATATGTGTTGGCTGTGTATCTATCTTCTTTGGGAAAATGTGTAATTCCCTCTGTCCATTTCTTAACCAAATGGTTTCCTTGCTGCTGTTGAGTTCATCTCATCTTTCTGGACAGTGTGAGTTTTAGCAGCAAGAAGTTAAACAGGCCCTGGCTGGTGTGGCTCAGTGGATTGAGTGCCACCCTGCGAACCAAAGGGTCACCAGTTCGATTCCCAGTCAGGGCACATGCCTGGGTTGCGGGCCAGGTTCCCAGGAAGAGGCGTGCAAGAGGCAACCACACATGGATGCTTCTCTCCTTCTCCCTCTCTTCTTTCTCTCTCTAAAAATAAAAATAAATTAAAAATCTTTTTTAAAAAAGGAAGTTAAATAGTTTTTAAATGAACTCTTTTCAGGGGGCTGATGGGACATGGCATGAATGCCAAACGGTGGGGATCCATATCTCAAGCACACGGAGCCCACAGTTGTAACCCCGGGCACCTGGGATTTCCAACGGAGAATCAGAGCAATGTGGGAAAAAAGGACCCAGTGGAGTAGCTGATCCTAAGTCAAACACTCAGCTGCATCCTGAGACAGTGCTAAAAACTGACAAGTCACCTAGATACGACAACAGAGACCTCCAGCAAATTTGTGCGTCTAACGCATCACCTCAAACTTGCACAGAATGACCTAGCGATGCCTTTGTTTGGGACAAAATAATCCCCACAAATAATTCTAGGGTGACGCCAATGCACATAGGAGTGTAGCAGCCTTAAGAATAAAAATACCGATAAAGGTTGATTTGGTGGATTAATTCATCAACTCACTGATTACTTTATTCACTGCATTTATTGGTTCTCACGGGCCAACCCGTTCTTCAGCCCTTTGGGCTGTCAAGAAAAATTCACTACGACAACCCCGAAAATCAAAAATAAACAAACGCTGTCTTGCCTTCAAAGCAAGCTGAGTGTTCCAAAAACAGTTGATTTTAATGGTTTCATGTATGGGTGAAAACAGGAATCCCTGCTTGACAGAGATAGAGCGATTTGGCTCCTACCCACCTCACCCAGAAGGAGGGAGAAGACATTTCTGCAAGAGCAGGCACGCAGCCTCCTGTCAGCTGCCAGGAGAAATTTTGGTGGAAAAACAGCGCGATGAAGTTAAACAAGCTGCTGGTTTTTATATACACAAGGTTGACATTTTCTTGTAATGGGGAAAACACATCAAGCATATACGATGCAGAGAACAGGCAGTATACATGCATGTCTTATATGTGTACACACAGAAGATTGTAAATGTCTCCGTGACTCTGTTTTTATCTACATCCACCGGAAGCAGGAAACTTGGATCGGGGGGGGGGTTTAGGTTGAAGAAGAACAAAAGGGCACAGTGGGACGGTCATCCCCTGTCCTATACCTCCTAAGGAACTGACCGTTACCCCGTGGGAAGAACCACTTACAGGGCATCGGAGAGGAATGTTGGGTGATGGGGGCGCTGGTGCCAATATCAGGGGATCCTGGACATAAGGGGTGAATTGAAACGGGCCCTGGGCCTTGGTCTGCATGCTCAGTGGATTGCAGCATCGTCTTGTGCACCAGAAAAGTTGTGGGGTTCGATTCCCAGTCAGGGCACTTGCCTGGGTTGCAGGCTGAGTCCCTGGTCGGGGCGTGCACAGGAGGCAGCCAGCTGATTTCTCTCTCAATCCCTCTCTCTCTCTTTCTCTCTCTCTGTCTCACTCTCTGTCTGCCTTCCGCTCTCTGTAAAATCAATTAAAAATACCTTCAGATGAAAGTTAAAAAAAAAAAACAGCCCTTGTCTTCTGACCTTGCCCCTCCATCACCCAGCTGGACTAGAGACTTTCAATCAGCCCCCAAAGTGGCTTTTTTGCCTTCTTTTTTCTATCTACTTAGACAGATCCAAGTGACTATATGTTCCAAATTGCCTGGAGACCTCAGTCCAGCCAAACTCAATGTGGGCAGCGTTTACCACCATCTGTGGGGTCGATTCTCTTAGCACAGCTCAGCTGAGCCATCTGTGAGTTCACGTTCTGGATGCCACACACCAACGCCCTGTGAGAAACAGAACTTGGGGTGGTCTCTCTCATCTGTCTTTCTGCAAACTAGGGGGTCCCTAACTTGCCTGACCATAAGCAGCACGGGGGGGCCTCTCCAAACTGCCAATGCCCAGCCTGCACCCTAGATCAGTGAAGTGTCATATGACACAGATTTCACCTAAAGTCGATGGAATTCCATAAGGAAGTACATGCTACATGGTGTGTCCTCGGAACCAGCGTCCGTAAAGATTTTCCCATGATTCCAACGTTCAATAAGGTTTAGAAGCCTCTGATCCAGGTATTTAACCATCGATTAAGTAAGGGAAAGATTTTTTACTCGCCTGCTGTTGCCTACTCGGATGAGTCTGAATTTCCACAGAGACACTCGAGACCGTCATCCTGAAACCTTTGTAAAGCGTGTTGCCCCCCGCATACCCCTGAAATCATCCTCGGGTTCCCCAGTACAGCATCACAGGCTAAAGGCACACCGATGTACCTAGGGACCCAAACTGGATCTGCTGTTTTATGTCAGTTCTCATGTGAGCTTGTTGAAATTTTCTTTAAAAATGTATTTTTCCATTAAAAAAAACTAATTTGGGGTGGACACATGTCATCTGCATTTGTCCAAACCTGTAAAACGTCCAACACCAAGACTGAATCCAAGGTCAACTGCGGACTCTGGGTGATGGTGACGGGCCACCGTAGCTTCCTCCGTAGTATATGTTCCACTCCGCTGGGGAGGTTGATAATTCACAAAAATCTGTCCGTGTGTGTGGGAGACAGGAGGTGTGTGGGAAATCTCTGTATCTTCCTCTCAATTTTCCTGTGAACCTAGACTTGCTGCAAAAAATAATGTAAAAAATATAAAGCCAATTTACTTTATGCAGACGAAAATATTTTCTCCACTGGTAATGGCCTTAGAAAGTAAAGAAAGCATTGAGCTTTTCAATGACTTTATTTTGAAGCCTCAGTCTTTCCACTCAGCTGAGTAAGATCCCCGAAACTGGGTCCCCGATGTCCCCTGCACGCATGTGGGTCAATAGTCTAAATGTCTCTCCATTCCTGTTCTGCCAACCAGACAGCAACTTGGGATCACAGATGGCCTCATTCACACCCAGCAGGTCAAGCAAGAACGTGCAGCCTAGTTTACATCAATTCTTGATCAATTATTTAAAAAAAACAACAACAACATCTTTCTTGGTGTTTGGACAATGAGATGCAGTGTATCAAGGACTCATCTACAGGTGTGTATATAGATTTCCCTTGTAGGTGTGTTTCCTAAGGTTTGAGATGGTGCCTTTGGCCCCAGTCAGGGCCTCTGTTCTGTGGACATGGAGTTATATCCAAATCAAACACAGAGACACAGATTTCTCCTAAAGTCGATGGAACTCCATAAGGAAGTACATGCTACACACCACCTCTTTTTTTTGTCCTTTGTCCCCAAAACACTACCATCGCCACAATAAAAAAAATAAAATAGGAGGAACACGTGACTTAGGAGTATACCATATTTTGCCTATATAATGCAAAAAAAAGTGCATTATAAGTGCATGTATAATGCACACTTTTTTGCCCAAGTTTCTGAGGGAAAAGTAAGGAAGCACATTATACACTGATAGTACTTGAAATACCTTGTATCAGTTCTTGTGCCTTGTAATTATTTGTTACATAAAATTTCTCATATTGTAATATGTTGAAAAATAAATGCTAAAATACCTTTACCATACCAAAAAAAAACCAAGTAGGTAAATATAAATAAATAAAAATCAAAGTAAAAATTAAAACAGAAGATCGTTTTCCTGAAAATTGGGGCCAAACACGTGGGCACACGTCAGAGGCAGGAGTGCGTTACCCATGGCCAAAAACGGTTGGCTGATCACAGTATCTCTCCACTAATTATTTCTTCCAAGGGTCCAGAAAGAACGCCACTTCATGTCCACGAAGTAAGTCCTGGCAGCCGAAGAAAACCGAGCATGACATGCCTTATAGCCAACGTCGTAACTGCATAAAGAAATTATTAGGATTAATAGGATTTCGGCCCATGGGGAAGGGTCCTCCGGCGTTTTAGAAGCGAAAGGAACCTCTGTGGTGAAGCATCGTTCGGTGACATTGGTTCCCGTGAGCCACACACGAGACCACGTTAGACTCCAGGACAAGCTGTAGTGGGTGAACGACCCCAGAGCTCACTTGGCTTTTCAGCAGCCAGAAGCACTTCTTCTGAGGTATCCAGTTTCCTGTTGCACTTTCTCGTTAAAGACGAGCTGGCAGGTAGCGCTTTCTTTAAACACCCCAGCAGGACAGAACCGCCGCTGCTGATTCCCGGGAGGAGAGGGGGTGCGCGGCGTGCCAGCCTAGTGCCAGACACGCGTCAGACACTGGAGATTCAGGAGTGAACACACGCAGACAAGCGTGCCTGAGGAATTCACAGTCTGGTAGAGGCAGACGGTAATAAAACATCAGACAAATAGCTGCACGGTTACAGACGGTGTGAAGCGCGAGGGTGGAAATGAAAGCCACGCGGAGAGACTGTGGAGCAGAGGAACTGGGTCGGTCCCGGAGGTCAGAGATGGGGGCTCTGTGGTTCGGGGTCTGCCTGGAAGACTCAAGGATGTCTAAACCGACTCCAGCAGATAGAGGCGGGAGCGGGGGAAAGTCGTGGGTGCGGGAAGGCATATGGAAGAGAGAGAGAGAGAGAGAGAGAGAGAGAGAGAGAGGGAGAGAGAGAGAGAGGCAAGAAATAAAGTCAGTCCCTGCCTGGTGTGGCTTCTTGGTTGGAGTGTCATCCTGTGCGCCAAAAACGGAGGGTTCAATTCCTGATCCGGGCAGACGCCTAGGGTGCAGTTTCGATCCCCAGTTGGGGTGCATACAGGAATCAAACTCTCTCTCTCTCTCTCTCTCTTTCTGTCTATCTCTCTCTCCATCTCCATCTCCATCATCTCTCTCTTGAAAAGGCAATGAAAAAATGTCAGGCAGGGCTGGAAACATTAGGGAATAGAGTTTTATGGCCCATGCTAGGGACGTCATTGTTTGTAAGAGCAAAGGTAGGCACTGAACGTGTTTAAGGCCACAGGGATTCCTTGACTATAGAGGAATTTTGGAAAGGTCCCCTTGGCTGCAGGTGGGAGAATATGGATTAGAGAATTCCACAGGGTGGACTTAGGAGGCAGATGGGGGGTCCCAGGGAAAGACAGTGGTTGTTGTCCACTAAATTCACCGCGCCGAAGATGATTATATGCATTGTAGTGACCGCCACCCACTTGGGTTGGCGATGGATTAAGACCCAAGGGAATACAGGTTCCAGCATTGCTGGCTTCCGAAACAAGACCTTGCAAAGCTGGGTCAGAAGTTTACTTTTCAGTCTTGAGGGGTTTCCTGACCTTTAAGCAGAGAGAAAACGTCGGAGATGGAATTCCACAAAGACGCCTGGAGTGCGCAGACAGCAGCTGGCTGGAAACGTAAGTTTGGAGTGACCAGTCGGGAGGTGGACCAAGGACATCCTACCAGAAAACATGGTGACAAGAGAACATAGTCTAGGGGGCGACCCTTGAGGCCCTGCGACCTTCCAGTGTCTGGTGAAGGTCAAAATGCGTCGTTTGAGTTAAGTGGTGCTCACGGAGTTGAAAGTTCCCACATGGGTACGTGGAAATTGGACGTTATCTCTGAGGATGAAGGGCGTAAAGAAGTAGGAGTGTGAGTTCCAACAGCTCAAAGAACATGGTTCCCTGCAATCACGTAGGTAGACACACGATGTGTTACAATATCTGCAGGCGATGTTACAACACCTATCGTTAGAAGTTACGTGTTTCCCATTATTCCTCTCAACACTTTGTCCAAAGGGTTTAAATTCAGTGAGCTCTGTTTCGCTGATGGAAGCGCAGACAGCTGTGCTGAGATGCCTTTTCGAAAGCCTGGAACGGAGATCGTGAATATGCAAAAATAGGTATCTTCCATTTCGTGGCCCAGCTAGAGGTCGAAACACCGTGGTTTATTCTCATTTTTATTTTGGAAACCTCCCAAAGTCACCAGGTTCATGAAAAGCAGCAGACCGTGCCTGGAATGGTGTGTCTACAATTACAGTCAGGAAGTAGGGTAGATTCCCCCCCAAAAAAGAAGTCAGAGAGATGGGGTCTGCTTCCCCAGAAAATTGTTGGGAGGGAGGCATTTCTGTTTTTCTGGATGGAACTTCCTCTCTGAGCAAGTCTCGGCATGGGGGCTCAGCTGCAAATGGGATTCCCTCTCTGAACCTGCTGACAAGGCTCAGCTGCTGCAAAGCACCTCGTGGCCAGAGGCTGCAGGCCACCCCCCTGTGTGGTCACTGTGTGGTCAGTGGCCAGTCCCGCTGCAGAGAAAGGAGACAGTCAGCGCAGTCCAGAGAGCACAGCAGCAGCAGCAGCCTCCATCATGAGCCAGGAACTCCCCAGGAAGGGGGTGATCTACGCTTCTTCCCAGAAAGAACCCAGTGAGGACAAAATTATTGCATCGTGGTCTCCCAGCTTGCTGGAGGCCACAGGAAATGGTGTGGGTGAAAATCTGGCTGCAGCGCGAAGCAGCAAGTTCCTGGAGGGCGGAGGGGCCTCCCACACCGTGGGTCAAGCATAGAAAAGAGAAAATCAGGACCTCCAGCAACAGGCTGTAGAAACAGGACAATTCTGGCTGCAGGGACAGAAACGTGGTCTTTGGACTCACTGTGCAGTGTCTCTGTGGCTCTGTGTCCCCTCTCACGTGTGCCTGCTCTGCTCAATAACCCCACTGCCCCTTTCTCTCCCCTCCTTCCGCCCCCCACAATCCCTGCTGATGTTTGTTTTCTTTCCACCCGCCCTCCACACTCAGACAAGAACGCTGCGTCCACCTAGCACTGAACTCATTCTATTTCAGTCCATCGTCTTTTCTGGGACATATTCCCTTTGAACACAAGAGTAAGACATGCAAGAAACTGAGGATTTTTCCCCGTGAAGTTACATGACTGGACATTGAGGGCAGAGGCTGTGTGGACACAGGGAAACGTTTTATCGGGCCAGAGAGCCCTTCCCCCAGATCCCCCAGATTCCGGCTGGCTCCGTGAGATGCTGACTAACCTCGGGCTTATTCTCCTGCTGTGATGTCGATACACGCTTCTGCAGGTCGGTCGAAGGTTATGAGGATTAAAGGATGAAGCCACACAAAGGAATAGTCACAGCTCAGGCAGCTCAACGCCTTTTGAGCAAACGATCTTAGTGCCTAGAACTCCGATCTGAAATCTAGCTTCTGTGGGTATGAATTTACGCATCCTGGAGGCTGGAGTCTGAGACCCAGGGGTGGGCAGGGCTGGCTCCCCCTGAGGCCTCTGTTCTGGGTGTGTGGACGGGCGTCGTCCCCCTGTGTCCTCACAGGGTCATCCCTCTGGGTGTCCGGTTTCCTCATGTCCTCTTTTTATAAAGACCCTGGTCAGAGTGGATGAGAGCCCACCCCCAGGACCTACGTCACCATACTTACATCCTTAAAGATCCCCACCTCCAAAGGATGGCTGAACAGGACCCAGTCAAGGAGCCCACATTTCTTTGGAATGTGCCAAGTTTGGGCGACTCTAGCCTGCTGAGGAACCCAAAGCAGATTCAGCTCCCAAAGCAGATTCAGCTCCGCCGACCTGGTTGGACCGAGGGAACCCAGCCTGCGGTGCAGACCTTCACCAGCTAAGCCAGGACCTTCCTGCCTAATGCCTTTGTCTCACGGTCCTCATTATCCCCAACTCTAGAAGGGACAGTAAAGAACAATGACCAGCGAGAGATGGAGGAGACAGGGGCCAAGAGATCTGGCTTCCCCAAGTCAGGGATGCCTCTCTGGTAGACTGTGGTGAGCAGAGCAAAAGTGTCAACTGTTGTTAATAGTCTACAGGAAATGCTTTTGTTTTTTCCAACTTCAGCCTGCATTCTGTGATGTGAAATCACTGTTGGCTTATCGGTTACTTAAGAGTGAGCCCAAAGGAAAAAAATTACAGGGCCCCTTGAGTTTTTCTACAGCAACAAGGAAAGGCTCCCCCACCTGAGTACATGGAGAAGGGTTCCTAGAAGGGGAGAGTGCAGTTGCTTTTCACCCCTGGTTTTGGGCTGAATTATGTTCCCCAAATTCACATGTTGAAGCCCTGACCCCCCAGGACCTACCTCAGAATGGAGATGGATTTGGAGATGGGTCTTTCCAGAGGGGATGAAGGTAAAATGGGGTCCCTAGGGTGGCTCCGATCCAACAGGACTGGGGGCCTTGTAAGAAGAGGAGATGGGGCCACAGACACGCCCAGAGGGACACCCGTGTGAGGACACAGAGGGAGATGGCTGTCCACCCGCCCAGGAGAGAGAGAGGCCTCAGGAGGAGCCCGCCCTGCCCACCTCTGGGTCTCAGACTCCAGCCTTCAGGACGGGGAAGAAGGAATGTGTGTCCTCGAAGGCACTCAGGCTGGGGTACTCGGTTACGTCAGCTGCAGGACACTCCTGTGCCGATGCACTGGCCGTAACCGTCCATACTGTGTGCAGCCCTGACCCAGCCACTGTCCCTCTTCCCAGACCTTCCCAATGATCAGGACGACCATGGCAGCTTCTGTCAAAGCGTTTGGTTCACTTTTGTCCCCCCTGCAGCTCCTATTTGTCATCTTGGACTCACGTCAAAGCTGATTTCCAAACAAAGGTGGCTCCTAGAGTTTTGAAGGCTGAGCACAGAGGGTCCCTGGCAAGAAGCTTTGACTGTGCGAGGTTGATCTGTTTCATGTGTCTCCATTCCCTTTTGCCATGAAGGCTGCCATTCCTTAATCACTTGTAAGAGATACTGGTCGAACCAACTATCGTAATAGCAAATGTCCAGTTGCCTAAAGGATTCTAGAGTACATCATGCACATTGAACAGGAAAGATGGCCCCTTTGATTAAGGCTATAGAAACGTGTAAGTTGCCCTGGCTGCTGTAGCTCAGTGGATTGAGTGTGGGCCTGTGAACCAAAGGGTCGCCAGTTCAATTCCCAGTCAGGGCACATGCCTGGGTTGCGGGGCAAACCCCAAAAAGGAAATATGACAGGCAACCGCACATTGATGTTTCTCTCCCTCTGTCCTTCCCTTCTTCTCTCTCTAAAAATAAATAAATAAAAATCAGAAAAATTAAAAAAAATAAACTCATAAATCTTGCATCCTTTTGAAACACAGGAAAAAGTCGTATTGTTAGAGCCTCCCAAGAGAGTGCATTGTCTTCTTTGAGTTCAACCCCTGCCCACGTTCACTTTGCTTTTGCAAGTATTACCGGAGAGCAAGATGCAGCGAAGGGTTTTTCAAAGCCAGACTGGCAGAGTGAGCCCTACAGACACACGGCACAAAGGCTGTGGACACGAGCCATCTCAGATCCTATCGGAAACATCACCGCAATGGAATAACGTTCTTGGCTGCAGAGGAAGCCCTGCACAGCTCGGTGACTGGAGGTGAGATAGGGCAGGCAGGACTGGGTGCCTTGCGTGTGTGGCTGGCCTGTCTACAAAGATTCCTCACTTGGGTCTAATCAGGAAATTATCTCCCTGTCTAGACAGAGAACGAGGGCTGGCAAGGGGTCAGCTGTGCTCTTGCCGATGGAGTGGGCTGGAGTAATCTGGGGAACCTTTGACAACTCTGTGGTTGCACGACGAGGAGAAGGAGTCCCGTGGCAGGAACTGCCTCTTCGAATTCCACAGGAGACGTTGAATATGTTTGAACAGAGAGCCTCCTACCCGGTGCTTGCCTAAAACGCGGCTTGCTGAGATCACTCTTGGCAACAGCAACAGATTATCAATGATCATTATTTCCTACTCTTCACATTTTCTGGTACTTGTTTTTTTTTTTTGCATGTGGTAATCTTCAATTCCCCGAGAAACATTTTCCCATCCTACTGGCCCCTTTCTCTTGCACGTAAAGAGGAAATTATCTCGTGCCTTTACCATCTCGTCAATAGGTAGCGTATCTGGAATAGTATGAAGTCAAAGAAAGAACCAATTGCCCAACGGGTGAAAAATAAATATAGAATAACAACAATGAGTCGACTTCTCCAGTGGCAATCAGAGTATGTAGAATCATCCCGATAAAATGTATGAGAGGCTTCCTGTCTGCTCCTTATTTCACAGGCATTATCTTTCCGAAAGCAGTGAGTCAGGACTCTTGTGATTGCCCGAGGGGCAGCTGGACGCCCTGATGATGGTTTGGCTCTGGTCTCCGAGTCCTTAACCACCAGCCTGCATTTCGGGGCTCGGCATCATCCTTACATGTGGGTTTTCCTTCTTCTGTTCACATCAGGATCTTGGAGTTCTTTCAACGTCTAAATACATGGAGACTTCTGTGAAACAGAAACTTGGCTAGAAAAAAATTTTTGCTTGATTTTTTTCCTTTCTTTTTTTTAATTCCAATTAAAAAAATTTTTTTTTACCTCCCTCTGAACAGAGGAATATAATGGAAGGAAAAGGGCAACCCCACTGAAGAAGCAATAGCTTCTTAGGGGTGAGGAGGTACCGGGAACGCTTGTGCCTTTGTTCTAACACCAACCAGGCTGTAGCATTAGGGGGGACCAGAGCTGAGCTCCCCACTCCATTCTGGATCCAGGACATAATGGGAGGTGTGTTCTACTGGTGCTTCTTAGAAGGGGCCAAAAGTTACTTCTCTGAGTGACATGTCTCTCCAGTACAAACTCTACAAATCTCTCTCTCTCTCTCTCCTCTTCCCCCAAAGCCCTCAAAACTGTGGGGAGAAAGTCCTTCGTTTCCAGAAGTACAGAGTTTTGGATGGCCCTGTACCACTGAGTTGTAAGGAAGCAACGTGGGCTGAAGCCCCGGGCTGTCTTCTTGCCACCCCTGGCTCTTCCAGCCCCTCCTAACTCCGAGTGCAGAGAAATGTTGGGTCTCCTGGAGCTGCTCCGAGAAGGAAGAAGCCTTCAGACTGATCTTACTGTGTGGTGGCTGCCAGGAACATTTCAGCCAGGTTCTCACGGCTCTTCAGGAAATTCCTCTAAAAAAAGAACCTACTTTGATGAAGTGGAGTGGCTGTATCAGAAGTGTATGTGGCGCATCCTTCTTACAGAAAGCACGACTCGGGAAGAGTGTCTCTTGTGTTAAGTGGGTACTCTGTGTATCCTTGTCCAAAAGTTTATGTGGTCACCGTCTGCCTGTCTGTCTGTCTGACTTCTCTCCTCCACACTCCCAGTTGCGTCCAATGTCCATCCTGGATGAAAAATGGCCTCTTCTTGTTCGGCGCAATACCTCAACACCCAGCGTGAACTGGCGATGGAATTTTCTCCGCTCTTGCCTCAGCAGCTCCTCAATCATTAGCACCGAATCGTTTCAATCCATCAAAGTCCATCAGATCGAGGTGGTGAAGACTCAGATCCCAAGACCTGGCCATGGGGGAAGCAGGTTGAGGTGTCCACGATTTCAGTCGGTTGCAAAGCAAGCCGTAGGTTCCAAGTCCCACGACCCCTCCATCAACATCTCTGGTTTCCACCCGTGGAAATCTGGGTCTGTTCAATTCTGACGGCACACCAGCATTACCAGAGAGCCTAAGGACGAATCCAGTACCAGCTGCTGCTGTTGCAGTGTCCAGCTCAGTGGTCTTCCTCCTCAGAGGGTGGTCTGCGGACACACAACATCAACATTCCCTGAATTTTGGACCCCACCTCGGAGCTCCTGAACCAGAACTGCATTGCGACAAGATCCCTGGGTGAGCCCTGGATGGCATAGCTCTGCCGGCCTGTGAACCAAAGGGTTGCTGGTTCGATTCCCAGTCAGGGCACATGCCTGGGTTGCGGGCTGGGTCCCCAGTAGGGAGTGCACGAGAGGCAACCACACATGGATGTTTCTCTCCCTCTCTTTCTCCTTCCCTTCCCCTCTGTCTAAATATAAATAAAATCTTAAAGATCCGTGGGAGATTCAATGCACACCAACCTTCAGAAGCACTTCTCTACGAAGACTTCTCCGATCCTTACATTATGGCTTTTCTTTATTTTTTAAAAAATAGTTTTGATTGTTGTTCAAGTACCGTTGTCTCCATTTTTCCCCCCACCCCAGCCATCCCCATCTCCCACCCTCATATTATGGTTTTTCTTACTGCCAAGCATTATGCATATTACCGTGCACACTAAAATTAGAAGGTACCAATTTTATATTAAGAAGGTCTTAGCTGGCAGTCCATCCATGAAACACAGTCACCCCAGAACACTCTTTGCATGCCCAGATAGCACATCGACACTTTTCATGGGATTTTTTAAAAGATTTCTTTAATAGATACTTACTCTCCCAGCCCTGTAATTTAATGCAGGAGAAATTATGAGCCAAAAAGGAACCTTAAACCTCTTTCAAAGTAAACAGGATTGAGAAAGACGCCTTTGATGGGTCATCACTTTTTTTTTTTTAATCCGAAACTGAAGCTAAACCCCAAAAGAGTGTCTATTCCAATTCCAGGGCACCGTGTGGAATTGCAGAAACAAATTATATGTTAACAGTTTGCAGCCACGAATTCCCCGATCATCGGCATCTGGCCGAGTAGGCACAATTTACCAAAAAAAAAATTTTTTTAAAAAAGAAGACATTCTTCCGGTGAAGGCTTTATTTTTTTAATTTGGAAACTGGCTTTCATTTGGCCTTTGTCTTCCAGGTTCGGGAGCTAGTGAATGAATGGGTATTTGCCACCTGTTTCATTCGATTTAAAACTCCTCTGATTATATTATTTTTTAAACCAGCACTTTTTTTCCTCCTTTTAATCTACCTGCTTAGTGACAGTAAAAATGTACCTCAGCCCTAAACGGCTGCTATTTTCATAGCCGTTGCCAAAACGATATAAGTAGATACAGTTGCTTCCTTCTATCAAATTTTTTAATAATTTTTTTCGTTAGAGCCTGATTTACCGTCCTTTCCAAAATCTGTCTTCTGCTTGTAATCCATCCTCATCATTTGTGCTATTTGAGTGGAAATCTGTTATGTTTTGCATTTATGGTATGTTTTATTATAGGAAAAATCACCGCAGATTTTTTTCCCCCGTGCTGTGCTCTTCCTAAGAACCGTTCAAGTAAAAATTTCTAAAAATGTCATTTTTTCCCCCTTTTGGGTGTAGTTGGCTTAAGGCTCCAAAGGGTTTCTGTATCATCAAAGGTTACCCCTGACTCCAGTGCCAAGGCCGAGAAGAAGGAGTCCTTTGAACTGATGTCACTTTTATTTTCTGAGTGCTCGTCACATAATAGTTTGCAAATGCCCAGAACATACTTGCAAAACGCCCAGAAGGCACGGGGCTGGAAATGATCAAAGAGAGATAGGGTGCCTGTTTCAGTATCACATATGGAGATGGGGCTGAAAAATGCATTTGGTCCGCATTTCTGCTTTCAAAGAAAAGCCTGGGCTTCCTGTCGGTTCCACGGCGAGGCTTGGCCTGTCAGCACCGTGGCCTCGGGAAGGGGGATGGCAGTGCTGATGAATAGGGTGTGTGGCAACCACGCTTGACCTTGGGTGGGTCAAGGCTTGACCTTGGGTGGCAGCTAGGGACATTGTGCCACCCAAAGAAATCCTCACCATCCCCACCATCACCATCGGCATCATCAGCATCACCATCCCCACGATCAACACCATCATTGCCATCATCCTATTGATGCTCAAGACTCATCAATATTTGCTCAGATGTCGACCCACTTATCCTGTCCGTGTCTCCGAACGCAAATGGCCAGTGGCGTGATCAGCAGATTTAGCGAATCAATGATTCAACGCCCAAGAAAGAGGTCTCTAGGCAGAGAGGCCGGCCTGTGCAAAGGGCCTGAGGTGTGTTCTTCTCCTCACGTATGACACTGTGTAAGTGTGTGCTTCTGCTTGGGCGGCTGGATCAAATTGCCAGGCGTTCACTGGCATAAAGACCACACGCATTTGCTTTCTTGTCATTCTGAACATCACAGCCCTAAACGGAAGGTGTGAGGGGTTTGTGGTCCTTGGCTCACGGCCCCTCCTCCTCACCTCACTCCAACCTGTGTCTCTGGACACATTTCCTTTCCTAGCATCCAGCCTCCCGCCTCCTTTTCTTAAGGATGCTGACTGTACCTGGTGGGCAGAGATTAGTGAGCGCCTTGAAAACCTTTCACAAATATGTACGATGGACTCGATGGGAATTGGGCATGAGACATACCTGCCCGATGAAACAACGCACTGTGACATTGACCTGTGTTAGCTGAGGGGTGAACAAAACCCCAGTCCCTGCTACCTGGACTCACCTGGATACCGATGAGCACAGAGTCCTCTCCTGGGCAAGGATATAGGCTGTGACGTGCACAAGCACGTATTTATTCTAAAGAAAAGAAATTTAACATTTCCAGGACTGCCATGTATAGGAAGTACCAGAGATATTCCGCACGGTCTTTCAGGGTGCACCTGGGACCCAAGGAAGGTACAAGGAGATGGATTTCGGGGCACCAGCCCTGGCTGAATGTGCACCACACCTGTCTCCAAAAGAATGAAGCTTCTACCACTAAAGGCTGTAAAGTAATTCAGTATCTCCTGGCACTTGGAAAGGATGTTGTGTAATTAATTGAGCCATTGATGGAATGATCAGATTGGATGGGGAATATATAACCAAATAAGAAAATGTCCCCCACTGAATTTATTCCCTTTTTAAAACTTTTTTTACTTACTGGTTTTTTTTTTTTTGAGAAAGAGAGAGAGAGAAGGGAGAGAGAAATATTGATTTGTTGTTCCACTTATTGATGCATTCATTGGATACTTCTTGTATGCACCGTGACTAGGGATTGAACCCGCAACCTTGGCGTACTGGGATGGCACTTTATCCAACTGAGCTACCTGGCCAGGGCCCCATTTATTGCCTTTGAAAGCACTGCGTTATCTGTTATTTCTTTTTTTTAAAAGATTTTATTTATTTATCTTTAGAGGGAAAGAGAAGGAGAGAGAGAGAGAGAGAAATATCAATATATGGTTGCTTCCTCTGCATTCCCTGCTGGGACCTGGCCTGCAACCCAGGCATGTGCCCTGACTGGGAATCGAACCGCGATCTCTTAGTTCACAGGCCCGCGCTTAATCCACTGAGCTACGCCAGCCAGGGCTGTTAATTCTGTTATTGCTTTGATGGCAGCCCCAATTTAAGCACATTTGCCAAGTCCCTGAGTTTCTGGTGGCCCTTGTGACCGAAGCCAGAGAAGGAGCCGCTCACGACTTTTGCAGCTGCCCACCCTTTCCCCGCATCAAGGTCTTCCTCATTACAGCAGCAGTGTTTGTATTTGCGATGAATGTAGCCCCTTCCACCGCCCACGCAGACTGTCGTTGCCACGCGTGCAGAAGGCATGGAACTTGTGTCTGCATCCCTGCAAAAAAGGAAAGAGAAGAAGAAAGCGTCATTTCCCAGGTGCGAAATCGGCGATTGGGCCCCAGGGTTAATGCTGATGTATGAACATGTTCCTCGGGTTAACTGACTCAAAAAAGAAGTCCTGAAAGGTTTCATCGCTCTTGGAAACGGTTGCATAACATCACCGCACGGCGTGTCACTCAAGAACACAGAATATTTGGCTAAGAAGTAAAGGCAGCTCCCCTTATATACCCGGGCGTGGCACGTGAGGAGACTGTGGATGCTTCCTTTAGAAGGCTGGTCTCATATTTTAAGATTCTCACTCAAGTGTACCTTCCACTTTTTTTTTTTCCTGGGACTTGCAGAAACATGGGCTCAGATTATGTTGTCAAATTATGTGTTTTTTTAGTCCAGTTACGCAATCTAATTTGCAGTCAGGGCTTTTGTAAGCACTTTTTTTTTTTTTAAAGAAGGAAGTTTGACTGCAAAGTCCCTACCTGGGGACTATGACAGTTAGATTTATGTCGCCCCACGGACTGGGTGACCCTCAGGTTAGAAGCAGGACTTGGACGTCATCACTAGTGTTGAGAATCGGGGGTGATGAAATTAGACGGAGGGATGATAACATAGGGCACACTCGTCACAAGAACCGAGATGACCCGGTCGTTCTCAGGAGTTGTGTAGGCCACACCCACAGGTGGTCATTTCCTGACATGTACCACCCGTGACTATTTCCATAGGTTCAAAACAGAGCCTGAGACCTTTGCCTAGTTTCTAAAAATCAGTGTACTTAGATTTGCCTAGCCACTCATGGATGAATAAATAAACAGAAGGGGGGGGTCCATCCATGCCATGGAATATTACACAGCCATGAACAAGACTGAGGCTCTGACACAGGCTGCAGCGTGACTTGATCTTGAACCCAAGATGCTCAGTGGAAAAAGCCAGACACCAAAGCGCATGCTCTATGATTTCATGTTTATAAAATGTGGCCAACGGGTGACTCTCTGGCCACAGAGACAGAATGGGCATTAGCGGTCACCTCATCAGGGGGAGGAAAGAATGAGAATAATGACAAGTGACTTCTAAACGGGCCTCTCCTTTGGGGATGATGGAAATGTTCTGGAAGTAGAATATGAGGAAGGGGTGTCGAAGCGTTCCCTGTGGTGCAGATGAGGGGATCATGCATGTTCTCTATGTGATGTGTTCTAATAGCAGTATTGGGATTACACTTTGAGATCAAACACGGTTGAAGAGGAGCCTGCTCTTAGCTTATTTTTGCTGCTCTCACAAACCTTACGGCTTCAACAACACAGACTCGGCATCTGATCGTCCTGCAGGTCCGATTTCTGAAAGGGGTGCCGTGGGGTTCAGATGGCAGGGCCGGGGGGAGTTTGTATCATCAAAGTCAGCACGGGCTAGTTCAGGAGCAGCCAGACAGCATGCCGCTCCTGGGGTGATGTGTTCCTGAGAGGAGGGACCCCCTTCGACGGCTGCATGCGGTTTCCTCTGAGCTGGTGCTCAGGATTCAGGTCGCAAACCCTGCTGGCGAAAGGTGACACTGTGCTGGACAGAAGGAAGGAAGGACCAAGGTGTCTGGGGTTGAATTTAGTCCCCCAAAAGCTAGATGGAAGTCTAA
>CM052552.1:70346296-70364260 GCA_028533065.1 Trachops cirrhosus
AGAAGAAGAAGATGATGATGGAGGAGGAGGAGGAGAAGGAGAAGGAGAAGAAAGGAGGAGAGGAAGACGGGAGGAGGAGGAGGAGAGGGAGGATGCCGAGGGGAAGGAGGGGGAGGAGGAGGAGAGAAGTAGAGAAGGGAGACCTGGAGAAAGTGAAGAAGGAGGAACCTCCTGTTATTTCTTCAAAGCCAAGCATCTCTACAGACTCGATATCCCGGGGGTGGCCTGGGCAGACTGTGGCACACTGGATGCCACCCAAGGTCAACTTCAGAGCCTGTTTTGAGGATGGCGACCACCCTCGAGCTCTGGATAGCCACTGGAGGCTGAGTAAACAGTTGGTGGAGGAAGAGCCTGGCGGAAACCAAGACGCGGGCACCCCCACGACGGCAGTGAGGAAGGAGCAGGCTGTGGGTCCAGCGATTCTATTCCCAGGGGTCATGACCCACTCGACTGGGCCCCCATTGACTTGACGGCCCTACAGGACAGGCCCACAGCAGGGGATCACTGACTTTAGTTCAGTACCTGCATGTCAAGGTCATGGACGAGGTTAAGAACATATTCTGGGGGCAGCTTTTTGAAAAATTATTCAACAGGTGCTGGGCATCCCAAGAAAGAGGATGGCTCAGACTGGGTTCTGGAAATACGTCAACACGGGTTGCTGGGAAAAGAAACCTATAGAAGTGAGTTGAGCGACCTCAGAACTAACGCCTAGTGCGGTGGACCCTGGAAACACCGCTCTGTGGAGGGGTAGAAAGGAAGTCCTGGACCCTCTAGAAGGGGCCAAGGTGGGCGGTGCTTCACGCTGAGAAAGAAGAACGCATCCCACCCACGGTTCATTTCGGGCCACGTCTCAGGCCCCTGGCCCAGCCTTGGGCTCTCAGCTGTTCCTGTCCTGGGCGGTGGTCCCTCTTCACACCGGCTTTGTCCTTCCGTTGCACGTGGGCGCTGCTGATGACTGTCCCCACCCCAGCCCTCCCACCTTCCCCAGGTCTCCTTCTCCCTGGAAGCCAGGTGACCACCTCCTCTTGCCTCCCCTTCCTGGTTAGCAGCGCGCTCAATCCTCCGCCGCCTCTTTTCTCCCCGTATCCCCAAGTCCTTCCCTTGCCCCCAGCTCCAAAGGCCGGCCCTGCCCCCGCAGGCTCTCCAAGCTAAAGGAAGAAAGAAGTTCCACCTTTTTGGCAGGAGGACTCTGGCAGCCGGGGGGAAGCAGGCAGCCAGGAGCCACGGGAAAGGCGGGAGGGCGTGGCGTGGGTCTCACGTTGCAGCCTGGCCTGCAGCGCGGGGGACGCTGGCTGGCGGGGCGCAGCCGGCTCCCGCCCGCACTGGGGTTCCGAGGCGCGGCCAGAGGCAACCTCGTTCCTCCCGCAGGAGTGCAGACCCTGCTCCTTGTCTCTTCCACGAGAGGAAGGAAACCCTCTCCAGCGCGGCCGGGAAGAGCGCGCGGGGTGCAGGCACTGCGGCGGCTCTCAGCGCTCCCTGCGCCCCCCCACCCCCTCCACTTGGGTCCCAGGAATTTCTCTCCGAGCAGGAATAGCCCTTCCTTTGGGCGCCTGCCCTTCTTCCCGCGGGAGTGGGAGAGGCGTGCCCACCGGGGACCGGGCGCGATGAAGACGCGAGAGGAGGGCTGAGCGCAGAGCGGCGCGGCCAGGGTCCCTGGGCTCGCGCCCGCGCCCGACTCCCTGGGGTGGGGCAGGGTGGGGGTGGGCCGAGGCGTGGACTCCAGAAGACTCTCGGCGACGGGAATAAAAGGGCGTTGGCTCGCCCTGCCGCGTTGGGAAGCGGTGTCACCTCGCCCCCAGCCCCGGGAAGGGCATGGCTCCGGCGGACTCTGGGCACTGAGTCCCGCGCTCCGGCCCCGTGCACACTCAGGGCGCACCGCTCTGGTGGGTTGCGGCCTCCGAAGGACAGGTGAGGTCAGAGTGCAACCTGGGCTCCCGGTGGCGGGACACTGTCACTCTCTGCAAGGGGTGCAGAGAATTGGGGGGTCGCCAAGGGAAAGATGGGGAGGAGGGGCGTGAAGGCTAAGAGGCTTATTCCACTGTCCCTGCACTATTTTAAGAGACTGGGGGCCAGCTGCCACTCAGGACAGAAGCTGATGGAGTCTGGCAGGAGGACGGGTTGATTAGCTTTGATGAAATCCGACCCTTCTCACTTCCTCCTCCCTCGTTCCCCTTGGAGACCCCTAACCCCTCCACTCCTGGTTTCCAGGAAACCACCCACGGGATCCCCCAGGGAATCCGATTGCGCCCCTGCGTTGGTGGGGGAAGCTCAGTGGCGGGGGCCTCCTCCCGGACTCCTCTGGCTGCTGGCGCTCAAAGTCTCCTCCTCCTCTCACTCTTTCCCTGGATACCCGGAGACCCGCGGCCCGTGAGGGGCTGAGCCACGCGGGGCTGCAGAACTCATCATCCGGGGGAGGCGGCTCTTGGTGTCCAGCTCCCAGGGGACCCACGGGGAAACCCGAGCCACGTTCCCGGAAGCTCCGATTTCTCCGCGCCGCCGGCGGGGCGCGTCGAAGAGGGCGCTGGAAGAGGGCCAGGGTGTCAGGGCTGCGCGCCTGGCCGCTCCAGGCTCTTCGCCCCGGGCGTGTGCGGAGCACAGTTTTCCAAGGTTTTGTGGCCCGCACCCGGCGGCCTGGCAGGCTCCGGGCGGTTTCCCTCGCGGACTCGGGACTAGGGTCCCCTGCGGCGCGCGCCTTCGGTCCCCGGGGAGGACCCGGGAGGAAGGCAGCGGGACGCCCAGGCCAGGTCCGCCTGCAGACCCAGGGCGCGAGCCGGGATGCCCTTGGCACAAGCCCGGGGCCCAAGTCCAGCTCGAAGGCTGGGGCGGGGAGGCCTGGCCTCAGGCCAGTCAGGAAACTCCTCTGTGCGGAGCGGAGCGTTAGGTTCCAGAGCGCAGAGGTGGAGCCTGGACTTGCTCTCTGCAAAGCTGCCTGCAGCGTCGGCTCCCGACGAGCAGCTGCAAGGCCGGACGAGCAGGGGCTTAAGAGGCTGTACGCGGAGGCCAGGCCCGGGCTGCAAACGCTAGGGATGTGGGAGGTTCTCTAACCCGCGGGAGCTAGTGTGCACTTTGTCATCAGCCGTGCGCGCTTGCCCAGAGCAGGGGCGAAGGGACAGGAAAGGATTCTCTCTCTCTGGCGCCTTTTACTTTCCACGTGGGTTACTGTTTTTATATAAACTTCACTGGAGAGGGGACGAAAACGTGAGAGGGTGAAACATGCCCAGGGCGGGAAAATAGAATCGCTGACGTAAGGGAGGTAGCTGTAGCCGTATAAGGTGCAGCTGGAAGTCCCTTCTCTCCTCTCCCCCCTTTTCCTCCCTCCCTCCCTCCCTTCCTCCCTTCCTTCCTTCCTTCCTTCCTTCCTTCCTTCCTTCCTTCCTTCCTTCCTTTTTCTTTCTTTCTCCCTCTCTCTCTTTTCCTTCCTCCCTCCCTCCCTCCCTCCTTTCCTTCCTTTCTTCCTTCCTTTTTCTTTCTTTTCCCCTCTCTTTTCCTTCCTTCCTTCCTTCCTTCCTTCCTTCCTTCCTTCCTTCCTTCCTTCCTTCCTTCCCTTCCTTTCTTCCTTCCTTCCTTCCTTCCTCTTTCTCTCTCTCTTTCCTTATTTCTATACTATTTCTTCCTTTGTTACTTTTTTATTTTGACCTCACTCATTCTTCCTTGTTGTGGGTGTTGCCCTGAATATACTTCATCAGGCATTTGTTTTCCTTTTTATGTCATGGCAGATTTTACAGGCGTTTTCCCAAATGTTCCTCTTTCAAGGAAAAAAGAAAAAAAGGATGCTGCCTCATGACAACCCTTTGGCTCTTCCCAGAAAAATAAAAATGAAGGATAACGGCAAACCCACAAAGGACAGAATGAATGTCACTTTAGTGAATGCCTCTTTGAATACTTTAAGATAGAACTAAAATTTTAACGCCTGCCATTAAAGGAAAGAAATCCTCCTGGTAATGATGACCTTCTGGGCAAGTTTTATTTAAATGTATACAGTATAGAAGGACTCAGAATGGACACGGATTGGAGACACATAATTCTCTCTCTCTCTTTCTCAGCCACATACCCTCAGCCACACCATAGTGACTTTTCCAAATCTTAGTACCAAAGTTAGAAATTAAGCTTATGTTCTACATCAAGGATGAACCTTAACGGCCAAAAAAAATACGTTTCGGCTTTTTGACTCAAATATTTTAAGCTTCACGAAAATCTGTCATTGCAGGACTTGGGAAGCTGCGAACCATGAGGCCCGATCCTAACATTTGCTGAAACCAAGGATAGGGCTCCCTGCCTGTCCGCGCACCTGGTTTTGTGGTTGTCCCTCCCCCTCGCAGGTTTCCAGGGACCACGCACCCCGACAAGATGCCACCGTGGGCGCCCTGGCGAGCACTGTCCGTGGTGCTGATTGTGGTCTGGGCGCGCCCTCCAGCTGCGCGCGCCTGTCCGCGCCCTTGCGCCTGCTACGTCCCCAGCGAAGTGCATTGCACGTTCCGCTCCTTGGCGTCGGTGCCCGCCGGCATCTCTCCGCATGTGGAAAGAATCAATCTCGGGTTTGTACCACACTCTCCCTGAGCCCGTTCGCCTCCCGGCCTGCGGGTTTCTTTGGTGTTGCATGTACGTATGTGCGCCTCTGCACACGTCTGTTCCTTCACCTGGCGCTCTTTCTAGAATCGCGGGCTCCTTGATGAATTTTTAACTCCTAAAAGTATTGCATTTGGGCAATTATCTGAATGTCTCCATCAGCTGCGGCCACCGTGGTAAAGCTTAATAACAAAACATCGTGACAACTTCGACTATAGAGACCGTTTCCTTCACAACCATTTCTTGATATGATGTCAGTACCAAGCTCACCACCCATGCGTAAATATAAGGATATTATTTGGGTAGCCTTCAGAAGCGATTAAGGAATGATAAAAACAATAACGGACATCTCTGACAGTTTTGTAGCAGATGTAGGTGAGGCCAGTGTGTCTTCCAGGAAATACAAGAATTCTTTAGGATTTTGCCTATTTCAAACATCAATCTATTTTTTAAGAGATATTTTCATGATGCATTCCAGATATAGTTTAAAATTTTATTTTATCCACCCAAATTCAAGGTGTATTACATCCATACATGGTAGTTGCTCTGAGTTATGGGTACTTGTGTACAATTTTCACTGTAAAGAATCATTTGGACTTACTACTTTTGATCATCTAGAAAGCAAGAAAACTAATTCAGGGTTTGCTGAATGTCCCCCGTTGAGACATTTTAATGAAATGAAGAAGCCAAACTTGAATTCATGAACACAGGATTTATACCTTGATGTACAGAATTAAAAAAAACAACTTCTTGCTTTTTTTTTTACCTTAAAGATTTTTTTAAATTTATTTTTAAACAGAGGGGAAGGGGGGGAGAAACATCAATGTGTGGTTGCCTCTTGCATGCCCCTCACTGGGGACCTGGCCGTGTGCACCCAGGCATGTGCCCTGACTGGGAATTGAACCAGCGACCCTTTGTTTCACAGGCTGCCACTCAATGCACTGAGCCACACCAGCCAGGGCCTTTTTTTTAAACTTTAAAGTCCAGAAATAGAATAAAATAATAGGAAGTTAATACAATAAGACAGAAACTTCCTTAATCCAAGACAACAGGCCACTAAGTCATTACTCAATAAAATCTTGGGAAAGTTGATTACTTGACTGTCTGAGAACCCAGCCACAAAGATAATAGCTCCTCCGGGGAAACAATAAGAAATTTGCCAGAAGCAGGAATATTAATATCTAAACCAGTTTCCCTTATCCAATCATACACTTTATGAGGACCCAGCTTAGAATTTTATCCCTCGAGATGCTTTTGTGTGACATTGAAAATAAAAGAAAAAAAAAACTAAGGAATAGCTTCACTGCGTATACATGGGATATATTATTTCCATCTGGTTTGATTTGGAACACGAATGCACGTGCCCCATTTTTGAGTTGCGTTTATAATCTCACAGTGCTGTTTTTGAAAAACTAGTCTCAAAGTAGGTAACGAGGCTGGCATCATGTATTTTTGTTGGGGGAGAAATGAAGACAGTCAGTACAGAGCCAGCTTGAGTTTTGCTAGCTTGTCTTTTTTACCAATTATGGGAAGGACAGAAAACTCTCAAGGAATGAAGGGTTATTGGCAGAGCACTAATGAAATATTTTCCCCCACACAGATGTTCTTAGAATCCCCAGTCAGGATTTAGAAAGAGATTTGCTCTTTCCTGTTTGGATAGCCCTAAAGCTTTAAAAAAATTTTTTTTTCATTTTCCAAACCTTTCTGAGCAAACAAAATGAAAACGTCCACTTAGACTCTGATTCACACACCTTTACGTGTTTTCCCCTGAAATTCCCTTCCCTCTCCCCTCTGGTCACTGACTGCCTGTCCTCTATTTCAGTGTCTTTCGTTATATTTTACTTGTTTCTTTGTTTTGTTGTTTAGGTTCCTGTTAAAGGCGAGATCATAGGGTATTTGTCTTTCACTGCCTGGCTTATTTCGCTTCGCATAATGCTTTCCAGTTTTCCACATATTTCTGATGCGAGAGAAAACATTTCCCTCAGTCGGTTCCTTAGCCAGGAACTGCCTGCCTGTCAGCAGCTGAGAAACACTCCCCGTATCGCTGCTGCTTTTTAGGTGGATGCAGACTGGATTCACACACACCCACTGTGGGGACATCCCGGCCAGAGGGTTAGCGTTGGTCTGTTTGAGAAACTTCTCCCCATCTGTAGCTCCCTGGTGCCTGCTAAAAGCACGTGCAAGAGAAGGTACAATAGGATAGGCTTCTGAGTGGACACGGCACCTACTTTGGGGAGACTGAGCCCTTGGCTTGCACCTCCTCTGTCTCCACACCTTCCTCCTTCTGGCCTCTTTACCTGTCTTCACTCCTGGGGTCTTACACGCGATCTTTACGCCCAGCGCTTTCTTCTGTGAGTCCACAGGCCATTGTCAGCTGAATGTATTCATTTGGGTGTCTCTCCTGGGGTTGAGTACCACCCTCACCTAGAGTGCCACAAGCATCTTCAACAGAACACGGTGAATATCATTTTAAGTTGCCCACCGCCCACACACACCTGTCTCCCTCAGCGTCGTTGCTCTCGACAGAAGGTGTGGTTCACTTGTGTGCTCACACCTGGGAGGAAGCCGTCCCTGCAGTGTGCTCTTCATGTGCAAGTCCCTCGCTTAGCCCTTCTTGTTGGTTCATGCCTCCAGCACTTCTGGAAGGTCTGCACCCACCTTTCTCTGCTGTGCTCCTCATCTTGGTCACAGACAGCAGCATCCCTCCCAGGGTGCACCTGGTCTTCTGCCTCCTTTCTTGGCTGTCTCTGGCCCCTTCTCCATGCAGTGGCCAGCACGGTTGCCTTCACACATGACTCTGCTCATCTGCTTCCCTTCCTTAAGACTCTCCGTGGGCTTCTCAGGGAACTCAGAACAAAGGCAACTCCTTCTCGTGGCCTTCCAGCTCTTATGCACCAGCTCCTTGCCAACCCCACCTTCTCACCTGATACTATGGCCTTCCTTACCGTCTGAACACAAGCATCAAACTCCAAAAACAGGAGAAAATTCTAGATGCTGCTCTGCATTTCCTTTCTGCGTTCCCCATCCAAGACAGATGTCCTTGCAGAATCCGAAAGAATGATATGCAGATCAGGCTGCCGCATTAACCCAGAGACAACCTTATATTGTATCTCTCCTGGCTATTGACTTTAAGATTGAGGTGTGTTTGGGCACACGGGGGTTTACGAGAAGATTTGGCGTGAGCAGCATTTGCTGCATTTACCTACGAGCTCTTCACATGTCTTCTCTACACACCACTTCCCTTGTATTTAGGGGATGAGAGGAAGTGATAAAGTTGGGCTAGATATGTTCTGTTTCAGGAGAAAAACTCACACAGCATAACTGACCTCCAACAGTGCAAGGCACATCGTCCTGCATTCATTTTAATGTTTTTAATCCTCACCTGAGGATATGTTTATTGATTTGAGACAGAGAGAGACATAGTGATGTGAGAGAAACATGCATTAGTAGCCTGCCTTATGCACTCTGTCAGGGAATGGAACCTGCAACCTAGGCATGTACCCTGACCGGGATTTGAACCCATGATCTTTTGGTGCATGGGACGATGCTCCATCCAGGTGAGCCACCTGGCCAGGGCTCTGTTCATGTCATAACTGGTTCTGGGATTTACTCTGGAGATTACAACAAAACAATGAGGATTTTCCAGTCCAGGAAGCATCTTTACTCTTTTTGACGAAAAAACAAAAAACCCCAAATACACTAGAATACTTACCAATAACATAGATAATCTGCCAGAAGTGGCAACTTGTTCTTGTGAAATGACGGTGTCTGTGTTTGGCTCTGAGGGTTACAATTTGGTTCTTTACCTTTTTGGTTTTTAAAAAAACTTTATTTTTTGTTGTCGACACCACTGTAGATGTCCCCATTTCCCCGCTTTGCTCCCTCCCCCTAGCCTCTGCCCCCCCTTCCCTGTGTCCACACCACACTGCTGTCCATGTCCATGGCTCAGGCATTTGTGTTCTTTGGCTACTCCTGTCCCCTTCGTTCGTCCAGTCCCCCTCCCCTCCCCTGTGACAGCTGTCACTCCATCCTTGTGTCCACGCCTCTGTTTCCATTTTGGTTGTCAGTTTATTCTGTTCATTAGCTTCCACATATGAGTGAGATCCTATGGTGTTTATCTTTCTCTGACTATTATTTCACTTAGAATACACTCCAGGTCCATCCTTGCTGTTCCAAAGGGTAAGATTTCCTCTTCCTTCCTTCCTTCCTTCCTCCTTCCTTCCTTCCTCCTTCCTTCCTTCCTTCCTTCCTTCCTCCTTCCTTCCTTCCTCCTTCCTTCCTTCCTTCCTTCCTTTCTTCCTTCCTCCTCCCTCCCTTCCTTCCTTCCTTCCTCCTTCCTTCCTTCCTCCTTCCTTCCTTCCTTCCTTCTTTTCTTCCTTCCTCCTCCCTCCCTCCCTCCCTCCTTCCTCCTTCCTTCCTTCCTCCTTCCTTCCTTCCTTCCTTCCTTCCTTCCTTCCTTCCTTCCTCCTTCCTTCCTTCCTTCCTTCCCCTTTAGCAGAGTATTTTCTCAGTATATCCACAGCTCCTTCTGGTACTGCCCCTTTCTCTCCATTCTTGGGGGTTGTGTGTCTTTCCTCATCGTGTTGTTTCCAACGAGAGGCTGTTTGAACTGCCTTCTTCTAAAAGTCTCAATCCTGCGCATCTCCCTAAACAGCCTCTGACTACATTCTGACGCCATCCCCAGCAGACAGGCCTGAACTGATCGAGGGCAAATGCAAAGCAGTGCTTGTGACCCTACAGAGGGACGAGGACACAGAACATGCTTGGGCTTTGGGAAGGGCGTCTGAAAAACCTCACAACTGATGTGTTTTGCTGAGCTGTTTCTTGCAAGCTGGGGGAACCGTGTCCATGTGCGGTGGATGCGTTCTCTGAGTCCCATTGCCCTTGTCTGTGGTTCAGGTTCAATAGCATACAAACTCTGTCAGAAGCCTCCTTCGCGGGACTCACCAAGCTGGAACTTCTGATGCTTCATGGAAACAACATCCCGAGTATTCCCGACGGCGCGTTGAGAGACCTCAGCTCCCTGCAGGTAAAGCCGGGCATTTAATATCACCTCTCAGTGAGGCTTGTGGGACCTGCCACTACAAGGAAAACACTGCCATGCTCCCTAGTGACTTATAACACAGTCCCTTTGACCTAAAAAGAAGCAAGCTGATTTGATTTCTTTAGTGTAGTCTTTCCAGATTCTCTGCTCTGTCTTTGACTCAGTTTTAGAAGATGGTATGTCCATGGCAGCATTATTTACAACAGCCAAGATTTGGAAGCAACTTAGGAGTCGATTGATAGATGAGGGAATGAAGAAGATGCGGTGCATTTACGTCATGGAATATTAGTCAGCCACGAGAAAGTAGGGAATCTTAGCATGGGGGACAACATGGGTAGACCTACAGCATATTACGCTCAGCCAAATAAGTCAGACAAAGACACACATCATATGATTTCATGTACATGTGGAACAAAATAAACAGAGAAAATAGAAGTAGAGGCACGAGTATGTGGAACAGACTGACAGTCGCCAGAGGGGATGGGGGTTGAGGGGCTGCGTGGAAAAGGTGACGGGATTGAGAAGTGCAGATTGGCAGGTACAGAAGAGTCACAGGATGGAAATCCGGGACAGGGAACAGAGTCAGTAATATTGTCAAAACTACAGATGGAGCCAGGTGGGCACTGGACTTACCAGGAATCGCTAGTGCTGTACACCTGAAACTAATATAATATTGAAGGTCAACTGTAATTCAAGATAAAAATTAAAAAAAGAAAAACAACCCAAGCTTCATGCTGTCCCCTTCCTGGCCTTTGCTCTGTATTCCGTTTCCTGGTTGCGGCTTTCAGAATCATCCCCGGGACCTTGCACCCCTCTGACCCCCGTCCCTCTGCAGGTTTTCAAGTTCAGCTACAACAAGCTGCGTGTGATCACCGCGCAGACCCTGCGGGGGCTGCACAGCTTGGTGCGGCTGCACGTGGACCACAACGCGCTTGAGTTCATCCACCCACAGGCCTTCCAGGGCCTGACGTCTCTCCGGCTGCTGCACCTGGAGGGGAACCTGCTGCAGCAGCTGCACCCAGGCACCTTCTCCACCTTCTCCTTCCTGGGCCACTTCCTCCTGTCCAGCCTCCGCCACCTGTACCTGGCGGAGAACAGGATCCGCGGCCTCCCCGACGGGATGCTGCAGAACATGCCGATGCTGGAGAACCTCTACCTGCAGGGGAACCCGTGGGTCTGTGACTGCGCCATGCGGTGGTTTGTGCAGTGGGAGGCCAAGTCCAAAGGTAAGGGGGGAAGGCGGTCCGTGCATCTGCTCACCGGTCTGCAGAAGCTGCTTCCTCTCCCCTGGGGATGCGGCTTTGGCTCGTACGGGGTGAAATCACACCACCAGCTGAGGGAGGCAGGAAACGCTCACGAGAGTGGCTGCAAGTTCAGTGTCAGGAGACATCTCTTCCATCATTCAAGTGCATTCTGATTGTTTAGAAAATAGATCACTTATTTATCTAATTATTTTGTCATCATCACTCAAGGATATGTTTATGGATCTTAGAGAGAGAGGAAGGGAGAGGCACAGACAGAGAGACACATCGACGTGAGAGAGAAACATTGATTGATTGCCTCCCATACACAATCAATAATGATTGCGGGACTGAACCCACCACGTAGGTATGTGCCCTGACTGGGAATTGAACCCACAATCTTATTATGCACCACACGATGCTCCAACCCACCAAGCTACCAGGCCACTTAAAGTCATGACCGTTTAGTCAGTTATATATGGTTGATGATGGAGCTCATAGCACGAATATGGGGAGTGGTATGTCTCACCTGCACTGCAGGTAGGTGTGGGGTGTTTGTGTATCATGTCCTGTGTAGAAGAACTCAGCGGGTGCTTGGAGAAGGGGACGGTGGGGTGCCTATGGGAACATTCACTTATGAATGTGGAAGAGAGAAGTTCTGTACTGATCCAGAGAACAAACACCTTCATAACACAAGCCAAGTCCTAAGAAAGTAGATAATTTTGACTTCAAATAAGGAAGGTTATTTTCCTTTTCCTTTATTCACACCCTTCCCCAAGCCCCCATATCCTTGGATCCCATTCTCAGGTGCAATTTGCTTCACCGCACCCTGGGTCTCTGTGCTCAGGTGTCTCCCTGGTCACAGCCACCAGCTGGGGTTCAGCCCCGTTTTGTGTGCCTGGGAGGACAGTGGAGTGTTCTGGCTGGGTCCTCTGGCCGCCCTGCCTGCCCCCTTCTTCAGTCAACCCTTCTACCATTATCACAACTAGGTTTTGCACCGAGAACCAGCTCCTGCTTAAATGCTGTACTGCTTCCCCATGGATTTTAGGATAAAACACATGCTCCTGACCGGTAGTTCCTACACAGAGGTGGGTCCACCTACCACTCACCCTATCGCAGCATGCTGGTCTCACTGTGCTCCTTGGGTACCCTGTGCCAGTCACTCCAAACTGATTTCCAACTCAACACCATTGCGCCCGCTCAACCCCCTGCCAAGCTAATTGCCTGGGAGACCTTTGGGGGACCAGCTTCTCCCCCACACTCACACATCTGTGATGAAAGCTCACATCTGGGAGAGGACTCGCCACCCTCAGTTCCCGCATCACCCTTCACGGGGACTCCAGCACAGCCAGCTGACGTCGCCATTTCTCGTGGCTGCTTCCGGTGGCAGGTGGTCACCTTCCACGGCTTGGGGGAGGAGCCAGGTGCTCCTATCCGTGGGCCCACGTGGCACGTGGCACTAGCGTTGCTTCATCAGACAATCAAAGGGGAAAGACAGTGGTGCACCAGCTTCTTAGTCCTTTTAACCACAAAATACCCGTGGCACCTCCATGCCTATTTCTTTGGTGGGAACTAGTCCCCATACGTGGGGTGCAAAGCTGGAGATGGGAACTGAATTTGGTTCATCCTTCCCCAGCAGAAATACTGACCCGTGGAAGGGGGCACAGGGCCATCTCGACCATCCTGGAGATACCTGGGCGTGCCTTCACGTCTGCCTGTGCTGGCACGCATGTCTGTGTGTCCGTGTGTCCCTCTGTGTATGGACAGTGTGTGTGTGTGCTGGAAGAGGTTTGGGAAGCCATCATATTTGCATTTGGAGGTGTTCACTCTGAGAGTCACATAGAAAACTGGGGTCAGGGAGGGAAAAGTAAATACTGCGGGACCAGCAATAATAAGGTTTACAGTATGTCACGTCGTAAGTGACGATGGTCTCACTGCTGGATTCCCAGTGGGGGTGGAAAGATGTGGGCAGAAGCCAAGTGCACTGTTGAAAAGCATCTGTGCCCTGGCTGGGTGGCTCAGTTACTTACAGTGTCATTTCATGCACCAAAATGTTGCGGGTTCGATCCCCATTAACGTGCATATAGGAGGCAACCCATCGATATTTCTCTCCCGTTGATGTTTCTCTATCTCTCTCTCTTTCTCTCTTTCTCTCTCTGTGTCTCCCCTCCTCTGTTCTGTCTGTCTCTCTTTCTCCCTTTCTCTCTAAAAGACATGAGCAAAATGTCTTTGGGCCAGGATAAAAAGAACCATTAAAATTAAAAAGTACTCATTAGTCAGTGTCCCATAGTTCTAAAACCCTGCACAGTTAGCACGTACTGCTAAACCGAGTTAAGATAAGAAGGGAGGCAAGGGGAGTGAGGTGCTAAATCATTACGGATAACGCACGCAGGTGACAGCCTTGTGCCCATGAAGCTCCTTCTTCCCATGGCCGCCGTTTGCTTCACTGACGTGTCCCCTGTGTCTTTGCTTCTCTGTCTCAGGGGTTCTGAAGTGCAAGAAAGACAAAGCCTACGAAGGCGGCCAGTTATGCGCCATGTGTGACAGCCCCAAGAAGCTGCACAGACAAGACCTTCAGAAGCTGAGGGACGGGGACGTGGCCTGTGTGAAGCCTTCCATCGAGTCCCCGCTGAGACACAATGCCAGCAGCAGCACCAGCGAGGAGGACCAAGAGCAGGACCCTGAGAGTGACGGCCAGCTGCCCTTGGAGGGCCTGCCGTTCCCGCCGTGGAACATCTCCTTGAACATGACCGACGAGCACGGGAACACCGTGAGCTTGGTCTGCGACATCCGGAAGCCGACGGACGTGTACAAGCTTCACCTGAACCAAACGGACTCTCAGGAGATAGATATCAACGCTACCGTCGCCCTGGACTTTGAGTGTCCGATGACTCGGGATAAGTACGAGAAGCTGTGGAAACTGATCGCCTATTACAGCGAGGTCCCCGTGAAATTGCACCAAGAAGCCACGGTCACCGAAGGCCCCGGCATCACCGTCCACTACCGACAGGACGCCAACGAGGATGCCCTGTACTATACAGGGGTCAGGGCCCACGTTCTGGCAGAACCCGAGTGGGTCACGCAGCCGTCCATACAGCTGCAACTGAACCGACGTCAGAGCACAGCCAAGAAAGTGTTGCTGTCTTACTACGCGCACTTCTCTTTAACCATGTCTGGCAAAGACGCAGGGCAGGCTCGGACCAGGAGCTGGGTCATGATCGAGTCCGCTGGAGCCGGGCAAGGAGCTCAGACCGTCTTGGAAGGGACTTCTTGTCAGCTGAGCTGCAACGTGAAGGCTTCGGAGAGCCCGTCCATCTCGTGGGTGCTCCCGGATGGCTCTGTCCTCAAAGGTCCCATGGAGGACCCGGACAGCAGGTTCTCTGTCCTTACCAGCGGGCGGCTGAGGATCACATCCGTGGAACAGTCAGACTCCGGTTTGTACCAGTGCATTGCTCAGGTGAGGGATGAGGTGGACCGAGCGGTCTACCGGCTTCTTGTGGAGCCTCCTGACACTCAGCCCTTGGGTAGACCCACAGTGACAATTCAGAAGGACCCCGGGGAGTCTCTGATGCTGCCTTGCGACGCACTGGCAGTACCTGAAGCCCAGGTGAGCTGGATTCTTCCAAACAAAAGGATGATTCATCATTTGGCCAACGCATCGCAAGTCTACATGTTGCCCAACGGAACTCTGTCCATCCCCAAGGTGCAAGTCAGCGACAGCGGCTTCTACCGATGTGTGGCCGTCAACCAACAGGGGGCTGACCGTTTCACAGTGGGGGTCAGCGTGACCAAGAAAGGACCTGGCAAGTCCTCAAAAAGAGGCAGACGCCCAGGCGGGAAGACTCTCCCGAGGCTCAGAGGAGACATCGTGGAGGACGAAGGGGGCTCGGGCACGGGAGACGAAGACAGCCCTTCGAGGAGACTTGTGCATCCAAAGGACCCCGAGACGTTCCTCAAAACCAAGGAGGACGCGCAAACCAAGAAAGGGCGGAGAAAACCGAAACCCTGGAAGGGTTCTGAAAAAGAACCGGAGAGCAGCATCGCAGAAGGTCGCAGGGCGTTTGAGTCCAGGCGGAGGATAAATGTGGCCAATAAGCAGATCAACCCCGAGCACTGGGCAGACATCCTGGCCAGGGTGCGTGGGAAGAACCTCCCTAAGGGCGCCGAAGGGCCTGAGGCCGTGAGAAGCACCACTCCGTCGGTGAGTCGCGACGTCTCCGCTGCCTTGCCCGTGGTTTCTCCCCCCTCGGTCTCCCCGGTGCAGCCGGCAGCCAGTGCTGAAGAATCCTCAGCCGATGCATCTTTATTCGGGGAGGAAGAGCAGGTTTCTAGCACCATGTCCTCGAGCAGCACGAGGCTGGAACGCGGCCAGACGGGCGTGTCCCTGGCAGAAGCCAAAGCCACAAGCCCAGACCTGGAAGAATTCATCGACGACGAGTTTTCAGAGAAGCCTGAGGACCCGATTCTGACTGACGTTGCCTCGACGTGGGCTGCAGCCACCACACTGATATCCTTTGTGCCTCTTAAATCTTCTCCTACTCCGCAGAGCTGGGATGCGATCGCCGAAGAGCCTACCGGTGAAAATACCGCCACAGAAGGCCGGTCTGCCGTTGACATTGCACCCGTGCCGGAGCCTAGGTCCCATGAAGACCAGTCTTCTTTGGATGCCACCTCGTTGGCTGAATCAGAGCCCCAGACGTCTGTCTCCCCAGCGCTGGAGATTCGTTCCCAGCCAGATGAAGAGAAGGGGAAAGCACAGGATTCCAGACAATCTGCTCCAAGCTCTACATTCTCACCGGTTGAGTCCAGGACATCTGAGCCCACCGGAGATTTCATTTCAGGGGAGCCAGACATCCCAGCACAAGGTCATGGACAAGAAGAAACGGACAAAGCCCCGCTTGCAAAGACTGGGTTAAGCACCCAAGGCAAGCCCCTGAGGAAAAAGGGCACCGTGAAGAATTCTCTGATGCTCCAGGGGGGAGATGCGGTGGAGAGGCACCCCACACGCTCCAGAGGGCCTGACAGCAGGAGTCAGCGTGTGGAATCGACCACCCTGGGAAGCAAGCACAGCATGGCGGCCTTTGAGGGCGTCAGGGAAGCCACACTCGGTCCTCTGCTTGGCAAGGACACCACCACCGTCACTACGATGACGCCAACCCAGAAGGCCACTATACCACCAGCGCCCACCACCCACTCTCCTCGGAAAAGACCCAACGGGCGGAGGAGGTTACGGCCCCACAGATTCCGACATAAACACAAACAGACCCCACCCACGACTTCTGCCCCAACGGAGACTTTCTCTACGCCACTGACCCAAGCACCTGATGTGAAGACCCCCAAACAAGTGGATGCTTTGCTGGTTCCTACGTCCTGGGTGGAGACTACAGTTGGGACCCCAAAACATGTGGAAGTGGGGACACGTGCAGAACACATAACCAAGGGAAGCGCACGAAGGAAACACGGGAAGAGACCCAACAAGCATCGGTATAACATGTCTACAGTGAGCTCTAGCGTGTCTACATCTAGGCCCAGTCCTTCTTCAGAAAATAAGCATGCCAACGTCATGATCCCCAGTCCAGAAACTTCACCTGTATCTACAACGGTTTCTCTGAGAACCGGGGGCCCCCGGGAGATAACTAGAGTGGCAGATTATGTGGCAACCACCCTCAAAACGCCTGCACCTCATCACGCATTGGAACAGACGGTGCCAGCCACACATCAATCTGCATCCGATGACAAAGAAATGGAGAATTATAGTGTCACCAACGTCGATGATGATGAAACGCACGGCTTAGTCCCTGCCGAGTCAGGCATGAATGTGGTATCCCCTTCGGGCTCCGAGGTCTTCACCATGGGGGCGTTTAAGGAAGAACCCCCACGTGCTGGCTCTCCAGGACCTGGAGGCTGGAATGTCCCCAGCTCAGCCCAGCCTGGGAGGCTGCACACAGACGCACCTGCCACCACCTCTTCGGAAAACTTGAGGGACTCATCCCCTTTTTTGAAAGAGTCGGAGGACATGGATGTTCCCTCTGCCGTGTCCCCTTCTGTTGCAGTATCTACATTATTTCCACAGGAAGAAGTCCTTCCTTCAACTGCTCTCTCGAGCACCAAAACAGAATCATCTTCACATCAGGCGCAGGCCACCCTGAGTGGTCAGGATTTTTATGAAACCACCACACCTCTTCCTCCTTCTGGGAAGGGACCAGAAAATCACCTTCGCCCTCCTGCCCCAGTGGAAGAACCAGCGTCCCCACCGCCACCCACAACTCTCGCGGCCGTAGCACACACCACCACGGAACCCGCACCTCTCACGCCAACAGCGTCTCCAATGTCGACGGATTCCAAGGAGAATGTTTTCTTCAATTACGTGGGGATCCCAGAAGCCAAAGCACCCCCAGGGAAAACCGAGGGGACAGAGTCTATCTGGAGGACAAATGAATTATCCACCCCCTCTCCCAGGGGGGATGACGTTAAGTTAACTCCAAAGCAAGGGTTAGGAAAGGAACTGGATGATAGGTCCAAAAACACCCTTCCACGTGGCCCAGATCCTCACCACCAGGACGGGAGAGTCCACGTTTTTCTCCAACCGACCAGAGTCCCCCCAAGAGGGACCATGAGGCCACCTCATACAACCACACAGAGTCCCTTCAGACACATGGTAACTTTCCAGTCCCCTCGTTACTTCACCAATAAGCCGGGAATAACTGCCTATCCTTCAAGGGTTTTGCCAGCGAGTAAGCACTCGATGACCCCCAAATTATCGAGTCCCGCCACTCCTGTTGGCCCGTGGCACAGTTCCAAACCTAACAACTTGCCTGACCGAGGAGCTGACCGATTCAACGGCAACTCCCAAGTGTTTGGAAGTAACAGCCTGCCCGATCTAAGAGACCCTGTGGGCAAGCTTCCAAACTCGCGGGCGCCTCATTCTTCCGGAGGCAGATTCCCTTTCCTTTTCAACAGGACTTTCTCTTTCCCACAGTTGGGGGTCACTGTCAAACCCCCAACCCCAACGTCTCCTCCCCCAGTGACGGCAGAGAGAAAAGTCAACCCGATCCCCTACAACAGGATCCATTCCCACAGCGTCAGCCACATGGACTTCGGGCCCCCGGCACC
>CM052552.1:70364760-70384882 GCA_028533065.1 Trachops cirrhosus
GGGAATGAGTCACAGTGCAGACTCTATAGTGTGTGTTTAAACAGAAACACCGTAAAGCAAGGTTATGTTGATGAAAATGTGTGTGACCGGAAGCTCACGAGAACCTAACCGTGTATGTCTCTGGATGGCAATGGTGTGGCGTTCCCTAATTCAGAGTTTGTGGTGACTTCATAGCACATAACTACGGTGAATAATGAGAAAGTATGTATTTAATACCTACACATTCACATTTATATCCTCACATATATTTTATCACATATTTTCCTATATATTTTCTCACTTATACTCTCATATGTATTTGTATAAATTTTATATATGGTCTCATAGGTATTTTTATATATTTAATATATTTTGCCTCATACATAATTCTCATAGATTCTCATGTATGTACTTATGTTTTCTCACAAATATTCTCATAGATTTTTCTCATATATTCTTATATGTCATCTCATATATAATTCTTATATTTCTCATATATATTCCCATGTATATGTTCATATACAATTTAATATATATTTTCTCACATATATATCCTCATGTATATTCTCTCATATATATTCTCATATATTGATATATATTTCTTACATATATTCTGTATTTTCTTATATATTTTATATATGTTTCTCACATATATATTCTCATATACTTTTTCATAAAATTTTTTCTCAGATACTTTTCATATACATTTTTCTCATCTATTGTCATATTTATTTGCTTACGTATATTTACATATGAATTTATAGTTTCAGGTACAGATAAATGGCACGTTTTTCCCGAAGAAATGAGAACAGCAAGTTACGCAAGGGTGTGAGTATACTTAGCAGGAACAGAGTGTGCATTGGAAAATGGTTGAGATGGTATGCATATTATTGTGTGTGTTTTACCACAATTTTAAAAAAATGTAGTACTCAAAGTCATGGCTCATTGCAAAACAAGCAAAAGCCCTCTCTCTCTGTAATAACAGATAAGATAATTGTAGTTACATATTCCTCTCAGGATAATAGTAGACACGTGTTGTTACCAGCATTTTGTTCTAAAAGTCACTTGCCAGGTAGCTCACCAAACACTTTAAATCCTTTTCTTCTGGTTCAATGAGAAACAGAGAAAAGAACCACGTGTATCTCCCCAAGCTGAGGAGGAGCTGATAACAGCAAATTCGCATCCTGGTTCAGACCACGCGGAAAGGGGCACCTGGGTCTCATTTACCTGTCTGCGGAGATGTGGTACTTCAGAGACTCCGGGGGAAATCCGTTTGTAAAAGCCGTATTCATTTCTTTTGGCCCCGCCGTTGAAATCAGCAGAATGTCCTTCCTGATAACACGGCTTTAAAATACCTGCCCCGAGGCAAACAACGGTTTTTAATCCATCGGCGCTAGCCAACGTGAATGCAGCCTTCTCAGTATGAAAAGTTATAATGGAGTGCAGTGCCTGTCCATTTTCTTTTCATTCTTACTACCATCAGCACCGAGGTAGGGACCACTGGCACCTCTGATTCCCAGTTCAGGGTGCCGGACTCACTAGCTCAGGGTCACCCACGCAGGACATGTGTCATCGGAATTCAAACCCACCTACCTTCTCCCACAGAATCTAACAACTGTTCCAGCTTTCTGATCTTTGTATCTCTAGATGGAAACAGAGCTCTTCCTTGGTAGCTTCCAAGGATTCATAATCCCACTTTGCTTCCTCGTAGATTATATCTTTTCACCCATGGGCAGCCTGGGATTAAGTCTTGTGAACCCATCTGGGACCTTTCTGTGTTGACAATGTTAAGCTTCAAGCAACCCCACAAATATGGAGGCAACCCAAAAATATGGGCTCAAAATGCATTGTGATGATGTCGAAATTGGTACCAGTATACGTGACACGGTTGCACCAGTGCAGATGACACTCAGTTGGGGGAGATGAGGCACCTGCGGACAGGTAACTGACATAGACACCTGTGGACAGGTAACTGACATAGACACCTGTGGACAGGTAACTCACACAGCAGCAGTTTAGGAAGTGCAGTAGTGCATGGGAGTAAAGTATATGGGGGGAAAAAGGAAGAGCAGTTTCATTTCAGTTGGTAGGGACTTGGTAGAGGTTGAGCTGAGACTGCCAATTTCGGTGTCTGGCTGAGAAGGCATGGGATGGAGAGGCAGGAGAGGGTGTTAGCATTGCTCAGAGAGAGCGGAGAAGTGAGACAAATGAAATGGACCAGAAGGAATTGCAGATGTGAGACTGAAGGAGGAGGAACCTGGACAAACGGACAGAGAAACATGGACCTTCTTACACCTAACAACATGTGGTGTTTGTCTGACCTGGGAGTGAGTGCCGCATTTGAACTTCTGCACTTTTCTCAGTTCCTTTGAGTCTCATCTTTAAAAAATTACAAATACCCATAGAGTACACAAAATAACAAAACACAACGAAACTGTAGGTGTGGCATTGACTAACAGCAAAGCGTTCGTGATATGTAGTTTAAAAAGTTTAGGAACCTGTGCTTTGTGGATCATCTGTGGCTGCATTTGAAGCACAATTAATCCTCATTATTCATAGATTCTGTAGTCACAAAAACACACAAGTGCTAAAGTGTACTTGTAATCGGCACGTCAATACTGTTGGTGTGTTTGCTGTTCTTTGCTGTTTTAAATGGTCCCAAACGTAGTGTAGGAGAGGTGTCTAGTGTTCCTAAGCCTTTACTTACAGAGAAAACCATGTGACGTGAGGGTTGTTCCGGCACCAGTTATAATCAACTAGCCTGTGAGTTCAACACGGATAACCCAACAATACCTGTTCAGGAAGGTGTCTTTGCCTGGAGACCCAGAACACAACGTTATACATGATGTTCTGACAAAGAGAAAGTCAAGTGACAGGATCGACAGTAATGCTAATTTTTATTTCTCCTGGGCAATGACCTCCGTCAACCCAGAAGCCATTGCATTTGCTCACATCTGCAGTATCGGTGCCCAACCCAACACTGGGTTCATAACAGGTCGGATCAATACACCCAGTTCATAATTTACGTATAATTTTAAAGAAAGAAGGCTGGGCACTTAATTCCATGTAGTCACAATGCAAAAGGCATCATGAGGAAGTAAGAATTAAAGAGATAACATGCATGAAATTTCTGGACTAAACCATGGCTGAATATAATGTCACGTAGCCATTATGGGAAGAGAATGGTAATTTATGCTCTGACATCATGATAAAGGGGACCCTGTCATGAATGTTGACTTTGACCCCTTGTCTGTTTCAAACAGAAGAGCGGCTGACGCAATGGCAAACTGCCCCGGCATGAACTTCTGTAGAACCGTTGACATTTGGCACAACCAAAGGTATGCGGACACCTCCTGGGTTAGCTCCCCGGGGCTGTTACAATACACGATCACAGGATGAGTGGGTTAAGACGGCAGGAATTTGCACTCCCACAGTACGGGCAACCGCAACTCCAAAATCAAGATTATCAGCAGGAATGTACTTCTTCTGGAGACTCACAGGGAGAAGCCACCCTCTGCCTGTCCCTGCTTCTGACACCTGCTGGCAGTTCTTGGCTTGGGGCTGCTTCAATGTAATATCTGCTTTCACGGCAGGGAGCATCCTTTCCTTCTGTCTGTTTTGTCCCCTGTGTTTATTGCACCAGAACCCTTGGCCTTGGGTTCAAGGGCACCTGCACACTCCCCAGTGCTTTCTTCATTGTGAGCTCTTCCGTTAATGATATCGTAATTAAGACTTCTCTGCCATAGACAGGCTGGTGCACAGCTTCCCGGATTTAAAATCTGAACGTGTGTTTCCACGGCCATGATTCAACCCACTACGCCCCCACACAGAGAACCACAGATGTAGAGGAAATTAGCACATGGCATCTCTTTTTTTCATTGAGATATAATGGGCACATAACATTTTATTAATTTCAGGTGTACGACATAATGGTTTGATATTCGTCCATGCAATGGCATTTCTGATTTGACACAAGAGCACGAAGCAGAGCCACAGAAATGTCCAGAGAAGTAAAAGAAAGCAAACCCAAATTTGTCCAGTAGGCAACTTGGGAGTATTAGAATGCAGTTATGTACCAACTGCCAGTTCCCAGAATTCAGTTGAAATGACACTAATTGGACAAAGTTCGCTCAATGACATTTTGTTGCAGAGGAAAGGAATAGGGGAGGGGAGTATAAAAATTTGCATTCAGCTGAAACTTTATGAAACGCAGATGTGTATACTCTTCTTATCATCTTTGCTTTGCAACTGCAGCTGACAGACAGGAAATAGAAACCACATCATTTTTCTCAAAGCCAATCCATGGACAAACCCAGCTAACACACACTGAAGACAAGTCGGGAGGCCCGAGAAGAAGAAACACAGGAAAATTTGGAGCGGTTCCCCACTGCAGAACGGAGGGAGTGCATGGAGAAAGGTTGTGTGCTGAGCAGGTGCCCCTGGCTCGTTTCTGGCAATGAACGTGTTTCCATGTTTGGTTGACATGCAATGAAAGCAAACACCAACTTCGAGGTGCTGTCGGGAGCGTGATGCCCAGAACTACTTGGCGGATGGGGCACCAGATGCATTCTTTGTTGCAGCGGTTGATTCATTGAACAGACCTCCATGGCACATCGCGGGGCATGCCCGTGCCAGGCTGGGCGATGCTCACAGTCCCAGAATAAATAAGGCGAACAGACTCCATGCGTGGCTCCACCTGGTCTTGATGCTGCGCCCCATCAAAGCTGTGCACAGTCCCTTATGCTCTGTCTCCCAGAAGATGGGTGAGGGTAAAACCATCACTGAGAACAGATCATGCAGAACCTCCCGAGACAATGCACCCAGAAACACATCTGCTCAGGACATGACGCCTAGTCCCACCTCGGCCTTTTCTGGGTGATAATCCTCCACTGAAAAGTGTCAGGATTAGCCAAAATCTCTCCCTCTTCCCCGCTTGGGGCTCCCTATGGGGTGGGAACAATTTCTCCCTTCTTGCAAGCTCTAAGATTTGGATCCACGTTCGTTACATCATTTAGACGCGCGGTCATTTGGTTGACCTGTGGTATTCTGGGACAGTGTCTAGTGTCACCAATGTGCAAAACTTGAGCGAAGGCTTTTAGCTACCCTTTGGTTAGTCTCACCTCTTAGTGGCCACAGGAGAATGATTACGGAAAGTCAGAAATATGTTCCAGATACAGGTGATCAAAGTCCAGCTGGTGTTTTACTATGACTTTTGCTGTTGTTTGTTTCGAGTATAAGGGCATTCTGTGGTGATATAATTGAATGTGACCATGTTGGAAATACTTTTGGGGGAATTAACAGTATTCAGGGCTTCCCAGCCTGAGAAAGAGGAAAGGAAATATAAATAGCACGATTCCGTGTCTTTTAAACATGTCTTGGAATAACATAAAAGGAGAGAGCTCAGAAGGCGCTAAATTCTGTGGAGTGGACATATCTCTGAACAGAAAGACACCCTTTTCTCCCCCACCCATTCAAGCTGAGGACAGTGTGGGTCCCCTGGGAACTATATTCATGCCCACATCACTGCAGAAGCATCCTCACTCCAGCCAGTTAGTTGAGTGGTAGCCTCAGACACATAAGTCCACATCCTTACGCCTGCTACTTGTGAAGGAGAACTAATTGAGAAATAAAGTCTATGCAGGTGCATAGGGATTAAGGATCTGGAGGTGAGGTCCTCCTGGATTAGGGTGGCTTTGTATCCAGTGACAGATGTCCTTATAAGAGCCAAAAGAGGAGAAACACAGAAATAGAAGAGAAACCACGGGAAAACAGGACCCCAGTTTCCAAAGGCAGCCACAAGCCAAAGTTTGCCTGCAAGAAAACAAAAAAAACCCTACAAATGTTGCAACATATAAACACAGTCATATGTCTAAAAGCACTTTTTTCAGCATTTGAATCTGAAATACGGAAGATAATCCCCAGAGAAAAAAATACGGCAATGCTCATTGTGTGAGAGACCCACCATCACTCCCCATCAGAGTGTGGCCGTTCTGTCCCCATCCTTCCCAGCGCTGTGAGCCGGCGCGTCCTCACAGCCACACTTCCCTTCACGCCTCTTCTCTCAGCGGAGGCTGCGACATGCACACCCTATAGGCAGCTTGGGCAGCAGTGAACGGACCCAAGCTTCAGCCTTGGGTAGAAGCCTAGCTCGTGAAACTGTGTGAGTTCATGACCAGCTAAACCCCATGCCACTCTCCGGGTGACAACAATTATTTCACTTGACGCACATTTTATCATTTGTTGGGGACGAGACAATCCAAGGCAGTCAGGGGAGGACACCCCAGCCTAGAGATTTTAATTGTGTAGCTGAAGAAACCATCCTTTGTCCTCAAAAACCAAAGACAAAGTAGATTCAACGTGGTCGATTGCAATTCAGTGTTGCTATGCTGTGTGTGGGTCCTGCATGATTCTATTGACATATTATATGTGTTTATTATGTTACATACTTACATCGATATCTACATCTATGCTGGTATGTATAATATGTATGCGTATATAATGTATTCACAAATTTTATGTATATTTACACTTATGTAGAACCTAAGTATTTCTGTGTACCTGTGAACATGTTTCTGTCAGCTCCAGTTCATACAGAAATTTGTCTTTCCAGACTCTGCTCAGGGAAGGTTAGCAGCTCTAAATCATCCCAACGGGGTCACCGCCTGGGAACAGCCCTATGGCGCGCCTTTGCGCCATCCACAGCGTGGAAAGAGACGGAATAAGCTTCTCGTCAACGCTGCCCGGAAGAAAGAACGGTTGACCCAATGTTCTCACTTATGACTGAGTCTTAGCCCCTTATGGCTCCTTGATTGTCTGTGGCTGGATCTGACTTTGAGATTTGTCTCTGAAATCACTCTTGTTGTACACCTGGCCACATGTTCTTTCTGGTGGCGGTGGAGAAAACGTGCCTTGCGCTTGGACACCAGCCCAGGCCCTGGACGAGAGCCAGCCTGGAGGATTTCAGTCTCCCTTCCCACTGGGAAACGAGCCAAATGAGTTTCATTATGTCAGCGCAAGGCTTTCTGTGCTTCCCGGAACGTTCCGGTGTCTGGAGGTGACCTTCCGTGATTATCTTACTGTGGTGCAGCAGGATTTCATTGAAGGGGTATTTTCATTGGCTCTTCTTCAAGAGGTTTATTTATTGAAATGTCAAAACAAGATTCTGTGAGGTTCCTCCCACTGCCAGGCAAGCCCAGAACCAGTCATGAGGACATGATACCCGAGGCAGCCCCACCGCACGAGGCTGCGGTTTCTCTCCGGGTGTGAAGGGAGGTCATGTCCCGGGGATGTGGGCAACAGTGTCACCCACCTGCCAGCCAAGTCCATTGTCATGACATCATGACTGGAGAAGAGGCACCCTCATGAATGTCATAGTTGTGGTTACACGTGTCTGCAAGTTGCAGATAACCATCCCTGCACGCCCCATTCAGGGAATGACAGAAAGCTGATGCCCGTCTTAGGATGCTGGTCGATGGAACCTGTGGGGGGCGTCACCCAGGCGCATCCACTTACTCTATGAATTGGATGTCCAACAGCCACATGCCATCAATCTGTGGCCCCTGGTGAAATCAGCTGTGAAGGCGTTACCCTTTGATTTCCTCCAGAAACTCACAGATGACCCAGGCAACAGGTGGACAAGTGAAATAAGTCACATGAGCCCTGGCAAAGAGACTCAGGATTGGGCGTTGTCCTGTGCACCAAAAAGTTGAGGCTCGACTCCCAGTCAAGGCACATGCCTAGGTTGTGGGTTCAATCCCCAGTCAGGGTGTGTACGTCTCACATCGATGTTTCTCTCTCTCTCCCTCTCTTTCTAATCAATAAACATATTTTCCGTGACAATTTGTTATGGGTGACGGCACCTGGATGTCCCCTGCAGTCTCATTTCTGGCTGGTTCTCTTCTGTACCCTCCTCCTCGGCAGGATCCAAACAAAACAAAGCAAAAATGAATGTGAAGTGTACGTCCACGCTGGACATTTTATCTTGTACACGCCTTACCTTTTCGTGTCTACGTCATTCTGCAAAGAAGCCTTTGGGACCTCAATACACCTCCTGGGTTGGACTGGATAATCCCTCATTGATTAATATTTAGAATTTATCTTTTAGTTCCATTTGACAGTGAACATTCTGTTATTTTCAGGGGTATGGTATGGTGGTCACACGTTAGCATAAGTTATCAAATGATCCCCCCAGTATTTTCCGTACTCACCTGGCCCCATCCATAGTTAATACAATGTTCTTGACAGTATTTCCTATGTTGTATTTTACATCCTGTGACTTTTTTTTTCCTTTTAACCCTCACCCAAACTTTAGAAAGAGAGGAAAACATCGACGTGAGAGAGAAACATCAATTGGTTGCCTCCTGTACGTGCCTTGACCGGGAATCAAACCTGTAATCTTTTGGTGCATGGGGTGTCACAGAGCCCCACCAGCCAGGACCCCGTGACTGGTTTTATAATGGCCATTTGTTATTCTCAATGACTTCCCCTTTTCTCTCCGTCCCCCAAGGCCCCCTTTCCTGGGGTGCCCACCCACGAGTTTTCTCTCTCTGTGGCAGGGGGCCCGCCCTGTGCTGCAGCTTCCCTGGCTGCACCCTTGTAGAGCCAGTTTGTAGGTTGTGCCCCTTGTTCTAACCCACACCTGTCCCCAGACTTTGCCACATATCTCCCGGGAGGCCAGCGCGCCCTTGGGTATAAAACGCTGCCATAGACAGATAAACAGAAAGATAGGTGAACCGTAATCTTATTAACCAATGTCGCCCCACAAAATTCAATAGAAAAGTAATGAACTAAATAAATAAGGAAGGTAGATAGATAATAAATAAACAAGAGTTTCTTGTGCTACACCTCGGCCTCACACCCTGACATTGGGGCTGGAGGACTCTCTGAGGGGGGGTGTCCTGGGCATGGGAGGGGGCAGAGCAGCCTGCCTGGCCTCCAGCCCCCAGGCAGCAGGAGCTCCCCCCACCAGGCGATGAAAATCAAAGATGTCTCCAGATATTATCAAGTATCAAGGGGGCAGGATTTTCCTCAATGGCAAACCGTGGCTGTAGATAAATAGACAGATCATTGATAAGTAGATGGATATAGATACATAGATCAATAGATAATAGGTAGATAGCTAGATGGTAGGTAGATACATATATAGGCAGATGATAAATGGATAGATGGGTAATAGATAGTGGATAGATGATAAATAATAAAGAGATGGTAGATACATACAGGCATGATAGATAGATAACGGGCAGATAGATATATAAGAACATGACACATAGATAAGTAGGTAGATAATACATAGCAGACAGAGGACAGATGATAGAGAAAGACATGGTAGATACATAGATAGAGAGATAATAGATACATTGATAATAGGTGCCTCATCTCCTGATAAAGCAGAGTCTCTCAGCCTCAGCACTGTTCCCTGTTCATTCTGGAGGGCTCTCCCGTGTGGGGCATTCTGGGCACTGTGCTGGTCTCCACCCACCACACTCCAGTAGCACCCCCACTTCCCAGTATCACAACCCAAGTGTCCCCGAACATTTCTAAGTGTCCTTGCGGGGCCAGGACCACTCCTGGTTGGGACTTACTCTTATGACCCTCCCAGAAGTCTTTACCCATAGTCAGCATCAGCCCGGCCATTTCTACCTGGCTTCTCAACCGTGCAAGCTGAATCACTTCAAGGCTTCGGCTTGAGGTGGGGTTGGAAACCACCTCAAGGATTTTAAATGACCGGGACAATGACACCGGGTGACCTGCCACCCTTCCTAAATGTGCTTCACGTCCAAGTGTCCTGAAGTTGGCTTGCTTCTACATGTGTGCCGCGGAGGGAATAGAAACCTCGTCGCTGACCACATTTCACAAACCCTACAAACATCGCACAGCTGCGCAGCTTGATCAAAGTTCCTTGAGATTTTCAAACTAATTACACATATCCTCTCTTCACACGCCAGAGAGTAAGCTTCCAGGAGAGCTTCGCAGCCTGGGTCCAGATGTGACCCTCAGCGCCGGAATCTAACTGACTTCAGCCAGGAAGAACGAAGCCCACCGGATCGGCCTCAATCCTACCATTAAACCCACGTGGCCCTCTCTGTGCCAGACGCTTGGGCATACCAAATGCTTCCTTTGAGCATGCCTTCCTTGTGGTATGACAGTCCCCAAGGGTAGCTAATTCAGTCAAGCTGAACGAAATAGCTCTTGGGGACTAAGGCATAACAGAAAAGATGGCATGCATACAAACGGTTGACATTCTTGGCACCTCTCACAACATTAGCTTCCTCTGGGTTATACTCACCCTGTGACGTATGATTAAAATATCATTCTGCCTCTCTGTTTTTCTGTCTTAATAGATTCCTCAGGTGGCTAATAGACACCCAGCATCGGGGAGAGGCCGATAACCACCCTGCCCCACTGTCGCCGGAATAATCTCATCAAAACACCAATCGGATCCCCTTAATTACCACCCACCACCAAGATAAAGACAAAGCTACACAAGCAGTCATTCAAACCCCACAACAGGGTGATAGAAATTCTCTTCTTTGCATGATCCTCAGTTTCTTCTTCAACAAAGGTGGCCTCAGGCAGGAAAACTTCCCTCCCAGTGGCCAGCTGCCTCTGGTCCTTGAAACCAGGCCAACAAACTCAACCTCCGTTTTACTCAAGCAGACGCCAAATGGGCTCCGTCCTGTCCTTGAAAGACTCTGCCTTTTCGGTAAAGTTTCCGTGAATGGACCTGGATTTCTAGGACTGTCTCACCACGGCTCAGCGACATTTAGTATCAGGGGTATTTTCATTGGCTCCCTGTCAAGAGGGTTTATTTATCAACGTGTCAGAACCATTTCCTGGAAGGTTATTTCAGCTGTTAAGGCAAGTCTGCAGGGTGTAGTCATGTTCTCGCTTCTAGGCAGAGGCCGGGGACAGGGGCAGGTGGTGGGGACGTGATGTGAAGATCCAAGGAGTGTGGGACAGATGAGATGACAAGAGGGAGGAGCTCATTGGCGGAGGGCTCCTGACGGCAAACTAAGGCCCCTGTCACCATGTCCGCTCAACTGCAGGTTCGGACACCCATGCAGTTGAATGTGGCACTGTCCTCGTGCAAACGAGGGGGTAGAGGACACAGCGTGACAACCAAAGTAACAAGGTTCAAACCAAAACCAATCCACCCAGGGACAGCCTGCAAACCCACAGCCTCATGGTGTTAGGGACATCGGCCTGGGAGCTGGACAGCTGTGTCAGGGTGACGGATGTGTTGGCCAGCGTTGGTCCTCACTCCCTGGCTGGACAACTAGGAGCCATTAGCTTCTTCTCTGACCCAAGCTCACTTGGGTCCTTCCAGATCTGACCCCACTGTTCTGAGCATACACAAGAAGTCACAGATTTCCAGGGATGTTAACCATGGTGGCCACCTAGGGTCCAACCCCCGAATGCCCCTGTCCTTCCTTCCTGCACATTTGAGGTATTTCACTGTCTGTGTTTCTTGAATCCACAGGCACTGGCTAGCCATGAGAGCCTCCATTCGTGAAGCATGAGAAACAGGAGTGTGATCATCTCCCAGGGGAGGAGATGTTACACATGAAGAGGCTCCGTGACCACCAGCTCTGAGTGCTTCGTGTTTCCCAGATGAGGCTCAGCCGCCAGCCTCTCCTTACGTCGTGTGGTCAGAGGAGACCCTGGAGAGTGTCTCCAGAGAGCCCAAAGCCCAAGCTCTCACCCCACACCACTCTGTTCGAGATCCAGCGCATGACAGGACAGGCCTGGTATTTCTCGAGGGCTCCTACGGGGGAAGCCTATGTGTCTTCTGGGTTGGACAAGCATGACTCATTGGGTGTAATCATGAAGCGACTTTATTTTGTCTCCTACCATCTCTTTGCAATATATTCTGTGGAGGTGGGGCAAGTGAGGGGGTCTCTGTGAACCTCTGGAGGAACTCAGTGTCAGACTCATGACTTCTCTCTCTCTCTCTCTCTCTCTCTCTCTCTCTCTCCTCTTCCTCTTGCTTTCTTTTTCTCTCTTCCTCTCCTTATGCCCCTTTCTTCTCTCTCTCTTACTTTTTCTTTCTCATGCCCTCCCCTCCTTCTCTTTCTTTGTCTCCTCCTCTATCTTTGTCCCCCTCTCTTCACTTCTCCCTCTTCTTCTCCTGTGTGTCTCCCTTCCTGATTCTCTCCATGTGTCCCTCTGTCTCTCTTTCTGTTTTTTCTCCTCCTTGCTTTTCCTCCTCTCTCTTCTCCTCCCCCTCCTTCTATTCCTCCTCCTTCTTCTTTTCTCTCTCCCCTACAACCTCTCTCTCTGCCCCAGCCACTCCAACCTGACCTCCAGGGGGAAGAGGCAGAGTCAGCTCTTTGGGGAAGGTGACCTTGATCTGCCCCGCTGATCTGATCTATACCCAGCACAATGAGGACACTGGGGGACAATGGGGGAACTGCTTGGGTTATCCAGCTGGAGAAGCAGTGGGCAGAAGTCTTTGTTCCTCTCTGACACCCTGGTGGACTTTGCAGTGGGCTCCCCTCCTGGCAAGGAGGGCTGTGTATTAGTTGGCTTTTTGATGACCATGGGGCAGGGTGTCTGAGACATCATCTAAGGTGCTGGAGGGACAACAGACTATGCAGTGTTGCATGACCTGGCTGTCTCCTGTGGCCAGGCCCAGGCGGCATAAAGTTCTGGCTCCTTGGGCCTATGACCTTGTGCTTTGCAGCAGCTCACATGTGGCTGGGGGGTGTTTGGGGGAACTCCTCCCAACTTGCAATTGATGTCAGGAGTGACAGCGGTCAAGTGGGATGTCCCTTCTCCTCAGGGTCCACCTGCTTCCTTGACTCATCAGCTTCGGTCACCTGTGTGTTGACGGGACATTCAGTTCTTCGGGAGACAGGGGGGACGTCATCATTATTAGGGTCCAAACCTTTTCTTCCTTCGGGTAATACTTGTCCAGGTCATTACCTGAGTCCTGTGCCTGTCAGAACTGGCTAAGCCAGGACTTCCCTTCCAGGTTATTCCAGAAGCGATCACGCAGACAACTGCGAGGTGTGAGAAAGAGAAGTAAGTACATGTCTCTCTCTCTTCCTAACAGGAACGATACCCACATCCACCCACGAACTTAGTACATCCAGAGACAGCACTTTGTTCAAAGAACCCGTATCCAGAACTTGACCCCCACACAGTCTGAACACTTGTTTCGAACTGTTTAAATCTTCGAAAAATAACTAAACTGGGGTCCACACAGACATGCAATGGGTCGTTATTCAGCAAAAAAAAAAAAAAAAGATAAAAAGTGTCGATGCGTGCCCAGCCTGGGCGAACATTGAAAACACGGTGAGTGAGAGAAGCCGTTGAAAAACCTCACGTGCTGTGAGTTTCTATTCACGCGAATCGTCCAGAACAGGCAAATCCATACAGGGGGCGAGCAGATGAGTGGTTCCCGGGGACAGGTGGAGAGGGTACAGGGACAAGGTGGGGAAAGGTAAAGAATATAGGGTCTCTCGTTGGGATGGTGGAAATGCTGTAAAATGCACGGTAAGTAAAAATCCCGCAACAATGTGAGTGCACTAAAAGTCACTGAGTTGTACGTCTGAAGTGGGTGTGCTATCTGGCATGCCAGTTATATAGCCCCAAAATGTTGTTATAAAAAGAAGACATAATTAGCTCTTCCTGCTCTTGTATCCACCCTGGTTCCTGAACCCACCTGTCTCTGGATGTCAGAGACTCTGTTTTCCTGTGGACTCACACCAACCGAAAGTCTCTGCTCCAAACCACAAAACTGCCTGTGTAGACAAACGTGATTATTTAGATGTGAGGTACACCCCACTTCGTTCCACCCGCGATCAAAGGATTTGAGGTGGCTTATAGTAACCTCACACAGGCACATGGTAGTTAAAAGAGACACGAGGAAGGCCACGAGGCAGGCGTGGGACACAGAGACACAGTTTGCCAGGATCCCAGAAGACACAGATCTCAAATTGTTAGGATTCTTCCCACAATCTTTGGGCTCTGCAGATTTCTTTTTTCTTGCAATTTCTTGCAGTACAACCTGTGAAATGTCCCGAAGGCTAACTTGTATGTTTATCCATATACTAGAAAATCATGAATGCTCTGTACCTTGCTCTCAAATGCAACCTCATCATTTGGCCCCAGCCCACCAACGGGGAGGGGAAAGCATTGAATGGAACACGGTTTACGATGAATTATAAATGCAAGTTCAGGCGAGGAATGGAAGGGCAGGTGAGTCTGTCATGGTGGAGCCAAAAAACAAGAGTCTGCTGGAAGTTTGCTTCCTTCATTACTGCGTGGCGGGTCAAAGCCATGGCCCAAGGGTGTCGTCCAGGCCTGAACTTCATGTGGCTCTCCGATGTTGCAGTTCATTCCAACATTTCTGGACAAGAAAATTGACAAGGGCAAGATTTAAGGAGACGGACTACAGAGTTGCACCAAAGGACTGTGCAGGTAGACAAGATGCAGGTATATTCCCCCCTGATTTTGCACACCTGGGCATCGCGTCATAATGAGTGCTACTCAGACATACGAGAACCAGATCTGCTTTAAGGGCCTGATGGAGATGTCGACTTTCAGAATTTTGGAAACACTAAAAAGTATCAAGCACGCATTCCCATATAACTTCCTTAACAGGAAGTTCACACGATTTCTCTAACCGTGGAGGCATACAAAGGAATAAGAAAAAGCAGTGTGATCAGAGAACTAATCAAACTCCTTCAAAGTCTTCCTTCCTTCAGAAAGTCAAGTGGGTTCCAGCTTGTTAATTCTGCAAAATGCGGTATTCTTTTTCTATAAGAACAGAACTCGAAATGCTTCTTGGGCATCAAAGATGTCTATAAAACAGTATTTTTTTCTTTTACGGAGATATGATTGGCTTATGCCACTGTGTAAGTTTAGTGTATAACATGATGAGTTGCATACATTGTGAACAATATTTTGATGAGTTAATGATAAATGTAAAAACATATGGACAAAACACACACGTATAAAATTTTAAGAGAAGTTGAGAGAAGTAGTCTTCTTGCAAAAATCTGCTTTCTCTTTGGCAAAAATGAAATATTTGAGTATGTTAGGTTTACAGTAAAGAGCCAGACCTAACTTTCCCATTGGCTGGTTGATTCTATTTTCCAAGAAACACAAAAAATAATTTTACATAATCCAGGGTAGTGTTTTCCTAAAAAAAAAGTTATGGGACCGTGGGTTGGAAATTCACCTTTTATTGGAAACCTCTCATTCATACTTGTATTTAAGATGTCTTCTAATATTACTGATTTGGTCACAGAAAAAATTTGAATGGTGAAAATTAGCAGGAACATTTAAAAATTGTGCAATTAATGAAATACTCAAAAGGACCAGTACACGTATTAATTTAGCCTTCATTTTTTTTACTTTCAACATTTTTCACATTAATTGACAGTTTTTTCTATTTCAAGTGCAGCCGATTCACTTGTCTAATTTATTTCCCTTCATCTCAAAAACAGGTCTCATTCCAGTATTATAATTCCTAAATTCGGGTTCACTTCTGTTCTCAGCAACCTCATTCGACCTAGAAGATGGTTCAACCCAAATGACTGCAGACATGTACCAAGTCAGCGTCGTAGAGAAAACCGTTTATACAGATTTTTTCCACAACGCTTCAACGCTTTCAATTACGCATGGTTTTACGCAAGGAACATCGATGTGCTCGTGAAAAGTTGAAAAGAAGCAGAAGATGAGACGGCTGTTGAGTTTGCCAGGAAGCAGTCCCTTCCTTTGGAATGTTAAGTGTTGGGAGATACCGGGGGCCTCCCTTCTTTCAAGTTAAAAATGCTTTGAAGAGCAGATCTTTATGGGGGAGGCAGGATGAGGATGGGACCAGATAAGAGCGAGGGGGTGGGGACGCTGCTACAAAGAAAGATGAGGCCCCTCGCTTCCCTGCACCAAACAGGGAAATTCAGGTCTCCTGCAAAACACCCCTGCTTTACTGAGAACACAGCCTTTTCTATGCAAGGTGAGCATTTTTTTTATTTTATTTTAATTTACCATTTACATTCAATAAGATATTAGGTTCAGGTACATGGCATAATTAGACATTTATATAAATTACTAAGTGACGCCCCCATATTTCCACTACCCTCCCACCCCACCCCCGGCCCCATCCATATTATTGACTCGATTCCCTGTGCTGGACTTTCCATCCCTGTGACGATTTTGCAACTGTCCCTCTGTGCTTCTCACTGCCTTTCCCTTTGTCATCCAGCCCTGCAGTCCCCTCCCATCTGCCAGGCATTATTTTTTTTCCTCCGTATCTAAGTTTCTCGTATACCGATTATTTTGAGCAAAAGGTGACCAAGAAAGTCCCTGTGGGCTGCCAAGAGAAATGTGTGCTTAGTTTTGTATTGCGAAAATTTTCAACTAGCAGCCTGGTGCACGGTAAGGGTGTCATGAGAAATGGCTTTTGACTTGTCTAACGGGGCGGAGAAAACTGGTAGCTACTGGACCTGTGCTATCATACATGGCCTGCTGAACCTTCAAAGCACCTGCTTCATCCACAGCTCAGAGTATCCTTACACACTCAACCTGAACCTCAATCTGCCATGGACACGGGTCTCTGAGTCTCTTCTGGATGTGCCACTCTTGTGAGCACATTAAATCTGATTTCCTTTTGTCAGTCTGTTTCTTGTTGATTTGATTATCCAACCAACCAAAGTACCGCAGAAGGGAAAGAGGGATTTTTTTTTCTCTTCCCCACACGATGAATTTTCCGTGCAGCCCAGATCCAAAGGGGTGAATCCAAGACAGGGATTCATCTTGGTCTTCTGTGTCAAGGCGTGTGCCCAGAATTTTCTTGTGCTCACACCACCTGCTACCCATGGTGGTCCTCAGCCACAGGTGTGTACAGGGGACCCTCACTTGGTGTTATTTGTGGCTGTCCATGGCTGTGGTGGCTGGGAGTGTGGGTCCAATAGCCACAGAAACTCTGGGCCACAGTCTGAACAGCTCAGGGTGGGGCAGACACCAACAGGCTGGTGACTAGACCCAAAGCAAAAGAAAAAGCTGATCAAGTCCCTAGGTTATGGCAACGGTTGTCAAGAGCTAAGAGAGAGACCCAGTATCCATCGTTAGAGACGATAAATAGATATCAGCGTGGACGAGGGCATCTTTTGCAGAAGCACCAGTGGGGAAACTGAGTCCCTCACTTATAGAGGCTTTTTGGGTATTAGCAGCATCTGCCTCCCAAATGTACGGTACACATTAGGGAAAGTAGTCCCTTGTCAGAAACATACATTGAAGCATCTCAGAGTGAACAGTTTGGGAGGGAACTTGGGGGACACGTGTCTTCCGTAATCAAGTCCGGCTTTACTGTTTGGAAGCTAATCCTGTTGTCTTACATTTTAAGTTTTTCAAATATGTTTATTGATTTTTAGAAAGAGAGAGAAAGACAGAAACATTCACGGTTGCCTCTTGTACGTGACCCCGGCTGGGGATCGAACCCACAACATTTTGGTGCACAGGACGGCTCTCCAACCAACTGAGCCATACCACCCAGAGCTCCTTACGTCTGTTGAGAGAAAAAAACCTAAGGGTTTCAGACAAAGTCTTGGGCTCCTTAACGCAATGCAACAGTCGAAGGCGCAATCTGGCTCTCTAAATGCACACTAAAACTGCTTACTTGGTGAAAAATCACCCCCTCCCACTATTGTGCCAGGTTGCTATCTTTGCTCACCGTGGCTGTTCCCCAAAACAGCCCTTGTTTACTTCACGAGCTTGTTGCAAGCCCACAGCACAGGGTTTCAGACCAGGTCATCCACAAGCGTTGCTACGACGTCCTTGACACTCTGCCATCTCCCCTCTACTTATCTCTTGCCAGATTCTGACAACAGACATCTGAACACATGCATCTTCTTTTTTATCTGCCCGCATGACACGTTCAGCTGGACACGGGCCTCTGAGCTCCCAGGCAAAGAAGTGAAGCAAGTTTCCTTTTCCTCATTGCTTTGAAGGCGTCGGAGTGACGTGAGTTGATTGCCCTTCACTGCACACACTTCGTGATGATAGCCATGCTCCCTCAGACGTCGTGTTTAATGCAAACACCACCCTTTTGAAGGGGCAGGGAGCTGAGGGCGTGAGCATGCGTTGATGTCCTGGACATAACGTTGGAGGTGAAATACTGCAAGAAGGCATGGCATGTAAATACCGCAGGAACGCTCTCTTAGTCTTGCGACCAAGGCGCGGTTTCGCATAACTGAGACATGATGTGTGGAAGGCACATGAAGTGAGAATCGTGTTCTGCCTCCAAGAATGCGGTCACTGAAAGTCATTAAGTGACCTCAGCTGTGAAGTATCCCGGGAGGCCATTTCAGAATCATCGACTCACCATGTCCATTCTTAAACCCGGCGAGAGAATTCGACTTATCCTCACAGTGATTTAGCAAGTGCACTGGAGACAAGAAAAGGTGGAAATCTGTTTAGCATCATTCACTACATGCTCTATGATCAAACACTGTGATGTCTTTTGCACGTAGAAGCAGGCTTTCCATCTATAAAAACACACGCCCTCTTTCCCAGCTCATGCCCTTGAATTCTGAAGATACCAGATGCCATAAAACACCTTCCACATGCACAATTAAATCCTTGGCAAGCCAGTCTCACTGGGAAAATGACTTATTTGCCCCAAGCCTGACCCATGGAAGACCAGAGATAACCAGCTGCACCAATTGTAGTAAAGGCTGGTCTTTCAAAACGGTCCCTACAACTTCCGGCTAAGATGGAGGTGTAGGTGGACACACTGTGCCTCCTCGCACAACCAAAAGAAGGACAATAACGAATTTAAAGGCAAAAAACAACCAGAACTGGCAGAAAATTGAACTGTAAGGAAATCTGACAAATTAGGAGTTAAAGAAGAAACATTCATACAGATTAGTACAAGGGGTGGAGATGGGCAGCTGGGGCAGAGAGGACTCCTGTCAAGGGGGCGCATGGCGGAGCGGGTGGTCCCACATTAGCATGAGGATAAACTGGGAGGAACTACTGGGGAGCGAGACAGACCGTGCATCCCAGGGCTCCAGCGGGAAAATAAAGCCTCAAAACCTCTGATTGAAAACACCTATGGGGGTGGAGGTGACAGGAGAAACTCCCAGCCTCAGGAGAGTTTGTTGGAGAGACCCACAGGGTCCTAGAACAGACACAAAACCACCCACCCTGGAATTAGCACCAGAAGGGCTCAATTTGCTTGTGGGTGGAGGAGGACATGACTGAAAGCCAGGGAGAGCTGACCAAGTGGCATTGTTCCCTCTCAGAACCCCCACATACAGCCACAACACAGCAATGTGGGTAGCCCTGCCCTGGCGAATACCTAAGGTGCTGCCCCTTACTGTGCAGCAGGAGCGCCCAGACAAAAAAAAAAAAAAACATGGCCCAATGGAAAGAACAGATCAAGGCTCCAGAAAAAAATACAGCTAAGGGAAAAAGAGAGAGAGCCTACCTACCAGATGCACAGTTCAAAACACTGGTAATCAGGATGCTCACAGAAATGATTGAGTATAGTCGCAAAATAGAGGAAAAAGTGAAGGCTGTGAAAAGTGAAATGAAGGAAAATGTAGAGAACCAACAGTGACAGGAAGGAAACATGGACTCAAATGAACGGTCTAAACCAGAAGGAAGAAATAAACATTCAACCAGAACAGAATGAAGAAACAAGCATTCAGAAAAGTGAGGAGAGGCTTAGGAACCTCCATGACATCTTTAAATGTTCCAACATCGGAATCATATGGGTGGAGAAGGAGAAGAGGAAGAGCAAGAAATTGAAACCTTATTGAACAAATAATGAAGGAGAACATTCCCCAATCTGGAAAAGGAAATAGACTTCCAGGAAGTCCAGGAAGCTCAGAGAGTCCCAAAGAAGTTGGACCCAAGGAGGAACACACCAAGGCACATCATAATTACATGAGCCAAGGTAAAAATCAAGGAGAGAATCCTAGAAGCAGCAAGAGATAAGGGGACAGTCACCTACAAAGGAGTTCCCATAAGACCATCAGCTGATTTCTCAAAAGGAACCTCACAGACAAGAAGGGGCTGGAAGGAAGTATTCCAAGTCATGAAAGACAAGGACCTACATCCCAGATTGCTCTATCCAGCAAAACTATCATTTAGAATGGGAGGGCAGATAAAGTGCTCCCAGATAAGG
>CM052552.1:70385382-70433802 GCA_028533065.1 Trachops cirrhosus
TTCCCATTACACATCCTCAGGAAGTATCCACATGTCCGTGGGGTGCAGGCTCACATTTACCATAATACGACCAGCAGTGTTTTGCGTTCTTAAATGGGCTGGAAAGTGGTACAAGCACGAACCTCCAGGATAACTTCCGAAGTTCTAGTTCTTGACCTGATGATACTATCATTGCATCTGCCCCCTAATAATTCGCTAAGACATGCATTGTGTGCCCTTCTAGCAGTTCTGTGGTACTTAAAAATAAAGTTTCCATTTCAGCTGATTTACCAATAAGAGTATTAAAAGTTAAATTTCAACATTGAAAGATTTTCAATTTTATGTAGCAACAGAAATTGATTTTGTGAAATAGTATTCTTTATTTAACAATTATTTTTTCATCTGTTTAAAAATGAGGGCAACTGGAGATGCTTTAAAAGAACTGGGAGCAAAGATTTCAGTATCGACTCACGCTTGGTGTATGCCCAATGGCTTCCGAGTACGGAAGGTGCATAGGCAGACCAGGCCACTCAGGTGTGCTTCAGGGGAAGTGGACTGCAAATGAGCTTTGAGCTTTTGAAAAGGAAGAAAGGGTGGGGGGGGAGGAAGATTGACCAGGAAGCAGAGAGGGAAAAAGTGGGTGAGTCACAAATGAGAACTTTGGAATCAGAGGGTGCATGTTGATGAGTGGACGGTGCCCAGGCTGCAGGAACGTTCAGCCCAGACCATGAAGGTCACACCCGGTGCATCAGGACCCAAGGGGGTCCAAGAAGTCAGAGGTCAGGCAGTGGCTGAGCTGTTTCGGAAGCTGACTCTGACAAGCGGTTCAGCTCACAGGAAGCCTCTATTAATGCGCATGGTTGACAGAAAGACAAAATTGCACTTGATGTGAAGGTGTCAATCCAAGGAGAGTTTTTTTTTCTTTCTTGAGTAATGATGTCCCATGCATTATACCTGAACTCAAATAAATGTACCCTCTTTCTTTTTCCCCCCAACAATTCAACCTTCCCTATTACTCATTGCAAAGGCAGCTTCCATACCATTCTGAATTCTCTGGTAAGGGAACAGAAGACTTCCAAATGTTCAGATAATCCCTTTGAAACTTTCCAAAATGGCACATTGGTTGTAAATAGATAGATGCATGAGTGGGTGATAATGATTGATAGATATATAAATGGGTGGGTAAGTGAATGATTGGATGGATGGATGGATAGATACACAGGTCAATAGATGAATGAATGAGTGAGTGAAGGAATGAATAGATACATAGATGCTAGATACATGGGTATATAGATGTGTAGGTAGATGAGATACATGAGTAGGTAGGCAGAGAGATGAGTGATAGGTACATAGATAATAGTAGATAGGTGAAGATGTACATACACACATGATACATATGTAGTTAGGGAAGAGCTTGGACAATCACTGATCCACAGCAGAGCTGGGCACCCTCTTCTTCCCCCCGCCTCCCTTGGTAAGTAGGTACTGTCTGTGTTAGAGGGACAATGGACACACAGAGCTGGGTGACCAAGAGATCATACATACTGAGGCCAGACTGTGCCATCGGGGGCACTTCCATGTCACCATGCATTGCTGCAAAACACCCTCCCTTCTTGCAGTGAGCACTTGGAATTGTTATCCTGAGTGCCAGTTCCATTGCACGGTGCCCAGCCCTTCTCAGTCACGCTAACTTCAGGGAGGGTTCATCGTCAGAATCTCTGCCAAAGTGGGAGTTCGGTTTGGCAAGGAAAGAAGCTGGGTTTGAGGAGTAAACAATAAAGAACCCTGGACGGGTGAGGCATGGCAGCGCGCCAGGGTTCCTGGCCGTGCATTTTGCCAACGGGAGTCCCTTCTTCTCTGTGGGAGAGGACATCTGAGGCCATTTGGGGCACCAGGGGCCCCGAGGGGGAATGTTGGGGAGGACATGTGCACAGGGACTCTTGATGACTGGGCAGCACGAACGCATCGGGGAAGCTGGACCACAAGGATCTTTGTGCTGAGCACAACAAATGGAAACAGTGTGATTTAGGGGGAGGCTCTGGGGCCAGAAAATTGTGGGCTGGCAGGTGAGGGACCATGTGGGTGGTGATGGACTGAATGAGGCCATTTGTGGGGAGAGCTTTGGGGCCACACCTCATCCAGCCTTCCACTGTGCTCCTAAAGACTGTTAAAGAAAAATAAGCTAAGAGAGCTTCACCCACCGGCTTTCTGAATTTATTTTGCATGGATTGGAGACGGTGTTTTTCATGGCACCTAAATGTGAAGAAGTTAACTAAATAGCGATGGTTTCGGAAAGAATGATCGTGTGATGGTCTACAGAGGAAATAAAAAGCAGAATAAATCCTTCAAAATAGAGAATATAGCACGAACCCTCTTTAATGATTACATACGTGTGTGTTCACATGTGTATGTGATTCCCTGTGTGTGCACGCACATATGGTTTGAGAAATTAACAGATGTTAACGATCCAAAGGTCCCTAGCAATAATCTAGAAACATATTCTAGACCTAGCAGGGGAATTTTGCATTTATTATCAAACCATCTAGATGGACATGAATACAGATCAAGAAAAGGAAAAAGAAAAAGCAGGAGTTTGGTATATGAAGTAAACCAGTGCCTCTGTGTCTGACTATTAAGGGCTCACCTGTGATAATTACAGCTGCTTAATTTTATCAAAACCCTTCCTGCCAGGACAGCAGGAGCAAAGGAAATTTCTTATTGCTATTGGTGACCACATTGAAGCACATTTTTTTATTGTTGTTCAGCTACAGTTGTCCCACTTTTTTCCTCATTGCTCTCCCCTACCCTACACCCCCCACTCCCACGGTCAACCCCCCCATTGTCTGTGCCCACGAGTCCTCTCTTCTGTTCCTTTGCTTGCCCCTTCCTCTTCTTTCCCCCATTACCCTCCTCCCCACTTCCCTCTGATCACTGTCAGTTCGTTCTGTATTTCTAAGTCTCTGCTTCTGTTTTGCTCATTTGTTTGTTTTTGTTGATGAGTTCTAACCCCCCTGGGACCAGACACCATCATGCACTGTCCTCAAATATAAGATATGATCTACCCAGTTCACTGAGGAACCTGTTATTTACAAAATATCTCCCAGGTTCAGGGCGACGGGTGAAAGATGATGGTGAGTTGAGTGTCCAGGTTCCTCCTAGACTCACACCCCTGAGGAAGAAGACAGACCAGCTGCTCGTTTGGGGGCCTTGTGGCCAGAACTTCCAAAATCAGCCCTTATTCAAAACACTCTTTCTCATTTTACCCATATGAAAAAAGAAAAGGGGAGAATGGAAATTGCTCATTGAAGAGAATGGGCTGTTTAGCAGAAGAAACGCAAATCACTAATTTGAAAAGATGCATGCATCCTCATGTGCATTGCAGCATTTTCTATATTAACCAAGATGTGGAAGCAATCTGAGTGCCCATCAATAGATGAGTGGGTGAAGAAGCTATGTGTGTATATACACACATAGGTAGTATACTCACCCATAAAAAAAGAATAAAATCTTATTTGCAACAACATGGATAGACCCAGAGGGTGTTATGCTCAGTGAAATAAGTCAGACAGAGAAAGACAAAGAGCTTATTATTTCACTTATATGTGGAATCTAAAAAACAAAATAGACAAATAAAGGAGAAACAGACTCTTAGACACAGAGAACAGACTGATGGTTGCCAGAGGGAAAAGGGGGTGTGAGAGGGGGCTGTGTGAAAAAAAAAATGGAGGGATTAAGAAGTACATACTGGGCCCTAGTTGGTGTAGCTCAGTGGATTGAGTGCAGGCCCGTGAACAAAAGAGTCGCTGGTTCGATTCCCGGTCACAGTACATGCCTGGGTTGTGGGCCAGGTCCCCGTTTGGGGGCGCACGAGAGGCAACCACACATTGATGCTTCTCTCCCTCTCTCCTTGCCTTCTCCTCTCTCTAAAAATAAGTAAATAAAATCTTTAAAAAGATAATAAAGTAATATTTAAATAAAAGGTGTACAAGTGGGAAGTGACAGAATACTCATGAGAATAGAGGCAATAATTTGGTGATAACTATGTATGGGGCCAGGTGGGTGCTGGACATAGTGGAGGATCACTTTGTAAAGTATGGATTGTCTAACCACTCTTCTGTGCACCTAAAACTAATCAAAAAAATAATATTGAATGGAAACTGTAGTTGAAAAATAAAAATAAAAAACCCACAAAATATAACAATAAAAATAAAGTTCAGCCATATCATTTTTCTGAAAAGAAAAGGGTGGAGACCCTTAGGTGTTGAAACCCTACTCTACACTAAAACTTAGGGAGCAGATAGAATGGTCCACCTGCCATAGGACAAGGGACGTGTGTTAATGGGATAACTCAGGGGCATAGGAACGGTGAGTTCCAGGACACGACCTCCAATATGAGTTTTCTTAACTTCACTATCCATCCTTCTCCCTGGGCCTCCTCCTTCCGGCTCTCCCGACATCTGGGCTGAGTTTGGTTGGGGAAAATGTGGCCACCATATTGCCGGAAAAGGCGTCAAGGACGAATTGTACTAACCCCAAAGATGGGTGAGTCACTCCACATGTTTTTTTCTTTTCCCCTCTTGGGTTTAAGTGCTCCATGCTTTCATTTCTGATCAAAAACTCATTTTTCCAGTGATAAGACAAGTCTAACATTTAGCTGTCCTGGTTGTCTAAACTCAACCTTTTTGTAATTCAAAAGGAAGCGTTGTTAAGGAATCTTTAGAAGAGAATTGGAAAGCCTCAACTATAGTGTGGTCATTTTTCCCTTAAAAGAACAGAGAAACACAAGCCAGCAACCAACCAACCAACCAAACCATCCCCACGATGATGCTGGGCCTTGGCCACACCACAGTCATATAGCAGATGTCACATGTGTCTCATAGGACAACCTGAGTGGATGATGTCAAAGTCACACCTTTGATTCCGACACATTCACAAAAATAGAATTGCTCAAAATGAAGAATGGACGTTAGGAGGGAAAATCAGCAGGAACCCATCACGGTGCCCATGGAAACATCAGTACTTCCCAATCTGTCATTTTCTCATCCGTTTGGTTCTTTATACTGTGACTCAGCTCTGAATAAATAGCAAAATGGGTGATATAGACTTAAATATAACAATACGGTCCCCTCGAGGATGAGAATGTGGCATACAAGGAAGTGAGCTGTTGATTGTCATCTCAGGAGAGTAGATAATATACATTTATATGTGTATAAATGTGGCCCATGGTGATCATAGGGAATTCAGACTAGTGAGAATATGTCCTAAGAATCCTGGAACATGAATTTAAAAAATATATGTTCATAATAACGTTGTTTACAATAGCCAAGATATGGAAACAGCCCAAGTGCCCATCAGCACATGAGTGGATATAAAAGCTGTGGTACATTTACACAGTGGAATATTACATGGCCATAAAAAAGAAGGAACTCTTATCTTTTGCAACAGCATGGAGGGACCCAGTGAGTATCGCGCTAAGAGAAATAACCCAGTTGGGGAAATACAAATACCACATGATCTCACTTATATGTAGAATCTAATGAAGAGAATAAACTGATGAACAAGATAGAGACAGAGGCATGGGCAGATGGGCAGACTGAGAGCTGTCAGAGGGGAGGGAAGGGGGACTGGGTGAAAGAAGGGGAAGGCAGCAGCCAAAGAGCATGTATTTCTGACCCGTGGACACGGACCACAATGTGGCGATGGAAGTGGGCAAAGAGGGGGAATGGGGACATCTGTAATAGCGTGAAAAATAAAAATAAAGTAAAAAAAGAACCAATGTAGAAAAGCTATATAAAGTGTTCTCATTTCAGACAGAAAAAAACAACTAAGTTTCAAGACAGGACGTGAGTGAGGTAAGGTGCCAGGACACAGCTAGTCATTGGTAGATGCTCTTAAATTCTCAGCAATAACGTCTGATACTTATCTTACACTTAGTTTTACGGGAAGATGTCAGGTCACCAATTAACTGAAAGCCACCTAGTTCATGTAGCCTCTAGTGAATTTGGACACATTGTAAAACACACAACACAGCCTCAAAAAGTGGAAATCTTACAATGCAGGTTGCATTTCTATGGCCTGTTTCCAACAGATACTAGGATACTCGCTGACGAAGAGTGGAATAAGGATTTCAATATGTATCTACTAAAATTACATATGGTAGACAGAGTAATTGTACTGCCAGCAACAGAATCCAATTTTTCCTTCAATTAATATTTTATTACCATAATTACAAAATGACGGCATAATTTCATCTGGAACATTGAAGCAAAATAAAGATGGCATTACTTCGAGGGTTTTTGATCATGTGAAATATTATTCATGCATTATGATGTAGGAAGAAGCCTTTCCTATTCTCCAAATGAATTTTTATTTTGAAGTAAAAAAATTTTTTTCTTTCAAATGTTCAAAAGGCAAATTTTCCTCCATTCTTAGCCAAAGATAGCATCACTAGGAATTGTCAGATTCTCCTTTGCCGATAGAAAATGTGACCAAAAGGAAATTATTTTAAAAGGTCAGTGGGCACTGTTAGAAAAGCAGTGTTTTTACAGAAAGGAGGTTTGGCTGGGGATCAGATTGCTCTCTGCACCCAAGGCTGAGTTCACAGCTGGACTGGTTTCCCAAACTTCCATTCTGACAAAAGATACGGACTACCAGAGAAACCAAACCGACCACAAGATCCAGGAACCGTAAATACCGAACTCGCGGGAGCAAGAATGCTAACGTCCCCTCTACGACGTGTGGACCACAAGTATTTCAAGCTAATGGGAACTGGAATTGTCATGATACTGGGGGCACGCTTGCTTGAAATTAGCCAACACACGTGTTCTGACACAGGTTCCGGCGAGTGCCAACCAGTTATGCAAGAAGGAAGACTGAAATAAGTCAGAGAATTTCTAAAGATAGAAGAAAGAAAAATGGTGATGTTTGACTCTTCAGATTTAACCACACACCTCCTTGGAAAGTCTTCTATGCTCTGGTGTTAGCAGCTCTTGAGTCAAACCATTGTAAGTGAGGACCCTTCTTAGGGTGCAGGTACTATGCTAATCCAGCAAACTCCTACTGAGCACGGGATTCCCAACTTCCATCCAATCTCCACTTATATTTTGTCAACACTGCCCTGAGCTGTGGGTGGTCCCACTTTGCACTTAAGCATTGGCAGCAAAATTTTATGTAAAGGCATGAAGTTAAGTCTTCCAGGGAGCTATTAGAAAATTTCCTTTTCACAGGAAAAGACTGAACCGATAAGAAGACCACTTGCTGCCACAACTGGCCATCATCGGGGACATCTGGTCGACCTCTCAGGACCATGCGGGAGTGAGCCTGGAGACAAAGCCAACTGCAAAAGAAAGGCAAAACCTGACCCTTCCATGCCTGCGACTCCCTGTCTCATACAATAACGTTTCTCCTTATTGTGTGTCCCCCTAGGCTGATTTTGTGTTAGTTTCTGCTAAAACTGATGGAGGGACTACAACTCATCCCAAACACAGTCCTTGTTTGTGTCGACCTTTTCTGGAAAGGGTTCGAGCACGTCCAGGCACATCCAGGAACATCCAGAGTGAATGTGGAAACAACCTTACTGATGGCAAAGACAGCAGCATTGAATTCTCTGGAATCTTGGTTCCATCTGTGGCATTTAGAGAAGGGAGTGTGCAGAAGCTCGGCCTCCGTACAATGTGATGCCAGATAAAAAGTAAAGGTCTAAATTCAGTTGCTGCCAGAGATGTGCCTGTTGGAACAAGAGGAAAGAGAAGCTATGCCTTGGTGTACCTCTGGAGTCAAAATGAGAAAATCTGTCAAGAAAGATGAAAGAGGGGATTATACTAAGTGACATCAGCCTGTCAGAGGAAGACAAGTACCATAGGATCTCACTTATGTGTTCAATCTAATGAACAAAACAAGCAAACGAAACCGAAATAGACTCATAGCCACAGAGCACAGGCTGAGTGCTGTCAGAGGGGCTGGGTGAAAAGCGTGAAGTGATTAAACAATGACAGTGACAACAGAAGAAACCCAAAGCTCACAGACCCAGACAACGGGGTGGTGATTACCAGAGGGAAGGGGGCAGGGGCAGGTAAAAGAGGGTAAAGGGGGAAAACGAGGATTGAAGGAGACTTGACTTGGGGTGGTGAACACACAGTACAATCTACAGATGATGTGCCATAGGACTGTACCCCTGAAACCTAATTTTATTAACTAATGTCCCTCCGACAAATAAAATTGAAAAAATGTTAAAGGCAAAGACATTCATAAGTCCTAATGAGAGAACACGCAAGAATACCGTTGTAGATTTGGACATAATTTGTCATCGATTTTATTATTTTCACGATGTTCTTCTCGTTAAAGAGTGAAAACAGAGTCTACTGGTGGACCATATGGATGGTCCAGGTGAGCAGATCATGAAACCAGGCAGCGGAGAAACCACAGTGTGTGGAGACACGGTCATACTGTGGGGTCTCCCAAAAGACCAGCCGTGGTTCTGATGGTGGTGACATCACTAAACTGGGCTCCATGAGAAGTCTGGTGAGAGTTCAGCCTGCACCCCAAATCCGATTGTGTTGCACCCTATTCTAGGAGAGTGACTGACCCACACAGAGTCCGTGGAACGCCAGTATAAGCAAAGGGAAGTTAGGTGTTAGTTCAGGCGAAACGGAACTATGAGCCTGCCCCGTGGGTACACTCAAGTCTGGCCGGGGGCACGCAGCAATGTTAGACTTTGCACTGCTTACTTCCTCATTAGAAAATAATAAGATACGGAAAGTTCAGGAAATGGGAACGTGTCAGAATGAGATTTCAGTGGCCCCTGACTGGCTCACTCAAAGACACCAAATATTAATGTCTTTATTATTTGTCCTATATCTATGTCCTTTACATATCCTGTATTAAATGGAAATCCATTTCACTTAATGAAAAGAAAAATACCTAACCTGAATATAAAAAGTACCGTAGAATGAGATTTCATAAACAGTGATGCTAAGATGAAAGATTAAAAATATAAAAATATTGAATTTTTAAAAAACCGTATACACATAGCTTGCTTCTTAATAGGCAAAATATACTTATTCCTTGGGTAAAACAATTATAAGATTAATTTAATAGCTATATAAACACGCAATCACTACATTAAAATTTAAAAGAAGCACGTTTTTATTTTTTACCATTATAACCTGTACTTTATTTTATTTTAATTGTCTTTATTGAGGTGGTCCCATCTTCAGCATGATTCCTTTAAAAATTTTTATGCCTACTTAAGTAGAAAGTCCGTTTAAGTGGAAAAGGAAACTAATCCCAACAGGAGGAAATCATTTCAAGTGAAACTTACTGTGAATTCAAAGAGATTTTCATGATTTCACAGTGGGTCTTGGTTCCCCCGGAGAATTGCCTGAGCGAAGAATTATCCTTGTTTTTCCTAAGAGTACTGTTTCTTCCATGGCGTTAATTACTTTTTTAAAAAGTTCTTCCACATTTTCATTTGCTTGCTATTAAGACCTCGCTGGAATAACAAGAAGTTGTCCCCCGCCCATCCCAAAGATCAAATTTCTTTTGCTGGAGAAACACTGACATTTCTCTTCTCTATAAGAACTTTTGAATCCCACTCACCTTGAACTCTTTTCTGTCTTTCTGACCACACGGTTCTGGAAGCTTTGCATTCCATGTGCTCCTTAGATTAAAGTGGATTGAACCTCCTGCTCCTTGGGGTCCACCCACCATTTCTTCCTTCTAGGTCAGGAAAACATCAAGTCCTTGTGTTTTAATTTTGTTTTGTTTTCTGAAAGGAGGTTTAGATTATAAACTTTCTGATTTTTTTTTTTTTTTGCCTATCAAACTCTTTGTTTCCCCATCACACTGATTCACAAATTGATCCAGATTAGGAATTCTAAGATCCAGAAACAAAACAAAACAAAACTAATGAAAACAAACAAGCAAAATGAATAAGTTTTCACCAACAGTTGAAGGCTTGGCTCTATTTTCCCATTAACATCCAATACGAATGGGAAGTTTCATGTTATCAGATGGTTTCGACTCAGGCAACTTGATTTTCTCTTTATCGCTGGAAGATATAGGTCCTTCCTGGTGCTTTTTGCTGTATAACAATCCCCCTAAAAGTCAGGGATCCCCAACAACAACCACTGTCGAGCTCACGGTTTTGTGGGTTGTGTGATTTGGACAGGGTGCAGCTGGGCGGCTAGGTGGCTGTGCTTACGCTGGACGATCTTCTTTGTCACCAAAAACAGAGGTGAGAAAGGAAGCCACAAGACTCTCCCAGCAAGACCTAGAAAATCAGCATGGCCTCATTTTCCTTACATTTCATGCCCACAGCAAGACACAAGGCAGCCCACCTTCAACGGTGGGGAAAAACCCCTTCTTCCTGGGAAAAATATTACAGAGCAGAGCCTTGTGAGCAGGGAATATACATTCACAAAAAATGCGTTAATGGTATAACTTCTTTTATGGAATGATTCTGCACCTCAGAGAAGAAATATTGGCTTTCAAACAAAGAAGACATTTTTCACTTGCAAGGGGAAAAAATGTACTCCAAAGACATTAAGAGTCTACAAGAATCAGGCTTTCATAAATGTGTCAACTTTTACTTTTTTCTGCACTTTTCTGCACCGTCTTAGTGGAATCTTGATTGTGCTTTGCGTGAATGTTAAGTCGATTATGATTTAAGGTCCGAAAGGTGAAGGAGTGAGCTCATTTTCTAGGAAACGGAATGACTTCTGAGACATTGGATTGCGTTGCGCCTCAGGGTGGAAGCTCAGAAAGTAGCCCACAGATTCCTTCCAGAGAAACCTCTAACTTTTCTGTTGTTCTCTTCCCATTGCTGCCCAGGAAGTCATGCTTCATGGACCACCGATGTAAAATTCAGGGCTAGAGAAAGACTACCAGTTTCTGTAAGTCGTGAGGGCTTAGGCTATTATGTCAGGGAGAAGAGACACAGACATTGGGATGCTGCTGTGCAATCTAAGAAGCCATTGCTTTTTTTTTTTTTTACTTTAAGTAATTTTTTATTTGTAACTTACAGTCAACATATAATATTATATTCACTTCAGGTGAGCAGCATAGTGGTGAGACATTTATATTCCTTATGACGTAACGGCCTCTGGTGTGTGTAGTGCCCACCTGGCAGCATGCATGGTTATTACAATATCATTAACTGTATGGCGTATGCTGTAAGTTACATCGCCATAACCATTTTATAGCTGCCAATTTATCTTTCTTCACCCCTTCGCCTTTTTCACCCCAAACCCCAAGCCCTCTGCCGTCTCCAGCTGTCAGTCTGTTCTCGGTATCTATGAGTCTGCTTCTGTTCTGCTTGTTTGCGTGTTTTGTTTTGTAGATCGATTTTGTTGGCTGTCCCTCCTGCTCTCCCAGCTTCTGTTGGTTCGGTTCCATTTTCACGATATCCCGTTTCCATCCGTTTATGTCTGGTGTGTGTGTGACATCGTACACAAAACACCCGACTGTTCCGACGGTCTTCCGTTGCTCATGCACCTGGGAGAAACACGTCCACCATGAATGGGGTCCCTTCTTCTCTGAGACTTGTCTCATCCCCATCAATCCCTGAAGATCCCACTCAGCTGGCATCTCTTCCTTGAGGCATTTTAACCTCCGACATCTCAACTATCCTGTTTGGAGCTCTGGTTTCGAAAGTGTGAGTGCTTTTCCATCCTGTCTCCTCGAGTCATTGCCAAGAACCCCGAGGACATCCTCCCCCTCTTTGTTCCGTCCTTGACAGAATTTCAAAACCAACGGTCGCTGAACCAACCTTATACACCAGGAATCAGCCAACTTGCATGGCCAAAGAGTAACTATTTTTAGCTTTGCAGGCCATTGGGACTGAGGAAACTGCCCGTGTCTGCTGTTAAGTCGACAAAGCGACCACAGAATTAGCACGGCTGCGTGCCAACAAAACCGTGTGTCACTAAATATTATGCTTTCTTTGAAACACGTGAAGTATTTTAAAATACAGAAACCATTCTTAGCTCGTGGGCCATACCAAAACAGGCAGAGAGACTGATTTCACCCACAAGACGTTAACGTACCAACTGATGTAATAAACTGAGAAAGATTCAAACATTTACAAAGTCACGGAAAACGTCAGAAAATGAATAAGATCCATTGCACTGAGGTATTCTTTCAAACCACACTATCATTTTGGAGGACGTACTTTATTCTGCATTTTATTTCCTTCACTAGTAATAAAGGGTAGTTGTGTGGCTGACAGAATCCATTCCAACCCCATGTTATCCCCGTAGAAATGTTTGACGCTCCTTTTTACTTATAATTGACATACAATTTTAGAGTAGTTTTAAGGGTATAACACAGCAATTCGACAATTTATATACCTTGTAAAGTGAGAGCTTTGAAAACTAAGATTCTTCTCCAAACTCACTCATGAAAAATTGTACAATGCATTTTCCCCATGAAACCTCGAATCCCTGAGTTTAATAACTCTTCTCTTTCTAAGCCTGAAGAACAAATAGTGTTGTAGAAGACCTAGGTCACTGTGTATACACAAATCCATTCCTTCATTGTTGTTGGTATGTTTTTTGAATTTTTAATATTTATTTTTTTCTAATTTTTATTGAGTGGATTGGGGTGACCTTGGTTAATGAAATTAAATAGGTTTCAGGTGTACAGTTGAATAATACATCATCTGTATATTGTATTGTATGTGTTCACCACTCGAAGTCAAGGGGGAGGCTGGGTGAAACATTTGAAGTTGTTAAGCAAAGGGGAAAAAATACCCACAGATCCATTCTTGGGAATCCACAGTATTTGCTCACTCTGTTTGATATCACAGGGATTACAGAAAAGGTAACAAATTCATCACTTAGTAATTCAGCCGTGAACGCCCCCAAAAGCACGCTTTCGTGCACCACAGCCTTTTAACACACTTGCAGAATCCCACAAAAGGCCTCAGTCCCCAAGCAAACCCAGAAACCAAGTTAAAAATAGAAAAGACACGTCTCTATTGGAAATGCCTCCCCCACCGGCGTGGAAGCCAAAGGCTGGTCCTTGTTTCCAACCCCATCATATAGTTCTGAATTAGTGGAAATGGTTGAATCGTAACGGTGTCCAAACCTCCAAGACCATTTCCATTCCAGGGCTCGGGATCTGCCTGGCTTCACCCGGGCGAGTCCGTCCAGGGCACATTAGCTGCAGCCTGGTGGATTCTGCGTCTTAGGTAAAACAAATTCTGTTTACAGAGCGCTAGCACGTGCCAAGGCGCTCTGGACTCTTCAAAAACGGTATAATTCGGCCCCAAACACAGCCTGTCATCCGCTCACCGCACACTCCTGAAATATTTGCCTTGGTGCTGGAAGACCGTAGTACCACAGGGCGTGTGGGCACATTTCTCAGGCCTGCAAATTGAAGGAGGGTTTACTACGCCAACTTGTAGCTCCTTCAGCCGTGCAGGCACAGCTATTCCTGAAATGAGCTTTTCCTTGAAATCTGTGACGGGTGTCAACGCCCCTGGCCCATGGCCGTGGAGGCTCCCCCCACCCCCAGCTCACTGGCTTCCCTCAGTCTGCCCTCCCGGGGTGGATGCTACATCGGTTCTGCCCACAAGCTCACCCGACCACATCCTGCATCTGCAGACACTCTCTGGGCTTGTACAGATCGCGGTCTCTCGGTCGTATTTTTCTTGGAAAGCCGGAGCCGGAGCCATACCTTCCAACCCATATCCAGTTCCCCCAAAGCGAGAGCGAGAAAACAGGTCTACCCTCGGAGGCTTCCGAAGGCTTTGCATGCGGTCAAGAAAGACCGTCTATTCTCAAACGCCCCATCTGCTGGAAATGATTTGCATCAAATCTTGGGAAAGAGTTCCAGCGTTTTGCGACTTGCCTCTAAAGTCACAGCCAGGGTGGGATGAAAGTCTCTGAGGAAGTAAATTGGGTCAACAGTAACAAAAAACAAAATCGACAACAGTGTGCGGGGCGTTGCCAGAGTGAGAAATAAACACTCTCCTTCTCGTTGACCCGGGTAGGTGGGCGGAGATCTTGCTGCCTCATGCACCCCGCCATGAAAGATAAATTAGAGCCACCCGATGCTTTTTTTTTAATCCAGATTTAAATGCACACAGATGTGTGCATGGGAGGGAGCGGAGAGGATAAGGCACCAGGAAGGCATGGAAAGAGAGGCCAGTTGGGTGGAACCGTCCACCTCAAGGTTGCTGGCAGGAGGCTGAAATTCCACGAATACTCACAGGTTATTCTTAGAACCGTGAGACAGCTCCAAAGTGCACAGGAGTGGGGTGGACTTTCTCTTGCTTCATCCCTCTCTCTCTCTCCCTCCCTCTCTCTCTCTCGCTGACCTACTCAGTCACCCAAGATCCCCAGAAAAAAATAAAAGACAGTCCTATCAGACCGGACATTCCAGGGGCTCAGAGATGATCTCCCCGGAGCTAAGGTCAGAGGTCAGGCTAGTTTCCTTGCTTCCACACAAGGAATCATTGCCAATGATAGTTTGTCTGCTTTACGGGAATAGGCTTCTGGCCCCTGAGCACTGTGTGTGTGTGTGTGTGTGTGTGTGTGTGTGTGTGTGAATAGGTGCCTGGATGCCAAAGTCATGGGTGCCCGTTGGGACTTTGTGCCCAGGCTGGTGGCTTCTTTCTTTCTCCTCACCCCTGAGCCCTGCTCCGGGAGCCACCGCTGCTAAAAAATCATATGTGTGTGTGTGTACATGGATACACACATGTGTGGTAGCTAGTTACAGTGACATTTAGTTTACACATAAAAAGTCCTTTTGTATATACCTGGTAAAATATGATATTTTAAAACATATGACACTATTCATGTAAACATTCTATATGTATGTGTACTTATATGCATGCATTTGTGCCCATAGCTGGCTAAAATGATGTCTATGTATACAAGTATATGTTAAATTTTGTTTTTGTTTTTTAAAATATTTTATTTATTTATTTTTTTAGACAGAGGGAAAGGGAGGGTGAAAGAGAAGGACAGAAACATCCATGTGTGGTTGCCACTTGAGCGCCCCCTACTGGGGGCCTGGCCCATAACCCAGGCATTTGCCCTGACTGGGAATCGAACCAGCAACCTCTTGATTTGCAGGCCGGCTCTCAATCCACTGAGCCATACCAACCAGGGCACTATGTTAAATTTTATACGTACAAAATTTGTACATAAAAAATGCTATAGGTATATACCTATAGACATCCTTGTATAGTATATAGGTGTTTAAAATATATATGAATATATAGACACATATATTTTGATACAATTCATAGGCTGTGGTTTATATGTTATATGGACACCAAATAGGTAATGTATAATAATAGTATATGTAATATATTAATATAAAATATAACGCATGCATATAGACACATGTGCAGATATGCATTCATAAACACACATGTGTGCCATGTGTGAATGTGTGCATGCATGCATACCTTATCTATATAATTATGCTTGTATAATACTATCTTTATACCCCTGTGCATATGATGTACATAGACACATAATTTTTTAACCAAAGATGATACCCAAAGCCGGGCTCAGGTGAGACGAGTTACAACACCCACTTCAGCCATAAAAATTTCATTGGCTACCAAAACAATCTACTCGTTGAAATGCACAATCTTTTCAGGCGATATTGTGACAAATCAAAATGCAAGCCAGACTGAAATCTCTGGCAAAGCAACTATCCACGTTTTTAGCAAGGACGAGTTCCCTTGCTCTGAAAGAAGCTATTTTTATTAAAACAAACAGTCCGTAAATCGACAGGGATGCGCAGGAAGTTGCGGGATAAGACGCCATTTGACACCGGGAAGCTGAAACTGGATTAACACGCCGAGTGCTTAATTAGATTTTAACTGGGCCTAACTCCCCGGGAACCACAGCAGCTGGTATAGAAATAGCCTCATTAATTGCCATTTAATGGCTATTTCTTGTAAACAATAATAAATATGAACCCCTTTGAAATGGAGCCAGAGCTGCCGGCCATGTGGAGCTGCCTCGCTCATCCGATGCCTCAAACCTGTGGGTGTTAAAACAGGACGAACTCACCTCAGCCACCCTGCGTCCCAAAGAGCTGTCTGCAAAGATGACGGGGAAGCCAGACGGGGTGGCGACTGGACGGAGGAGCACAGGACTGAGCATGAAACACGTTGCTTATTTAGAATCAGCCTCACGGAGCCGTGTCATCTGCGCCCACCGTCACGCCTTGCTGCTGTGGGTGACCGTGGAGACAGCAGCAGCAGCGTGCACCCTGCTCGGGACTAGAAACACCCTGTACATATTTCACAAATGAGGCCAGAGAGACAGCCCGCCACCATGGCGTTGCTGACAAGCTTCCGGGAGTGCCATTTCACTGGAAAACCACGGAAAAGGTGGAACCAAGCGGGCGGCCCTTGGAAACCCTTAGCGCAGACTGCTGGGCTGACTCGGCAAGCACTGCGGTCGAATTTTGCTAGGAGAGTCTTGCGGGGAGCTGTATGGCACACACCAGTGCTGTGCATTTAGAGTTTGTTCATTAAGGTGTGACTGGTAAAGTGAGATTTAGTTGGGAGTGTAGGCTGGGCTTGAACGTGGCTTGTGATGACAACCCCATTCAGAGGCTGTACTCAGGAAAGACCAGCAGAGATGATGAGTTAAGGCCATGATCAGATGCCAGCAGGTGACCACAGAGGACCCCAAAATAAGACCCTGTGCTTTTCCCATCAGCCTCTCCCTGCCTTGACAATGTTCATGGGAACCCAGAAAGCAGGGAGGAGAGAACGAAGTCAGCCCAGGCAGAAGAGAAGGAGTCCTGTTGGCAGGTGACCTAAATTGGGACGTCCCCCACCACCAACATTTCCCACAGCCACCTGAGTATCACCTCGTCAGGGGACAATTCCAGCCCACCTGTGCTCAGGTAGCAAGCCTCATCGTACGACACGCTCAACAGCATCCAAAGCAGACTCTAGTTCCTTGACAGAAATAACAATTTCTTGGTTACTGTGGGGCTTAACACTAACCCTGAATGTGAAGAATTAATTCCCCAGAAGAACCTTTAACAGACCATTGTAATGGTATTTATTGTCTGTGAATTTATTGCACAGGAAATTCTTTCAGACGACCAGGGGTTTTTTTTTTTTTTTTTTTTTTTTTTGTTAGTAAGTAACAACCTCCGTAGAAATCTGTCTGCCAAACAGAACTCTCTGGGAGAATATGTATTTACTGATTTGTGGTTTTCCTATTTAATAAACTATGGGAAACGCAATCCTTTCCCCCCTAACCACAGCCTAATACACTCTAAACAATCATGCTGAATTATATACACCGCATTTTAAAGGATCCCATTAACCCCTCTTTCTTTTCTGCTCAAATCAACTAAAAGCCCATATTTATACAAATGCAATCCATCGCTCTAAGCCTCTTCAATACATTCACTGTGTAATGGGACCCAGGAGTGATTCCTGGGTAATTTTTAAAAATGGATAATGGTTCATCTTCGGGTCTTACCATGTTCCTGACAAGGTTCAGTCACTCACTGCCTTGTCTGCCTGAATGTGGGAATCAAGAGCTATCACACTCAACTCGGTATTACGGGGCAGTTTACTGGACAACGAGGCTGTCCAGGAAAAGCTGACCCGGAAGACAAAGGTGTCCACCTCCCAGGAAGACATGAAGGTGCCCAGGTGAGCAGCAAGGTGTGGTTCCAGCTGGATTCCTCAGGCGTCTCCCAATCCAAACCAACAGACCATCCTACAGCTTTGAAACCATATCCAAGCGTACTGTCAACAAAGTAAACATACTCCTGTTTGGGAAAAAGAAAAACGTTTAAATTTGTGTGTGAGAGAGAGAGAAAAAACACGTTTCTTGCCTATTTTGTTCCTTTGTTCTGAAATGCCCCCCTGAGTCATCAGCCACCGAGGAAATCCCCAGAAATGGTGGATCGGGTGAGAAACATCATTTGAAGCTTCAGGGGCAAACACAGGGTTTGTGCGGGTGAGCGGCGACATGGAAACGGATTGTCCTTGGGAGTGAGTGAGCGTCCACACGAATCTGTAAGCACTCCAGAGCTACCCCTTAGCTCCCACTCCCTTCCTGGAGACACAGAAAGGAGGCATTTGGAATCGTGCGCTCTTACTCGAAAACGAAATGAAACTCAACTCTCCAGGGCGAGGTGCAGGAACATCTGGATTCAATTGGCCCTCGTGTATGTTTTTCTGTTCACTTTCTTTTTCCTCTCTTTTTTTTTTTCCATTGCACGACCTAGACCTCTGTAAGAAAGAGTCTTTGGGGAGGTTGATTGTGCCTCACTGACCTGTATATACATTTTTAATTTTGATTTAGAATTGATGCAAACCTTGAAGGTAACCCTGAGGCTTAAGAACTGGCCTGCAGGGCATATTCCCGGCGGGGGCGGGTGGGAGGGAGTAGACTTAAGCAGCAACAAATAATCCTGTGCATAGAGACTAGAAAGAAAAACAGTGAGATTGATCAAGTGTTGCCTGTAACTGGCATTTTAGGTTGTCTCTTTTTTCTTCCCTTTTTTTTTCCGTCTCTCATGGGGCAACAGCTATCAAATTTTGACCACGAAGGCATTTCTAAGAGTCTTCTGGTTGCCATGTGGCTTAGTACCAAATATTTCCAGCTCTGTGGTTCCAGGCACAGAGTACGAGGCTCTTGGAGCGGGGGGGAACGTTGACCGTAATCCTGGGTTATCTCTGGAACCCCACCCAGGGGATGGGGCATTGACGTGCCGGCTTGAAGGACTGCCAAATACTTTTCCTCCTCCCCTCCAAGTTGCCCACCAATGATGAAGATGGAGACACCGTATCAGGTGGACCGAGTGACGCCCAGTGAACAGAACTCTTGCTGGTCACATCCGTGACATTTGGGTGTATTTACCACCTAACGTGTTCAGGTGGACATAGCTAGTTGGAAGGAAGGCGTTGCCTGGCTGACCTGTGAAGAGGCTGAGCCTCAAAGAGCCGGAAGGAGTTACCCTTGAGTGGTGGAGAGAGAAATTGAGTCTGATGTTTGCCGATACAATGCTTCCCTGTTTAATGGGACATCATCTTCTAGTCCAAGCCACTGGGGTTACAGACGCTTTGGCCCATGAGAAGCGTGGTCCTTACCCATTGCCACACACCTGCCACTCGAGTTTGGGAACTGTGATCTTCCATTAGCATGGAGCTCTCCAGAAATTCTCAAACACAAATGGAATGCAAGTTGAAAATTTAAATTTAAACGCCCTGGGTTTTGCTGCAACCCTGTGATGGTGGTCTCGCAAACCTTGTTGAAGACAGAGTGTCCAACAGGGCGGTGAGGAATGGGACAGGTGATCAGGGAGGGAAGAGACAGGTGGAGGCAAGGACACCCTGATGATGAGATTGGAAGTAGAACAGAGAGAAGGGAGGAGAGGAACAGAAAATACAGACAAGCTCACGGCCACATCCATCCTGGTAGAATCGAATCTTCAGCAATGCTTTGTAGGGAAATGCAGGTGTTTTGGGTGGGAGACACCGATGGCTCTGCTGTGGACAAAGCCATTCTGTTTGAGTTCCCGTAGGGAGGAATCGTTCGGTCAGAGCTGGAGAACATTCACTCCAGAAGGCCCTCGACGGTGAGCAAAGGGGGTCAACAGACGATGTGGAACGAGTCAAAGTGTTCTCTCCTCATCTCCACACTGTGAATCCTGCAGACTAAACAGTCATCCTGAATGGATTGTGTGCATGAGGATTGAAGAGGCGTCTCAACTGAGGCAGGGGATGCAGAAATAAGAAGCAATTTAAATATTTTGCTTTGGAATATCTCTAGCTAGATGGATAGAAGATGATAGATAGATAGATAGATAGATAGATAGATAGATAGATAGATAGATGATAGATAGATGATAGATAGATAGATAGATAGATAGATGCATAGATGGGTGGATACATGGAAGAATGGATGGATGGATGGATGGATGGATGGATAGATGATGGATGGATGGATGGATGGATGGATGGATGGATAGCTAGATAATAATTAAGTCTACATAGGTATGTAGATAAAAAGATAGACAGACACAACGGATAGATGGTGTACCTATCTATCTCAGTATCTAGGTATCTATCATCTTTTGCTTTGATAATTTTCCTTATAATGGAAATGAAAGTCTCATTACAGGGGACTTGGTACACGGCAAAGAGGAAACCTACCTTCGCAGTGAAGCAACGTGAGAAACACAGGCTGAGGCAGGTGATAGGGGTCCCCACGGACGGTGACTAGTTGTGGTGCTGGCAGGCAACCCTGCGTATCAGGCGGTAAGAGAGGCACTTGACCTCTTCGAGGTGTGGTTATCAGAAGAGGGACACAGGTCCCTGGGCTCCTGCCAACCTGGGAGACTCATTCCTGCAGTGGCCATGGATCTGTTGCCTAGGACATGCCAGGGGTTTGACTCAGTCAGAGGTGAGACATGCGAGGCTATTTTAAATGCTGTTCCCTAACAATAAAGGGCCTTTGTCAGTGAGAGGTGGCCGCATTTATTGAGATCAATCACAGCTATTGGGGAAGCGCTGACTCAGGCAGGAGCCCACGCAGGGTCCCCATGTTGAGCAGACAAAGGGGTGGCAGTTACGTAGAAAGGGGAGGGGACAAGGACACCCACAGCCGGAAGGCGTGGCTGTGGGTACAGATGCCATGGCCTCGAGAGGCTGATTCTCCACAGTGTGTCTCATGCTCGGTCCTGTGCTCATCCGTCCAGGTGTCACCCTGTCTGCTTTCCCGTCACCTTTGCAAACAGCTCTTTGGGATAGAAGGTGGCTTTCAGCCCCGAGCAGAGGTGAATTTCTCCTGTTCTAACAGCCACAAGTTGGAGGCATCTGATGTGCGAGGCAGCTCCTCGGGGCCGGCAACTCTGGCTCCTATGAAAAGGGGTTCCCGGTGTACTATTGTTTCAAATCTCCTACCCTAAGCCCCGCCATCAGAGAGCAGGAAACAGGCAAAATATGTGTATACACTTAACAATAAAAGCATTAACTGGAAGGAGAACTATAAATTTTTACAAGTCTGTTACAGTTTGAAAATGCTTTTTACTTACGTAACCCTCTTTCTGGTTCTGAGTTGTAAGTAGTATGCACACGAGGAAACTCTTTCCAACAGGTAAGTGACTCAGTGCAAAGCTATATAACTCCAACCCTGGGTTTTACAATTCTAAATACATGGCTGGATATATTCTAATTAAGGGTCAGGCTGTACTGGACAAGCTTTTATTAACAGGGCTGCCAATAAAAAAACCAGATCCAGAATTTAGCCCTAAAAGCTCAAAGCCCACGTTCTATAAAAATATTTAGCATTCCAGTCTATTACTTTATTATTTCTTCACACCACTTGGCCAACTCCAGCCTAACCCTGCAGTCCTGATTCTGATTCCACCGCCTTTGTTATAAACCATGTAATTTACATACATAAAAATCACTGGTGTTAAATTTAATGATGTTTTTGGCCCTGGCCAGGTAGCTCAGTTGGTTAGAGTATCGTCCTGGTACGCCACAGTTGTGGGTTCGACCCCCAGTCAGGGCACATACAAGAAGCACCCAATGAATAAAGAATCAAGAATCACTCAATGAATGCATGAACAGGTAGAACAATAAACTGATGTCTCTCTGTCTCTCCCTTCTTTCCTCTCTCTCTATCAAATCAGTAAAAAAATTTAAAGTTAGTGATTTTTAGTAAATTTACCAACTTGTGTAATTATTACCATGAACCAGTTTAAGAACATATCTATCACCCCAATAAATTTCCATGTGTTCATTCATAGATAACCCTATCCACAAAAAAAGCCTCATTTCATGTTTTTGAGATCACCCATCCCTATAGTATATTTCAATGCTCCATTCTTTTCTCTCTCTTTTTATTTTTTTAACTTTCTTATTTATGGATTTTAAGACAAAGAGGAAGGGGGAGAGAGAAGGAGGGAAGGAGGTGGAGAAAGAGAGAGAGAGAGATGTATTTGTTGTCCTACTTATTCATGCATCATTGGTTGATTCTTGTATGTGCCCTGACCGGGGATCAAACCCACAACCTTGGTGTATCGGGACACCATGCTGACTGACTGAACTAAGAGCTTCTGTTCCTCTTTGTTTATTAAACAGAACTTATTTTTTAGAGCAGTTTTATGTTCACCGCACAATTGAGAGGAAGGTACAGAGAATCCCCCCATCGCCTGCGCCCCTCACACAGCTGTGTCCACTGTCAAGCCCGCATCATAGGGGGCATTTCACTATAACAGATAACCCCACACTGACATCATTCTCACCCCAAGTGCACAGCTGACATTAGGGGTCCCTGTGGCTGTTGTACATGTATGGGTTTGAACAAATGTAAACTCCCAGTTTGGCCTCTTGCCCTTCATGACATGCGTTTGAGTTTTCCCCTTGTCTCTTTAGAGCCTGGAAGCTCATTGGTTTTAGAGCGGAATAATGCTTCACTGTCTGCGTGGACCATGGTTGAGGGGCCCACCCGCCCGATGAAGGACACCCTGACACTCCAGTTCATGCTTCGTCCTCGCCAAAGAGACTTTTGCTGTATTTTCAGGCTGTTTCTATGTCCGTCCACCCAACTCGGTCCCTAGTGTGTGTTGCCATAGCCCTTCGCCCTGCATGTCCAGCCGGCTGGGCATGAGCCCACACGTAGAATCTGGTTCTTTGTTAACTCTCTTGTAGTCAACGTATTGCAACAGAACCGAACGCACGGAAACCCAAGACTTTCTGCTTTCTTACCTATTCCTCGTCAACTGAGTCTGGTGACCACAAGCCGCAGCCGAGTCCCCAGCGGCCTCAGATAAAAGCCTCCTCCACCACTTTCTGAACCCTCTCGTCCGTCCTTCCCCCGCCCGCTGCCACCTCTGTGTCCTGACCGAGCTCGGCTTCGTTTCGTTCCAAGGACACAAAGCAGGCTGTCATCGCGCGTCCGTGGGCGTGGGCTTGCGAGGCCCCTAGGGGACAGCTGGTCATGCGTGTGGAATGCGCAGACATGGCACAGGAAAGCCGCATTCTAAACAGACCGGAGGTTCATGAATTCCACGCCGTCGTATCAGCTCTCCACGGCGGCGGTGATGTTGCAACTGCCCAAGTTCAAAAGTGAGACATGCCTGACATTGCCCAGGCTCTCAGAGGGAACGTTTGTTTTCACAGGGGGAGATGAGAGCCATTTAACTCCTCTGGCCTCTCCTGTTCTCCTCCCTCAGGGAGAGAAGCGTCTTGTTTTCTTGGTGAAGTTGGGGTCAGAACAGGTCACATGGTCTTGTCACACTGCAGAGAAGCTGCCTCTTTCCCTGGTTTTCATACCATAAACCTTTTTCTATGGTGATTAAGGCGGGCAAACCCTCTTAAGTAAAACAGCACCATGGGTGAGCTGGGTTGGTCTTTCTAAGAAATGCAGCCGTATTAAGTGACGGACCACATGGCCTATTAATTCTGTAAGACCATATAGACAGCACTCTGTTGTGTGAATAGCAACCCTCAGGAAAATACGAAGCAAGCAAGGGAACGTGGCGAAAACCAGAAAGTGGAGAGAGAAGCTGGAAGTGGTAGGCTGTGTGCAGAGGGTGGCGGTGATTGCAAGGTTATTATGACACTGTTCAAAGGTTTGACTAGAGACTCTTTTAGGTCCTGTGCTGTCCCATGGTGTGGCCAACAGCCAAGAGTCTTCGCTGGTTATTGAGCATGGGCATGGCGACGAGGCTGAGTGGAAAGGTGTTGTACGTGTGAAATGCCGTGTATAGGACTGTGAAGACTTGGAATGAGCCTTGGTGGGTGCCGCTCAGTGGGTTGGGCGTCGTCCTGCAAAGCGAAAGGTCGTGGGTTCTATTCCTGGTCAAGGCCCGTGGTTGGGTTATGGGTTCAGTCCCCATTCGGGGCATGTATGAGAAGCAACTGATGGATGATTCTCTCTCACATCAATATCTTTCTCTTTCTCCTCTCCTTCCATTCTCGCTTTAAAAATAAAAGAAAAAAATAGAAGGACGTAAACATGTAACAGTATCTGCTCTACTAAGACCCACCTTCATGAAATAAATAAGAAACAAGTAATCATATGTTTGGGCATCTTTTAAGCATCAGTTTTCCTGCAGGTTATATGTTCAAATGTCAGATTAAATCAACAATATGAAGTGACATATTGCATCCCCTCGTGAAGCGGTGTAGGACTCTGCGTAAACCTCACCCAACATCTGTGGAGGTCCCTAAGGGTCTGCTTCTGATCCCCTTCTGATCAAGCTGTGGTCTCAGACACACGAGCATCACCCTGTGTTGTCAGAGGGGCTGGGAGCTGGATTAAAACGGTGAAGGGATTGAGAAATACAATTGCACGTTATACAAGACACCACAGGGAATGGAGTGAACCATTCTGTGCTAACTATGCAGGCTGTCAGGTGACTTCCAGACTTATCGGGGTGGGGAGGGGCGAGAAATCACTTCCTAAGTTACGTAAAGGTCTAACCACTATGTTGTGATGTACAAGCTGAAAGTAATATAAATACTCCATGTCAACCAGGGTAGAAATTTGTTTTAAGTCTTTGACACGATCACGTAGTTTAGACTTGTGGTTTGAAGTGAAGGAAATGGAAATGCAAAGAGGTAAGGTGACCCACCACAGTCGTCACGGGGAAAGGAGGCCCACCCAACCACAGGTGCTCTCCAGCCCCGTCTCATCCTACAGCTGCAGGTGGGTCTCCCACAGCGCACTGCTGACGGGACAGAGACGAGGTAGCATTCAGTCTGTTAACCCCTTTTCTATAGGAACATATCACGGTCTTTGTATTTTTGTGTTATTTGTATGACATGTGTCGGGGTGACATTGGTCAATAAGACTACACAGATTTCAGGTGTGCAATTCTGACACATCACCTGTGTGTTGTATTGCATGCCCACCACTCAACGCCAAATCATCTTGTCACCGTGTATTTGATCCCCTTTACCCTGTACTACCCTCCACCCCCTTCCCTCCAGTTACCCCCATAGTCTCGCCTGTGTCTATGAGGTTTGTTTGTCCGTTTGTCTTGTCTGTGTATTGGTTGCTGTATTCTATTGCGCATATGACTGAAATCAAATGATTTTTGACTTCTTCTGCCTTCCTTATCTCTCTCACCATGATATTCTCAACATCCAGCCATACAGAGTTCACCCCAAAAGCCAGATAGATCAATGGCCAACAAGTAGATAAAACAGGATGCTCAACCCCACTGGCTGGTAGGGAAAAGCAAATCAAAACTATAAGGAGTTACCACCTCTCCCTTGTTAGAATGGCTGTTGTCGATAAGAACTAATCACGAGTGCTGGTGAGGAGGTGGAGAAAAGGGAACCCTTTTGCACTGTTGCTGGAAATGTAGACATCCAGCCACTTTGGAAAGCAGTATGCTGTGTCCTTAAAAAATTAAGACTAGAGCTTCCCTATGCCTGAGCAACACTTTCTAAGTGCTCTCCTGTTAATTGATCGGCTCTGTTTCTTTCTTTCTCTCATCTTGTTTTCTCCAATTTCCTTGAGGCAGAATAATGCATTTGCCAACAGAGAGATGAGGAGGGGCATTAGACCTCCCGTCTTCTCTCTCATTTGCTTCCTCGTCATCTCCTGTTGCTGCTTTTTGGCTGGATGTTACTGAAGCCCCCTCTGGAGTCAGCCTGCTGGCGTGGGGGACGTTTAGGAGGAGGGAGGCAGGGGTGTGGGCCACAGGGAGCATGCAGCCCAATCCCAGAAGATTCTAGTTTATTCTGTCAGCATAATAGACTTAGTTCTTCTCAAACACAGGCAGAATGCAAAATTGTGGAAAATTTTCACATTTTTCCCTTCAAAAATGTGGGCAAAAATACTGCGTATTATACACGGCAAAATACGGTAGTTGGTTAGTAGCTTCCCAAAACCCTTCACTTCATTAAATTCTTCCAAGATATCCCTTTGTGCCTTTAGTTATATAGCGAAGTGTAGACAAATATTCCCTCAACACCATTTCTGGGTCAGCCAAAGTTTGCTCATAGTAGAGATGTGGTCTGAACCAAGCAGCGTCTTCTCAGCTTTGAGACGTCCCTCAAGGAGTTAAACATGAGGCCGGGACAGAGAAGTGTGACCCGAGATACTCTTTAAAGTTCTTTTCAGCTGGGTAATGTCACAACATAACAGAGAAGAAACATAAGATCGTAAAACAAATTCCAACCACAACAAGGGTTTAGGGGAGAAAGTTCCATAAACATACTGCTTTTATAAAAAAAAAATTTTAGTGTTCCGTAGGCCTTCTTTGGAAACTCACCTCAAATTCACCAATTCAGCACAGCATAAATCAAAGGGTAGAATACTCCACCCACTCCAGCTGGAGCAGAGACAATTCTGCTGTCTCTCTCTGCAGGGCCCTCAGGCTAATGATTTTTATAGGTATGAATAGTTGGAAGGAAAAATAAAAGGGAAACCTATTTTGTAATGTGTGAGAAATTATATAAAACTCAAATTTCAGTGTCTATAAAGTTTTATTGGAACACCACCACTCATTTCGGCAGGGCCTAAATAAATAGTTGTCCAAAGGAAATTGAAGCTCGCATGTCAATAATTTTAGCACGAGTGTTACGATTAGCTCTACCGTATAATCAGTTAAAAGAGCATGGGGAAAAATACAGTTTTTTTAAAAAAAAATCTGAGTCGTGCATTCCATATGCCATACCAACAGCAAACACACACACTATATATATATGGTCTTATGTATGTTCAGTTGGCCAAAAAGTCCATTTAGTTTTTTCCATAAAATAAAAGACACATTTTTCCTTGTCACCAATAACTCTATTGATTGGGACACTTTGAGTATGTCGGCTATCTCCTGCATGGTACGTTGATTGTTCTCGATTAATGTCTCAATCTGATCGCTATCAACTTCAACTGGTCTACCCGACTGGGGAGTGTCGTTCAGCAAGAAATCTCCAGCGTGAAACTTTGCAAACCACCTTTAACACAGTCTATCAGTCACAGCACCTTCTCCGTACACTGCACAAATCTTTTTTTTGCATTCCAGTTGCATTTTTACCTTTCTTGCAATAATAAAGCATAATAGGCCGAAAATGTTGTGATTTTTCTTCCATCTTCAATATGAAAATGGCTACCCCAAAATTCACCAATTTTTGATAAGTTGTTTGAAACGCACACTGCGAGACAGCTGTCACCACACAATCTAACAAAGTTGTCTCGAATGAAGTTCAAGACAACCAACAAACAACGCAATACAAAGTGCAGTGAACAGTGGCAACCACGTGGTGGGGAGCAAACTTACCTCCACGGCGAAGGCCTTTCCAGGTTACGTCATAGACACGAGACAGACGAGCAGGAGAAAAGAATCAAATTCAGTGCGTGCGTACATATGGGAACCCCGTATACTTGAGAGTCAGAGACCCCAGGTGCACGAGAGATTCTGGAATAGAAAAGGGACTTGTGCCCTGAGCTAGGGTTCAGAAGGTGCCCAGGGGGCAGGACAGTGGGGAGGTGGGCTTCGAACTCATGGTAGGATGCCTCGGGAAGACCTATTCCTCAGTCATAAAATTTGTTCTCCTCTGATAATCCTTTATGATGGGCAAGACTCATTCTGATAGGGGACTCAAGACTTGGAAAATTGTAGCTTAAGCTAAAAAGTTGTAAGTCTAGCATGTCACGTGTATGTTAAAGCTTTTGTTTCAGAAACTACAGATAAGGCTCATCCTGGCTCCTGGGGAAAACAGTTGACCTCCTGAGGCACTGGCTAGAGATTACCGCCTGGGGAGAAGTTGGAGGCATCCAGGCCTTTTGTGGGACCACCCCCCACCCCGACCCTCCTTGGGAACAGCTAACTGCCCAGGACAGGAATGTTGCAGCTTCTGAATCTCAAAGCCCTCACCGCACCTTGTTTGTCCTCCTTCATCCCCCTTATAAAAGATCTGGTTAGGAAAGAGAAGGGAAGATGGTTTGTTAGGGTATGAACCCACCATCTTCTCAGATCGCTGGCCATCTGAATAAAGTGCCCATAAAAGATTCAATCGCTGTCATTGCTTATTGGGTTTGGTAGTGACAGGCAGCCTGAACGCCCCTGTCTTTCCCGGTTACAATTCCAATTTCTCATGCCATTAAGGGATGGAGAGGCAGAAGTTTCTCTGGACCTACAGGGTCTCAGTTGCTTTTGGCTCAAAATGGGGTGACTGGGCTTGAATCCTCAGCATGCTAGTGACATCGACATTTTTTTTGTTTGTTTGTTTTTTCATGTTATAAAGGAAAGATATTGTCTCCACCCCCCTAGTTCCGGAGCTGAGTCTGTGATATCAACTGACAAGAAGATTCATAGAAGAAAAGGAACACACATTTATGAATTATTATGTGCTCTAGGGCACCATAGGAAAAAAACATGAATGCCCTTTTCCCCCCAAAACAACGTGGAGATTGAGAGCTTCTACGCCGTTAGCAGGAGAAAGGGAAGGAAGGCGGATGATGCTAGGGAGAATGTCTGGGTTCTTAGAAGAACACATAAGAGAGAGGTGTGACCTTGTGTGACAAACCGGGGCTTGGGTGTGGTGCCCACCCTCGCTCTCCTCTCTCAGGACAAGAGTCCCTCTTCATGTTCAGTGGCTCTCCCAGGAGGGGACCAATGACAGTCGAGTCCCTTTCGGAGAAGTGTGAGGCAGATGGGTTCACAGCAACCTCTGCAGCAATGGGCTGGTTTTCTAGGGCTGACAGCCTCCACGGGTTCTGATCAACCACGAAACCTTGTAAAATATGTGCATGTTTTAGCTGTCACCACACTGTTATCTGTGTCCACGGGTTCTACGTATGTGTTCAAGACCTGATGTCCAGGAAAGGGGGGTATAGGAGGCTGGGGGGATGTAGGCAAAGGGCAGGGAAATGAGGACATCTGTAACAGTGTCAACAATAAAAATAAAGTGAAAAAAATAAAATAACATACAAACTCAGACACAGGCAACGGTGTGATGATGAGCAGAGGGAAGGGGAGTGGGGGAGGTAGAAAAGGGTGAAGGGTGGATAATTGGTGACGGAAAGAGACTTAACTTGGGGTGGCGAACACACAATACAATATACAGATGATGGCTGATAGAATCGTATGCCTGAAACCTTCAGAAATTTATTAACCAATGTCACCCCAATAAGTTCAATGTTAAAAGGATTAAAAGAAAAAAAATGTTAGTAAGAGTCAAAACTGAGTGGAGGAGGGATGAGCATGAACTCTCTCTACTTCTATTTACTTTCCTGTGAACCTAAAACATCTCTAAAAGTCAAGTCTATTCTGATTTTTTTTAAACCCTCTACATGTAGGCTGGAATTTTTACTAGAACGTTTAGAAATTTAGCCGACCTTGGAAATCAAGAAGCTAGTCTCCTTCATTCCCAGACTCCAGCCTGTATATGTTTTCTTCCCAGACACAGTTTCATGGGTCTCATGAACCCCACGTCCTGGGCAAACAGTAGTAACCCTCCTTCTGTTTCCCTGCAGGCTTTAGGGTTTCGTGAGGACGTCGGCTCCAGTGTTCCCAACTCTGTCCCCCTGGAGAAGGCCCTTGACATCCCCTTCCCCTGCGAGGTCAGCCTGCAGACACAAGGCCAGCCTGCGGAAGGAATCGGCCCCAGGACTGACCTCTTTCCTGCCCTTCATGGGGACCCTTAGGTGCTCATCCGCCTGCACCAGGGTCACTGCTTTTGCGAAAACTAACTCATCACGTTTGCTTATACAGAGACATCTTTCCAAACAAGCTTTTTCTCCTTATGAAAAAGACAAACAAACAAAGAAACAAACAAACAAAAAAAACCCGGGCCCTTACTTTGCATTTCATTCCCAATTCATAAAAGCAAAGCAGCTGTGAGTCTTTTTCGGTGTTGGTTTGTCCAGGCGCAGTTATTGCTTTGTTTGCCCAACAAAAAGCAAACTAGTCCTTGTAAGTGGCCCGAGGTGGGGGGCGGGGAAGAACACAGACCTTCAAAGCATCAGCAGAGACTGTGACTAATGTATTTCGCAGCCACCTGGGACCTGGGCTGACTCCCAGTTGGGGGCAAATCCCTTAGCCAGGCTGCATTCTAATTCTTACTTAGTCTTTTCACTTGCAAAATGGGATTAATAAGAAAGAGACCGGCCTATCTGAGCTGGAAGGCGGAATAAAGTTTCAGCAGACTCTCCAGGGTGGGGGCTCCAAAAAACAAGGGATGCTTTTCCTCCACCTTTGTAAGACATGAGCAGGAGCAAATCACAGTTTTCAATACCTGTGCGGGCGGGGGAGGGCAAGGGAGACTCACACAGGCATGAGGAATGCAAACACAGCCAGGCAACTCTGGGTATCCATGACATTTTCGGACCAAAGACAGAGAAGGGGTAGGGTATTAGATTTCGGGAGTGAGAGTGAGTGATTTCCAGGTCATCAGGAAAGAGCAGAACAGACAGGGCAGGAAAGTTCTTGCCAGGTGACAGAAACGACGGGACATGGGGCCTAGCTAAAGACCGTGGAATAGTCCTGAGTCCTGCCAGGTGAAAATTCTCCAGGGCATTACACCAAGGCTCCCTTTCTCAATCAGGTGTCTCTTTCTGAACCTCTAGGGCAGGCAAGGGGGGAGGGTCAAAGGGTGTTTTCTGTTCGTTCATTTCTTCATCAACAGCTTAAAATCAATCTCTGGAATCAGTGGCTTCACGGTGACAAAACTTTGGTTCCCTTCTCCAGCGTGCAGGAAGCACCTTCCTGGAGTCACCTCGTGTGACTGGGAATATCCTTGGGAAAGTGGTGAGCAGGGTGGTGCACAGGGGGTAAGCTATTGTCATTAGTGTTCACGCATTGTTTTGTCAACTGACAGAGAGCCAACACACCTTTTTGGGCCACTCCAGTGTGACACCGCACCCACACTTGCCCACAGGGGCACCCCAGGTCTGTTCCCTCCCACACGACCACTTCTTCCCTGAGGTGTACACTGTCATCCAGAAAGTAACAGGCCCAGGGCTTGGATGGATAGTTGGATGGATGGATAGATAGGTGATGAATGGATAGATGGATGGATGGGTAGTTGGATGGATGGATGGATGGATGGATGGATAGTTGGATGGATGGATGGATAGTTGGATGGATGGATAGATGGATGGGTGGATGGATGGGTGGATGGATAGTTGGATGGATAGATGGACGGATGGATGGATGGATGGATGGATAGATGGACAGATGGATGGATGGATGGATAGTTGGATGGATAGATGGACGGATGGATGGATGGATGGATGGATGGATGGGCTGATGATAGAAGATACAAAGATATACAGAGATATACAGATATCTTATTGATTTGGGTGATAGATAGATGGATTATTTTTTTATTTTAATGGGCATTTATGGTACATTCCCATTAAGTAAAAGGCACTAAGGGAGATACAAGTTCAAGTGAAGGCTCAATCTCTTGCCTTGGCTCAAGAAGAAATGGGTGCCTTGCAAGGCAGTGTCGAAAATAAGTAACCATATTTCATGTTTCTTGCTCATCAACTCTGTACATGAGGTTAAGAAAATTCACTAAATGCCCAGAAAGAAGACATGAACAGCTTATATGTACATGGTAGTCTGTGGTCATTTTCTCCTTTAATTCCATCTGAGGAAAGTTCATTACTATGGAAACGTGATTGACACAAATGAGCCCAGCTGGGGAGGAAATGAACCCACTCTAGTTTTCTCTCTCCCTCTCTCTCTCTCTCTCTCTCTCTCTGTTTTGTCTCAAAAAAGCATTTGACTGACAAGCACGATGAGTCACTAAGTTATAAACCCTCCCTAAAAGAGTTCAGTCTGCTCAAACCTAACTGTATTTTTGATCAATATTCTTTCAGGGGGACCAGTACATTCTTGAGAATGGAGCACACCCACACACACCGCTGAATTCAACTGCAGCCTCCCCCTCGTCACCTTCAATTTTCCGTTATATTCTCACTTATGCCCACGTATATATTCCCCCGCATTTTCTGGGTCTGATCTCGGGCAGAATCAGTCATGTAACCAGCGACTCTTGCCCACCTCTAGAAAAATTGACAAACTGGGTCTGGGTCTCTTCCATTCTCCCGCCTCTGCCACTCGTATTTCTGCACTTTATACATTAAAAAATTACCCTGCCCCTCACGTGCGTACAAGGCAAACCTTTGTCCTGTGATGCCCAGCAAATGCAACCCGAAACGCTACTTGACGATGAGCTATGAGGAGTTGGAGATGGCCAGGAAGCTTCCAAATTACCCTGTGGAAGCATGAAAACTCACATAGTCCTCACACCCGGTTTCCATCTAAAGGACGAAGCTCATGCAAAGGAGGTCAGCGTTTTCAAAATTAATTAGTGCTCCGCCTCTTGGTGAAAGACCAATGGATCGTCTGTTTTACAGCAAACACAGGTCTCACTTTCTTTCTTTTTTTGTTTTCTGTCATATTCTAGTCAAGCAGATGGTTCGCATTGAATAGGGGGCTTGCTAAGGGAATGGAGGTATTTGGGGAGTTTCCCGGAAATGGAGTTTTGTGAAATGCACCCCAGATCTTAGTGGGTGTGCCGGGGAGAACCCCACACAAAGCACCAGGGTGACGTCTTTCTCTCCTGCATCGTCCCGGACGACAATATGCCCAAAGGTCCCCAAGGGGTGGCTGTTATCCCACACAAATTCGGACAACTGCCCCGGAACCTGCTGGCTAGAGGAACTGCAATGGACCTCTGGCTGCAGCCAGCTGAATTCCTCCATCCCAGGAATTGGCACAGATTTGGAAAAATCCAGGACTCAACAAAGAATAGCAGGAAATTCCCTGAGGTCTGCCCAGTGTGGCTCAGCTGGTTGGGGCATCGCCCCACGCACCAGAAGGTCACAAGTTCGATTCCTAGCCTGGGCACATACCTGGGTTGCGGGTTCGATTTCCCAGTCAGGGAGTGTGTGGGAGGCAACGGATCAATGCTTCTCTTTCAAATCAATGTTCTTCTCTGTCTCGTTCTCCCTTCCTGTCTCTCTCAAATCAATAAACAGAACCTCGGGTGAGGATTTAAGAAAAAAAAATAGGACTGAGTTCACTTTCTTGGAAGCCAAAGTTCTCCTTCTTGGAGAGGATTTTTCTTCATCTGAAAGAGGAATTTAAGGTCATAGAGTGTAAACTGATACACAAAATATCCAAACACACATGCTCAGCTGGATCATCATCGTTAAGACGGCCTCACGATGGATACACAGCTGTTCGCCTGAAAACGAGCGGAAACCTTCTCTGTTCTTAAGGTTCTTATAAAACAGCAATGCACAGGAGAAGGAGAAAGAGGCTTTTTCCTTATTTTGCCCATATTGCACCTTTCACGTCTGGGGGTACATTTTAGATAAATAGGTTAAAACGCGTTAAAAATATTCATGTCCACGGAAGGTTAAAAAACAAAGCAGAGCCCATATGTTTTCACATCCCTACAATTTAGCATGTATCCTGTAGCGTAGAAACTTTTGATTAATGTATTAAGGTGTAATTTAGCATAAAGGGGATTATGTAACAGGTACAAATTATAACTTGCTTGTTTACTCAACCATAATTATATAATAATTATATAAATACTGTTATATAAATAGATGGTTGATGCTTTCTAAACAGCTGTATGCCATATTGTTGAATATATTTATGCTAATAGATTTGTCTCATCTCCCATTGATTGATATTTAGATTGCTTATGTGTATTATAATGTTACACACATATCACTGTAAATATCATAGCCCCTACACTTAAAACACTTCCTTGCTTTGCATTCCTGCGAGTGTGATTTGCTTTCTCCGAGAGATTCTAGATTCAGAAAGTTGCTTTTACTTTGCCAACTGCAGAAAAAGTGGTACACGGGGAGACTCTTTAATATGAAGCCAGAGCTGCAGGCCCTGAGGAGATGCCTCAAATCGGTGGATATTGAAACAGGACTGAGTCACCTCCTCAAGGGGCCAAAAGCCACCCTGTGTCTCAAAGAGCTGTCTGCAAAGGTGACAGGAAAGCAGACGGGGTGACGCCTACCTGGACAGATGAGCACAGGACTGAACATGGAATGCGCTGTGGAGAATCAGCGTCTGGATGCCATGGCATCTGCACCCACAGCCACGCCTCCCTGCTGGGGGTGTCCCTGTCCCCTCCCCTTTCTCGTAAGTACCACCCCTTTGTCTGCTCATGGGGACCCTGTGTGGGCTCCTGCCTGAGTCAACCCTACCCCAGTAGCTGTTCTTAATTAATCCCAATAAATGCGGCCGCCTTTCACTTTGAAAGCTTTTCATTGTTTGGTTAGCACTATCATTGTATGCCATAGTGAGTATCTGAAACTACCTTTTCTCATGGGCATTAGGAAGACAAGATTGGGGGAAAGGTGACCCGGATTCTGGAAGCGATGCTCATGTGTGAGCTACTATAACTGCTGTGAGTCTGTCTTTTCCATTTTCCCCTTGTGTATCATAAATATATAGATAGACGGACATACAGTGAGGGAGACATACATTCTAGAGCCTGAGGTCTTCGAGTCACGTCCAAGTCCACTTTGCTATGCCTTTGGGATTCATTTGAAGCTAGGTAACCCAAGGTTGGCTTTGACATTATCCTGAGGGTCCTGGCTGGGTAGCTTTGTTTAATTAGAGCATCACCCCATAGGCTAAGGTTGTAGGTTCGATCCCCGGTCAGGGCACATACAGGAATCATACACATATACAGGGCACAGCCAATACACGGGACAACAAATTGAGGTTTCTCTATCCCTCTCCTTCTCTCTAAAACAAATTTAAAAAATTTATCTGGAAGCTGCAAAACTGTTTTCCAGAAGCATAGTATTTTATGAGTGGGAGATACTGGTTGTGAATGTAGGAAACATTCAAACCTGTAGAGAATTTTTGTGAGTTTATTTGGGCCAAACTGATGACAACTGCCAAGAAAAAAAAAATCTCAATGGATTGAGAAATGCTCCGGAGAATGGCAGTTTAGTACCTTTTTTTATGCATTAAAATCAAATGAAGAGCTATTGGGGGTTCCATGACATCCATGGGCGATCGAACAATTCTATAACAACATCATCTGTATATTGTATTGTGTGTTACCTGTACAGGTTGTGGACACACGGCATGTAGGAATAAATTAGAACAGTGACCAGCAAGGTAACCACATAAGAAAATTCTCTTTGAATCTCAGGCCTAGGGTCAAATAGAAGGCGTCTTTGGATTCTTCCGAAATATGAGGACTTTGCCTCACATTGGCCTGTGTCTTTATTCTTCATCTCCACATTCTTGTGGGTTATGTATTTTATGTTTCATCCTGTTAGTCACATCCACTGAATACGATCTATCTATCACATCTCTATCATCTGTCATCATCTATCACATACCTATAATCATGCATCCATCACCTACTCATTATTTATCTATGTATCTATCTGGTATCAATTATCGAGCATCAACCATCTATTTATCTGTCTACATCATCATCTATCCATCATTCTCATCTATCTATCTGTGATCAATGATACACCATCAGTTATCTATCTATTGTCAATTACATACCATCAATTATTTATCTATCTATCTATCTATCTATCTGTCTGTCTATCTATCTATCTAGCTACCTACCTGTAAGGCTTCATCACTTTCCCTACTTCCTGCTTGGGCATACTGATGGGAAGGAGCCCCCCTGGTCCCTGTCTGTTCCACAGAACGAGCATTTGCAAAAAAGTTCACGTTCTTCCCACCTCAGGAAGTGACCAGAGCCCCCTGGCGCTGACTCAGCTGGGCTGTGATTCCACAGGGGACTTGAAAAACATTGCCACGTAGCTCTGCAAAAATAACAAGTCCGTCTAGATTCCACCCACAGGGTCACGCAAGCCGGGATATGCATTAACCAGAGGCAACGATTAGCTTGCCATTTGGCTGGCTTCAATAAAATGTGCCCTCGCTCTTTCATGTGTGTGTGTGTGAGAGAGAGAGAGAGATCCTACCATAGTTTCATCATCGGTTTTTCAAACGACTCTCACATTGTTTTTGTACGGGTCATTGACACCCGGCAGATGATGGCATCTCCATCTGTTCGGAATGTTTTCAGCATGTTAACGACTTCCCCGAATATTTTAACGGCACAACTGATGGTCGTCCGAGGAAAGAGTTTACAGTCTGGATTGTGTCCTCTGTTTCCGAAGCACCGGTTGCCTGACAGCACTTGAAGTGGAAGAGTTTTGATCATGGGAGTGGAATTTCCGCATGGTTTTGTTGCCGTAGGTGGCTGGCTAATTGTTAATATACACAGTGAGCAAAGGGAATTAGACATCGAGCTTAATAAACTGGGGAGCATCCGCCTGTGTGCTTCACCAGCGAGCTACAACCTCACACTCCAGGGGGCCACAGCGTGGCCCTTCCAAGGGGGCTAAGAGTCTACATTCCTCCCTTCCCCCTCTGGTACTGGGTTGCTGCGGGTGCAGAGGGAGGGGCTTCAGCCTGGAGGCCTGTCAGTCTAGCTACAGTGTGCAAACCCATTCAAAGCCCACACAAGCTTGGGAAGTTGATTGGTTCCTTAGAAAAGGCTCCTGGTTTGTCTTAAACAGAAGCTAATATAATGCCAGGAACGCAAAGGATCTCTCTCTCTCTGTCTCTCTGTCTCTCTGTCTCTCTCTGTCTCTCCCCCTCCTTCTCCCTCCCTCCAATGACCAATGCTCAACCCACACATTCACATTGTGTCTTACACAGAAGCAAGCAGCCACATGGGTCCAGCACCTACCATGCCCACAGCAGACAGCATGGGCTCCAAAGGACTGACCTCGAATACAAGGCAGAAACTCTGGATGCTGGCTTTTGCTTTGGCCTTGCTGAGGACACAGTTGGACCACCTCCCACAGCAGGACAGAGGTGGGACACTGGGCACCCAGGAAGTCGCTTCTCTTCTCATCCAAGTAAACGCTGGCACACCACACTCTCCCGTACGTGGGTCCTTGGAATGCTTCCCTCGCAATCCCATTGAAGAGCCTGATTTCCACGGACAACAGTTGCATAGGACTCATGAGGAGTGAGATCACCTACTTCTTCTACAACGGAACTTGGGTGTATGGCAGGGGGTTGCACACCGAGAACACCGCAATGCCCAAGATGGTTTGTTTAATTTCACTAACAACCAGAACCTGCCTACCTCGGCGTCTTTCTCTGTACGGAGAAGCCAGTGCGAATGTTGAAACCGGGCATCCCTGTTCATCGTCGGGGCTTCATCATTGCATGGGTCAGCCAGAATAACTGTGAAGATGAAGGATTTCAAAGAACCATTGCAGACTTTCTCTGGAGGGACCGGCGTTTTGCTCCCCCTGAAGCTGCTGTTTGGGGTCTTGATTTTAAGCTGTGTATTAAGAAACAACACTCAGAAAGAACCTTTGACCCTTCCCTCTTTGCTGCCCAAGAGATTCAGGGAACCCTGCTTCAGGAAGCATCATTTAGGATGCTGTCTTAGCGTAGTTTCACTTGAGTACGGTAAACAAGAGGGTGTTGGATGGCTACCCCTGGAGGCCCACTGTTCTGAGTCACCCAGGGGCATTCTTGACAAGTGCGTGCTGTTCTTTGAGTACCTGTTGTTTAGCCCATTCCCATTTCTGAAATTTAAGACTTCCATCCACTATTGTCTCCTTTGTCCAGAAGGTCTTACATAGCCAATGTTGACTCACTGTCTTTGGAATATATATGCTTATGTGAATTCCCCATGCCCATGTGTATGCATTACAACTTGGCTTTTTCTCCTTTTAATCTGTGCATGTTATATTGATTATCACCCCAGTCCAGAAGAATTTAGAAGGTGGACAGAAGAGTATTAATGGGCTTTAGCCCCCACATTTTGTACTAAGATGGCACTTTTATAGACCCGGTCATTCTTTTGCTGCCAATGTCAGTGGGTTCGCTCCAAATCGCGGAATTCTTTCCATTACAACACAGTCGAGCATCACTTTCCTTTATCTCTGAAACAGCAAGCTTTCTTGTGAAGGAAATAAGATCTTGAAAATTACTCTCTATTCATTTTCTTAGGTTTTTTTCCACCCAGCTACATTTTCCATTGACGTAGGTGTGCACAAGGAACCCTGCTCTCTCGGAAATTACATTGCTTTGGCTGCTTCTGAAGCGTAAACGGTGTCTTGTGAATTGGCAGGAGGTAGGGGGGTTTTAACAACTTTTAACTTTCCCCCCTAATTGATCCAAGACTCAGCTCAAACTGGTAACAGCTGATTTCTTGCTATTTCTTGTGAAGATTCATGAGGCAAAGTCAGGGAATTTTTATTTTGCTAAAATACCAAGTGGTATGTCAGGACTAACAGCTTCTTATGGTTTCCTTCGCAGGCCTTAAAACACACAGACACCCAGTTTAGTATTTGCTGCTAGGCAAATATCTAATATGGAGGCTGTAGTGATTTGCGTGCTCACTCCTAAAAGATAGGTCCACGTCCCAAGAATAGGTCAAAGTGATCTTACTTGGGAAAATTATTTTTGCAGATGTAATTGTAGACACGAAGGATCTGAGAGGAGGTCATCCTGGGTCAGGGTGGCCCTGTGTCCGATGACAGTGTCCTTACAAGACACAGAAGAGGAGACGCAGACCCAGAGAAGCCACGTGGAGACAGAGGCAGAGACGGGAGGGATGTGGTCACCAGCCCAGGGACGCCTGGAGTCCCAGAAGCTGGAAGAGGTGGTAAGACCCCTCCCTGCAGCCTGTGGAAGGATCATGGCCTTGAGACACCTCGTCCTCAAACGCCTGGTCTCCAAGACGTGGGAGTGTGAATGTCTGTTTTTTAAGTCCCAAGTTCCTTGCAGAACCAACAGGAAATTTCCACAAAGACTTGGTCACAAGTCCTGGCTTCTAATTTTCTTGCCTCACCCATCTCCTTGACTCCTTAATGAGACAACCTGTTTCTGGAAAGCCAGAAAGCTGGGAAGCTGGGCACCTGTGTGTTTGCCCTAAAGTGTGGCTCAGTGGGTCCAGGACACACATGCATTATGAAGGTGCATCTCTAAGAAGGTGGTAGGTATCCATCTGTGTCTTGTGGTTGTGGCGTGACAGAGCCGTTCCCTGTAGCTGCCTCCTTACCTCACAAGGAAAAGCCATAAAAGTGCCCACAGAACAGAATGCAGTGGGTGTACCTGTGCCCCCACTCTAACTATCACAGATGCTTCCTGTATGGCATGAACCAAACGTGGCGGAACGTTTTCCCTTTCTCAGAAAGCAGGGGAAGAAAAGACACATATGAAAAAAAAATTATCACATTTAGAAATAGTACGTGTGATGTGTTCAGTGTAAGAACTTTTTTCCCCAGGGAGCACGGTGTTGGGGGAATGTGTTGATGTGATTCACCATCCCCATGACAATGAAAAGTCTGGCCTTCCATTCAGGGGCCTGCGTGATTTTGGAATGATTCGCTGGACACAGTTGTGCCCTGTATTTTGTTCCTGTGCCTGCCGACTGTTGTGGGACCATGCAACCCTTCTGCAAAGTGTTGCCGTTGGGATGGGTGTCCAAGCAGTCTCTCTGTACTCCCCTACAAAACAGACACACCTGTGCTATGTAGGAGGAGAACATGCCTCTCTCCTTTCTTGTTTGCTCTGTGACAGGACAAGAAAAGCATAGCCAAACCCAAAGTGTTGTAGAGATTGTGATAAAACTGTTCTCCTCCCTCTTGTACCTTCTCTCTCTTCCCCACGAATAATATAGATGGGTGGGTCTGTGCATGTAGTCACCGTATAAAAATCATCTTTATTTCTTTTCAATTTGGGTCAAGTATGGATGCCCATTTTGTAGAAATAGTTGGGGCAGAAATTTCAGAGGACCTGGAGATGGTAAAGAGGCTAGCAGGTGACTGGCAGGTTTGGTGGTTAGGTGGGTGACATCAGGACACAAATTTCATGTGACGGCCACTGAGAGACGATTTCAACACCCTTGTTTTCCATCTCCATCGATGTTCGAGGTGGAAGTGAGTGGGACGTGCATTGTGTCACAAGGAAGGAGCAGGTGACAAGTGTGATTTCTTCTACCTCTGTCATAAGCATCAACACAAACTAACTCATAGACACAGAGAACACGCTGATGGGTGCGGGAGAGGAAGGGCATTGGGGAGCTGGGTGAAGGAAGAAAAGAAATGAAGTACAGATGGGTAGAAATGAAACAGTCACGGGAATGGGAAGCACAGCATAGGGAACATAGTCAATAATACTGTAATAACTATGTATGGTGCCAGGTGGGGACTGGAACTATCAGGGGAATCGTTTGGCAAAGCCTATGATTGTCTAACCACTATGTGTGCACCTGAAACTAATACAAAATAATATCCAATGGAAACTGTAATTGAAGAAAATACTCCAAGCGACGCAATGGAAAATCGAGCTGGGCCGTGGCGACAAGTCTTCTAAATCAAAAATTCCTATTTTCCGTCCCGATGCCTAGGCTGCCAAGTTCCACTGGAAAACGCCCGTCGCTTCATTACCGTCGCCGAAAGTTGTCCGCTCAACGGCTCGCCGCCGAACGCCCAGCGCCCAGAGGTACTCTGTGGACTCACGCTCTCAGGACTTCTCGGTCACTCGGGCTGCCCGTCTCTCCCACTGGCTTCTGCACCCATGTTAACGAAACTCGCTCGGCCAGAAGCTGGGTTTCGGGAGCCACCTGCTGACCCAAGGAGCAGAGGTCACACGACCTTATGACGTTACAGGTCTTCACCACCTGCCAGTCCATCCCAATCCAAGGGAGGGCTTGGTGCCGAATCCCACTTGCATCGAAAGTGAGATGTCCTAAAACGTTTGGATTTCACAATGCCACTTCAGCGAGAGGTGTGGTTTCGTTAGATAAGTGATACTGAAGAACAAAAGAGTGGATATTGATGGCTATGAAACCTACTGCGATTATTTGTCTTTGATTACAGTTGAGCGTATAGCTGACCTTCAACTCTCTCTCTCTCTCCCCCTCTCTCTGTTTCTCTCTCTGCATCTCTATCTCTGTCTCTATCTCCCACCTGGAGCAATAGCATCTCAGGACAAAAGAAAGCTTGCATCATCGCTCTACATTCAACTGAGTCCCTGGATTATTCTAGGTGCCCAATTGATGCTTGCCATTTGCGCAATGGGTGAGTGAATGACGCCATAAATATTTGTGATCGGTGTATGATGGCCTAGGAAAATCCAGACGATAAATTATGTACTTTCAGTATTCCCGCACTGTCTGCCTGACTTTCTTGAGCGTTTGCATTCAGCTGTTCCTGCCAGGAAATTATTATCACAGCAAAGTCACTACCATTTGAGCGGCGTCTCTGAATTCACCACCCCATAAGGCTGATGGGGTTAATTTATAGACCCAATCAAGGGAATTGGTTGGGAAAGGGTGTGTGTCCCTTGCCAATTTCTTGTTTGGGCTGGAATTCCAACATTTGAGACCTTCGGTAGAAATGTATACATTTAAAAAGTTCTTTTTGGTAGGAATTGTCAGTCAGCTACACAGCCAGCTATATTAGTGTGACCCCTAGTGGTGTCATGGGTCTAAGGATTAAACACATCTAATGTTTAATAAGGCTTAGATTATGACATGTTACTGACAGGCAACGGAAAGAATTTTTGAGTATAAAGACCCGTTTAGAGTAGTTTTATGTTCACAGCTCCATGGAGAGATCCATAAAGAGATTTCCCATACACTCCCTGCTTCCGCACACATAACTTTCCTCAACATCAACGTAGAACATAATTGTAACTCACTATGTATGTAGACTGAATTTTATCATTTATAACTTCATTTGGGTCCATGGCTAATTAATTATCCAGTTTGCAGTTCCTGGACAAAGAGCACAGGTCTCAAATGTTTTAATAGATAATATACAGGCATACTTTGTGTATTATACATTGCTTTTTAGTCCTTTACACGTATTGCATTTTTTATATAAATTGAAGGTAGGACTCTTCACAAGCAAAAACATGAGGACTCACTGAAGGCTCGGATGGTGTCTGGAATTTTTGAGAAATAAAGTGTATTGTCATTAAGCGTGTACATTGTTTTTACAGATGTAACTCCAGTGCACCCATAACAGACTACAGTAGAATGTACATACAAATAACTTTTATATGCACTGGAAATAAAACAAAATTGTGTGACTTGTTTTATTGCAATGTTGTAGAACAGAGCTCACATAGTCTCCCAGCTCTTCTAGTACCTTAATTTTCATTGTAAGATCTTTTTTCAAAACAACTACCAGTACCAGCAAATTCATTTATGCAGTGCTCTGCATGGTGCTGTGGGTTTAATATTTCCCTAAGCACTTTCTCCACGAATCTGAACAAAAATCTCATGAGGTGTGCACCATTATCCATTGGCGTTTTGCAAATGGAACAATTGCAGCACAGATATGTCAGGCACCTGCCCCCAAACCCCCAGGGAGCAGAAGACTTACTGCTAAAGAATTCAGACTGTCCAACCCTGGAGACCGTATTGGTTTTCGTTGCTGTAGACAACGCTGTACAGGAAAGTGCTTCTTTGACTGTTGGTGTTGGCTTGGCCAACAAGTCCGTTTAGTTTTGTCTTTTTTTTCTGTAAAAAGAAAGACCCGTTTTTCTTTGTCACTAATACTTTATGGATTTGGGTATTTTGAGTAGGTCTGCTCCCTTCTGCGTGGCAGAATGTTGATTGTTCTCAGTGAATGTCTCCATTGGATCGCGATCAACTTCAACTGGTCTACCCGACCGTGGAGCATCGTCCAGCGAGAAATCTCCACCACGAAACTTCACAAACCACTTTTGACACGTTCCATCACTCACAGCACCTTCTCTACGCGTGGCACAAATCTTTTTTTGCATTTCAGTTGCATTATTGCCTTTCTTGAAACAATGGAGCACAATATCTTGAAAATGTGTCCTATCTTCTTCTTCCACCTTCAATATTAAAATGATTGCACAAAAATTCACCAGTTCTGATGTTTTTTTAAAAAAAGGCACACAGATAGGACAGTTGTCACAATACAGCCACACAAAGTTGTTTGACATGAAGGTGACAACTGAGCACTACTAGAACCATCATATGCAAAAAACCAAATGAATTTTTTGGCCAACCCAATAATTTGCTTTTCCTTAACAGCATCCTGTGCCACATGGAAATAAAGTGAAAAGGAGGGAAAAGTATTAGGTGGCAGCCTCCTGGGATTCCCAGCTGGTGGTTCATCGTGAGCACGGGGCCTTGATTAAGCCCTTCCATATCCGGGTGGTGTCTTGTCTTCATCAGTAGAATAGGGCATGGCAGGGGACAATCTCAGAATGCCCTTCCCAGGCTAAGATTCTCAGACACTGTTGGAGAACACCCTGAATTCAAAAAGAACCTTCCGATCAGATGCGTGATTCGGTAAGGCTGTGTCGGTGAGCTTACAGAGAGGACTGGCCAAGAAACGCCAAGGTCTCTCTATCCGGTGCCCCTCTGTGGCCAGTGAGGGCCAAGGTGGTCACCCAGAAAGTCTGAGGGATAAAAAGAAGCAAACAAAGATCAATGCAGGTGTCTTGTCTGGATTTTTTTAAATTTCCAGTTGTTCTTGCCCTCCAGGATCTCCTTGGTGTGGACAATGTTTTATCAGCTGTTGCAGAGACTTCCAGAGTATCAGACCCTAATTGGTATATGGATGTCCACATCGTGTATTTACACAAAGGAATATTATGCAGCCGTAAAAAGAAACTCCTACCTTTTGTGACCGTGTGGATGGACCTGCAGAGCATTATGCTAAGTGAAATAAGCCAGCCAGAGAAATTTCACTTCTTTGTAGTATCCAATGAACCAACTAAACTACCAGACAAAGTAGAGACAGGCCCATAGACACAGAGAACAGACTGACAGCTGTCAGAAGGGAGGGGTTTGGGGAGCTGGGGGGGAAAAGGTGAAGGGATTATGCAAAAGCAATGCCCCAGACTCAGACACATACACAAGAGTGTGGGGATTACCAGAGGGAAGGGGGCGGGGGAGGTAGAGGACGGTAAAGGGGACAAATGGGGATGGAAGGGGACGTGACTTGGGGTGGTGAGCACACAATACAATATACAAATAATATATTTCAGAAGTGTAGACATATAATACAGTGCCTAGCTGGTGTGTTCTACAACCGTACCCCTGGAATCTATATAATTTTATTAACCAATGTCACCCCGGTGAATTCTATAAAAAAGAAAGAAAATGGTTCAGTTTGTTGTTGCTTACTGTGGGAAAATAAATACATCCTTCCATGGCCTGAGTGGCTACTTTAGACCACGGGTGGTCCCTCACTTCCTGCTGGACTGAACTACGGTTTCACTTGCCCCCGGTGGGAAAGGGGTCCTCACTTTGTCCGACCTCTTCTTCGGGTTCTGGGTTTCGATCTTGTCCTGAGACACTGAGGCACAGCACCACCACTTTCTCTTGTGATTTCCAGCAGAGTCATTCGGCTCCAGCCCCATGGGCTCCACAACCAGGAGGGGCAACAGCCAACGACCCCGTGAAGAGCATCACCGGTGTCTTTGGGTGTTCTGTTTTGTGTTCTCGCATCCCATGCTACCCGTCTTACGGTAGCCAGGTTTTGTTACCTATTCCCTTCCCAGGCAACATCTCCGTTTTGTCCTGGGGTCAACTCCGCCAAGGGGCATCGGGATAAAGCCACCATCCCAAGGCGAACACACACCCCTGGGCCACACCAGGTGCCCTGGGCCAGTTAGAAGCACAGAGATGTCAATGTCGACCTCAGTAGCTGCCAACACAGGAACGGGAGTGAGTTGGCACCTTTGGATGCTACACACCGGTCCAGCCACATGGTCCCCGCCTCCCACCCTGATGTGAGAGCTGAGAGGAGGAGAGCCTTCCCACGAACACACCTGATCGGATGGCGTACCCCCCCCCCGTGAAGAAGGCAGACCCACTGGGAGTGCACACAGAGGAGGCGGCGATGTGCTGAGTCAGCTTCACACCCTCGCTGGCTAAGCGGTCAATGTTCGAGAGAAAGAGAGAGAGAGAAAGAGGGAGACCTGAAGAAGGGGGAGGGCAAGGCACAGAGAGAAAGAGGCAGGCGGAGAGACAGCTAGAGGGAGAGACACAAAGACAGAGACAGAGGGAGAGATGAACAGAGACAGACACAGAGAACAACAGACACTCAGATCTAAAGGTAAAAATACCCATTTACCCCAATTACCTTTCTGCAAGGGGCAGAAAATGTAACTTTGCATGCAAAGCCCATTCTGCTTTGGTTGGGCAGCTGTTGTGTTTTGCATGGTTGGTGGGATGGGTTTCTGCAAATCGTATGTATCTTTGCATATATATGGCCACATCTATAGTGAAGCGTCTTTGTCCTGGTTCATTCAGGCTAATGACTTAGACACCTACAGAGGAGTGTTGGGTAGATAAATGTCCCTTCTCTACACACAGGACACAAAACCACCCTGTGATTATTTATAAAAATAGGTGGAGATCGACAGAGAATAAAAGGACACAAGCCATACGTCTTAACAAGATGCAGTGGTCAGCTTTGCGTGGTGTGGCTGAGGTACGTGGGTTTTCCAAGCCACCAGGAAGCTCTGACTTTTTGACACATGTTTGTTTGTGTTTTTTCAGAATGCCCATTGTTCAAATGCACTGCCTCATAAAGGCCTCTTGGCTCCCAAATTAGGACACATGGCATGACTCATTTTGCTGGGTCAGAAAATACACCAAGTGAAATAAGGCAGTGAGAGAAAGACAAAGACCATATGATTTCGCTCACATGTGGAGTGCAATGAGCAAAATAAACAAGCAAAATAGAAACAGACTCCTAGATACAGAGAACAGACTGACAGCTGTCAGAGCGGTGAAAAAAGTGAGGGATTAAGTAAAAAACAAAACCTTGTAGACACAGACAACCGTGTGGTGACTATCAGAGGGCAAGAGGGTGGGGGAGGTAGAAGAGGGTAAAAGGGGATAAATGGTGATGGAAGGGGACCTGACTTGGTGTGGTAAACACACAATACATTGTACAGATGATGTGTTGTAGAATTATGCACCTCAATCCCATATAATTTTATTAGCCAATGTCACCCCAATCAATTCAATAAAAGTCATCACTCATCAAAATGGTCCACAGGCTACAAGGGTCCTGACGTGCCAGGTGACTTTTCAATGCTTTGGACAGGTACCTGGTCTCCCCCTGAGCCCTCAATAAATAGGAAGACCCAGGTGCGTAGAGATTAGGTAACTGTTCCATGAGTGTACGGGCATCGGCACAGAGTCCAATTCCACGCCCAGATCTTGCCAAATTTCATGGTCTGTCATCCATGACAGGAAAGCCAACCAGTGAATTTGATTTTCCACGGAGAATGAGTCAAGACCTGCATCCCCGCTCCGAGCCTGAACAACACACCTCATCGTATCGTTTCCGTGGCAGCCCAGGTCTCCGATCCCAAGATCGTCCACCATTATCAGGAGAATGCTAAGCTTGCCATCATCTGGCTTTTGAGACTGGGCCACATTGAAGAGAAACCACATCCAAGACAGGGACACCAAGCGCCTCCTGAGAAACAACCATGGATTTTGCTGGAAACAGCCCGTCCTGGGTGGTTTCTGAAGCTCTATTCCACGCCAGCACCCTCTTCTCTGAGAACAGCAGGGCTTGCTGGACACCCACATGCCTCCCCCAAAACACTTGAGGCCCTTTCCAAGTCAGTGTTGGTCATTGTCATTGACGGGTCCCCACAGCCCTCAAAAGCAGGTGTTCCTGGGTTCGCAACGCATGTAAACTGATTGCTCTTCTAGTTGGTGAACTCAGCAGTTTACCCAGAGACAAAGCATTGCTTCCTTGAGTGAAAGCCACTAAGAGTTAAGAGGTTGTATCAGTTGGTTTAGTCACGGTTTCTGACTTACGCTTAAGGTCATATTGCTATGTGGTTGGTCATCTTCCTGACTCCCTGCACACGTAAATGTAAATGTGTGTGGCTAAAGCAGTTTCACCAGGAAAAAACAACAACAACAACAACGCACGTTTAGTAGAAGAGGAGAAAAACAAACAAGGAAAACAAAGAAAAAGGCACGACAGGGTAAAGGAAAAGCGGGCTGTGGAGGAGAAGTGAATTCTGCAAAAGGAAGAACCTGAAATCGGGAAACTCATTTAACCCGTTTTCCAACTATGATCAGTCTCAGTTCAAGTCCTGTTTTCTCAAAGAAATGTGTAATTCTCTCCCCACGGGGTCCCCAGCCTGGTATCAGGGGATGGGTATTGGACATGGGAACTATGGATGCAATGTCTATCTTGAGTTTGTTCCACTCTAGAACCGAGTTCAAACACGCCCTCCAGGAAAGACAGAGGAAGAATCCCTGACCCCACCTGCTCTCAACCAATCACATGAGATGGAGACTCTGCTTTTCCTAAATTTTCCCCCCAAAACTGTTAATGTTCTGAAGACTTCGACTCCACATTTAGGACCTCACCTGTTGACTACAGAAATGCTTTTCATCTTCCTCAAACTGACTGAGTTGTTTTCTCCAACCCCTCTTTTTACAGCATGTTATCATAGTGGGAGTGTGTTTGAAATATGCCATTTATATGTGTATCTATTGCCTAATTCTCTCTTGCTTTTCGGTGTTTTTTTTTTTTACTATCGACTGACTGAACCCAGAATATCAATTTAGACATTCGATGGCCAACACGTAAAGAAAACCCAACACCCAATGCCTCTAGCTATGAAGCTGAACCCTCAAATGTCACAAAAACTGTCCACTGATGACAAGGTAAACGCATCAGTCACGTGCCTTATTGTTTTCCTTACCTGACCATCGTTCTGGAGCTCTGAGTCCCTTCCTATTGTCTTTGGCTGAAGTTACGGCCCTGAAAAGAAAAGTGTGTCACCTTTGCCTTAAGTCAGGGTCCACTGTGAAACTCTCACTGAAACCAGCAAACTTACCTCCAGATCCCACAATGGAAAACTGGCTTTGTGACTCAGACATGCTGTAAATCCTGAGCCGGAGGGCGTGTGATATGCCAACAGCTGGGTTGGTTTTTTTTATTTTGGGCTCAGTCCCTAAACCTACATGTACGGATGACAGTAGAGTCTTAAAGAGCAGTGGAACCACAGAGTTTAATCTAAGCAAGTGTACATGGAGTAGAGTCGGATCCCCCTAAAGAAGACAATGACTTGGCTCTTCCTCCATCTTTGTCCATTGGTCCAGAGGCGGACCACCACACGGCGATTTGAGGAAGCTGAGAGTCAGATATATTTGAGGCAGTGTGGTACGATGACCAAGTGGCAGGATAACACAATTCATTGCCATGAAAGAGAAGAAACAAACAGCCATCTGCAGTCTGTACATCGTTAGCCACATTTTTACCTTAAAATGATGCTAGGTACAGAGCACTAATCTCCTCTCTCAAAAACCCATCTTGTTCAAAAGGAAGAAGAGATCATCCATTGAAAAAAAAACATCAGAAATATGAAAGGAAGGAAAGAAGAAAAGAAAGAAAAAAGGAAGGAAGGAAGGAAGGAAGGAAGGAAGGAAGGAAGGAA
>CM052552.1:70434302-70453326 GCA_028533065.1 Trachops cirrhosus
AGGAAGGAAGGAAGGAAGGAGGAAGGAAGGAAGGAAGGATGGAAGGAAGGAAGGAAGGAAGGATGGAAGGAAGGAAGGAAGGATGGAAGGAAGGGAGGGAGGAAGGGAGGGAGGAGGAAGGAGGAAGGAAGGAAGGAGGAAGGGAGGGAGGAGGAAGGAAGGAAGGAGGAAGGAAGGAAGGAAGGAGAAAGGAAAGAAGGGAGGGAGGAAGGGAGGGAGGAAAGGAAGGAAGGAGGGAGAAAGGAGAGTAATTACTAACAAAAAATAATTTGGAATCAAATTCTCAGGCGGACTCACTGACTCCTAGGACACTGGCCACTGGAAAAGGACATTCTAAATTCCAGAGCCCACCCACTCGGTGACAACAGCAGGGACCAAGTGGGGCAGGGACAACGATGTGTCTGCTCGGACATCTCCTGTGCATGAGCCCTGGCGGCAAGCCAAGCTCTGATTTGCCAAACCATCCGGCATCTGGAGGACACACATTGGCAGCCACGTGCCTGAATATCTCGGTTGCTTTCCGTGAGCAGTTACTGCGGCTACTCGATTTCCCTCTTACCTCACCTTAAATCTCTTCTCTTACACTTTAAATTTACCGACACAGAATGAGCAGAGCCCATTAAAAGAACCACAGCCCTGTCCTCCTCTCCCTCTCCTCTCTCTCTCTCTCTCTCTCCCTCTCTCTCCCTCTCTCTCTCTCCCTCTCTCTCTCTCCCTCTCTCTCTCTCCCTCTCCTCTCTCTCCCTCTCTCTCTCTCTCCCTCTCTCTCTCTCTCCCTCTCTCTCTCTCTCCCTCTCTCTCTCTCCCTCTCCTCTCTCTCTCTCTCTCTCTGCCTGAGGCCTCTTGCTGTGGCCCCAGGTGCACCTAACAGGTCCTGCAAGTAAGGAACCTTTTATTCTTTATTCTAACAAAATTCCCAGGCACTTATCTGCAAAGGGCATCTTGCCATCACAGGGAAAGACAGAAGGGCGCAGACAAACACAGCAGTGGTGGTAAACAGGCTGAGATCAGCACACAAAACACATCCTCAACTCACCTTTGGCTGGTGTTTGCCACCTGAGGTCTGGGCTAAAACAATACGGCCAAGTCCTTTCCTGACAGGTGATCCTGAGCCAACTGGCAACCTGGTTGTAACACTGCTGCCTGCAGGCGGGACACTGGTCTGCAGGAACAGAGCTCCCCGGGTAGACTCCTTTTGGAAAGGAAGATGAAGCGATCATCACCCTTGACTTGCACGTCTTTCTGAAAATCCAGGTTAAAAAAAAAAATGAAGGCTCAGCAAAACACCCTCAGACCGACATGTCCTGGCTGATTTTTTCTTTTAACCTGTGCCTGGAAGCAAAATGATTTCATCAAGCCAGAAGCTAAGACTGAGTCTTCTGAGTCAGGACAGTTCTGCTCATTGCATTCTCATGCTTCATTGATACTGCCTCAGGCAGATGCGTGCACCCAACTAAAGAACAGAAAACATATCCTGTCTTCCAGGATGGTATCTCCGTGATGCTCAGCAAGACAGATGACAGGGGAATAATGGAGGGGTCTGTGGTGTGTACCATCTGTAAACACCATGCCCTGAAGCCCAGTGAGCTCGCTTCTCCCCAGCATCATAAAGAAAGATGTGGGTCTACGAGAATGAAGGCATTCATTAGTGTTTTCCACTCGAGGAAAAGGGTCACCAAGACCCGCGAAAAGCCACCAGATCCATTTTCCCTGCCCGCTAGCTGCATATGTATGTCAGTATGCCGCCCTCTTTCCCCACAACATTGGTTTTGGGGGTGGAATGTTCTGTGACAGCTGCCTCTCTGTGGGTCCATGAGCTCCAGCTACCAGATCCTGGACCATGACACCAAAGACAGAGGTACCTCCAGGTCAGCATATCTGGAGGGGCACTTTGCACCCTAATTTTACCCACACACCAAAAGCACGTGTTGATGCTTCAGCCCATTCTCCAGAATGACAATGACAAAAGACATGTGAGTGTTTATTTCGAACAGTAAAATACACGGGATAAGATATGCGGATGGCCCGTGCTAAATAACCATCACTAATCATCAGAGAGATGCAAATTAAAACCACAATGAGGCACCACCTCACAGCACTCAGAATGGCCATCATCAACAAATCAACAAACAACAAGTGTTGGAGAGGTTGTGGAGAGAAGGGAACCCTAGTGCACTGCTGGTGGGATTGCACAGTGGGGTAACCCCTGTGGGAAACCGTGTGGAACTTCCTCAAAAAATTAAAAATGGACCTGCCGTTTGACCCAGTGATTGCACAACCTACTGAATTAAAACCTTCTTTGCTGTCATGCTCACATAATCTCAATTAGGTAGATGCTCTGAAACTCCTTTTGCTTTTATGACAACGAGGGCTATACTCCCTGCCTCGCATCAATTTAGTGTTGAAAGAAAAAAAAAAAAGAACAGCCTTGGCCAGCGTGTCTCAGTGGATTGGGCACCAGCCCACAAAGTGAAAGGTCACCGGTTCCATTCCCATTCAGGGCACCTGCCTGGGTTATGGGTGGGTCCCCAGTAGGAGGCGCACAAGAGTCAACCAATCGATGTTTCTCTCTTCTTGTCCCGCCCTTCCCCTCTTTCTAAAAATAAATAAATAAAATCTTAAAAAAAATATCTCTACTATAGTAGATGTACAGTGGGGTTTCCTCCTCTCCCAGTTTTGGAAAAGGCCGATATTCTCTATCATGTAAAACAAACAAACAAAAAACCCAACTACTAACCTTAAACATAGAAAGCCAGAGGGAGAGGCAATGAGTGTGGGTTTCATATTCAATGGAATGACCATTCAGGGGCCAGAGTTGATTTATGTTTTTTTGTGAGGGAAGAAAGGAGAAATGATTGCATGCATAGAAAAAAAATCTCGCCATTGGTGAAGAGCTGAGTTACTTACTCTTTAGCTCTTCCTTGTGGTCACCCACTCTAAGGAATGTCCGTCATCAGCGTTTCTTGTGGTCAGGAATATTCTTCCCTCTTGGCTTTGCACACAGTTATTTGTAAGCAATTGTGGGTTTGACTGAGACCAAAGGTTCTTTTGCCCCGATGCAACATCCCAAAAGTTCAAGGATTTGGACTTGCAAGCCCTGGGTCTCTTGCATGTCTGTTCCAGGTTTATTTTAAAAGAACTCCACGTAAGTAAGTCAGTTTTTCACAAAAGGAACTCGCCGAATTCCTCTAAGCTCCTGTAAGAAGGGCACGTGATACAGGTGTGGCTTCGTAAATTTGTGCAACAATGTAACCAGTAGAAAGAGTATACAAAGTGTCCAGTGTTTGGGACAGAAATAGGAGAGAAACAAGGAACTATATACATTGTGGCCTCTTAAAAAAGGACGTTCTGTAAGCATTTATTACGTAGCCAAAGGTGAGTGTTCAAGTCTGTGGCATTCAAACGGACTTGAAAGAATGTTACAGAGCAACATCACACTGTTATTTTAAACGCTACCATAAACAAAAGCAATATCCCCCACAATTTAAACTCTCCAGGAAAAATAATACAGGTCGATTGGTAACTATTTTAGAGGGTGCCTTTTTTAAACAATCAGCTTTATTCAAATAACCCTTTCATGAGACAATGGATGAATGCATGTTGAGTGGCAAGGCCGTGAAAAGTTTTCTCTGTGGTTTTTCATTTTTTTTTAATGACCTGTGCCACCTCAATTGTTGCCCCCCCCCCCGACAACTACCGATTTCTTTGGGAAACCACACACTCACTGGGCCCTTTGTAGAGTTTCATATCAATAAAATGACACCCTATGTTCTTCAGTGCCCGATTTATTCCTTTCAAGGTGGCGCTTTGAAATACATCTATTTTGTGGTGCATTTTGTGGTCCCCTCTTTCCCGCTGCTGTGTAGTCTTTTCTTGCACACAGCGTGTTACCTGTTATTGTCCTGACCGGTACCTGGGCTGCCTCTCCCGTGTGGCCGTTATGCAAAACAGTGCAACAGACATTCTAGTTCCGGGGCTTTGTAGGGACACACACTTCATTCTTCCTGGGCAGAGGTCCAGAGGGGCAATTTCTGGTCATTGAGTAAAGAATAGATTAAAAAAAAAACAGACCCAAAGTGGTGACACCAGTTTATTCCGTCAACAGCACGGTGGCAAGTTCTGTGCCTCCAAGTTCTCGTCAACTTGGGACAGGGCTGGTAATTTTCATTATTTTTGTAGCTACAGGGCTGGGTGTCCCTGCATTTCTCTCAGGGGGAGGCTTCTGCTTTAGGCCACTGTCCTGTTCGTACAAAGTGATGAAGGCATTTGTCACCATTGTGTGTTTTTTTCCTCTGGGATCAGTCAATGTTTTGCTCTGTCTCGTGGGCTTAAACAATTCTTCCACAAACCTGGAGAACCTGTCAGGCCCACTCTGTGTGGCCACATCCATGGACACACCGTCCCCAATGTCTGGTGACAGCGTCCTGCAGGCTTCTCGCTGACGCTCATGGAATCCTCAAAAGTACAGGATGCAAAAATATACTATATAATATTCATATATTATATATAAGGTATATTTAATATAGTGCATGTAATACATAGTACATATAATTTTAATCTTACATATTTATGATTCATTATATATGTATAATATTTTGTATATTTATAGTAACTATGTAATAAGTATAATAATGTTTATTATTTAATAAGGATAGAATATGTATTATATTACTTATGATGAATTGGAATATATAATACATCCCGTGCTATATAATAAATATGTCGTTTATATATGCTTACAAATACGTTACTTATTGTAAACTATAAACCTTTTCAATGCATATTGTACAACTGCATTATATATAAATTATATCATTGCAACATGAAAATGCATGCTAACATATGTAGAACTAGAAATCTGTAATTTATAAGTTTATAATAAACACTGTGTAGTTCAGATTTAGAAGTATAAATCTGTAATTTATAAGTTTATAATAAACACCATGTACTTAATGATTATATATTATATAATAGCGGCATTACATAATTATTTATGAGAGCGATTTTCCACCTTTCTCATGTCACAGCACACATAAACTGATTATTAAATTGGACAGCAGACACAAAAATATATTTCTAACCAGCCTACCACGAGAATGGGTATAATTTGGATTCGTTCACGCCAGACAGCTATGGTTGTGTTGGCTGTGGTCATTTTTTTACTTGACACTCTAAGGGAAGAGAGGTTAGTGCCCCCTGAGTAAATAGTCTGGGATTGCGTGTTTTACAAATTCTTGCAGCGGACCAGCTGAGAATTGCTGGCTTGTGGCATGACAGTATTATATATTATTGTGTCACAGAATGTGTCAATTTATGCTTTAAAACACTTATCACTTCACTATATAATAGGAGGGCTTTATTATGTAATCTACAACAGAATGTATCTTATTTTACCAGTTATGTGACAGCTACAGGTAACGCAGTAATAGATACTATATATGAATTGCATACAATATAACGTAGTCCCAAGTGGGGAAGCATACATAATATACAATGTCATCATCACCCACAACAATTGAGACAGCCAATACGAATTAGGCCCAGCGCTTAAAATAAGTGTCGATGTCAAAGAAGGCACAGCACAAGAATGATGTCTCCCGGAATCGGGAACCGGGGCCACAGGCGCACCCCCAGGGAGCCACACCTCTCCCTTCAAGGATGTCCTGTTCCCTGATTTCTGGATCTACACTCTGTTCTCGTTGCTCTCCAGCATGTCATGTTCCTTCATGTTTTCCTTGGCCGTTCCTTAGAGGACAACGTCGTAAAGCAAAGAAAAAGTAAAACCCGATCCAGCCAGATCCCAACCTCTCCGTGGTGCATGCTGAAGGCTTGCCCACCCACTGGCCGCACCGTCCAAGGCAATGCCGGCCGTCACCCTGTGGTCCCAGCCCCCAGCATCTCCCCTCGGCCATCATCTCCTCCCAGGGGGAGATACCAAGACCAGGTGACTAGCCGCAAGGAAATCTCCTCGCCAAGGCACACCTTCGTGGGCCCTTCTGGTTAATAGTTGTTGAAAAGCAGCTGGTTTTAGAAACCACATTCATAATAGACTCAGATGGGTGGACGAGTGCATTTAAAGTCAGCTGGCTTTATTTCTTTTAGAGGTACTCGATATAAGTGCTCATTTATACAAATGATAAAAAGAAAGAAAAAACTAAGGAATCAGTTCAGGCATTTCTGCCTAAGACAAGGTTTGGAAGTGTTCACTCACAGAAGGAAAAAAAAAATTGTACTGTGTTTCCTCAGGGAAATGCGCTGTTGAAATGAAGGAGTCCTGTTTTGTGTGTAAAATGGGGGAAATAGTATTCAAACAGCCCAATTGCTGTGTATATGTGCCTTCCTTCACCTGCCTTTATTTTTCAACCAGCCCCCTCCTAATTAATTATCCTCAGTGTTGCTTTTCTGCTTTGATTATATGACTTGAACCAAGTGCCTTCGGTTTTGGTAAACTCCCTCCTACATTTGTAACCATTTCTTGGAAAACTAAGAAGAATAACATGCTTCCTTCTATACCTACCAAATTAGTGGGGAGTGGTGATATTCTGTACAAATGCATTAATCTTGCCAATGATTTTTTTCCAGGAAACTGGTTATTTTTCTTTTAAAGAAAGAAAAACCTGTGTTTGCAAATAGTAACTATTTACATGGCGAACATTGGTTCTGTTGACTTAACCTACAGCCAGCTTTTTGTCCAACTCAGGAAAACACGTCCTTACTAATTTCCCAAATTACGAAAGACGCCGTCCGTTATTTGCGGCGATGGATACAAATGTGTTTTCTCGACCCCCAAGGGTGAGATCTGAAAGTCGCTTTTTCTAAATACCTACCCACCATCCAATCCATTTCTTCCATGTCATCGCCAGAGCGGCCGCTTTTGCTGTGATCCCTGAACTGCTCTCTGGGTGTGTGGACGTGCAGAAAACACACAAGCAGGAGAAAAAGTTCGTGTTGGTACCTAAGGGGCAGAAAGTCAACTGAGTTAGTTACCTTTACACATAGAGGCTTTTTTGTGTTTGTTTGTTTGCTTTTTTCCACTTTGCATTCACTGAAAGCTCTCCTCAGAGTTCAGGGAGGTGTTGTGTGCACCTAAGTTACCAATGTCACTCATGTGACTGGCACATTCCACAGCAAGACACGCAAACAGGGTGGGAAGATAATGAACAATGACAAAAAAAAAAGCGTATTAGCAATAAAATACCTGGTGTCGTGCGACTTTGGATGGCTTGCATCCAGTTGAGTGCCTGATATAAAATAGAAGCTTAATTAATTGATTTAATCTTTGGTTGGATGAGTGAATGAGTGAATAGAAAAACCCACATTGATTCTCTCCTTTTGCTTTCTCGCACGTGGGTTAAGAAGATTCATATTGTAAACACAGACACAGATGCACTATGTTCAGATTTTAGATGAACACTACTCTCTATTCTCTTTGTCCCCTCAGTCACAAAGGTCCAACATTTATCGGGACACATAGTTACCCAGAACACAGACTCCTTATATCTAGGGGCATCCATGGGATTAACCACTGATCAAGGCAGGCAAGGGATGTATCAGCAAAAAGACAACCTGCGGTCTACAGAAAGGGTTCTTTTTTTAGCTCTTCCTCTTCCTTCTTTGTGCTGCCTGGGACATACACACAATGGCTGGAGTTTCGGCATCCACTTTGGGCTATGAGGCTGCTTGTGCAGAATTTTAAAAAATAGCAAGATAGAAGGAGGTAGGATGCTAACAACAATCAACAAATAAGCTTCTCTCATACTTTCTTTGTTGTGTTTTCAATTTTAATGCCACAGGTAGTCATTCTAAACCTACTCCTTCACATACTTTTGCAACTGGCATTATAAAGGGTGAGGGCCATAAAGACAGGGTATGTTTTTTTCAGCAGTAACTGAAGCAACGGTAACTTGGGATGGGAATGGCAGGTAGGGCAAACAGAGCCAGATAACTGTCACCCTTCTGAGTGCCGTGTTACAGCCAAAAATGCTTGGGGCTGTCACAAAGGCTTATGAGGGACAGAGGTCCCATTGTCTACTTTTTAACCCCGTGAAGTTGTAATTTATCATCTTCATCCACTCCCTTGCCCTAGGCGAGTAGAGAAACAAGTGAATGACTCTTCACGCAAACATTAAAATATCCCTCAATCGTCATGGAGAAGTGAGCCCGTGTGCAAACTGGAGAGATTCTTCCCTCTCTGCCTACATGACTTTTATTAAACACACAACATTTAAAATCACGTATCCATGAAATCACGTCTCAATTGTTCATAGACAGACAAGCATCTCAGGCTGTTTCTGAGGCCAAGCAAATCTGAGATCAGTTGCAATGAGTCAGTCAGTTTTGATACTAATCCACCTCGAAGCAGTAGGGAGTAAACTATAGTAATTCAAGCTATTCTTTAGTTTTACGTTGTACTGATTTGAGAGAAGGAGAGAGAGAAGTCGATGTGTTGTTCCTCATATTCGTGCATTCATTGGTTGATTCCTATACATCTGCAGTGACTGGGGATCAAACCTGCAACCTTGGCATGTCAGGATAACCAACTGAGCTTCCCAATTGGGGCCAAGTTTTTTGCAACAGATATGTCTTTGCCTTTTCTGGGCTCCTAATTTGCAGGAAATTGAATTCTATTTTTTGGGGGGGAAAGGAGAGATTCCCAAATATCACCCACACAACGAAAGGTCATCTCACCAAGAGGCAGAAACCCCGCTTCTCTGGAATAGAAGTCGTCACCCGGGAAGTCAAGTCAGAGTCAAAGAATCACCTGGCTTCTCAGGAGGGTGCTGTTCCAGCGCCGCACAAATCCATAACTGGAGTACCAGGCAACGAGAAACAGCAGCTTGAGGATGACCTTCCAGGGGACCGCGCACGAGCCGGCGAACTTGGGCACCAGCAGCAGGAGAGGGAGCAGGCCAAGGACCACCGTGGCCACGCACAGTTGCGCCCTGAGCCCACGGAGCAGTTCGGGCATCCTGGAGGCTGGGCAGTAGCTCAGAAAGCCAAAGGGGAGCCCATAGAAGCAGTCGAACCCATGGTTCAGGGGGTGGTAACAGTGGTCATTCCGAGAGGCACAGCTGAGACCTTGGTTCCACTGCCCTGCAAAAACAACAGCAACAAAAAAAAAAAAACGTTAAAGGTGGCAGCGTAAACATCAGCCCGTGTTGTGAACGTGGACTTCACTCAGTGGATGTGAGGGATGACTTTGCCCTCTCGGCATTGATGGATCCTGTATGTGCCCTGCCTGGGGATTGAACCCACAACCTTGGCAAATTGGGACGATGCTCTCACCTACTGAGCTGCCCGGCCAGGGCCGAGAACTTCCTTCCCATGCAGCCAAGGTCTTGCCTACAACCTGCATGTCTGAGATTAAGACTGAGCAACAGAAGTCTGTTTGCTTTCTAGAAGGACAGGCGTCTACTGTTTGACTTGCAAGAAACAGTTTGCTGGGCACATAACAAAGCCCCAGAGGGTCAGGCATTTCCCAGGTGGCGAGCGGACAAGTCACCCCCTGCACCTTGGGGCTGTCTGTTCACGCTGCCACGGACAAGCTGAGTGTCGTCCCAGAGGCATCAGCGTGTCCCTCTGTCCTTCCCCGCCCTAAAACACAAGCCAAGGTCCCACGGGCTCTTAGGTTCTCTGGTGAGCGTCCCTCCCCAGGGTCCTCAGGCTGTGCATGATAAACGAGCTGTGGACACTTGTCGGGAGCACAAGGATCAGGGGTAACAGGACCCACTCCGTCCCGGGAGCACTGAGCACGACAACGCTCCGAGACTTGCACTGTATTTCCTCGTGATATTGCACATCATCCTTCCCACAGCCTTCAGTGCCGAAGACAATGTCACTCCTGGGCTGATTAGAAGCCTGAGGTCCCAGGAGTCGTGGCCAAGTTGAAGTGCGACCCGGCTTTAGCGCTGCTCTGAGATTTCTTTGTCATTGCTGTCCAAATACATTTGTCTCCATTTCTGCCCCCCATTCCCTCCACCCCAGCCATCCCCACCTACCACCCTCGATCCTACCCCCCACTGGTTTTGCCCATGTGTCCTTTTTACATGTTCCTGAGAACCCTTACCCCCTTTTCCCTCCATGATCCCCCCCCACCGTCCCTCTGGTTACGGTCAATTTGTTCTCAGTGTCCCTGTCTCTGATTCTATTTCACTTGCTTGTTTGTTTTGTTGATTAGGTTCCACTTACAGGAAAGATCGTCTGCCCTGAGTTCTCCTAAAAGCTAATTTAGGAGATGTGTGTGTATATAAGGGAGGCTCCTGGGGATTTCGTGGGGATAAACACAGTACTGGTCCCTTAAAGGGGTACAAGTTCATGTTTAAAAAGGGAGGACATCACAGATGATGGAATAGTTACAGTGCACACAGGCAACTTCTAAACTAATACATATACCCATCGGGCCATCTTTCCCGAAATTCTTTGCTCACCGCACCTCTCCGTAGAGGAGCGAGTCATAGGACCAGAATCCTATGGAAAGAACTTACGTGGTGATTTGCTGACTCACACTGTCAGCCCCCCAAAAGCACCACCCCACAGATATAGGTCATTGAGTGACATCAGTAAGCAGGCTAGTCTCACCTGACCTTGACCACTATTTACATCTTCGATTCTGAAGCTCAAAGAGATGCCTTTTTCATTGTTTTGTTTGTATTACTTATTTGGGTGACACTGGTGAATCGGGTCACGTAGGATTCAGGGGTACATTTCTAGGATACATCATCTGTCGACTGTACGGTGTGCCCCCCCACCCAAAGCGAAACCATCTTGTATCACCATACATTAGATTCCCTTTCATGCTCCACCCCAAGAGGACACCTTTCAAAATCCACTCATTCTTCAGCGAGCAACAGTATCAGAGAATGAGGCCTGTTCCTTGCATTATGTTTCCCTGGGAGGGCAGCACTAGATAAGTATCATTGTGTTTTATCTGCACAGAGTTTCTAAGTCCTCGCTCGTGCCGTTGAAGGTCCTCGATCCTTGTCTTCAATCCCTGCCCCACTGTCCCCTCTCCACATGTGGCCAGCTGGCACATACCCAGTCAATGTCCCCAGAAAGGCTCAGTCACCAGGACAGCGAGGGCCCACCCTGCCTGACCACATCTCCATGAGCAGAGCCCCCTGGACCGTACCTATGAGTCCCGTGCGGTAGCCTCAGCATTGCAGCAGCTCAGCGAAAGTTGTTTCGTTGGTGGGAAGCGCACCTGACCCTCCAAGCCAGGTAAGGCCACGGTTCAGGTTGAAGGCGGACGCCATTCCTAAATGCACAGAAGCAAAGAACAGAGGACTGTAACCACACCCCCCGCCCCCCGGCATGGCTAAGGCTGAGGGAGCAACCTTCCGACAAGAACCCGCTAAGGAGACAAAGCTTATCTCCCTGGCAGGGACGCTGCCCCGTTCTCACGGCCCGCTTCCCACTCCCTCGTGCCCTGAGCTGGTTGAAGTTCGTCCTCTCGTCCCTCATCTGTTCTGCTGTCTGCTACGTTTTCTTCTGCCTTTGCATGTAGACTTCCTCAGCCCTCCTCCTCCCCTGGGGCTGGTGAGGGCCCCTCCAGGCTCTGGATGCTCCCTGAAACTCTGAACTCCAACTATTCCTGCACGTTCACCACTAGACCCCATGCGCCTTGCACTCTCTGTTGCCAACAATAAACCTCAACATGAAAACTATCCCAGAAATTGGACAATGGGTTAAACAATAAAAACACTGCGCCCTGGTCAAGTGGCTCAGTTGGTTAGAGCATCATCCTGTCCACCAAAAGTTCACAGGTGTGATTCCCGGTCAGGACACACGCCCAGGTAGCAGGATCGATCTCTGGTCTGGGTGTGGGCGGCAATATTCGTGGCAGATGGACGATTGCAAATAAAATGGAAAACACTGAATGCTGGAAGAAGCCCCCTGAGCATCAGAAAGAGGCAGCAACACATCCGTGTTTCTGGGAGAAGTTCTTCCCATGTTCATCAACTGTGAATTTTCATGGAATTCAAATTCACCTGCTGAGTATATTCCGAGACCTACTTAGACATTCAGATGAGAGGCTGTTGCTTCTAAAGAGGAACATTTAAGGAGAGAAGCCTGGGATCGATTCATCGACCACCAGACTGAACACATCATAATGTCAACAAGCAGATGTGTGTGGGGGTTCCGCCCACAGGGCCCCCCACCCCATGGCCACCATGGATGAGAATGAGTCTACCAAGACATGATCTGCCTGGGGAGGAAAGGTGGCTGATCTCTCAAAGGAGAAGGACCGGAGCCTTTTCCTCGGTGGGCTTTTACTGGGTTCATTTGCACAGGATTACAGATAAAGCTCATTCATTAATCATTGTCAGGCAGTGAGGATCAAACAATAGATAGCATAGGAAAAACTACAAGGGCTTGTTTTGAGTCAGGGTCTGTTAGCTAAAGGGCTAAAAAACTTTGGGAAGCAAACTCATTTCCTGCTTGGACCCTTATCATTTAATTGAGAGCATTCTTAGCAAAGTAGGTTTCACAGGACTTTATGCATTCTTTCTTAGATCTGATCGCCTGGGGAACCTGCCCTTTCCAGCCCAAGGCTGCACTGCCTTCTGTCATTGTTTCAGGCTTAAGTCAGGCAGGGGAAGTAAGGCAGCCAAGAGATTAGGAGACTTCTCGCAGACAGAATGAGCACTCAGACTTTGTCAAAGCTGAGGGACAAGGGTCCATCACCCCCTTTCTCCTGGAGGCCCCATGATTGTGCCGGTCTTAGGTCGTCCTTCCCTTGAGGAATCTTACCCATCATCGGCTAACCGACCAAGCATTGGGGGCCAGGCAGGGTGAAGTAAAAGGGGCTGAAGCAGTGCCCCTGCCAGGTAGATAAGCTTTGTCTCCTTAGCGGCTTATGGTCCGAACCTGGCTCACTCAGCCTTAGCCATGGAGGGGGGCAGGGTGGGTGTACGGTTACAGCTTCTGAAACCAGGCAGTGCGGTTCCCAACACAGATAGACAGCAGACGAGGAAAACACAGCAGTGCACCTGTGCAATTCCAGTTGCTCTCCCCATCCCTCAGTGGAGGACACTAGCACCGTTGTTCCAGCCGGCTCTGCAAACTGATATTGATGAGGTCAATTCTGCCTGAATGCTTGTCATGGAGCTTTGTAGCTGTGCAACGGAGGCCAATATTCAATTGTGATCAGCACACTCAACTGGGGGAGACTAACTTTTAAAACCTGCATTGAGCCATATGTGCGTGAGAGAGAGAGAGAGAGAGAGAGAGAGACGGTACACAGCTCTCATTTTTTAGTCACGCTTTCTTCCCATTTCCTGAGGGTTTTTCCCATCTCACTGCCGGAGGCTGGGCTGAGTCACATTTCTTACAGGGACTACGTGGTGCCTATTGGCTTTAGGAGATCGAGACGCCATTGTGCGTTCTTGCTGGAAGCAGGTAGAAACGGGAGTGGGTGTTCTTGGCGGCCCTGAGAAGCCTAACGGCTCATACCCTGTCACTGCACTCAGGTAAGCACGTTTCGTGGCCCCTGGCAAGGGACACGCCTGTTCAAGCTGTCCCTGTCTCACATCCCAGCCCCGATGCAACTTAGGCTCTCAATACCGTGAGTGCCCTTTTGGGGAGCTGTTAGGACAGAGGTGCAAAAATGCCCGAGGAGAAAGCACCGCTGTCAGACAACCCGGGAAGGACCTGGCTCACCAGATCAGATGGGTTAGTGGCCGGTGAGGAAGGTGGCCCGACTCGGGGTGCCCACGGAGGTGGCGGCCAGGTGCTCGGTGAGCCACACGCCCTCGGTAGCCAGGCGGTCAGTGTTGGGTGGGCTGTGGAGAGAGATGCACAGTCAGCCTGCACGTGGCTGAGTCCCCCCCCACCAGGAACACAATGCAGAGCCTCTCTGTTCTGGGTCAAGATGATTCTGTTTCTGGTCAGCCTAAAATACACTCTTTCGAATGTTCAATTTGTCAATCTATTTTTGAGACGCGCCTGTGGTTAAATCAGACTAAGATGAGTCTCCGGCCATCGTGAGGGAATCACTCATCTGACTGACTATGCATTTCGACGAAAAAGGCTGGATTTTATCCTATTCCCAAAGTGAACGGGGTAATTTCCATCCCATAAAACATTAATGTAGTTAAAATGTACCATTTCAAAATGTCAATGGGTCACTTAAAATATATCATTTCAAAATGTCAATGGGTAACTGAGATCCCATACAACGTTAAGGTAGTGAAAATTGATAATTTCAACGTCACCAAATGGCATCTTTTGGAATTCAAATTACTTCCCATTTTGTTTGGCTAATATTTTAAGGTCTCAGAATCGCTGCACAAGGCCTGGCCGGGTGGCTCAGTTGGTTGGAGCATAGCTCTGTACACCAGAAGGTTGTGGGTTCAATCCCGCGTCAGGGCACAGGACCAGGTTTGAGGTTCCGTCCCCGGCTGGGGCACACACAGGAGGTGACCGATCTCTCTCTGTCTATTGCTCTCAAATAAAAAAAATAGCTTCAGGTGAAGATTTAAAAAAAAGCAATTAGTGCAAAAAATGTTTTGAACACCTAAACAATGCAGGCAGACAAAGGTGTGCTTCGTGGGAGTATGTTTGTGGGTGAGTGTGTCGGTGAGACCCCGTACTGTGTGGGTCGAGTCAGTGTGTGTCTGGGAGTGCCAGCACGAATCCTGAACAAAGTCTCCCTTCTTACCCACAGCTTCCGTGGAGAAGACAGATAAAGGCCTGCTTATCTTTGCTCGGGGAGACCGGACACGCTTTTAAGTAGGTCAGCATCTTTCCATCTCTTAGAATGTGTGTAAAATACCAGGCTGCACTCTGATCTTCATTTCGAGGTGAAACAACGCTATTTAAATGGAAGCTTAGAGACAGCCGATATTTTCACATGAGCGGGCTTTGCCTGGTGATGGGGTTTCCCTGGGTGACCCAGGTGACACTGGGTACCAGAGGCTTTAGAAAGAATTCAAGGAAGATGTTGAAAAACTCAGAACTACTGTCGGCCACCCAGATGGTGGAATATTACGCAGCCATGAACAGGAGCGAGGCTCTGACTCAGGCTGCAGCGTGGACGGACCTTGAACACAGGAGGCTCCGTGAAGGACACCGAAAAAAGCACATGTGATATGTCGTGAGCTGAATTGTGTCCCCAAAACTCAAATGTTGAGATTCCAACCCGAGGACCTCAGAATGTGACTGTTCTGAGAGATGAGTCTTTCCAGAGTTGATGAAGGTAAAATGAGGTCACCAGGGTGACCTCACCCAATCCTGGGGGTGAGGGTCCCATGAAACCCAGGTCCTTATAAGCAGAGGAGATGGGGACACAGACACACCCAGAGGGATGCCCGTGGAGGACACAGGGGGGAGACGGCTGTCCACCCGCCCAGGAGAGAGGCCTCAGAAGGGTCCCACCCATGGCTCTCGGACTTGAGCCTCCAGGACAGGGAGGAAGAAATCTCTGTTGTTCACACCACTCAGTCGGTGCTCCTTTAGGTCAGCCCTGGCAAAAGAATATTTTCTATGGTTCTATTTATAGGAAACCCACGACAATCTATAGGAACAGAAGTCAGAGACTGCTTGTCGGGGGCTGGGGAAAGCAGTGAATGGAGAACAGGTATTAATTATTCTAGCCATAATAACTATTAATGGAACTTGCAGCTTTGTACGAGTTCCAAGGTAACCTTTGTGCTATGTGGATTCTTTTTTTGCACAGTAATAAAACAATAGCAACTATAGACTAAGAAGGCAGAGAGAAGAAATGGGGTCGTAGTATTGGCAGCTCGCCTAGGGCGCCCTCTGTCGGTCACATGGAGAACGGACTCAGACCCTGGCTGTCCCGCACAGGGACAGCGTCAGAGTGCAGGGTGGGGGGTGGGGAGGTTCTTTACCCGATGGTGTCGTTCCCATAGGAAGCCAAGTCGCCCACGCCCAGGTCATCCGCCCTCTGCAGGACAATATTGGGCCTGGAGTTTCTGGTGACAAACATTCCGTTAAGAGCCCCAAACACGCAGGGCAGGGAGACCGTCAGCCAGCAGTTCCTGAAAGTATTTTGGTAAAAAAAAAAAATAATAATAATAATGAAATTATCAATTCATATTTAGATGTGAGCCAACTTAAAATAGGAAATAATGGTATTGCTTATTAATGTTCATTGTACAACGTGCCTGAGCTGACTTACTCAAAACACAGAATTCTTTTAAAAATGCTGTTTTGTGTTCAGAGTGCAATTTACAAATTCATTTTACCAGCCTTATGACACGAAACTCTCAGCCTTTTTCAAATAGTTTTAGGGATAAGAGGCCTTTTGGACATCCCTTCAATGCTCGGGCAGGGTGGCTCTGTAGCATGAAGCATCGTCCCGTACGCCAAAGGTCGTGGGTTCAAACCCCAGTCAGGGCACGTACCCAGGCTGTGGGTTCAGTTCCCGGTGGGGGTGTGTATGGCAGGGAAGTGATGGATGCTTCTCTCTCACACTGGTGTTTCGCTCTCTCTCTCTCTCTCTCTCTCTCTCTCTCCCCTACCCCCTGTCCCTCTCTCTTTCACATTGATAAACGTACCCTCAGGTGAAGATTTTAAAAACATTCTCCGTGGTTTAACTTCAGTACGAGGCTTGATAGTTGGATTTCTTTGCATAAACTCGGAAAGAAAATTGAAAAATCCGAGCCAGCAGCTAACTGCTCAGGCTTGATTTATTTAATACTCATTTGCAGTCTCTCATATATTTTATAACCTCGGGATTTTGCTGTAAGGCTCTCCGAGGGGCAAGTGCGAGAAGACACTCGAGTCACCTCTTCTCTGGTTCGATCTGTTTTCAGGCTCAACTGCATCCGTGTGCAGAGAGGAAGTGTTCCTTCTGTTCAGGAAGAAACCATGTCCCAGGAACAGGCGGTTCAATAGCAAAACACAAACAAACACACCTAGTCATTCTCTTAACACCCGCGAATGGAAAGTGAGCATTTAAACAGAGTCCACCGAACGTGAGTCTGGAGAGTGCCCCCCGTGTAATTGCTGAAGGTCGGCGTAGGCGGGGAAAGACACATCAAAGCCGTTGATGGAAGGCAATCCCCACAAGCCAAACCCGCCTGCACCCCCAGGTAGAAAACTGGTTTCCCAACCCAACATTTCATCCAATCAACCCCAAGTTCTGTTAGATGCCCCATTTAAAACAAACACACACCGATATTTTAAATTCATTTGCATCCATCTACGTGTGGCCTCATCGCTGCCCCTGATAAGTCACGGAATCACTCCCTGGGACCCCCTCAAACTCTCCCAGCCGCCCCGGACGCTCCCACATTTGCCAGCTGGTCCCTGCAAAAGGGCCGCCAATCTGAGCAAGCGTACAAATGCACAGATCCGCTTGCAGCAGCCCCCAAAGGACTTCGCAGCTTTCCGTGGCTCGTGGGTGGCTGTCTGAGCCCCCCACGACAGATGAGCTCAGAGAACCACATTCTGCTCTGCCGCCGTGTTCCCTCTACGCCCCTGAACCTGTCAGCCCATCCATGAACCCCCTTAAAATTCATACCCTGATCCAGGACTTTGGACCTTGCGTGGTCTCCATCTCTGATTTTGTCCCCCGCCGGTGTCCACGTGGGCTGTCATGGCTAAGGTATGTGTATGCTCCACCAAAGCAATAAAAGCCCTTCTCTGCAAACCCATCCAGCCACCACCGTCTCCACCATCTCCCCAGTGCGTCACATCTTCCGCAGATCCGACAGGTCAATTGTGAGCCAGGATGGACAAGAACCCCTTCTCCCTAGATAGACAGGCTCATGGAGGTGTATGAACCTAGTTACTTGCCAAACACGGAAAGGCTTCCTCATTGCTTCTCGTCCTGTTACCTAGCGAAGAAAAGAATCAACTCAGAACATCTACAAAGCAGGTATTTTTTTTCTCCTTAGACACTGGATGGTCCCACGTGCTAGCACGCCCGCTTTGTGGTGACCCACAACATTCTTCACAGGTAATCGCAAGCGAGTGGTGCGTACCCACAGAGGGGAGGACTGGGCTGTGTGCATGGCCCACTCAGGTCAGGATGCGTCTCAGGTCAGGTTTGTAGTGGGTTCTGTCACTCCAGCCACCCTTCACTGCAGACTCAGGAAAACAGACGAGGCGTCCATGGGTGTCCAGACGTTCAACAACTGGAGGAAGTTACTGTGTGCACGGCGGTTTGTCGGAGAGATCACTGCGTGCTGTGTACACGGCGGAGAATCACCTCTGCCTTCCTTCATCGGCACAATGACACAGAGCACGGGCCAGTCGCCATGGGAACCCATGTGCCTCGACCCAGAAGGTCACGCTTAGCAGCTCTTAAGTATCATTCCTTCCTGGGAGTCAAAAGAGTGGTCCAGTCTGCTGTCCCCGGCCTTGGACCATCTGATGTGGGGGGGTTCCACCTGCCTGGCCACCTTGGATGAGGAAAAGTCTACCAAGACCTGATCTGCTTGGGGAGGAAAGCTGGCCAGTCTCTCAAAGGAGAAGGGCCAGCAGCCCTATCCTCAATGAGCTTTATTGGGTTCATTTCCACAGGATTACAGATAAAGCTCATTCATTAATCATTGTCAGGCAGTAAGGATCAAACAATAGATAACAAAGAACTCTGAGAGCCTATTCTGAGTCAGGGTCAGATAGCTAAAGAGATGTAAAGCTTTGAGGGACAAACTCAGTTCTTGCTTGGACCCTTATCATTTAATTGAGAGCTTTCTAAACAAAGCAGGTTTCACAGGATTTTGCATATTCTTTCTTAGGCCTGATTGCCTGGGAAACCCAACCTTTCCAACACAGGGCTGCACCACCCTCTGTCATTGTTTCAGGCTTAGGTGGAGCAGGGAAGTGAGGCAGCCAAGAGATTAGGAGACTTCTCCCAGACAGAATGAGGACTCAGGCTTTGTCAAAGCTGAGGGGCGAGGGTCCTTTGCCCCCTTTTGCTGTACCTCCCAAAGTCCCTCCTTGGGGGCCTCCCATGTGATCGTGCCTGTCTTAGGTTGTCCCCCCCTTGGGGAATCTTACCCATCATTGACTAACCGACCAAGCATTGGGGGCCAGTTATGGAAAGAGGAGC
>CM052552.1:70453826-70515098 GCA_028533065.1 Trachops cirrhosus
TGTACCTCCCAAAGTCCCTCCTTGGGGGCCTCCCATGTGATCGTGCCTGTCTTAGGTTGTCCCCCCCTTGGGGAATCTTACCCATCATTGACTAACCGACCAAGCATTGGGGGCCAGTTATGGAAAGAGGAGCAGAAGCAGCGCTCCTGCCAGGGAGATAAGCTTTGGTCTCCTTGGTGGCTTATGTTCCAGGGTCACTCCCTCAGCCTTGGCCTTGGTGGGGGTTACAGCTTCTGAAACCAGGCAGATGGTTCCCAACAGTCCAATCTCTGCAAGTCGCTGAGGTTTCGCAGGCTCAGGATGCAATATTCCAGGATGCAAATGATAGGTAATAAAGATGAGGAGCACAGTCATCTGCTTTACGGGGCTTGCTCATTCCTGAGGCATCCGCCAACTGTCTAGCTCACCTGTTTTCACGGAGCGGGCACTGGGGGCCACCGGGTTCAAAGACATTCACAAGGCTGGTGCATGGAGGAGGTGGGCTTCCATGTGAGGTCCCACACGGTGTGTGTGCGTGGGTGGGTGGGTGTGCGTGTGTGGGTGTGTCCACCGTCCCATGTCAGACCGACGATAAGGCTCTCCAATGCACATCTCCCCAGACACCTTTGCTGGAGCCTGCATCCCAATCTCCGGGTGGTGCCCCTATTTCTCTGCCCCCAGTGCCCATCAATCCATCGGCATTCGATTTGATTTCATTGTGGCCAATACTCTATTTTTTTTTTATCTCTCCAACATCACCATCTAAAACATTCCATACCATCATGGCCAATGCATCCTGAAGAAATGAAGAGCGGGCTGAGGCATAAAGACATTCCCCAATCTTGGCTGTTTCCACCCTCATCTCAGAAGTAGCTCTCCATCTAGGGTTGGTTGGTAAGAGTCTCCACAGATGATCGTAGCTACCAGAGCAAAGTTCTTCCCAGTGGACAAGGAATAAATGCTGTTTGTTAAATAGGTGGAAATAAAAGTCACCTTCGTGAGAGAAGGAGGTTAATTCTCATTGTCTCAAAAAACTGTACCTGCCCATTCTGGAATCCTAAGGCCTATCAAGGACCTTTCTACGCAGGAAGCTACCCACACTCTTCTGCAAACTCTCCTCTATCCTGCCCCTTTCAAATTTTAACACGGGATGGTCTTCACCGTGGACAATTTCTGAGAGGCACGTGAACTTCTGAAAATGTATAAAAGTGTGAGGCCGGCCTCCTACTCAAATGTGGTCTCACACATTGGTGTTACTTTTTAGCTGCCAGATCTCCAAAGTGATTTCCTTAATTAAAAAGCGACTCCTAAAAAAACTAGTAGATAATTTCACGTTTTTGATGGTTTCCACCTAGGAAAGGCCGGGAAGCAATTGGGCAATATGAGAATTATGCTCTAAACTGAGTTCAGTGTTGCGATCGATATGTGAATTTGCACTTGAAATGTATTTCTCAGAGAGAGAAGAGAGAGAGAGAGAGAGAGCACCTTGGGTGGTGCACCAGAGCTTCCAAAATGATGGGGGAAAGGCTGTAAAGGTATGAGGGGATGGATACATTCACCGACCTTCCTGTGCTACTTATTTTCCAAGGAACAATACACCGTCCTCCCATTGTACAGCTTAAACAGACACCATTCACACATTGGGCCTATCTCAGTAAAGCTGGAAACAAGCTTCAAAAAATACTGCACATTTTAACGTGTGTATCTTCAGAGGTTAATTCCCAGTGACCCCCAAATAGCAACATGTATGTCACGGATTTGGGATAAGTTTATGGAGGAACCTGGGAATGAGATCTTATCTGGAAACAGGGTCTTTGCAGGTGGGATGAGTGGAGGATCTGGGAGGAGGTCGTCCTGGGTCAGGGTGGCGCTGGGTGTGATGACAGTGTCCTGAGAAGGGACAGAAGAGGAGACGCAGACCCAGAGGAGAAGCCATATGGAGACAGAGGCAGAGACGGAAGGGATGTGGCCACCAGCCCAGGGACACCTGGAGTCCCCAGAGCTGGAAGAGGCGGGAAGGACCCTCCCTGGAGCCTGTGGAGGGAGCGCAGCCCTGGGACCCCTGGACCTCAGACGCCTGGTCTCCAGGACGGGAGAGGGTGAATGTGTGTGATTTAAAACCCCCCGCTTGTTATCACCTGTCAAAGCAGGCACAGGGAACAAACATGAGTAATTAAAGAGAAAAGCTGTCTATGATAAGACACCCACCCCATCAGGGAAGCAAAAATGCATGTTCAGACAAGAAAGCATCTGCGCTATTTTCTCCAAATAAGTTTATAAAGGAGACAAAAATACAACAGAAAAATGAAGCATCAGGCATCACCAGGCAATTTCTAGAAAGCAAACAAATGCTCAATAAGCACATAAAAATATGCTTAGCCTCCTCAGCGAAGCAGAAAAAGTCCATTGTAAGAATCACAACTCACGATACCTCGCTGTCCAAAGATCAATGTTTTTCCACGTTTTGGGGGGTCTACCCTTTTAACCAGCATTCAAAGAACCTTTTGACTCCCTGTGAAAGTATTTCTGACAGTAAATTGCCGGTAAATACTAAAAAGAAATTAATTTTAATAGGCAAAAGTGAGAATATCTGTTGCAACAGTGTTTATACACTGATTCAAATGGATACTCCCTGGAGCGGGCGGGCTGGAATGGTTCAATAACCTGGAGAATACTCCCCTCACAGAATTCTTTGCTCTTTCTTCCAAAATCAGAAGGATACCTCCACCTCTGCTCTTTTTTCTTCACTGTGCCTGGCCCCCAATGCTTGATCGGTTAGCCAATGATGGGTAAGATTCCTCAAGGGAGGGACGACCTAAGACAGGCGCAATCACGGGGAGGCCCCAGGGAAGAACTTGGGGGGCTACAGCAAAAGGCGGTGATGGTCCTTTGCCCCTCGGCTTTGACAAAGCCTGAGCCCTCATTCTGTCTGAGAGAAGTCTCCTAATCTCTTGGCTGCCTCACTTCCCCCGCCTGACTTAAGCCTGAAACAATGCCAGAGGGTGGTGCAGCCCTGTGCTGGAAAGGGCAGGTTCCCTGGGGTGATCTGGCCTGAGAAAGAATACATAAAATCCTGTGAAACCTGCTTTGCTAAGGATGTTCTTAATTAAATGGTAAAGGTCCGAGCAGGAAATGAGTTTGTTTCCCAAAGTTCTGCAGCTCTTTAGCTAATAGACCCTGACTCAGAATAGGCCCTCGCAGTCCTTTGTATGTTATCTATTGTTTGATCCTCACTGCCTGACAATGATTAATGAGCTTTATCTGTATTCCTGTGCAAATGAACCCAGTAAAAGCCCACTGAGGAAAAGGCTCCTGGCCCTTCTCCTTCAAGAGATCGGCCACCTTTCCTCCCCAAGCAGATCATGTCTTGGTAGACTTATTCTCATCTGTGGCGGCTAGGGAGGGCCTGCAGGCAGAGCACCCCCCTGCCCACAAGCTGTCAGACGGGAGGGGACTGGGGGAAAGCAGGGGAAGGGCTCAGCCAAAGAACATGCATGCTTGACCCATGGATACGGACAGCGGTGTGGTGTGGACACAGGGAAGGGGATGGGCGCTGGGGGAGGTGGGCAACAGGGGGGAAATGGGGGCATCAACATTAGTCTCATCTAGCTCAATAAAGGGGAAATAAAATAAAATAAAATAAAGCATGAACACTTAACCAAGTCTACATACAGTTCTGCATTAAGAGGGAGGGACCGGGAGTAGACTACTGACCAGGTGAGGTCAGCATGCTCAACACCACTGGGTATTTGTAAGAGTCTCTTCATCCTGGGGGCCATATCGAGTTCGGAACAAAGCGTCATTCTGCCTCAGCTCACATGCCTGGGGGGTGGGCATCCATAGCTGCATTTTTTTAAGGTTTTATTTATTTATTTTTAGAGAGGGGAAGGGAAGGAGAAAGAGGAAACATCAGTGTGTGGTTGCCTTTCATGCGCCCCCTACCGGGGACCTGGCCTGTAATGCAGGCATGTACCCTGACTCGGAATCGAACTGGTGACCCTTTGGTTCGCAGGCCAGCACTCAATCCACTGAGCCACACCAGCCAGGGCCCATAGCTACATTTACAAGGTGGAAACGTCCCCGCTCCAAGACAACCTTGCACCCAACGTCCCGAAAGACGATCCTCACGAAATGCTTGTGTCAGAGGATTTTCCTCCCTTGTGACCGGGCCGATGACAGGGATTTGGGGGGCAGGAACAGACGCCCCCTTACGAAAACTGTCATGAGCAACACAGGAAAACTGCCTGCTGACAGTGTGACTTACACTGGCCGAAGCTCCGGGATTTCTGGAGAAGCGAGCTGTTTCCGAGGGCGAGGAATAGAGGCATGACTTGTTTTATTGCACTTGCCTTCGCTGTTCTTCACGGACAGAGCGCGTTTGCCAAGTTGCAGGTTGAAGTGATACTGCGCTGAACAGACCCATCGCCCCTATGCTACCAGCAATCTTGGGTGAGAGTTAGACTGTTCTAACAGTAGAGTGTTTTATGATACAGCTTGCATGATAGCCTCTAGGTCCACCCACGTGGTCAGAAATGGTAACCTCGTATTCTCTTTCATGGCTGAGGACTATTTCAGTGTATATCAGCAGCACATTCTGAATTGGAGTTTTGTGCAGCCCGAGGTATGAGCACAACTATTTAAACATCGAACAGGATGCACGTCTGTGAGGTTTACACACTGTGTCTCGCACAGATGTCGCGGGAGATTCGGCGGCGTCCAAAGTTCCCCGCATCGGTAAAGGTCGGAGGGGGACCCCAGCGGTCTAGGTTCCCGTGTTTGAGCTTCTAGCCTGCAGGTGCTGGCCATTTGGGGGGAAAGTGAATGCAGACCCCTTATCCACTCACCTGGAGGGAAATTTTACTCTGTTTTTTTGCAGCGTAATTGGAGGAAACGTACAGCTACTGAACACAGAAGCTGACGGAACAGATGGAGGCGTCCCACACCAGGTGTGGAGATGTTCAGGGCGGGAGGGCTGGATGTCCTGCTCACCTGGGACCCACCCTGTCTCCTGACAACTCCAGGTGTTTCCACACAGCAGCTGCTAAGGAGCTAGAACCCGGTCCTGGGCTCTTACCCGATGACAGAACCTGCCCAGTAGCGAGAGGCATGGCAGCTGGTGTTTAAAGGTGAGCCTTGCGGAGTGAGCGGGCTTCCCTTCAGACTGGGCGCTCGGCCCCTGACCGGCTGGATTGGCCCCTGTCGGCTGAGCTACTCGCTGTGAGCCTCAGTTTCCCCAATTATGACAGCATTCCGGGGAGGGAAGGGGGTGTCAAAAAATATCTCCCTGGGCGTGGCTGCGTTGTCTGCAACAGGGTTTGCTGGACTGTAGCTGGGCGCCTGCGGTTTGGGTGGGGGGAGGGAAACTACACAAAAGGCAAACGTATACCCCCAGCACCTGAATCCGCCCGGCTTCAGGGACAGAGAAGGAATTAAAATGCCAAAGATTTTAGCCACTGCACCAGCGATCAGATAAGACAGGGCCACTGTTGATACAAGACACACCTGTTTTGAAACAGATGTTGACAGTTGAGATTAAAAATGGCCTTTCCAGAGTTTTGAAAAAATAGGTCACCGATATAGAAGGCGTGTTCTCACAAAACCTAAGCGTTCCTTTTGGACTGACAGGAACATTTTTTTTTTCTGTTTTAATAACATCGGGGGTCAGGTGACTAGGGGAGCGGCATGCATATTGTAAATGAAGATTTTCAAGGGGGTCCCTTTATAATCCTTCACGGGGAGACTGGAAAGTCCAGTGCAGGATAAAGCAACTATCAGTTAGACGAAAAGAAGGAAAAGGAGGTCACTTGAACTAAAGACGACCTTTGACTTTTTAATAAAGACCCCAGAGACACGTTTCAGTTTTGTTTTGTTTGTTTTTTTAATTGTTGCTTGAAGCTGTGCCAAAAGAATCCCAAGTATTTTGACAGCCTTTTTCAACTGTTACTTAGTAAGCATGCGTAGGTGTTCCTAAGTCCACGGCCCCTGAGGTGTGCCCTTTTGATTTGTTAAAGTCATAAACAATTATTCCAGGGCTGGGAGGTGTGGCTCAGTGGGTTGGAGTGTCGACCCCGGACACCAAAAGGTTGCGGGTTCGATTCCCAATCAGGACACACGCCTGGGTTGCAGGTATGGTCACGGCTCGGGGCGCCCGTGAGAGGCAGCTGATCACTGTTCTCTCTCACGCGAATGTTTCTCTTTGCCTCTCTGTGTCCGTCCCTTCCCCTCTCTCTGAAATCAAGCGGCACACCCTCGGGTGAGGATCACATTAAAAGACAATGGTCTCAGGTAAGCAGCTAGCCAGAAGATGGTTCTTTAGCCACATCAGTCTCAGATGAAAACTGAACAACGCCCAGGCCGCTGAGTCTAAAAAAAAAAAAAAAAATTGCATCTGGGGCTTCAAAAACAAACACGTTGTATGGGATTCAACACCTGGACGTCGGCAAAAAGTTCTTATTCCGTAACATGTTTGAAAAGAATCACTTCTACTTCTGATGTTGCAGGAAAAAAAAAAAAGCCTGGCAACCATACTTTAAAAAAAAAAAAAAAAACGCTTCTTAATGAAAAAAAAAAATACGGGCGCAGAGCCCAAAATAAGTTTACGTGCACGGCTGCCGTGTACCGTTTGGGAGCGAGACAATTCTTTGCAGGCTGTGGGTCTTCCCGTCTCCTTTTATTTTGGTCAGGCCCCTGTGGGAGGGGAGGGGAAGACAAATAACTACAAAACCTTCAAGGCGACTGCTTTCCCGGCTGGGAGGAGAGCCAAGCCAGGCCTTCTGTGGGTCGAGCGGAGGCCAGGAGGCTGGCAGGCGCCCGGTGCATAAAGCAGTCCCTGTTTCAGGGAGAGCTGTCCGGTCCGCGCGCGCGGGGACCCAGCGCGCAAAGGAGGGCGGGCGGCGGCGGTGGTGGCCACGGCCCGGGCAGCAGCCTCCTTCCTTCTCCCAGTCCCAGCCGGCTCCTCCGCAGTCCTTGTTTGTTTGGAGAGTGAATCGGCCGCCGCACATGCGTGCATCCGTCGGAGAGGGGACGACTCCGAGCCGGCAGCAGCCTGGGTCCTGCCAGGAAGAGGTCCCCCGGACAAGCCTCCGCGTCGTGGCCTCCGCCTGGTGACCTCCGCTTGGTGACCTCCGCCTGGCCCAGCCCGCCACAGCCGGCGTTCAGGTAATGCGTTTCTGTCGCAGGTGCTGTCCCCCGGCGCAGGGAGACGCTGGGTGGCTTGCCTTGGCTTCCGGTCGTGCGCCCTTTGGGCAGGACCAAGAAGAAATTGCCTTCCAGACGAAATGGGAAAATACGCCGAAGGGATATATTCCCAGGGGGAATGTGCAGGCCAATTCACGGAGAAAAGTCCCCAGTGGGGATGAAAAAGGAGCTGGACTCGACTTTTAGACATGGCACAGCATGTGCCGGCTGGATTTCAAAGAGATGCTGGAGACGGGCACCCAGCCTGGGTCTGTGGATAGAACCCACAGCCGAGGTGACGCCAGGCTGGCTGGGGGACAGCTGGACCCCAGACAGTTCCTTCCGCCGGTGGGACAGAACCCAGGGCTACATTACCAGTGCCACTCACTGGAAATATTCTATTCCTCTTTTCAGGAATATTTCCTCATACGGAGGTGTGATGGACAGATAACCTGGAGTAGCTTTCATTGTACACAGTGTCTTTAAGACACCTGGGGTCTGCAAGATCTTGGTAACTATATTGTGAGCACATGCCTCACGACGTTACAGAATTCCCCTGAACTGGTTCTGTGTTGAGAGCAATTAGGATGTAGTCTGTTCATCAGTGACACAGTGTTGCTGATGGTAATGCCCGTGCTAGGGGGTGGGGTCTGCAGAGCTCAGTCATCTGTGGCTTTGCAACTTTGTATCCTGAAGACTCAGCCCCCTGCCCCCCACCCCACCCCGCCAGCCCCTGGGGGCCACTATTTTCTGTTCTTGGGCTCTGTTTTTCTTACGGAAAGTTTTGTCAGCCTGTCCGTGTGTCTGTGCCTCTGTCTCTGCTTCCTCCCTGCGTTCACTTTGCTGATTAGATTCCCCAGACGAGTGAAATCACACGGCACTTGTCTTTCACGGCCTGGCTTATTTCACTGAGCATCACACCCTCCAGGTTCGTCCACGCCGTTGCAGAGGGTAACATCCATTTCACTTTTACGGCCTCGTAGTTTTCCATTCTGCAAACGTCCCACAGCCGTTTCATCCGGTCCTCTGCTATGCTTTTTCTAAAAAGTACAATTAAAATAGATCGAAAGGAAAAATCTTCCCTCCCTTAGAGGATGCGCTACAATAAGAGTGTCTTCTATGATGCGCCTGTGCTATGCGTTCCATGATGTGTATTTTATATGACGTATATGTATCTGTAAATATTCACATGGCCTCCCTAAGAGGGAATGACTGAAGAAATTGTGTGCCCCAAACACGCCACAGGGGAACAAGGGAGAGACAGGACTCGTGGCGACGGGGTGGCAACAAGCGTGAGTGCGTGCACACTCAGGGCTGTGTCCGCGTTTGCGTGTGACCTGCCAGCTGTCCCCTTGTGTGACACGAACCCGGGGGACGGCACCTTCCTTATCCTGTTCCTGCCTCCAGCCCAACACGTCAGCACAGCCCCGCTGTGAATGCCAACGCAAGGACCGGACGTCATGAGGCTGAGGGACAGCCACCCCCAGAGGGACAAAGACTGAGTCATTCCACTTCTCGGGGGGCCCCAGAGGGGTCGGATGCACAGACACAGAGGGGACAATAGTGCCCGGGGCTGGGCGTGGCAGGAGGTCTCGCCGTTTAGTACCGACTCTCAGTTTCCCGAGGGGAAAACCCCGTGCCGTGGATGAGGGTGACAGTGGGGTGACGTGAATGTCCCCAGTGCCACGGAACTGCACACAGACCAGTGTTCCCTGGGGTATGTGTTCTCGCATGCACTCACCACGCCAAACAGCCACCAAACTGAAGGTTATTCCACGCAGACGCCCGTATCGTTTCATTTGGCGTTTTCCTTCCTTTCACACGTGGTCCCTCTACACGAGGGATCAGAAACCGGTGCGAGGACGAGCCTAGAGTGTTTCTGTGAATAAAGTGTGACCAGCAAACGCCCACACCCAACCCCTGGTGTGTTTTCCGACACAGCTCTCGGAAGGAGCAGCATCCTCGTCCGCGCAGAAAAGCCCGAAATACGTCCCACCTGGCCCCTGGTACACACATCCCACCCTCTTCACGGCTGGTGTGGCGTTTCCAAAGCCTCCCCAGAAGGCACGGCGTGATTTTCTGAGTGTTCGGTAGTTGCTTTCGGGTTTTATTGACCATAGCAGAGATGACCCAGGTCCCCCTTTCTGGATGCGCTTCCTCGTCTCACGTACCAAATGAGCTCCTTTTCGGCTGCCACGGATGACGGGTCTCTCTCTTCCTTACAGGAACTAAAAAGCGGAGAGAACATGTTACCGCCGGAACGTGCTTGGTAAGGCGGGACTCGGTGCGGGGATGAATCTTCCATGTCGGCGTCCACGCGCCCTGCACGGGCCGTCTCAGAATGCGCCCGGCACAACGGGCCTTCCTCCATCGGCGGCTGATCGCGGGTCTCAGAACGGGGCGTGAGACTCACGATTCGTAGGAGTGCCCACGTGGCCCGTTATCTGGGGGTGTCCAGGGCGCCTTCAGAAGGAGCTCGGTATCCCCCCTTCCCCGTCCAAGCAGGCATGCAGGTCTGGGGGCTTCCGCGGTGGGGGGTGGCGTCCGGGCCCAGCTGGCCTCAAGCCCTCCTGTGACTTCTCCACGCTTTCCTCTCCCGTGCGGTGGCTGGGCACCTGCTGTATGCAAGTGGCCCATCAGGCCCCTTCATTGTAGGACCCTGGGCATTGGAGGACTGTCATCCCAGCGTGTCTGTGCAAACCCTGGGTCACAAATAGCAGAGTATCTGTTGTTTTCACCTGAAAAAAAAAAGAGAGATGGTGACGTCAGGGTCCCCTAAACCAGAGTCACCCACGTTCCGTGCACAGAGTCCCGTGGATGAGACAGAAAGTGGCGTCCAGCGTGGCATCCACAGCTTCTTTTTCAGGAGCTGGCTGGCGGTGGGCATCGCCATCCTGGGCTGCTGGCCCTCCGTCGCGGTCGGGAGCGATCTCGCCGGCTCCCGCCCCAACATCCTGCTCCTCATGGCAGACGACCTTGGCATTGGGGACATCGGCTGCTATGGCAATGACACGATCAGGCAAGCAGGAGAGAATTGCCCAGCAGTGGGCAGTGGGCGGTCTGGACGTGGGCAATTGCAACGTCTCATTCTGTACGCGGCACTTAGCATCCCCGATCCTGCCTGCGACATCCCTCCTCCAAACCACCTCACACAGTAGTTACCTTTCCATTTTTAAATGCGATGGCCATCGACACCCCCCCGCTGTGATGGACGATGTTCTTAAAGCCACCGTGACCTGTAAGCCAAAGGCCAAAGCTCTGTCCCTCCTGTGCCTCCATCCCTCCCGCCAGACACACCCAATTGTGCATGATTCCAGCACAGCCCAACAAAAATCTCTAATTCAGACAGAGAAGCGAGCTCCCGTTCCCCTCAGCACGTGACACGCCCCTCTGGCACTGTCCCCTCGGCCACCGTCTAACTGTCCTTGGAGACCGCCACGAAGCTGCTGTGACTCCCACCCTCCCATGCCACTCCCCTGTGTCTGACCCACAAGGTGATAGACTTCTACCACCAACACCGTGAGTCCCAGGTCAGAAGGACCCTGCCTTCTGGGTTCCCCAAGGGTGCCTGTTTCAGTCACAGAAACTTAGTACACAACCTTGGATCAAGTCAACGTGGTTCTTTTGTTTTTGAATTTTTTCATCATTTTGTGTGTTTTTTTTAATGCCCACTCAAGGGCATGCTGAGAGGGGATGGGAGGGAGAGAAATAGCGGCGTGAGAGAGCCACATCGATCGGTTGCCTCCCGTACGCCAGGGGACCAAACGCCCAACGCAGGCACTCACTCTCACCGAGAGTGAACCCATGCCCTGTCTGTTTACGACACGGTGTTCAACCCCCTGGACCTCCCAGCCAGGACGACTCCCTCAGTTTCTTCGATGCTTTAGCCGACAAAGAAAGTTCTTGCCGCAGCCTCTGGTCATTCCTAGGAACACCTGGGTGAACCCAGCAATGACCGGCAGGCGCGTTTACGAGAAAAGCTGGGTCCTCGTTGGTGAAACAATAAAAGGAGTCGTGTTTTTCTCCGCAGGACGCCCAACATCGACCGCCTCGCCGAGGAAGGCGTGCGGCTCACCCAGCACCTGGCCGCCGCCTCCGTCTGCACCCCGAGCCGAGCTGCCTTCCTCACGGGCAGGTACCCTCTCCGATCAGGTTGGTCCCCTCTCGGTAACTTCCAGGCACCCCTAGTTCCATTATTAAAGCGTGGATCCTCCAGGACGGTGGCACAGAAGGGTCCTAGCCCCCGTGTTTTCTGTAATCCTCACGGAAAGATGTATTTTACTGATTTGAGAGAGAGAGGAAAGGGGAGAGAGAGAGAGGCACAGATGGGGCAGAGACACAGAAGGAGAGAGAGACAAAGAGAAAGAGAGACAGAGAGAGAGAAGGAGAGAGAAGCATCGATGTGAGAAAGAAATATCCATCGGCTGCCTTCTACACACACCCCAACTGGGGATCAAACCCACAACCCAGGTATGTGCCCTGACCGGGGATCAAACCAGTGACTCTTTTTGGCGTACGGGATGACGCTCCAATCAACCGAGCCCCCCCGGCCAAGGCCATTGGTTGATTCTTGTGTGTGCCCAAACCCACAACCTTCACATATCAAGACGCTGCTGTAACTTACCGAGCCACCTGGCCAAGGCAAGTGTCCCCTACTTTTATCATGATATTTTTGTGAAGATTTTGTTTATTTATTTTTAGAGAGAGGGGAAGGGAAGGACAAAGAGAGGGAGAGAAACATCCATGTGTGACTGCTTCTTGTGCGCCCCCTACTGGGGACCTGGCCCGCAACCCAGGCAGGTGCCCTGCCTGGGAATCGAACCGGCGACCCTTTGGTTCGCAGGCCCAAGCTCACTGCACTGAGCCACACCGGGCAGGGCGTCATGATATTTAACTGACTACTTTATAGAGCTCCATAGCTGACGAGGGACATAGGCAGGGACTGGCCCATTTGGTGGCTTCCTGAGCTGTGGGGGACCCAATAGGGAAGGAGGTGACAAACGTCTTCTGTGAAGGGCTAGATAGCAAATACTGTTGGTTTTCAGGGCTGTGAGGACTCAGCCCTGTTGCAGGGTGAAAGCATGCCTGGACATAATGGAACACCGGTGGGTGACACCAGTGGGTGTGGCTGTCTCCCAGGGAGACTTTCTTTGTGAACGCTGAAATGCGAACCTCATCTCATTCCACACGTGACGAAATACACTTCTAGTGTTTAAATCCTTCCCGATCCCTTGGGCATGCACGACCTTGTCAACGCATTAGAATCACTTGAGGGGATCTCCCAACCATTCCAAACCACGAATCCCACGCCAGGCCAGCTACTCGATAAAATCACCACCTCTATCTAGAGTGATAAGCCCGTGTCAGAATACTCGGAAGTCCCCGAATGATTCCAATGTGCAGACGCGTCTGGAAACCACCAGAGAGTGGTATCAAGATGTGGATGAAATCATAAAACCATTTTTAAGTCTTTCTTTTTGACTTCATTCTCTTATTATATATAACCTTCACCTACCACTCAACTAAGTGTTCTCACCAACGTTTCCAATTCATTGACCGTTTTATTGGCTGCGGAAAATATGGTCCAGCACGAAGGCAGAAGGTCATTTCCAATCTAGTTTGGACTCCCGGAGATTTTCACCAAATATTCTGCGTGCGAAACTAACAGTCATGATTAAAAACTGCCCACCAAGAAACGCTTGCGTAAAGAAGATGTGGCACCTATGGGTGTCGGAATATATTTCAGCGACAAAGAGAATGCAGTCTGACCAGCTGGGACAACATAGATAGACCTGGAGGGTATTATCCTCAGTCAACAAACAGAGAAAGGCAAATATCATGGGATTCCACTCACCTGTGGAATCGAAAGAACAATATTGACAAGCACACAAAAGAGAAACAGACTCCACACACAGAGTACAGGCTGATTGTCGCCGGAGGCGAGGGGTGTGGGGAGGGCTGGCTGGAAAAGGTGAAGGGATTGAGGAGGACAGATTGCTTGTCACGGACCTGTTGTGGGGACGTAAGTCCCAGAGAACAGAGGTCACCCTATCGTCCTGTGTGCGGTGGCAGGTGGGTCCTGGAAACATCAGGGAGGTCCCTTTGCCAGTTGTATATAACATACGTGTACCCATTATACTCTCCACCTGAACCTAGTCTAAGGTTGAATGTCACCAGTCGTGGGGGTAGAGAAAATGAGTTTCTAAGGGTAAAAACTGAAATGACAAGATAATAAGCAGTGCTTGGCTGTGACCTTTCTCTCCCAAAGGCATGGTGTCCAGCGAGGGCAGGCGCGTTCTGCTGTGGGCCGCGGTCTCCGGAGGCCTTCCGCCCAACGAGACGACTTTCGCGAAGATATTACAAGATCAAGGCTATGCCACCGGACTGATAGGTGTGTTCCGTCGCAAGCGTACACGACGTTACTTGTGCATGGAGAGTGTATTTAAGCAAAGGGCCTGGAAGGGAGTGAGGGGGCTTCTCCCATCGGACAGAAAGTTTCATGCGGGCAGCGTCAAGGCTGCTGGGTGTCGAGGGCATGTGGAGAAAACAGCAGCCCGGTGGGGAGTGCCAATTGGCTGGCTCACCGTCATCCCACACATTCCCTGTTTTTCTAATTTTCCCCATTTCCCAGCTACTTACGTAATGCTGTTTTCTGAATAGAAGAAATGTGACTGCTACGTTCTTCTTTCTCTACTTCCATAAATACCATTCTTATCTTTTATTTTAGGATCTTATTTATTTATTTTTAGAGGAGAAAGAGGGAGAGAAACATCAAGGTGTGGTTGCCTCTCGAGCGCCCCCTGCTGGGGACCTGGCCCGCAACCCAGGCATGTGCCCTGACTGGGAATCGAACCGGCGACCCTTTGGCTCGCAGGCCCAAGCTCAATCCACTGAGCCACACCAGCCAGGACCCATTCTTATCTCTTGATAGGTCAACAAACCGTGTCACATATGCAATGAAAATAAACTTAAGGACCACAGGCACGCCCCACCCCATGCCTCACCTTGTGGTCACCCCGATATCCTTTTCGCCTTTCAGGAAAATGGCACCTGGGCCTCAACTGCGCGTCCTCCCGGGATCACTGCCACCACCCACTCAACCACGGGTTCGACCACTTCTACGGGATGCCGTTTTCCATGATGGCGGATTGTGCCCACTGGGTCCTATCGGAGAAGCGGGCGGCGGTGCAGCGCAAACTGAACTTCTGTGTGCTGTTGGTGGCCCTCGTTGCCCTCACGCTCACAGCGGGGAAGTACCTCGGCCTCTTCCCCGTCCCCTGGACGCTGGCTATCTGCTCCGCCGTGGTGGCCACCTTGCTCTTCACGACCTCTTACTTCCTCGGCATGCTGATCATGCACGCAGACTGCTTTGTGATGAGGAACCACAGCATCACCGAGCAGCCCATGAACCTGTCCAGGGTGACGTCTGTCTTTCTGCAGGAGGTGGCGTCATTTGTGGACAGGTGAGCGCCAGAGGGTCCGCTTCATCTCGGTGGTCCGTTTCGTGACGAAAACGCGTTCCGAGGTCTTCTTCCGCCCTGGGTATTCGGCCGGTGAAATGGTGTGGGGCCCAGGGAGGCGTTTTGGTTCACGCGAGCCATGGGTGACGCTGCCTTCAGCTGAAGTCGGTGGCGTCCTTGCAAACAGGTGACGGTCCCTCTCCCTTTTCACTCAGGAAAGAATCCCATTCCGCTAGCCCCTCGTCACCTCGGGCCGTGTTGAACGGACATAACAAGATGAGTCTCCTCACCACTCTTGACAGAAAGTTCTAAATCTGTTTCAGCTCCATCACCAAGGCTTAAAGGGTTCTGAGGCTCACTTCAGGGTAGATTTCAATGTCCCTGATGCAGGGAGTATGTCAAAGCAACAGGGACCTGAGGACAAATCACTCCACAAAGGCAGGCAGTTCTATGCTTCCCAAGGGTGATCCAATAAAGCGGAACCAACTTGGGGCGATGCGGTTGTGATCATGTTCTGGAACATTCTCTGAGAGGTCTCGATGGAATTGCCTCCTGTGTGTGAGGTACAAAGCTGACAGTTAGCTTGCAAATTCAGACCCGTGAGTCTAACGTGCCCTGATTGAGACTGAGGTCTTCACCTTTGCGTCTACACTTTCAGAATTAGTGTTAACTTCTATGGAACAAGAATTAAAGTCTAGGAGAGACACAGACTAGATCATAAAGTTCAGATAGGGAGAAGGAAAAAGGAAACTCTGCCTACAAAAGGGAGAATCCAATAGAAATTAATAACCTATTATTTTTTTAAACATTTTATTTATTCATTTATAGAGAGAGGGGAAGGGAGAAAGAAAGAGAGGGAGGGGAACAACAAAGTGTGGTTGCCTCTCGTGCGCCCCCTACTGGGGACCTGGCCTGCAACCCCGGCATGTGTCCTGACTGGGAATCGAACTGGCAACTCTTTGATTCGCAGGCTGGTGCTCAGTCCACTGAGCCACAGCAGCCAGGCCCATAACCTATCATTTTTAACGTGTGCTCTTTCAGAACACCCTCACACCCTGAACTTCATCGAATATGCAATACCACTCACTCTGTGAGCTCAGGTCTGAGGTGGAAACACGTACAGCCGTGATCGAATGAGATAAACATCACATCCCAGAGTCACAACGGATGCTCTTCCTTTCTGTTGTCAGGAGGACGTTGCATTGAAATAACCATAATATTCGAGATGCGTAGCTCCAGTGTTGATGTTTCAGCAGACTTTGACAGGGAGAAGCCACCCCGTGAAAGACACTCAAACATCAGAACCGTCTCCCGTCTGCTGGGCTGAGTCGCTAAGACAGATATATGAGTCAGGACCACATCGTTTCAATGGCTCTTTGTCAGTCTCTGTTTTGCAAAAAAAGGAATGATCTCTGGTCCTGTCGTGTTCATTTGCAGAAACAAGCAAAGGCCTTTCCTTCTGTTTGTGTCCTTCCTGCACGCCCACACCCCTCTCGTCACTACTGAGGACTTCCTCGGGCGCAGTGTGCACGGGCTGTACGGCGACAACGTGGAGGAGATGGACTGGATGGTGGGTGAGTGCCTCTTTCCGGGGAAGATGTGCAGCCTCCTCATGCAGCAGCGGGGAGGGAGATCCAGGGTGAGGAGAGGAGGGTCAGGAAGGGTACAGACAAGACAAGGGCGTTGTGTTCTGAACTTGTGGACGGGTAAGGGTCTAAAGCATCACAAATCACGGCGTTTGCCGTTCTCTGTCTGACTCATCTCCCCATAATGCCCTGGAGGTCCCTCCATGCTGTCGAATTCGGCTGCCTTGTCTTCCTTTTCACGGCTGAGTAATAGTCCATTGTGTGGATACAGCAAATCTTCTTCATTCTGTTATCCACTGATGGACCCTTAGGTGGCCCGACGGCTCGGGTGTCGTGAACGAGATGGCAATGAATGTGGGGGTGAAGGCATCTTTTGTGTGATGTTAAAGAACTGAGACCCGTCACTGAACGAGATGTTTCACCAAAGAACATACCTGTTGATTCCATAATCAGCCTTCTTCCTAGACTTTCCTGGCCCCTGTCTTTTTGGCTTGTCATCTTCTTTTGTCTCAACTTTAGGTTTGGATCCTTTCTGTCCTCTGGAGCATATATTCTTGTAGCATGCCTAGAAGTTCCTAGACTCAGAATGGGGACTAGAGAGAGAGGTGTCGATCTTAAATCAACGATGCGTAGAATAGCACAGCTGTACTTCCCCTCGCTGCCATGATGCTTTAGCGCGAAAGACTCATTTGGGGGAGGTCCAAAAGGCAAATAATTTGAGTAAGATAGTCTCCTGTTTGGCCCGGCTCAAACGCACCAACTCTTGGCAGGGCGGATCCTTCACACTTTGGATACAGAAGGTCTGGCCAACAACACTCTCGTTTATTTTACATCGGATCACGGGGGATCCTTGGAGGCTCAACTGGGAAGCCACCAGTATGGGGGCTGGAACGGGATCTACAAAGGTAATGCTGATAGATAACCCCCCATCCTCGTCTGCAGTCTTTGCTGCAATCCCCAACCCTTCCTCAGCCATGGGGCTATGTACCTTAAGACACACAACAAATACTAGTAAGAACTTTGCATCGCTGTTGTGGGCAGAAGTGACAGCCGGCCCTCTTCAGATCTGATTCTCTATTTGCACTGTGCACTGGTGTTTAAGTCCGTTCTCAGAATTGGACAGCCACCACACTACTTAATTACTGAATATTTTCATCGCCTTAGAAACAAATTCAGGTGCTTGTTTGTTATTATTCCTCGTTTTCCCTGGTGCCCAGCTCTGCCAACTTAGTAGTTGAAATAACTCTAGATAGAAAGATAACTTAGTAGATAACTTAGTAGATACAAATAACGCTCTGTTTTCCCATTCTAAACATTTTATGTAAATGAAATTATTCAGTGTATTGTCCTTTGCAGCTGACTGGTTTTACTCAGCATAATGTTTCCTAGGTCCATCCACATTGCATCGTGCATTTCACTTATGTTCCTTTTTCATGGCCAAGTAATATTCCGTTGTACAAATAGACCACAATGTGTGTGTCCATCCACCTGCTAATAGACTCAGATTTGAATTTCGTGTCTGGGTAATGCGTTCAGGAGGTATGGACATGCATGGTGGCCATATTACACTGAAATTCAGAATCTATTGATTATAAAGACAACATTATTGGGTGGGGAATTGTTTGCTGTTCATGGCTGACGTGGATCGACAGGCAGAATAGGAAACCTATAGAATCTAATGGCTGCCGGGCAGCAAGTTCATCAGAGAGACACAGAGAGAGACAGAGAGTGAGAGAGCATTAGTGTAAAGACCAGCCGAAAGGTTCAATCACGCAGAGTAAGTGGCCACGTCTGATTTCAACCACACGCTTTTCTCTTCCTCTGTGACCACAGGCGGCAAAGGCATGGCAGGCTGGGAAGGAGGGATCCGGGTGCCCGGGATCTTCCGCTGGTCCGGCGTGCTGCCCGCCGGCCGGGTGATCTCTGAGCCCACGAGCCTCATGGACGTCTTCCCCACCGTGGTCCGGCTGGGGGGCGGCGAGGTGCCCCGGGACAGGTATGCAGCCGCCCGAGGAAATCACTTCACTCTTGCCTGGACATGACATCGGTGTGCAGTGTGGCTTGTGTGGGCAGGGGGTCAAGTATCGTGTGAAGTCAGCGCCTGGGGAGAGAGGGGCCGGGCCTCTCTCTTTCTGTGCCTCGTGTCCCCTTCATTTTACACAAAAAACACTCTTCTTGTCTTCTCTTGGCTGTGAAGTGGTGCCCATTTTGTTCTGAGGGCCATTGCCCAGGAAAAACTTAACAAACCACCAGAGGGAAGTAGTTTCAACTCAGTGTAGTACAGAAATTTTAGGTGATTTCAATTTTTCTTGTCTTAAAAGGTGCAGAAAATTTGCCCTGGCTGGTGTAGCTCAGTGGACTGAACACCAGCCTGCAAACCAAAGGGTCGCCAGTTCAGTTCCCAGTCAAGGTTGCAAGCCAGATGGGGAGACCCCCAGTAGGGGGCGCATGAGAGGCAACCACACATGGATGTCTCTCTCCCTCTCTTTCTCCTTCTCTTCCCCTCTCTCTAAAAATAAATAAGTAAACTATTTTTTTTAATGTATAGAAAATTTCAGGGAGAAATAGTGAGGCAATAAAATTATTTCATAACTTTAGCAGCCTACAGATGAGTCCATAATAAAAGCATGCAATAAGTATATAATAGACATTATTATATATTATTTCTATATGCTTATATATTATTATTTATGTATATCACACGCAAATATTTTAAATATATAATATATATTATATATAAATATAATATATATTTAAAATTATATATTTATATAAATAACATGTAAAATTGTACATTGCATATTATATAAATCATATAAAATATATAATAATTAATTTGTAAATGTATGAATCACATTTATTTATATAAATACATAATATAAATATTATATTTAATATTATGAATATTATATATTTTTAAATCTTTGTGCACAAATATTAATGGCTTATTCAGGGGGGCAAAATAGGTTTGTGGTTGTGAGTACATGAAACAGAGTTTATTCTGCTGTTATATTTGATTATTGTAATTTTTTTATATGAACAACTGCAAACCTACTTTTGTGCACTGCTGTAAGAGGCAACTAGCTTTGGGTTTTTTGGTTTGTTTTTACGAAATTCGATCTTGGCCCTCTCCTGCCTGGCGTAGTGACCTCCTCGGTAAAATCCGCTGGGATTGGAACTTCTTCCGACAGGGCGGATGCTTCCAGTACATCTCCGCGCGCACCGCTCAGCGGCTCTGCGGGCCTGGCTCCCCGTCATAGGCGGGTGTCCAGCATTCCAGAATAAACAAGGCTGAGCTCCGTGTGAGTTCTGTCTGTGCTTGTGCACCTGAGGTATCATGCGTGCAAATCCCGCGTGTGTGGGAACGCGCAGACAGAGGGGGCTGTGTCAGAGTGTCCACGGGTTCCCACCGGAGAGCTTGCACAGTTCCGCGGAAGACCTCAGACCCTCACTTCACATTCTGTTGTTTGCTCGCATGGGATGTCGTGTCTCTAGTTACTGGGTTGTCTCTCTCTCTTTTTTTAATTGGCAGTCAATTTTAAAATATATTGATAGAATTTTATGTGTTTTAAAAAGGAAAAATGTGTGTCATACATATTGCAAATGTGTTTCACTAGAAAAGAAATTCAGCCACATACCACTGATACCTAATAAGCATACACATGTGTGTGTTTAGAAAGAGACATATTTGCATGGGAAATTATATATATACACACATTTTTATTATAAGTCATATGCATAAATATATGAGGAAAGAATATAAATATAGGTGATGGAATATTGTATATAAGAATATTACATAACACATAACATGTTAAGTGTGTATTAATATATAATATTAATCCAGTGTGATATAATATATTTATATATCAATTAATATTATATATATGTATACAGTTTTATTTCATTGTTTCTGTCCAAGTCTACTTAGGGTCCTAAATTCTCTAACTTGACCAAGACCATTTAATATTATTTGAGTGAAAGACGCATTTGATGGCTTTTCATGGTGCTTGTAAAAATTAATTATCTGCATGATTCATGACTGAGTTTTGAGAAGCAGATCGTAAACACTTCTCAAACCCATGTAAGCAACATTAACTAGCACCTGTGTTCCATACAGGCATCGGATGACGTTCCCCCCGGCGTGGAGAGTGGGTGGCCTCGTGCCCTGAGCAAATCATTTTTAGTAAACATTTGGCACGTAGGGGGTCATTCGTCAAGTCACAAAACACGGAGACAGGTTTTCCATCCTGCAGCGAGGGGCCGCGTCAGTGAGCAGGAAAAGGTGCAGGCCTGTGGCTGTTTGTGAACACCAGTGGGTCTGACTCCTCCCCTGAGAGGGGTGACGGAGGGGGACCGGCCCCCACGGGGTGGACCCGGCCCTTGGACCCTGGACCACACCGTGGGGGAAGAAGGAAAGCAGGACTTGAGAGCAGAGGGCCACGCAGAGAACAACATGCTTCTGAGTCTTGTAGAAACACTCAACTATTCCAAGGATGACTTCAAACCCAAATCAGCGTCCAAGAACAAAAGGTTGCCCAAAGACACAGTGGCTGATTTTTGGATCGGCTGTGAGGTCACATGGACAATAACCCCCCGGAGCGAGCTGCTTCATGAGCGGTTTTTAGGCCGAGGTGGCGTCGGCAGGGGGTGGACGCCTTGGCCGCCCGGAGGTGATGCTGCTGGGTCCCTGAGTCCCTGTCCTGCTTCCCGCAGGGTGATCGACGGCCAAGACCTGCTGCCACTCCTGCTGGGCACCACCCGGCACTCAGACCACGAGTTCCTGCTGCATTACTGCGACGCCTTCCTGCACGCCGCGCGCTGGCACCAGCGGGACCGTGAGTAGGCTGTGGGACAGCCTCGTCTTGCCTTCTGTCCTCAGCCGTCCCCTTCCTCACGTCTGTCCTTCTCCACCTGCTCCTTCGAAGGATTGTCCTCCTCTTCCCGGCGACACACACTTCCAGCAATTCCTTCTCCGAAGGCGGTCCGTGACCCAGGGCTGACCCATGCACTAGGGGATTTTGTATACACGCTCACACACTTGCACATGCATGCACTCACACGCCCACACATATGTGCGTGTCTGTCTCTAAACTCGCCCGTCTGTTCTTCCCACCTAAGTGGCTGTTCGTGAGTCGTATGCAGCTCATCTTTGCGGGAACAATTATAACGTTGAAACCTAAGCAGCAATGTGCTCACCCAGTACTTTTCGCGATGCAGAATGTTCTGGGCTCTTGGGACCCATGATCCTTTCCCAAGAACTGTAAAATTATTGGCAAGTTTTTTAAAAATCGTATGAGGATATGCTTGGCGGTTGCCCGCAATGCATCATTGAACGTGGGGGGAACGGGTATCTTTCCAAGATCAACTTTTCCCTGCGGGAGGCAGGTTACATTTCTCCAGTTATTATTCAGAAAGTATCCATTTCCCGGGGAGTTTATTCTCTTACCCACGAATGTCACTGTGGGTTTTATCATCACACTCTTTCTGCCTCCACTGTCCACCTAACAGGACTTGACAAACATTTCCAGCTTTTAGGGATCATTTTTAAAATATCCAGCTCTGGGATTGACTTACCAACCATATTTATTTTTAAAGATTTTATTTATTTGTTTATTTTAGAGGCAGGGGAAGGGAAGGAGAAAGAGGGAAATATCCATGAGAGAGAAAAACATTGATCATTGATTGGGTGGGTCTTGTATGTGCCCCGACTGGGGATCGAACCCACAGCCCAGGCATGTGCCCTGACTGGGGATCGAACTCACTACCTTCTGCTTTGGATGGCCCGACCCACTGAGCCACACAGGGCCCAGATTTTTTTTTTTAATGTTGTAAATGGTTAATTTCTGTGTCTGAAAACCAAGTCTCACCTCTTTGAGACTTCTTCTTTTTTCTTTATTTTTATTGGCCTGTCAGTCTGCCTTTCCCGGACACTGCCTCTTTTCAATAGGATTTATTTGACAGACTTGGTTTTATTGAGTCTTTTCTTTTTGCAGGGTTTGGGGAGGTCTCTGTCCCCCTTGCTGTTGAACCCACATTTCTTCCTTCCGTCTTTCCTCCCTGCCTTCTTTCCATCCTCAAAAGGATTCTCAAAACATTTCCGTTAGTCGGAACCAAGGCACTAAGACTCTCCCTTGGAATCTCCCTCAATGATTATTCTTTTATCGCCCTCCTTTCCATCCATCCTCTTCAGTAGTATTATAATTGTTACTGCTACATCTTTAAAATCACATATGATAACCTCCTTTTGTAGCGTTTTCTAACAACTTTCACTCAGTTGAGTAATATTCCACCCACGATTCAATAATTCAGTGTACATTTTTTTAATGCTTCACGGCACAGATAACTGGGGTCATTGTTTGCTCTCTTTTTTCCTCACTCTTTGCTTCCCCATTACCGACCTCCCATGCCTTGCTCATTGGCCAAAATATGAAATGTTTTTCAAGGTAGGTATATGAGGATGGGATTCCCACAGCCCTGCCTGGCCTTCCCGGGCCCCCTCTCTATTCTGCATTTATTGACCACTTCCTGCCCTGCAGGAAGCCTTCCCCACACTGCCCAGTGACCACTGGTCAGACCAAGCCCAAACCCCTCCTGGGAGAGGCACCAGCCCCTCCGCACCTCCGAGAATCAGCACGGACCAGGAAGCCCTGAGTCATCTGCAGACTCCAGCCGAACTGAGCTCTGTGGTTCCTGCACAGACAGACAGAGACAGACAGAGCCAGGTCCTGCTTAGGGGGCTCTGTCCCAGCTGTCCTGTGTCTGAACACAGTTAGGGCGCTGAGTCACCAGATCACCTGCTCATGGTCAAAGTCCCCTGGAGTTTAGGAGGGAATGACAGGGGTACCAGGTGTGGGCATGTTCTGCCAAGAACACACCGGGGATCCTTTATCCTGAGCGTTCTAACCTCTCTTTGCCCGTTGGCTGGAATCCCAGGGTGGGGTGGGGGTGTCTCAGGGCAGCATCCTTACAACACCTTCCATATGTTCATGCATCAAAATGTGTGTACAGAGGGGTCAGGATCACTTTCACAGCCTTTCTTTTTACAGAGCGCTGTGGCAGAGGGACCGGAGTGGGACCGCTCTGCCCTGGGAGGGTCTGGAATGTCTGAATCATTCACTCCGCTTGGTTGGGGAACGAAAAAACTTCTGATTCATTAGCTGCCTGTAAACTCCTCTACTTGTTTGACCTTGTGAAGCTCTTCTGTCTCAGCTTCCCTTCTCCCACGTATCACAGCATTTCCCCAGCTTCTCCCTGTCCTGCCTCCGTGGCTGGATAGGCAGGAAGTACGCGCCTGCTAGCCTGAGCGTGTCTCTCGGTTGCCCACACCTGCTCCGTGTGTGGGGACCTCTCGTCTCCCTCTGAGGTCCCCATGGCAGTCTTGCTCTTGAAGCTGTGGGTGCCCTCTGACCTGCCGGAGGTTGGGACACCAGCATCCTTCTCTGTGCCTGCGCATGCAGGGGTGGAAAGGATGCCGCGGGGAGCCTGCGGGGGGCCTCCCTCCCAAAGCAGCAGATGCTCCATAACACAGGCTGAGGGGTTGCTCTCCAGGCGGGTGTGGGGCATCTTAGTCTGTCCTCGAATTCCTTCCGAGACAGCTCCGGGGTGAGCCAGGTCTGCGGGCAGCAGGTGGTTGGGGTGTACCAACCCCCTACCCGCCTTTGCCTGTCGCCCTCCTTCCATCTCTTCTCACTGCCTTCCTAGCTACACAGCATCTTGAAAAAATTTCATTCAAGATACCGGTTGATATTTCAAGCCTCTGAGCGCTCACAGATGAAACTTCCTACCAGAGAAGCTCTTTGAAAACAGCTCGATTGGCCTGTAATTCAGGGGGCTCCATCCTGGGGGCCTCATCTAACCCAGCTCCCAAGTTGGGGGTCAGGGCTGTGATCTACATTTTCGGAAGGGGTGGACACAAACACCTAATCCTCAACATTCACGTACCACGTCCAAGTGTCCATCTCCCCACTGTTGTGTTACCATCACCACCAACTGCTTCTAGAATATTCTCGTCCAAAAAGGAAAGGCCATCCTCACAAGCAGTCCCTCCTCACTCTCCTCCCCCCAGCTCCTGGCAACCACCAACCCCCTGTCTGTCCCTGTGGATTGGCCTGCTCTGGGTGGTCTTATAAATAGAATAAGACCCCATGGGACCATGTGTGTCTGGCATCTCTCACAGAGATTCCTGCTGTCCAGGTGCCTCCACACTACAGCTTGAGTCAGAGCCTTGTTCCTCTTCATGGCTGTGTAATATTCCATGGCGTGGCTGGATCCGTTCTGTTCTCCAGCCAGTCTCTGATGGAGAGTCACAGCATTTTGTCCACCTGGCCACTGCGGCCCAGCACCGTACCCCATTTTTCTGCAACACCCTCTGCCATTCCTGTCTTTGTCCAGGTGGAGCCGTCTGGAAGGTCCACTACCTGACTCCGGTCTTCCACCCCGACGGCGCCGGAGCCTGCTACGGCAAAGTGGTGTGCCCATGCTCTGGGGACGGGGTGGCCCGCCACGACCCACCTCTGCTGTTCGATCTCTCGAGAGACCCCTCGGAGGCCCACGCCCTCACGCCGGACACGGAGCCCGCGTTCCATGAGGTGATGGAGCAAGTGGCTCAGGCCGTGGAGGACCACCGGCGGACGCTCAGTCCCGTGTCTCTGCAGCTGGACACGCCCGGCAACCTCTGGAGTCCGTGGCTGCAGCCGTGCTGCGGGGCGTTCCCGCTGTGCTGGTGTGACCGGGAAGGGGATGGGGACGCACAGACACCGCCCGACCGGGACCTCTGAGTTGCTGCGCCTCGATTTCTCCGTCGGGGACAGAACAAAATGTCCCCGGGGCGTTCAGTCCCGTGTTTTCTATGGGGCTGAACAGGAGGGCCAACGCTAACAAGAGACGAGACCAACTTCTACTAAATAATATGCACCCTGGGGAGCTGTCCACCCACACAATGACCAGCAAAGTCCCTCCTGCTGAAGTTTCTGGACAAAGGACGCTGGCCCTCCCCCACGGAAGGCCTGTGTCATCCCCACGCAGAGCTCAAGTCCCAAACCAACACATTTCTTTGTCACACAGATGTGTAGACCCCAAGGGTGACAAGGGGGTGCATTAAAGAGCGTGGGTTTATCATTTCAGCAGGGCTGAGGACGTCGTGGTTTTCAGGCTGGAACTGTTTCCCGGGGATGTTCTCTGGCGAGCAGACGCCCGGGTTAGTCAGGAAGCCCAGCGTTCGGAAAGTGTGCTGGATCCTCAAGGTCGGTCTTGTGTCTGCGTCGGTAGGTCGCCGCACGCTGTCTCACACTGGCTTTGCAGTGGAGGCGCCTGGCGCAAGATAGTGGCCAGAGGGGAGAGCAGAGCGCCCAGCCACCCAACCACCTGCCTCTGCACTCACACACGCCACCCCTGCACATCCCAACCTACACCGGTCAGCACGGGCTGCGTAACAAAGGACCCCAGACTGGGCGCCGTACACAACAGACAGTTCTTCCTCCCCATCCTGGAGGCTGGAGGCTGAGACCCAGGGGTGGGCAGGGCTGGCTCCCCCTGAGGCCTCCCTCCTGGGCATGTGGATGACCTCCTTCCCCCTGGGTCCTCACACGGGTGTCCCTCTGGGTGTGTCTGTGTCCCCAGCTCCTCTTCTTATAGGGACCCCAGTCCTGTGGGATCAGGGCCACCCTAGGGACCCCATTTTATCTTAATCCCCTCTTTAAACACCCATCTCCAAATCCAGCCCCGTTTTGAGATCCCAGGGGTGACTCCTCCATGTCAACTTGGGGAACACCAGCACCTAACACCTTCTCTGCTGGCGTGTGCGTTGCTGTGTCATCACTTCTTTCTGTCCCCAGATGCAAGAAGCAGTTACACCTCGTACGTAGCTCTTCAATCCCAGGCTGGGAGAAGGTGCCCCACCCTCGAGCAGCCTCCCCTCAAACCACCCAGCCCCAGCGGGCTGACAGACAAACCCCAGGCTCCCGGAAACCAGGCGCTCAGCGCTGCCAGCGAGAGCCACCTGGGCCTCTGGCTAATTCTACCTAGAGTGGATTGCTCTTTGGGGTAGACAGACACGATGGTCCGGCAAGCAGCCTAGTACCCCAGCTCCGTGCCCAGCACTAGGTATCGGACACGGAGCCAGCCCTTTTTGTCACCTCTGGCCTGTCCAGCATCAGCTGTGCCCTGTCACTGAGCTCTCCAGACCCATCTCCGCCTCTGGAGTCCCTACGTCCTTAAAGTGAATCCAGACCCACAGGATGCAAATCATCCTTCCTCCCCCATCCTCACAACACCCCCCAAACAGAACTTCCGGGGGTTCCAGTTCCTGCCACCCCCTCTCTGCTTGCCATTGCTAAACCCTCGTGACAACCCCAAGTGTCCCCAAGCTCCCCTCTCTGACCCCTTCTGATGTAGAATTTCACTCAGTCCCCGCCAACCTCCATTCCCAGCTGCATCAGACTCCCAGCCTCCTGCACCCTCCTTCTGAGCCTCAGTTCTTTCTCCATCAGTGTGGTATTTGCCAAAAAAAAGAAACCCCAGCCGGGAAGTCCCACACGGATGAGAGCGCCTGATAACAGAGGACAGAGAGGCAATCAAGCATGCCCGAGAGTGAATGCTGCCACACACACTGTCACCCCAATAACCCTAGGTGAACTCAACCTGCGAGCCAAGAGGCAAAGCTCTTTTCTCCCAACAGAATCTCTGGCCCCGATTCCGGACATTCCAGTGCCGTGGATTTAGGACGCACGCCAGACTTTGCTTTTACAATAAACCCTCCCAGGGTACTTAGGGCGGCTGAGCCCCCTCCTCCCTCCGCCCCCGCCCCACACTTTCGGGAAACACGGATACTCGAATCCAACACTGAGTGGGAAAGGTAAAAAAAAACCTCAGCTCATAGACGCCAGGACCTGAATTAAGGCCCTAGGCAGACCCCCGGTGGGCGACGGTCCAACTGGGCTAGATGACATTGAACACACAGACATACACATTCTCCCCTTGGTCACAGAGTAGAAATCGGGTAGCCAGGACCTGGGGAAGTGAATTTGCATCCTGGGTGCTTGATTTCACCGGGAAACTTCTAATACCTTTCCTTAGATGGAGACAAGGGGGGCTCCGTCCTCAGGGCCGAGGTGTGGGGCGGTGGGTAGTCACCGTGCCCAAGCCCAGCCTGAATTGTTCAGCTCCTCCTTCGCCCCAGACCCCCGGGGTGACCGCGGGAACCCCGGCAGGACCCGGGAAAACCTGTTTCAAAGATTAGTTGCCCGAGAGGCCCAGGAGGAGATTAAGCAGATTAGGGAGGCAGGGGTCACACCCCGCAGATTTTAAAGCTCCGGGGGCGGGACTCGGGCGCAGAGGGCTCCGGGCAAGGTCCAGAGCGTCTGGATCGGGCTCCACCACGGGACGGATGGTGCAGAGAGGACGCGCCACAGCCGCCGCCAGGTGCGCGGGACCCCGGGACGCAGCCCCCGCTGGGGCCTGGAGCTGGGGGCGCGGGGTGGAGGGGAGTCCATGGTGAGCGTGGGTCCCCGGGAAAAGCAGCTGTGTTTGTGCCTAAAAGTCGTAAGACACAACTAGTGGCCCGTTTTGACCCGCACCCGGCACAAAAAACGTAGGGCGGCGACAAGGCCCCGCCCCACGGGGTTAGGCGGAGAACTGGCAAAGCGGAGAAAGAGAACCGCCGGGCTGGGCCCTCCCCCACTTTCTAAGGCACGCCCTCGCGGCCCCCTCCTAGCGCCCCCGGAGTGCGCCCCAACAGCCGTTCCCCGCTCGCCGCCCCACAACAGTTAAGACGCACGCCGTCCCCCAGCCGCAGCCCAGGAGACTCCCCCAGACACCTGTCTGACCACGCCTCGTCCCGCCCCGAGCCCGCCCCCGTCCCGGTCCCTCCGGAGCTAGGCCCTCTCTCCCCGAGTCTCCGAATGGCTGTCGCACCCGGGCGCAATCCTGGAATTCGGACAGCACCGGAGGAACCCAGGTGCTCGGGGCCTCAGGACACGAAGGAGCTTACAGCCCAGACCCGGGAATCACGACCGGGGCCACACCGTCTCCTTGTCCCTCCGGGTTAGAGGGCGGGGAGAGCCCGGGATCCGCCCCGCGCGCTCCAAGTCCTTTTACGCAGGGGCGCCTAGCCCGCTCCGGGAGCGCGCGGTGACGCGCGTTTCAAACCCCACCCACCCCCCCGCCACCCCCGTAACTACGTAGTCCGAACAGCCGCGCGGTACCTCCCGGTCTTGTCTGGGGTGCTTTTAAACTCCCATTTATCGTTTTAATATGAAAGTGTCCCTCCGCCACGACCCTCCCGGGCAGCCTGCATCATGGCGCACCCGGAAACTCTGGGGACACCGGGCTTCTCCGCAGGGACAAAGGGAGGCGCCAGCCCTGAGCACGTGCGCTCACCCTCCTAACCCGCCCTGTACTGAGGCGAGTGCGGCGCAGTTACGCAGTGGCGGGGAGGAGCGGTCTGCATTCGAACACAAACCTTAGTTTGGCACAGCGGGCTTGTTCGAGTTCCCTGCGGGGCATGGCGTTCTGCAAGCAGTAACGACACAAGGAAGCCGACGGTCGATGCAATCCCTCGTTAAATCCCTTAAGTTAGTGGAGAAGCACTCGCCTGCCCCGCCAGCCGGTTTGAAAGGGTGCCTTTTCCTTCCGAAGGAGAGACGTTCACGCCGGCCGTTTGCGTTTCTCTCCAGGGCCTGCTGGCCGGCTCTGGTCACTGTATGCTTGCTTCTGAGGGCTTGCGAAGTCAAAACCGCCAATGCCTTGAAACCAAATATTCTACTGATAATGGCCGACGACCTTGGCATCGGGGATCTTGGTTGCTATGGGAACCGCACACTGAGGTACAACGTGCTGGTGGTCTTGGTGGAGTTTGCGGGGGCGCATCTGGCTGACGATGCTTTTAAAATCTGCCTGTAGAAAGTAGGAAATTCCTGAGCGTATCAGATCTCGACGCTGAAAAACATATTTTTCCAAAGGAAAATAGTACACCTTTCCAACAATATGGAACAGCGGTGGGAGCGGGTATGCTTCGTTTGGCTGCCTTAGCAACTGACACGCAGGGGGGTGCATTAAAACCACAAGAATTCGTCCACTGGGCTGGAACCGGGCCTCTGAGGTCCAGGTGGTCGGGAGGCTGGGCTCTCGCCACAGGCTCCAGGGAGAGTCCCTCCCGCCTCTTCCAGCTCCCTGCGCCCCAGGCGTCTCTGAGCTGGTGGCCAGTCCCTTCATCTCTGCCTCTGTCTCCACGTGGCTTCTCCTCTGGGTCTGCCATTTCTAAGGACACTGTCGTTGGACGCAGGGCCACCCTGACTCAGGACGGCCTCCTCTCAGATCCTCCACTCAATCCCATCCGCAAAGACCCCATTTCCAAGGAAGGCCCCTTCCAGATGCTTTCCAACGCAAGGACCTGCTGGAGCTGGGTGCCCCTCCCCTTCCTGGCAGTGACACGGGTGTGGTTTGCTCAGGACGCCCAACATCGACCGGCTGGCGGAGGAAGGCGTGAGGCTCACCCAGCACCTGGCGGCCGCCCCGCTCTGCACCCCGAGCCGGGCGGCCTTCCTGACGGGGAGACACTCTTTCAGATCAGGTGGGTGTCTCGGGTAATGACCAAAGAAAGACACAGCTGTGTCCACTCATTTTATTTTCTGTTTTTATTTTTTGAAGATTGTATTTATTGATTTTCAGAGAGAGGGGAAGGGAGAAAGAGGAGATTTATTTTGGTGGCTGAAACATTGATCAGTTCCCTGCCTTACGCACCCCTACAGGCACTGAACCCCCAACCCAGCCATGTGCCCTGACTAGGAATCGAACCCGCAACCTTTTGCTTTAAGGGATGATGCCCGACCAACTGATTTATTTGTTTATTTATTGTTTTTAACAATCACACCGGGATGGCTGAGATCCAAGGAAAAGGGCCAAAACCTAATCTGCCATCTATTGTCTTGTAATTCACCTAATGACTGTGTTTTGCGGAGTCGTGAGAAGTCTCGATACGTGGAAACTGAGAAGGCTGAAACTTCCGTGGTAGCTGACCGGGATGTTTTCCGTGGTTCAATATTTGCATCAAGCCCTGGTTGGGTGGCTCAGCTGGTTGGAGTGTCGTCCCGTACCCCAAAAGATCCTTACACTATGATGGATAGATGGATGGATGGATGATAGAAGGGTAGATAGTTAACACAGTAGATGTTGGATGGATGGGTGGATAGATTGATAAGTACATGGATGGATGGATAGATAAAAAGATGATGGATGGATGGATGGATGGATAGAGACGTACATAGATGACAGATGGATAGAGAGATAAATAGATAGATGGATGGATGGATGGATGGATGATAGATAGACAAACAGACTCAAGGTGGAGACTCGGAGTTTCCTCCTCAGCACTCCTGATTTCTGGGGCCAGGGGATTCCCTTGGAAGGTCTGCCCCATGCACCCCAGGGTGCTTCCACGCACAGCAGGGTATTCGTACCCCCTCCCCGAGCTGTGACAACCAACCACAACTCCAGACCCTGCGGAGTGTCCCCTGCAGGGCCGTGCACGCCCACCCCCAGTGCAGAGCGCCCACAGCTGCTGAGACACCTCTGTTCCACAGGCATGGATGCCACTGATGGGTACCGGGCCCTTCAGTGGAACGGGGGCTCGGGCGGACTCCCCCAGAACGAAACCACGTTTGCGAGAATCCTGCAGCGGGAAGGTTACGCCACGGGCCTCATAGGTACGCATGGTGCACTTGAACAACCCAAGGTTCTTCAAGGCCCGCGTGGTGCCCGAGTGGTGCCCCCGGTGACAAAGACCCCCTGTTCTTCCGAGGGGAAAGGGTCACGGGTCAGAACCAAAAGTTGCCGCCCGATCTGTCCAAATTCTCTCGGGGCGTTTCCAGCGCTGGGATTTCTCCTGGGCAAGGAGTTTTCCTTCAAAATCGTGGTGGATTGGCCTGTGTTTCTCCCAGGACTTACCAGTCTCCTTGTGTCCTGGCGTTCTCCTTCAAATTTTGTCATCCTCTTTCTCTGTCAGATTTCTTGTCACACTGCTCTCCAGTTTCAAACGTGGCTGCTTCTTACCTTAGTTTTCCCCGGAACGTCCACACTGAGCTGACAGAGGGCTGTGTTTCCGTCACACGACCTTACATGGACGTCTTTTCTGCTGAACTTTTTTGCTTCCCTCCTCAGGAAAATGGCACCAGGGTGTGAACTGTGCCACCCGCAGGGACCACTGCCACCACCCTCTCAGCCACGGCTTCGACCACTTCTACGGCATGCCCTTCACCCTGGTCAATGACTGCCAGCCAGGCCGGCCGCCCGAGGTGGACGCGGCCCTCAGAGCGAAACTGTGGCGGTACACCCAGTGGGTGGCCTGGGGGGTCCTGACGGTGGCCGCGGGCAGGGCCTGCGGGCTCGTCTCCGTCCCCTGGGGAGCCGTCCTGGCAGCGGCCAGCCTCCTCCTCCTCTTCTTCGCCTCCTGGTTCGCCAGCTTTGGGTTCGTGCGGCGATGGAACTGCATCCTGATGAGGGACCGCGACGTCACGGAACAGCCCATGGTTTTGGAAAGGACCACCAGTCTCCTGCTGAAGGAAGCCGTGTCCTACATCGAAAGGTAACGGAACCGCCCGCTTTTTTTTTGCTTGTTTTCAGTTAGACTTGAAATGTGAGTTTCAGGTGTATAACACAGTGGTTAGACTTTTATGTAACTTACAAAGTGGTCCCCCGATATTTCCAGTCCCTACTGGCCCCATAGACAGTTGTTACAATATTATTGACTATAGTCCCTGGGCTGGACTTTACATCCTGTGCCTATTCTGTTCCTGCCCGTCTGTGCTTCCCAATCCCTTCACCGTTTCCCCTCAACCCCCAACCCTCTCCCGTCTGGCAGCCATCAGCCTGTTCTCTGTATCTTGGGGTTTGTTTCCGTTTTGTTTGTTTAATTCTTTTCTTCTTTAGATTCCACACAGACGTGCAATCATATGGTATTTGTGTTGCTCTGTCGGCCTTCTTTCACCGAGCCTAATGCCACGTAGGTCTCCCCATGCTGTCTCAAAAGGTTAAGAATTCGTTCTTTTTCACGGCTGAGTAATATTCCATTGTACGAATGAACCACATCTTCTTTATTCTGCCATCTGTGGATGGGCACTTGTGTTGTTTCCAGATCATGGCGGTTGATTGTAAATAACGCCGCAGTGATGATAAGGGGGCATAAATCTTCTCGAATTAGCATTTCGAGTTTCCTCAGATAAACACCCAAAGGTAGAAGTGCCAGGCTATAAGGCAGTTCCATTTATAATTTTCTGAGGAAACTCCAGACTGCTTTCCACAGGGGCCGCCCCAGGCTGCATTGCCACCCACAGTGCACGAGAGTTCCCCTTTCTCCACTCCCTCCCCAGCCCTTGTTGTTGGCTGGTTTATGGATGACGGCCGTTCGGACGGGTGTGACGTGGTGTCTCCTGGTGGTTTCCACGTGCACTTTGCTGATGGTCAGGGGCGTTGAGCAGTTTTCCGTGCATCTGCCACATATCTTACCCACCATGTTGCAAAGACAAGAGGACTTCTCCGAGCACCCTCGTCTCTTTATCCTCTTTGGGATTTCGTGAGCCCGCCGTTGGTGCAGAGGGGCTGGAGACATTCCACCGTTCCTGTGGATGGGCTCCCCAAACCCCAGCCTCTGCTGTGACGTCACGGGCCCCCTAGCACTGAAACGGAGGCCGCCGTATGTGACGGTGGCGTATTTCTCCTTCCAGAAACAGACACAGGCCCTTCCTGCTGTTTGTGTCTCTGCTGCATGTGCACATCCCCCTGGTCTCCACCAAGGAGTTTCTCGGGACCAGTCAGCACGGCTTGTACGGCGACAACGTGGAAGAGATGGACTGGCTTGTGGGTAAGTCCCGGCACGGCGTGGCTCGCTCTGGGCCTCACCGGGATGGAATGCTCACCCACCAGCCACTGCACTGTGAGTCGGGGTGCCGTAGAGTCCCAGACGAGGAGGAGTAGTGAGAAACTTCTTCCACATCGTCCCTCGTGCGCTGCTTTGGTATTTGGGGGTTTCTTGGTCTCCTTTTGAGCAAAACTCCTCCTTCCGCAAAGTCCGTGCCGTAAAGCCAGCAAGAGAGACGATGGAATGTGAAGCCTCATGCCATCTTTCGGGATCATGGGCCAAAATCGGTTTCCTTCCACGGCCTCAAGAAGCCAAGGAGATTGCAGACGCTTAGCAAATTGTGGGCGTTAAAATCATCGCAATAAATGACACGGTTTAACCTCAAAATGAAAGGCTTTCGAAGTGGGGCAACCAGAACCCACGCAGGGTCCCCATGAGCAGACAAAGGGGTGGCAGCTATGAGGAAGGGGAGGGGACAGGGACACCCCCAGCAGGGAGGCGTGGCTGTGGGTGCAGATGCCAGGGCGTCGTGATGCTGATTCTCCACAGCGTGTTTCATGCTCAGTCCTGTGCTCCTCCGTCCAGGCGTCACCCCGTCTGCTTCCCCGTCACCTTTGCAGACAGCTCTTTGGGACACACGGTGGCTTTCGGCCCCGAGCAGAGGCCACTGTGTCCTGTTTCAACACCCACAGTTTGGAGGCATCCGACGTCCGAGGCAGCTCCTCGGGGCCGGTGGCTCTCGAGCTAAGCGGTGAGCCCCTGGGCCACGTAAAGAGGCAGATGACCTCAGCCTAAGGCACTGGCCCAAGGGATGTTGTACCAGACTCCGTTTTCAGAGCCGGAAATCTCGTGGTTTATAATCTGGACTTTCCGTGACATGAAAGCCCACGAGAGTCTCCATCGATGAAGAAGGCATTGTCTGGTTTGCAGAGAGCTCTGCCCTGATGCGTTTTGGCCACCAAATGCCAGCACCCACTGGTGCTCAGTGACCTGGCTTTCTCCTTGCGGACAGGAACCCCCCAAATCATGATTTCTCAGCCCATTTCCAGCTCGTCCATTCATAGCCACGCAGCCACAGTGCACTCAAAACACGCCTTTGGCCGCCTGTTGGTTCGATGCGTTTATTCTGTTTTCCGAGTTGTCCGGATCTTTGCAAGCAAGATCTCAGCCCCACTGCATCAGAACGAGGAGATTCATCTCCACACGTCACTGTCCTGTGATATCCCGGGGACCGTGCTCTGTTGAGGTGCCTTCCCAGCCAGTGGCGACTTTTACCGAAAGGGGGGGACTGTGCTCCGTTGACCGATGCTCTTTTATGTACCCATTTTTCATCAAGGTAAACTTCTCAGCGCGCTGGAAGAAAACGGCTTGACAGACAAGACGTTGGTGTACTTCACCTCGGATCACGGAGGGCACCTGGAAGCCAGGGACGAAGCCCTCGGTCAGCTGGGGGGCTGGAACGGCGTATACAGAGGTACGACCGAGGGGCGTGAGGGTTCGAGGACACGTGCGGTCAGGCAGCCGTGGGCAACGGTGGCAAAAGCCTCACAGTGAACACACCCGTACGGAAGCCTGTACTGATCGGGATCCTGATTAAAATTCCCCCTCCGTCCCATGCTCCCTTGAGTTTCCGTACCCGGAGTTCCCAAGGACTGTGAGGGCCTGGTGAACCATTGTGTGCATGTTACAAAGAAATGCTCGCCGTCTCGGGCTTCATCGCTATTTGGAGTTCACCCAGAGGTAGACGGGGCCCCCACCCTGTACCACAGGGTCCCTGGCGGGGTTCATCTTTGAAATGAGGGACTTGGATGGTGAGGGTAAGAAAGCAGGGTGGTGCGTATGCTGAGGAGTGCAGAGAGGAGAGAACGTGGGTTCCCAGGTCCAGTGCCCCCTCCATCCAGGGAAAAACAATAGAGAAATAACAGGAAGACCACTAACTTTGTGTTTGTATGAAACCCTACTAGTGGTGCTGAAGTGACGCATGCCCTGTTCGTTGAGGGGATCACAAAGGCACCCCACATTTCAGGGGGTAGAGAGGTGGACTCCATCTTCCGGGGAAGGGGCGTCACAAGGTTCTGGGACAACCACGGTGGCCAATTTTGGGAAACAAGCTGGCTGGTGCCCAGCTAGGTACGGGGAGACAGACACACAGACATGTGCGTGCAGGTGTGTGTCCGTGTGGGACAGTCTCCTGGGGAGTCCTCACACGGTGTCATTTACCCACAGGCGGCAAAGGCATGGCAGGCTGGGAAGGCGGGATCCGGGTGCCCGGGATCTTCCGCTGGCCCGGCGTGCTGCCTGCCGGCCGGGTGATCTCTGAGCCCACGAGCCTCATGGACGTCTTCCCCACCGTGGTCCAGCTGGGGGGCGGCGAGGTGCCTCGGGACAGGTGCGTGAGATGACACCCTGCTCCCCCCTTCCGGAGATGGTCCGCATTTGGGGGGCAACCCCCAACAGCGTGAGAACACTGCAAAAATTCTCACGTCCTCCAGTGTAGGTAGGGGACAGCTTCACGTAGAATAACCAAACTCAGTCAAGCTTAAGATTAAAATAAAATATCGGGTGAAGCTACCCGTTCTGCAGTTCCGGTAAAATTTTAGACCTCTGCTTAAGCGGAGGGAGATGAATGAACCTGTTAGGACATGAGCCACCGAGACGTCACCCTGTCATTTCCTGAAATGCCGTTTTGCCCACGTGTAGATGAAACTGTGATGATATGATGGCACAATGAGTTCTCACCTCGATATTAGCACTTTGGCAAAGAGTCACTCTCATGCAAGAGAAAAAAGCAGATGTCAGTATCTATTTTCTTAATCGTCACCCAAGAATAGGCTTCGAGAGGAAGGGAGAGAGAGAGAGAAGGAAAAGGAGGCATTGATTGGTCGCCTCCTGTATGCGCCCAGACTGGGGATCGAACCAGCAACTTAGGTATGTGCCCTGACCGGGAATCGAACCTGCTACCTTTTTGGTGCAGAGGACAACAATCTAATCTACTAACATCTGGCCAAGGCTAGAAGTCAATATTTTGATCATAATTTTATTTGATTCCAATGAAAGGATCAAAGAAATACTTTTGTGTAATGGTTGATAATGTGAGGTACCCTTTTCCCCAAGTTCCCATCACAAAAAAGGCAATTTTGTTTCATTTGTTTATTAGTTGAGAGAAAGAAGCAAGGCTATATATAGATGGGTGACTGGAATGTGTGCGTGTGTGTGTGTATAAAATAACACTTCTTTGAAGAAACTCACTCATGACATTGTAGGAGCTGACAAACTGCAATCCTATGTCAGGTCAGAAGGCTGGAACCTCAGGCAGAATTTCTGTTAGTGTGGAGGCTGAATTCCACCTCTTCCCAGAAGCCTCAGGGGTTGCTCTTGACAGCCTTCGACTGATCGGACGCGGCCCACCCTCCTTCTCCAGGCGGCTCCGCTCCATTCAAGGGTCCATGAGTGGTATACATCAGCCACGGCCTTTGTCATAACTCGCAAACTAAGGTTTCCCCAAACGCCTAGCTTAGCAGGCACACAAAGTGAACCCCACCCCCTGCCCAAGCTGGGTGCAGTGAAAAATAAAACCGTAGCTCCAAGACCTTTTCTGTGGTCAGAAAAAAAGCCCCACCTTTCTGCTTCCATCCAAGTGAAGGCGTCTTCCTAATTAGGCTGTGTTTCTAAGGAAGGACCGGGAGGCCGTGGGCCCATCCAGTTACACAGGCGACAGTGTATCTCGGAGCCTGTCGTGATTGAAGAGGTTTCTGCAGCCTCAGCGCTGGCGCTAGGGGCCTGGGCGAGGCCGCTGGGCTTGCAGGAGGCTTTGGGTTCACATCCGCGGTCAAATGGCGTGTGTGTGTGTGTGTGTGTGTGTGTGCGCGCGCGCGCGCTGACAACGGGCGTAACAAGCAGCCGTGAGACTTGGTGACTTTGAGCCTCCACGGGACAGTGTGCGTTTTGCTGAGACGCTGGCTGCTGGCCACAGCTCAGGGAGCCGCCCCCACCCCGCTGCCGGCTGGGGCCCCCCGGTGCAGCCTTGGGGGTTTGTTCCCGGGGCCCAAGCGCAGCCCTGCTGGCCTTGAGGGCGGGCGGCTGATTCCTCCCTCTGGTGTCGTCCCCGACTCAGGGTGATCGATGGCCGGAGCCTGCTGGCCTTGCTGCAGGGAGCCACGGAGCGCTCGGAACACGAGTTCCTGTTCCACTACTGCGGGACGTTTCTCCACGCGGCACGCTGGCATGAGAGAGAGCGTGAGTGCACGCCCGCCGGACCGCGTGGGGGCTGCGGTCCCCGAGGGTCCTCCCGGGAGGGCCGGGCGTGTGCTCTCCGTGGGTCCCCGCTGCCCTGACCGCGGCCCCGTTTGCCTTTAGGGGGCCGGGTGTGGAAGGTCCATTACGTGACGCCGCGGTTCCACCCGGAGGGAGGCGGGGCCTGCTACGGCCGGGGCGTGTGCCCCTGCTCCGGGGACGGCGTGACCCAGCACAGCCCGCCGCTGCTCTTCGACCTCTCCAGCGACCCTGCGGAGGCACGGCCCCTGTCGCCGAGCTCCGAGCCCCGGTTCCACGAGGTGGTGTCCAGGGTGGGCGAGGCGGTGCGGAGGCACAGGGAGACGCTGAGCCCGGTGCCCCCCCAGTTCTCCCTGAGCCACATTCTCTGGAAGCCGTGGCTGCAGCCCTGCTGCGGGACCTTCCCTTTCTGCTCCTGCAGCCGGGACGGAGACCACAGGGACGCGTGACCGCCCGGGGTCAGGGGGGCGGCCCTCGGGAATGCAGCCCCCAGCCCCTGCACGCAGGACGTGGAGAAAGGGCGCCTACTGCACCGTTGGTGGGAAAGCAGACGGTGCATCCACCGTGGAAAGAGTGTGGAATTCCCTCAAAAAACAAAAAAAAAAACGGACCTGCCTTCTGACCCAGTGATCCCGCTGCTAGAAATAAATCCTCAGAATGCCAAAACACCAGTGAGAAAGCAAGCACGCGTCCCTGTGTTCGTAGCCGCGTTATTCACAACCGCCAGGGCATGGAAACAACCTAAGGCTCCAAGAGCGGGCACGTGGGTAGAGACGGTGTTATTTATGCATTTGGATGTATGCAATAGGGGTGCTATTCACCCCCGAGAATGAAGGAATCTGAAGAGCAAAGTAAATGATAACGTGGAGGAAGTACAGAGTATAAAAATATAATAAACGCAACCCCTTTAAAATGGAACCAGAGCTGCCAGCCACGATGAACTGCCTTGTATATGTTGTGGCTCCACCCTGTGGGTGTTAAAACAGGACAAAGTGACCTCTGCTCGGGGCCAAAAGCCACCTCGTGTCCCAAAGAGCTGTCTGCAAAGGTGACAGGGTGACAACTGGACGGAGGAGCACAGGACTGAGCATGGAACACGCTGTGGAGAATCAGCGTCAAGACGCTATGGCAGCGGCACCCACAGCCACGCCTCCCTGCTGTGGGTGTCCCTGTCCCCTGCCCTTTCTCGTAACTGCCACCCCTTTGTCTGCTCATTGGTACTCTGTGTGGGCTCCTGCCCGAGTCAGCGCCTCCCCAGTAGCTGTCATTGATCTCAATAAACGCGGCCACTTCTCACTTATGAAAGCCCTATGATGTCAGGTTGCCTGTGAGCGCCCAGCTCTGCAAAGGTCAGCAAGATAACTTCCCGTAGACTTGCAGAAACTGAAATCCTGCCCGTTAGACTCCCGGGTGAGAATCCCCTCAATAACACCACCCTGTGCCTGGCTTATTTCTTTATTTTCCCCACCGCCATTGCGAAATAACAGACACGCAAGCCTGTGTAAGTTCAAGGGGCACTGACTCACGCTGGGATGTGGCCGCCCCAGGAAGTGAACATCCGTCTTCTCACTGAGATGCGGTAAATGCGTTGGCACCATGGAATTATCATTCTCATTGCATTCTCACTGAGATGCAAGAACAGTGCATTTCCCCGCGTGAGGACGATGCTCAGCATCTACTCTCTGGCCCGCTGTGAAATGTGCCGGCTGCACAGAGCTGCCAGCTGTGGCAACAGCTCAGGACCCTGTGTCCTTGGGACTCCCGGATCTGATGACAGCCACTGTGCAACGTGTGACCACTTTTCTCCAATCCTCCCAGTCCCAGCTGCTGCTAACCACCCATCTGATCTTTTTTTACCTGTGCATTTTACTATTTTTGTATTTGTCTTCTTTTTTATTTAAAGATTTTATTTATTTATTTTTAGGGAGACGGGAAGGGAGGGAGAGAGGGAGAGAAACATCCATGTGTGGTTGCCTCCCTCTCACACGCCCCCTACTGGGGACCTGGCCTGCAACCCAGGCATGTGTCCTGCCTGGGAATCGAACCAGCGACCCTTTGCTTCCCAGGTCGGCACTCAATCCACTGAGCCACACCAGCCAGGACATAGTTTTTCTCTCTTTTTTTTTTTAAAGATTCTGCCTGTAAGTGAAATCAGACAGCATTTGTGTTTCTTTGTCTGACTTATTTCACTGAGCATCACACTCTCTGGGTCCACCTATCTTGTCACAAATCGTAAGATTTCTTTTTTTCCTTTTTCATGGCTGAGTGATATTCCATTGTGTGAATGTGCCACATCTTCCTTATGTCCCGACCGATGGACAAAGGGACGTGAGTCAGTGGTGCCTAGTGATGACCAGCAGCAACACGACCCAGTTCCCAGGCTGAGGACAGGAAAACGAAAGACAGCCCCAGTGCAGGACCCGTCCCCCGCTCTGCAGTGAATGCTCTGTGGGTCACCACCCTCTTCTCCTCACCACGTTGGCGGACGCTGAGTGAGTCCACACCTCCGGGCCAGTGTGGCCGTGCATGGATGAGAAACACAGACACACACAGGCCCTGCTCTGGTCAAAGGACAGTGAGGAGGGAGGAGGCTGTGGGCTTTGTTCCTCCTGCTGTGCGGTCCTTCCCCACACTTTGGCTCGTGGCGCCCAACACCGATTTGGGTGTCGCTCCCCCTCAGGGGACAAGGTGTGGCAGTAGGTGCAGGTGTGCCCTCCACAGCCAAGGACAGCCAAGGCTGACCCAGGCGAGGCTCACCTGGGCCGCTGATTGGGCTGCCAGCAGCGCTGTCTACCTGCTCCCACAGGTGGGTCTCGGTCTTGCCTCTCCCTCACTCTCTCACCTTCCGACGGACGCCACGTGCTCACGCCACCATCATTCCGTGGACGCAATGCCGGTGCAGTCCTGTCGCTAGCAAACACACTCCAAACGGAGAAGTCGCCTTCCATCGGGGGACAGACCCCCAACTGTTCCATCACAGCCCACGAAATACCAACTACATCCCTCATTTCGTATCAGAGGTGAGCTTAGTGTCCGATTCTGGGAGCGCACCTGAGGATGCTTCCAGGCAGGGGAGGGGGCAGAATATTCTTCACGCAAGGAGAGAAGCTCAGTGGACGTCAACTTTCACAGTGACAGCTATTGGAATGGGTGAGAACGAGGGGCACCGGACCCAACTCGGGTGAGCTGCTGATGGGGGGCCACAGGCAACAGCCATTGCACACAGAACCTACCACACACCTCCACAGCCACACTCCCCGCGCCCTCTGCCGCCTCCCTGCACGGGGCACAGGGTCTTTGTTGATTCGCTGCATGGTCTACTCACGGGCGCCGTGCAGAGGTACGGCACGTTGGCAGCTGCCCACAGCCCCCCCGCACAAGAGGCACAAGCAACATTTGCCCTTCCCAGATGCTCTGCTCTAAATTCTGCTGGCCTGCATTTCTCCCTTCCACCCCCCGAATGACCCACGTGAATGAAAAATAAGGCAGCAGTGTGCAAAACAAGGTCAACGTCTGTGTTCTTGGAGAGGCCGGGTAGCTGAGGCAGGTGGGCTGAATCCGGCCAGGAAGCAGCCATAAAGGAAGGGTTGGCAGACAGAGGTGAGGGTGTACGTCCAGGCAGGTAAAGGACAGCTCACCCATGAGACGGCTCCTAACGTCTCGAGAGAAATGAACTCTTGGGCGACCTTAAAAAGTTGGAAAAATACTCCCGTGTTTTAACAGGTTCTACTGTTGTTGAATTTAAATTTATTTAAAAAAAAAACATTTCCGGGGACTGTGTACATTCGATATTATTTCGTATCAGTTTTCACGTGCATAGCATAGTGTTCAGATTATCATATCCATATCAAACGGATCCAGTATTTCCAGCACCCACCTGGCACCAAGCGTAGGTTTTACAATATTATGGGCTCTATTCCCTGTGCTGGACTTGACTTCAGCAATTCCGCTTCTGGGTATATACCTAAAGAAACCCTACTATTTTGAGGGAATATACGCACCCCGACGTTTATTGCAGCGTTATTGACAATAGCTAAAATTTGGAAGCAGCTCAAGTGGCCATCAGTAAAGTAGATAAAACAGCTTTGGTACCTATATACAATGGAATATCACTCAACCATAACAAACAAAAAAGAAGGAAATCTTACCAGTTTAATAGCGGGCATGGACCCAGAGGGTATTATGCTCAGTGAAATGCTTCAAAGACAAATACGGTACGATTTCACTTGCGTGCGGAATCTAAAGAACAATAGAAATGAGCACACAAAGGAGGAAATGAACTTGAATTTCTCACGTGCAGCATTGTCCGGGTCTCCGCGGTACAATTCACTCGCAGGTGCTCAGGCGCACCAGCCGGCTCCCTGCGTGGATTCTTTTTATGTTTCCCCTGAACATTTGACTCTTGTGCTTCACCTCCTGGTTCCTCTGCTCATCATTTTGGTTAACAGCTGGAGTTTTCTTGAACTACTATTCCTTTGTTTTGGCTCCTAAACTTAAAAGCAAATGTGTCTTATCTGCAAAGTGCGTTCACACCCTGGGTGTATTTGGAGCCGCACCACTGTGTTTTGACAGGTGTACTTTCTGCCACGAATCGTAGTCCAGTTTTTGTTTCTTTGGGTGGTGGAAAGAGTTGGTATAGAAGCTGTTCAGTCTTTAACCAACCCAAAGGCACGGTTCTGCTGCGAACTCTAAATAACACAGCTCTGTAAAATCAGAAAGGATGATTGGTTTGCTTTGCCTAATGCAGGACTGGGGGCCCAAAGCAACGCGTTCTGCCTCAGTTGTCTGCAAGTCCACACAGAAACTCCTCAGCATTGAGACTGTCCATGGCATTTGTGTACCAGGCAACAGTGTCAGTGGGCTTTGGCCAAGGAAGTTAGAGAAAGGAAAGTATCTAAAGCTACACATCACACATCTTAACCCACCTGGCAAATCAATACACCTGGAAATGCTTTTCCTGCCCACGCTACTTCTGTGTGCTCCCCCCACCCCACATTAAATATTTCGTGAACAATAAAGCGTTTTAAAAAATCCATTCTCTGTTCAAAAGTGTTAGGGATAGTGCAGGTTGAGTCCCATTTCCTAGGGACTGAACTTGTATCAATTCCATAGTCCCGACATTGTGCGGTGCAGACTCTGGCCCTGGTGTTATTCAGAACAGTGTTATACATCTTACATGGATGGCATTCAGAAGTCATCAAAATGTTCTTGAACTTCTCCTGCCCTGTATTAGATCATGCCACAGTGCCTGCCATGGAGAGAGACCTCAATAAGTATGGGATGGATGGATGAGTGGATGAAGGCATGGGTAGATGGCTGAGTGGATGGGTTGGTGGATGGATGGTGGATGGTTTGATGATAAAAGGATGGATGGATGCATGGGTAGATGGATGGATGGATGGATGGATGGATGGATGGATGGATGAACAGATGGCTAAATGGTTGGATGAATGATGGATGGGTGGATGGGTGGATGAAGGCATGGGTAGGTGGCTGAATGGATGGGTTGGTGGATGGATGACTGGATGGATGGGTATTGCATAGACAATGGATGGATGAATGGTCCAATGTATGAATGAATGAACGGATAGACTGGTGGGTGAGTGGGTTGGGGAATGAATGGATGGGTGTGTGGGTGGATGGAAGGATGAGTGGGTGAAGGCATGGGTAGGTGGCTGAGTGGATGGGTTGGTGGATGGATGGGTGAATGGTTTGATGATAAAAGGATGGACGGATAATGGGTAGATGGATGGATGGATAGATGGATGGATGGATGAACAGATGGCTAAATGGTTGGATGAATGATGGATGGGTGGATGGGTGGATGAAGGATGGATAGGTGGATGAAGGCATGGGTAGGTGGCTGAATGGATGGGTTGGTGGATGGATGGGTGGATGGCTTGATGATAAAACGATGGACAGATAATGGGTAGATGGATGGATGGATGGGTTAACAGATGGCTAAATGGTTGGATGAATGATGGATGGGTGGATGGATGAGTGGATGAAGGCATGGGTAGGTGGCTGAATGGATGGGTTGGTGAATAGATGGGTGGATGGTTTGATGATGAAAGGATGGATGGATGCATGGGTGGACGGATTAGTAGATGGCTAAATGGTTGGATGATGGATGGATGGGTATTGCATAGACAATGGATGGATGAATGGTCCAATGTATGAATGAATGAATGGATAGACTGGTGGGTGAGTGGGTTGGGGAATGGGTGGATGGGTGTGTGGGTACATGCTTGGATGGATGGTAGGTGGATGGATGAATAATGGATAGATAAATGGAAGGTAGATGGATGGATGGAAGAATAGATGGATGGAGGCATGGATGAATGGATGGATGGTAGATGAACCCAAATGCTAGAAAAAAAGGGGGTAGCTTCCCGAGTCTATGTAACTTACTTGCTGCCAGCGATTTTGGGAACCCCTGTGCTGATTTAAATTTACTACAGAACAAAGGCAGGCAGCCCCATTCCTCCAGTCTGTGGAACACCAGCTTTTCTTCTGATCCCTCAGAAGGCACGCAAGCGCACACCAGAAGGAAGACCACGTCGCCGTCGCAAAATTGTAATCGACTGCGTGAGCATCTGTCTACCACCATGAGGATGCAAAACCAGACCTGTGTGCTGAATGTAGTTTGTAAGCCCGTGAAGGACTGCACCACAGCCCGTAAACACGAATTCTCTTCCCCGGGGTCGTTGAACCAGACTCCGAGATTCCTCACGTGCACGCCTTCCCTCTGCAATGGCTTCCGTAGCTTCCTGGGCTCAGGCTTCCGTTCCTCCTACCCCGATCCCGTAGCACAAGGCAGCAACACTCTTTCCGTGGGACACAGGTCCGGTGTTATTCTCAGTGTTGATCACCACCCACCCAACACGCCCAAGGCTGGGTCCCTATGGCTGTTTTCAATGACACCATCCTGGACTTCAGATGAGAAACCACCGCTCTTCTTACACGAGCTGTCGCCACAACTCATGCCACGGAGTTCAGCCAGATGCTCTCAACCCCTCTAAGCTGCTCCAGGAGATAAAAACGAGGCCAAACACCCCCAGAGAGTTTCACCACGGCCCTGTCCCGTTCTTCCCAACCTGCGTCTAATGAACCTGGGGCTATTCAACAGCACATGGGCGATAAAGAAACCACTCACACACATTTAAAAAATCCCCTTCCCTTCTGTTTTGCACAGCGATGCCTATTTTTAATGACAACCATGGCGGTGGGCGTGGAGTAGTGACACTCTGAGACGTTCGAATATACTGCGGGAGCTCGCAAAATTAGGATGCCGCTGAAGACGAGGCTTCCTTATGAAAGGAAGGGTCCGGGCTCACAAGGCTGGGGATTCTCCTGAAAGAGCTGAGTTGAAATGGCCTGCAGAACAGCCAGTCGGTTCGCTGTCTGGAGCTGAGGTAGCAACGCCCAGCACCGAGCTGTTGAGTGAAACAGGTGGCCCGTGAAATGCGTGCCCACATCGCCTCCCCGGATGCCGGGATCAGGAGCAAGGTCTCCGCAGACCTCTGGTGCGGTATGAAAGCCCTTGATTCCTGGAAAGCAGCCCGCAGACCACTTAGGGAGACGTCACAGCTCCCTCACCAGCTGGAGTCCGTCTCCCAAACATCTCTGGCGTTGCCCACATCAGGAGTCTGTTGATGGCACTCTGAGAGGGCCCGTCGGGTTTCACACAACAGGGATGACAGCTGTGATACACCTCGCAGAGTCGAAATGGGACTCACGCTCGAGACGCTGAACGCTCGCTGAGTCCTCAAAGAGATGATGTTCAAGTCTGAGCAGGCACAGAATACGTATCACCGCTGTTAGGTGCTTAGGAGCTGAAGAAAATGTGTCAACGTGCAGTCCAGCTTAGGACAAAAACAGTGGCCCCTGTCCACAGCTCCATCGGGCGGGACGGTGGTCCAGGGCCCACCACGAGTTTCTTCCTGCGGCTCCTGCTAACAAAGCGAGAACACCTGGTCTCTGAAGGAAGCCAGGTAGGGCTGGGTGGCTTGGGTCCGCAGGGCGCTTGGATCTGGGTTTTTTTTTTTAATCTTGAAGAGGCACTCAAGTTGGGCGACCGACCCTCAATCACCCTAAGAAGAGGCACCGGGTGGGACAGCGTCTCCCTGTGGAGGGACAAAAGGGAGCATTCCCGAGGCAGGACATGCGAGGGCCCAGCTACTGCAGAAAGCGGTCCAGCTTCTCCTGAATGCGGGCAAACGCATCCTTGCCCAGGTAGTCGATGTGGCCCTCTTCCCATTTCCGCCTCTCCTCCTCGGGGCTCGGCTCCCTGGCCTTCTCTTCGATGGAAATCTCGGACATCGAGATGGCCAGGCCGACCTGGGGGACACAGGGCAACAGGAGACAGGTTGGGGGCTGCCCCCACGCAGCCCCTTCCGCTCACACGCCTCGGAAAATAGAGGCGGGGCGCGGAGCACCATCAGCTTTCTTTCGGACAAAGCGCACGTTTTCATCTCACAAAAACAAAATGTAAAAGGAGAAACAGATTTTGGTTCAGTTCAAGTCATATGGTTATTACGTGTCTTTGGCCTACATTTTTTTTTAAATGTTATGAAATCTCATTGTGTGCACGATTGGTTTCTCTTAAAAATTGTTTTCCACCCTGGCTGGTGTGGCTCGGTGGGTTGAACGCCGGCCTGCGCACCCAAGGGTCACTGGTTCCTAAGTATCTATTCTGTATCAGCCACCCACGCTCCGACATTTTTGACACAGCAGCTCGAACACACAAAGACCCCCATTCAACGCAGACTTCCGTCACCATTCCGACACCCAGCTACAAAGCCAGAGCTCCTACGACTTAAAGACCAAATTGGGTCATTAAATCATCGTTGAAAACAGTATCAGCAATGGCTCTGGTCACATGCAGGCACAGACAGAAGGAAGTTTAGGGAGACTACACACGTATGAGGAAGGGTGAGGAAGGACTCTTATTCATCCTTAAAGAAGAAACCGCCACATGCTTGGTTTGCACCCAGGATGCACCCGCTATTCCCCGGCTTTTAGACGAGGAATCATTCTTGACCACAGACCGTGGGCATTCATTTGCAAGCGTGGTCTCTCTATGACAAAGCACAGCGTAGCTGTCAATGTCAATAAACTTTTGCCACACAGCTCGGAAAGGGGGAAAGGGCGTGATTGTTAAGGACGGGTGGGGAAGGGGAGCAGCCCCCAGCCCAACGTTGCAGAGAAGACACACGGACCAGAGGCCCCAGGACAGACGGGGCAGACTCTAGCTTTCCACAAAGCGTGGCCGGAAATGGAGGTCACTTAGCAGACAGCGCCCAGCGGGGGCCCTGAGCAAGCAAAGGACTGAACTGTCACCTCCAAGGCGTCCTGAGGGCTGGGGTCCCGGGGGACATCCTTGGGGGGCTCCTGGCTTATTTCTGCAGCCGTGTGCGAGGGGCCGCCTCCTGGGCGATCCGCCGGATGCTAGAAACGCAACATGAGCCGTCAGTCTGGGGTGGGCTTCAGAGAATTGCAGTCTCAACCAAAACAGCAAAAACTCCTCCTGATGAGAATAAGGGACAGTGAACAGGTCCCATGGGTGGCCTCTCCACTACGCCTATGAGGACTGAGACCCCGGCTTTTCTTGAGCTTTCCTGACACAGGATGAGAGGCTGTGAGTTTGCATGAGCAGGACTGACAGGAACTGTCAGAGGCAGGTTGCATTGGCTCCTACCAAATGCCGGCTAGGGGGCATTTCCCTAAGACAGCCGGTCTGCCATTGGAAGGCACTCTCTCTCCTCTCCATCTTCCGTGGACAGGTGCCTACAAGTCATTTTAGTAAGGAGAGTCTGCCTGCGTTCAACCGTCTGAGGACACAGATAAAGGAAGGCAGGCTTAGAAAAACCAACAGGGACATCGATCCTTGTGAAATACCGATAGTAAACCTGCTGCCGGAGCCGTACTGATGTTTTTTTCTAGTGAAGGGACAGGTATCTGCCATATCGATGCTCTGTTTTCTTTTCCAATTCTTCCCAAAGACAGAAGGGAATGGCCAATGGCCTGGGACACAGGATAAGGGTGCAGCGCACATCTGGGGAGAAAACCAGGTGCCTTCTGCAACGGATAGTGAAGAGAGGGATCCCAATGCCATGCTGCCCCAGCGGGGAACACCACTAAGAAAGTCACAGCTCTGGCTGGTGTGGCTCAGTGGATCGAGTGTGGGCTGTGAACCAAAGGGTCCCCGGTTCGATTCCCAGTCACGGCACATGCGTGGTTGCAGGCCAGGTCCCCAGTAGGGGGTGCTAGAGAGGCAACCACACAGTGATGATTCTCTCCCTGTCTTTCTCCCTCCCTTCCCTCTCTCTAAAAATTAAAAACAAATCATTATTTTAAAAAAAAGAAAGAAAAGAAAGGTCGGCGGTGAAGATGAAAACCACAGGGTGTTTTCCTTACAGCCTGTGGACACAGACAGGCTGAGATCAGCCCCCAGAGAGACAGGCGCCCGTGAGTGTCTAAAGCAGGGGTACCGAGGTGCTTGGGGTCTGTGTGACATCTGCTGACTGGGTGCCAGGAGCTGAGAACAGGTCGGACGTCACTGCCGTGCAAGCCTCCACGTCAGGCTCACCTGTCATCTGCTATGAAAAAAAATAACAAAAGCACGTTAGCAAAACCTTCATGCAAAGGAACGCAGCTTCCCTGAGGTCACCCCACTCATTTCCCCTCCTGCAGGAGGAGAATCGGGGTGGACAAGGAAGACATGCAGGCCAGACCGCCGGGGTCACAACGCCTGTGGTGGCTTCCTCGTTTGGGGCGCACACGGGGCACCGTTTCCTGATGTCCTTGTGGCGGTGACAACGCGGTGCAGGGGACACGATCTCACCCACGGCCCTGACGGCGCACCCATCCGCCCGCCGGAAGCGCAGGGAGGCCTCTGAGACAACCGTTTGCTCCAGGGGCTCGAGGAGGAGAGGGAAGGACCTGTGGACAGCAGACACGATTGAAGTCTGGGCTCATCTGAGACGCACAGCACGGCATCGAGGTTGAACTTGTCTGCTTTGTGCTGGCATGAGAGGATTTCCTTGTGGTCCTTACATCTACGCTGATGTACTCGGGGTGTGGCTTCATGGCGTCGGAAGCAGGCTCTCAAGTGATTCAGAGAAGTGTGTGTGTGTGTGTGAGAGAGAGAGAGAGAGAGACCAGGCAAAGGAAGCAAAATGTTACCACCACACGGAGGTAGGTGAAGGATGTACGTGTACAGCTGTCTGTTGCATTATTTTTCCGCCGTCCTATTGGACATTTTTGCAAATAGAAAGATATCAGAAGGAAAAGAAAGAATTTAACCGCCGTGTGGTACAAACCCAGCCTCTGGGGTGAGTGTGGGCAGCTCGACGAGCCCATCTGTAGAGCGGGGGACTTTTGCAAACTGCACTCATTTTGATCTTTGGGGAACAATGGTGTCCCCAATTTGTCCCCCTAAGGCAGCGGGCTCACGTTCAGGGTCCTCTTGAGAGGAAAGACTCGGGCACTGGGAAGGGTTCAGAGCATTCTTGGCTCAGAAAAGGAAGCTCAAACTCCGAACGAGCGTGAGTCGGGGAAGAGAAAAGCAGCCGAGAACGTCACGAACCCAGATTATTCAGGGAAGGGACATAAAATCGGCTCAGAGACTCAAATGCATGCCCCGAACAGATACATTTAGAAGAAATGAAAAGGAACCAGCTCTCTACACTCGGGGCTACCATCTTGTGAATTTCGGGGTGCCCAAGCGGGTGGAAGCTAAAGGCAAGAAGGAGTTCAAGAAAGTGGGGTGTTTCCGTTTTCGGCTACGGGCGAAGCTACTTTCTCCAGGTGAAGTCTCCCACCGAAATCAGCTCAACAGACTTGAGCAAGTCCATACACAACAGACACGACTATGCGTATGCAATAAATGCATCGGGCGTCTTATTTCGCCTGGAGACCACTGAGAACCACAGCTGACAACCTGGCCAAACATTCCCACAGCGGGGACCCCACCCCGCGCTGAGGCGTTTGCACAGGGACCCTCCAAACACCACGGGGTCTTCCTTGGGATCCCCTAAGACAGGGACCAGAAAGAGACCAGCCGCACAGCAAGGAGATACCACATTTCACACCAGCTCCACCTGCAGCGTGCAGATGACCTCCAGGGAAACTTCTCCCCAAACGCTAAAATAGAACAAATAAACGGTCCCCGGATGAAGACAATGTGGTTCAGCGTTTCCAGTTCTCGCTGTAGTTCTGGGCTTCTTCGGTGGCCAGAAAGTGCTGAAGTAGCTTTTACTAGACTTGTATCAGGATATGGAAAGTGGGGAATGAAAACTGGAATCTCTAGGTAAGCGTTTAAAACACAAAGTAATGGGGATGATAGGTAAAGAGAGGCTGCAATGGAATCAGTAAAAATACGTAATGAATGCAAAGGAAAACGAGAAAAGACAGAAAGATCCTTAAAACGTGATAATGGAAAGCAAACCAAGAGACAGGTTTAGTCATCAATACACCAGTGATTGTGTAAAATGTCAACAACGTATCCAAGCTGAAAGCCAGGCGTATTTGACTGGATACAAACAGAAAGAAAACCCCACAATACGCTTCTTAAAAAGTAACACCTTCAACATAAGAACACAGGAGAGATTGAGAGAAAAAAACATAGAACAAGATATACAATATGAATATTAACCAAAAGAAAGCTTGAAGGCAATAAACTTCAGTAGAAATATTTTGTAACAAGAAGACCAGACTGAGAAGAACACGGAGTAACTTTCAATTTGTTTGGCCGATTGGTTTACCGAGGTATAATTTGCATGCCGTAAGTTGACTGCAGCTAAATTGTATCACTCAGCAAATTTTGAGATACCCAAGTGAGATAGTAAACATCTGTTTTCCCCCTAAAGTTTCCTCTCTACTGTGATCCTCTTTCCTCCACCATCCCCCCAAAAAACACTCATCGGTCTGTCACTGAAGGTAACGTTGCATTTTCTATCATTGTATAGGAATAGAATCCTATAGGATATCTTCTGCTGAGCGCCATCAAGTCAGCAGAATTGGCAAAGTGCATTCCTCATCTCGATCTTGCAAAGTAAACCCACACGGGGAGACATCCCCCACGCTGCTTGGGTCACGCACGCCCTCTGAGACAATCCTCCGCACGATCTACTCAAGTTTTATTACCAACTTCATATTGCTAAGGCTACACGTGGACCCCCACTGACCCGGCAACCCCACCGTGGGGACAAGCCCTCCAGAAATGCCTACCCAGGACAAGGAGGTGCCCACGAGGTGGTCCCTGGTGGTGATGTCGGGGTTAGCCAACACCCCAAAGGGTCCGCCCTCAGAAGCATCCATCCACAAATGGTGCCTCACACGATTCGATGACATGCCCAAGAGAACACACAAAAACTGCAGGTTCACTCGGCAAGATGGAGGCATGTCACCAACAGGTCCATTGAAAGAGACAGGGCTGGCCCTGGCTGGTGTGGCTCAGTGGATTGAGTGCCAGCCTCAGAATATAAGGGTCGCCAGTTCGATTCCCAGTCAGGGCACATGCCTGGGTTCTGGGCCAGGTCCCCAGTAGGGGGCGCTCGAGAGGCAACCACCCATGGATGTTTCTCTCCTTCTCTTCCTCCCTCCCTCCTCTCTCTCTAAAAATAAATATTAAAAACAAGGGAAAAGAAATAGACCGGACTCACAGCTCTCGGCCGCAGGATTTCGTTTGTGGAGCGTAGGGGTGCACCCTCATAGGTGGTACCAGTTAACAGAACAACAGACCCCTTTCCAGGCCCGGTTTCCCAGCGCTGGCTGGATCCCATAACGCACCACCCATAGATGCCAATTGCTTTCGGGGCCTCTATCCTCAAGACTAGAAGATTAGTGGACGTGCTCAGAAGGCTCAGCAGCGCCAGGAACTTACAGAACAGGACACGCCAGACCACAGCCCGCACCGCACCCTGCACCCACAGATAAGATCGCGGCAAGCCGCAGCCTGTACAAGACCAGCCGAAACATCCTGCTTCACAACTGGCCCAACCGCCCGGTCGAAGCTCCAAGCCCCCAGCCCTCAGGGCTGGTGCATCTGGGCGCACCGAGCCCCTCCCCCGTCCCGGAGAACCCACACTTTCCTCGCTGCCCTTTCTCCTCCTTGGGAATCTTTCCCAGTCCGTGTGCCGACCACCCAAACCCTAGCCCAGCTCCCGACAGCCTTTCTGGGCGCCTGCGATGGGGCAAGAGGTCCTTTGGGTGACTTTCTGCGCCTGCTGGCATTCTGGCAATTTTTGTTTATTTCCCTCTGAAAATTCATTATTAACAGGGATGCGTATTACGGCTGCCCCCTTTCCTTATGTATGGAATTCTCCAACAAAAAGCTTTATTAAAAATAAGATGGAAAAATAAAATAAAAAGACCTGCTGTGAACCACGGGTGGAGAGAGAATGAAAAACAACAAAGAAAAATGAATCACTTAACCACCCCCCACACACACCCCCCGCCCGCCCCCGCCCCCCAAAATTTTTTTCCCTCGTCAGTCCGGGCGGGAGGAGGCAGAGCCGAGAGTCGTAATGCAACAACTGGCCAGTAGGTGGCAGCAGCGTCGCACAATGAGTTCCGAAGACGCCCTGGAGCCGAAATGAATTCGTGACTATACAACAGATCCTGTAAAAGCATCTGGACTTCAACGGTTTTATAGGCTCATCATAAAATATCCGAGCGGCAGACGTATTTAAAAGCCATCTACCCTTCTTCTTTGCAGGATGCGTAGAGGGAGGGACCTGGGGGTACAGCATGCAATGCTGGGCGAAGCAGGCGGTGTTAGAGTAGTTTTTGTTCATATTTTGTTTTTTCATCCAGGTTTTAAGTATCTGTGTCATGCCTGCAAACGGGGGTTCTCTATTTCCTTCTCTAAAAGTGTTGGCTTCACAGCCTGCTTTCCCTACCCCTGACCATCTCTGGGCTCCGTGGGGGTGCGGGGAGCAGGGTCCCTACCCTCCCGTTCACTGAGATTTGTTTTGAGTACTCTGTCCACCCCACCCCACCCCCCAGCACCTTCAGGGGCCAGATACTCACCTTCCTTCCTTGGGGTCCCCTTCCCCAACCCCTCCCGTGGTCACTGCACATTTCACAAGTCCAGCATGCTTTTCAGGATGAAAAGGGCCCTTGATTGACACCTGAGAGGCTCAGACTGGCCTGCAAGGGGGACCTTCCACACTCAGAGACCCCCACGGGAGGGTCCAAAATGAAAGCTTAGGAACTCAAAGCCAGCCATGGCGGGCAGGCATTGGCCTTAGGGCAGAATCTTCCGTGACAAACGTCCATCTTTACTGTGACTGGGCCTCTGTGTTATCTCTTTGCATCTGTGATAATAACACACCTTTGGAACCTCAGGTAACGTCCCTTTTCCCCAGTCCGAGGGGCACAAGCTTGGACCACAAACCCCTCATTGTTAGTGATATCGTGTTGATTGTTGACTGTTCACTGCCCCGGGCCCACCTGTGTGTAAGACGTGTGTCTATCATTTCACCTTTTATCCAATCGCAGAGGCTGCCTGCTTTGCTTCCTCCCGCCTCCCCGATCGATTAGCCGTGGATTTCACAGAACCTGCCCGATTGTAACCCCTCCTCCCTGATTGCAACGTATAAAATACGGCGCAAAACAGCCATTTTCCAGAGCGTTTTCTCACTCCGTCCAGGTCTTGCTTCCCAGCCACAGGCATCCGATGGACTCCCATAAACTCGCAAAAATTCCTACGAGACGTCTGGACCGTTTCTTCAAAGGACCCTTTCTGCCTTCTGATTTCCGCCGAGGGACTCAGGCCTACGAGGTCTGCTCTCCCCTGGAAACGGAACACTCATCTATGGCAGATGCTTCTCTGAGGGGCAGTGAGGACTCGCATGGTCTGCGAAACACACCACATGTTCTCCTCGGTCTGCCCCTGTCCTGCTGGTTTTTCTTCAACACGTTCTTGTAGGCGTGGCTCCCAGTTGGGGAAGGGAGAGCAATTCTATACATAACACCACATTCTCCACATTCCTGCAGCTGGGGCTTGCCCTATATTTAACTCGCAGCAGGCATTCCTGGGGCCAGACCCACACGGTGGAGAGCAGAAATGAAAAACCAGAAAAAAATAAGTTCATTTCCTACCACCTCCGTCTTGCCTGTCCAAACAGGGGAGTCTTTTCAAAGGGTGCAGGTTGGGGCTGACATCACAACTCACAACTGATTCATGTGCAAAGTGGTCAGGACGAAATTGATTCCATGTGATTGTCAAGTAACCGAGGGCCTTCTACAGGACCAGTCGCTACAACATAAACATCGGCTGTTCGTAATCAGCAACAAACAGAGCTCGGAAAATTACGTGAAGCAGAGGCACAGAGGACTTTCCTTCCGGCCGGTCCCCAAACACCCCCACCCACACACACCCCTCGGTGACTTCCTAACAGTTTTAGGAAGAATCTACGGGACTTTGAACGTGAGCATTGAACACGAGAAATCTGTAAATACCGCACATCCATCCAGTGTGTGTGCTCAGAAATCGGGATGGAGACCCCACTGCCTCGTTGAATGTTTTCCTCTGGTTTGCACATCGGGTGGGTTCGCCTTTTCTCATCCCTGGATGGAAATCTACAGCCTCCGCCGTGGAAAGGACGGGCGGGAGAAGATGCGCCCACACGTGTCGTGTTCGAGGGCGGGCTCTGGCCAGACCTTCCACCATGCAGGGTCTGTGCTGTGGCCGCTGAGCTGCCGGGAGCCCAAAGCACCCGCCTTTGAACCGCAAAGTTCCGGGGCTCCCCCAATATTGAGGTCAGAAGGAACACCTGTCCCTAGGTGTGCGTGCCTGTGTGTGAGTTTCCTGGAACGGGTGCCCACACTTGTTTTCAAGGGCCTGAAAAGAGGGCGGGTGGACTGTCCCAGCTCCGCAGCTCAGAAGCCCCTGGTGGGTCTCTCCGGGGTAACACCCACATGTCAGCAGAGTTGGGCTCCTTCCGGAGGCTCCCGCAGGTGACCGGTCACCTCGCCTTTTCCAGCTTCCGGAGCCAGCCAAGCCAGCAGCACGGGTCCTTCCCTCAGCTTCCCGGGTCCCACCGCCTCCCTCCGCCCTCACATCTCCCTCTTCCCAGGAGCCTCGGGATGATACAGATCACCCCCCACCCCAAGTCCCTGCGCCTTTGCTTCTCTCAAATGCATATTTCAGTGACAGGTGACCTTTCAGGTGTGCACCCTAGAGAGGTGAGGCATCTGTCCACCTCTCAGAGCGACAGGGCCCTGCAGAGTCCCTGTCCCCACGCACGGGAGCACTTCTGGTGTGGTGGATTACCGTGGAGACACCTTGGGGCCCCCACTGTGGGATGTACCATCATCTCCAACTGCCCAAGGACCTGCAGAGAGGCCGGACACCCATGGAAGAGCAGGCTGAAGAAGGGGTGCCTCCCGGCCCGTCCCCTCCCAGGACCCAGGAGGCAGGCTGCCTGCTCTGTCCCCACAGGGACCCCCCGTCTGATGGCCCACCCCCACACCTGAGCGGGTGGCGTGCAGGTACTCACATCTTCCGAATGGCCTTTTTCAGGTGAGGGTGGGGCCTCATTCACTGCCAGGGTCGGCTCCTCAGGGTCTCCCCGAGGCCAAGGCTGGCCGGCCCCCGCCACGGAGTCCGCGCACTGCCCTTCGGGAGGGGGTGCTGCATTTGCACAGGGCACCTCGGTGCCGCCGGCCCCAGCCTGCACCAAACATGGGCACACTTAGTAGGTTGGTCTGACGTGTTTTCAACTCTCGGGCTGCACTAGTGGAAGGCACCCCCAAAACCTACACGTGACCCACACCCATGCTGAGCAGGCCGGGTCCACAGCCACAGCCGGGAGCTCTGAAATCAGAAGCATGAGATGCCACACCCCCGGCCGCCCACACAGGGTAGCCCCACGGCTGAAGGACTCCTGGTGATGAGACCACTCGACTAGTCGCCGGTGGGGAAACTCACAGGTGACAGGTGGCCCCTGAGAAAGCCGTTGCCTCCTAGGTGAGAAGGACCCCCCACACACACACACACCTGTGGGCGGAGCCAGACTCTACCTCGGCCCACAGCGCCCCGCCCAAAACACGGACAAAAATACACCCCTATCCACTCACGTTGAAAACTCGGGGAAAGGGTCCGTTCTACTTGAGAAGGAGCCCAGAGGTGCACCGAACAGAAAACTGTAGTCCACCCCCCAAGGGGAATTCTCTGCGGGCTTCCACGCTAGGTACTTATTTTCTGATACTTGTGTTAAGGAAGCAAATCCACAATAAGACGAATCCCACTCTTAACCAGCGAGAAGTCCACTGGTTAAAAACTGATCGGGCGATATATTCCGCAGACCTAATTTGAAAAGGCCTTTTGCCAGGCAAATGAATCCACATCAGGTCGACGGGAGACACTTCGTGATCTAGAAAGGTTATCATTATATATATATATATATTTTTTTTTTTTTACCAGCAAATAGCTGCCAAGGATTTTTAAAAATCCTCCTCGTGAGCTCCCTCTGATTGCCGTGTCAAGGACGTAAAGTGGCAAATGTCCCCTCGCACGAAAAGATAATCAGTCATCTTCGGGCACTTCCCAAAGAGGCTCTCTCCTTGATGAAGCAGCTAATTTAAATAATTCATTTTTTCTGCATTATTTATGGGTCGGCCCTGTTCGAGGGCAGCAGCGCTTCTGCTCATTAGAGTCCCTATTCTGAGTCCCAGAAGGTCACCTTCGCCTTTATTGCCTTTCTGCCTGAAACAGACTCTGGGGGCAGAGCGAGGGACACCTTTGCAGGAAATACACTAGGTGTCGGTTGTGGAGAGCGTCTCTCTGTTCTCCACTCTTGCTTCATTTTCCAAAATGTAATTTGATTTTAATTTTTTCCCCTCGCCCAAGGATGTGCTTATTGTTCTAAGACAGAGAGGAGGGGAGGTAGAGAGACAGGGAGAAAAATATGGATCTGTTGTCTCCTGTATTCGTCTGAACTGGGGATCGAACCCGCAACGTTTTGGTGTCCGGGACAATGCTCCCACCTACAGAGCCACCCCGGCCAGGGCTAAATTTTTTTTTTTAAATTAAAGGAGAGTTGGCATACAATATGAGAGGATTTTTTAGGTGTGCAACAGAGTGATTCAACATTGTGATACCCTACAGTATAGCCAGTCTGGCCATCATCTGTCCCTGTGCAAAATTATTACAATATTCGCCACGGCCGCATTGCAAGGCACCGGCTGCCCCCCCTTACCGAGTGAGCAGCCGACGCGGGCCCCTCCGGGTCCCGGACGCTCCCGTACAGAGGCAGGATGCTGTGGTGGAAGATGTCCCACCAGAGGCTGAGGAAGGACAGCTGGTGCTGGTGGCCCCACCCGGGCCCCTCCTCGGAAACCGAGCCGGTCTGTGGGTTGTACTTGTAGTTCCACGGCTTGGCCGACCCCAAGAAGTGCACCACCTTCGCGCTGGAGCCGAATCTGAGGGGGAAAGGCACAGAAGTTCTCCGAGGGCCACCGGGCAGGCACGCAGGACCGGCCACCAGCAGCCACGAGGCTCGTCCGGGGTGTGTCTTGCGGCTTTCTCGACACGGCGAAATCACCGCGGCGTTCCCTCGCCGTTACTTAAGCCAAAACTTCAAGTGATTGCTTAATGATGATGTTTTGCGGTTATGTCTTTATTATTTATTTATTTTTTTATTTTTAAAATGTGATCGATGCTGGCAGCATTTCAGTCTGTAAATACCGGGAATGAAACATAACCGTGACCCCTGGGGAACATCCCCAAAACGGGGAACAATAAATTAAGGGTTTTATAAACACTGACGCCATAGGAGGCAAAGTCATCATCTTCTTAAAACACCAGGGACAAAATCAAGGGGGGGTTTTGTAGCACAGAAGGCAAGCTGCCCCCCCTGAAAGGCTGGCTTCTTTGACAACGTTATGAATTTTTCCTGGTCAGCTTTTTAAAAATGTTTTCCATTATCGCCCACAGCCAATACCCAGGCACATATTTGTTTATTTACTTTTCCTTCGGTTAGTTACTTTTTATGTTGTTTTTCATTCCATTTCCTCCAGCTCCTCCCCTGTGACAGCCATTAGCTTGTTCTCTGTGTCTGAATCTGTTTCTATTTTTTTTAGTTTGTTTGTTTCTTTTTGAGATTCCGTATATAAGTGGAATCATAGGCTATCTGTCTTATTTCACTGGGCAATATACCCTCTAGGTCCAACCACATTGGGACAAAGGGTAAGATTTCCTTCTTTTTCATGGCTGAGTAATATTCCACTGTGTGTATGTACCACATCTTCTTTATCCACTCGTCTTGTTGATGGACAGCCAGGTGGCTTCCATATCTTGGCTACTTTAAACAATACGGCAATGAACATACGGGTGCACACATCTTTTCAAAAGGGTGTTTTTTGTTTTCTGCAAAGAAACATCCAGAAGGGGAAATGCTAGGTTCTTTGGCAGCTCCGTTTTTAATTGTTTGAGGAATCTGCATGGGGCTCCGCACAGTGGCTGCACCAGGCTGCCTGCCCACCCAAGGCTCCCCCAACACCTTAATAAACACTTTTCCCCCCATCATTGGCTTTATCCGTTAGAAAGGACCCGATGTTTTCACACCCAAAGCACCAATGCCTGCCTCCTGGCGGAGAACATCGCTCTCGTGAGAAGCGCATGCTCGAGACTTATTCATTCCCTTCCTAGCTTCTTCTCAGACTTTCCACGTCCCTTTATGACTAGGGGGCCTGCAGCAGCCGAGGTCACCCGCTTGGGCCCCAGGACTGGCTGGCACTCTTAAAAATCACTGAGGACCAACAGCGTTGTCCTGGAGGACCCTCTCCAGACGCCTTCGCCACCGCAGAAAAGGGAACCAGACATTAGGAAGTGTGTTTCGCGATTCCTCAAAAAAGGTCACCGCCTAATATGGTGACACCGATGTATTAAAGTTACCCCATGACATCACTGCCCATTATTAATTACAGGCATGAAAATTATTTTGGGAACATCTGTTCCCACCCCCCAAAATTGTAAAAAAAAAAAATGGCACTGATCATTTTAAGCTGTTTCCTTCTCTGTCTCCATTCGAGACACCGCTCTGTCACATCCTGCAGCCAGTCCCTAGGAAGGCCCGCTGTCGGCTTATAAAAAAGTGAGAGTGAAAAACGAAGAGAAACACCACCGTGGAGATAGTTTTTCAACTTGTCTGTGTAGACACTGCGCACCAGCTGCGCGCGGAACCCCCCAGGGGTTCCCCGGGCAACACTTTGGGAACCGCCCTCGCGGCGGGGGCGGGGCCTCGGGGGGACTCACTGTTTGAACGCCGGGCTGTAGGTGTACGCCGTGTTGCTGCTCAGGTTATAGACGAAAGGCAGGTGCTTGCGGATGTCGGCGGTCGGCCAGCTACCGAAGAAACTGTTCAGCAAGCCCTGGTCGGCCCCTAACAGACACGCAAAGTCGTTCAAGGCGCGGGACTCGGGAACGCGGCGCGCACGGGGCGGGGCGGAGCCAGGCTGAAGGGCGTTCAAGGTCCGCACCTCCACGCCTGGAATGTGCCCGTGGTCGCCAAGGAAGACTGGAGTGCATGGCATACATATTTTATTCGTTACCACTTAGTGAATGCCATGAATAATTTACCGTTTACGGCAAAACTAGGGATTACTTTGAATCACTCCCGTGCCTGGTGGTGCCAGGACTTAATATCATTCACACTCTGAAAAACAAAATACCATGAACTCATACCATTAACAGCAAACCACTATTTTAAAAATGTGCATTCGCTCTAAAATTCTCCACTGATCAGCCACAACACTAATAATAAAATTGTTTGCCCTGGCTGGTGTAGCTCAGTGGATTGAGCACGGGCCTGGGAACCAAATGGTCACCGGTTCGATTCCCAGTCAGGGCACATGCCTGGGTTGCGGGCCAGGTCCCCAGTAGGGGGCGTGTGAGAGGCAACCACGCATGGATGTTTCTCTCCCTCTCTTTCTCCCTCCCTTCCCCTCTCTCTAAAACTATATAAATAAAATCTTTAAAAAAATTGCCGACTGTCTTCAAAATTCCTCACCCCACCCACGACAAATTCCATCTTGTAGTGACAATGCTTTTTCCACCCTTTTCACGAACTCCTCCTTCTTATCGAGAGATGATCGATACCAATATTTTTTTATACGACCAGAACTCTAGCCATTTTGCCATCTGTCAATGCTCATTCAGTCAAATTGTGGGCTTCTGGTCGGGTCCGTTGAATTCTTGCCTTTCATTCCATAGCAAAACGCTGGACAACCAAAGTCTGCACCAGCCTTTATAAATAAAGTTTTATCGAGACCCAGCCACGCTCATTTGGTGAAGCCTCGTCAGCGGCTACTTGCCCTGTGCAAGCGTGCAGTTAAATATTCCCAACGAGTGTGCGCTAACATTGGGGTCACCTGCCCCTGTAGAGAAAGGTTTCCGACCTGTTCTGTACGATCAGGACTGGGGGTCACTCCTTCCACTGGTACAAGATAATTTCAGTAGCTTTTGTTGCATATTTACTGGCTACATTGCTTCTTTTCTTCCCGTCACCCTGCTGGCTGTTTCCTTCCAACCAGGCCCTTGACTGATGTCCCCTTGTCATTCAGAGACCTGGGAAAGCGGGGGATGGGGCCGGGGTCTGGGGGGACGGGCTCACGAACCGTCAAAGCTGCCGTGTTCTGTGGCGTGCCTCAGCAGCAGCCTGTGAGTCTCCAGGGACGGCTGGAAGACGAAGACCCCGCTGTTGAAGCAGTCCGGCCAGCCGGGGTCGGGGGCCGCCGACAACTCCCCCCGCTCAAAGAGTTCGTCCACGTTGCACAGCACCTAGCAGAACCAAAGGCGGGGACCTGCAGCCACCTGCCTCTCGGACCCGGTTCGCAGGTCACAGAGGCAGCAGAGGCTGGAGGATGGGCCAGGCGGCGTTGGGTGACGGGAGACAAACCCTGTGCCTGATCTGTGTCAGTGACTCCTTTCTCTTAACCCTGTCCAGTCCTGTGCGCCTCACGTTTTGGCCAGTGAGGGACAGAGTACATGGTGACACACAACATATGACATGCATGTTGGGGATGGCGCTGTGTTCACAAACCTAGCACCAGATGGAGAAAAAAAAAACAACAAAAAACCAGCAGGATATACACTTACATCCCGTGCATAATACCTACTCCATGCAACAATGTTACTGGTTTCTGTTTACTGTGCTACATTCTGATTGTTCATTTAAAGTACATTGTTTCCGCTTCTAGGAAAACAAATTTGCCGGGCAGCAGCGTGCCCTGTCACGCAGGCGGCAGCCTCACACAGGGCACACTTACTGCGTCAACATCGAAACCGCGTAAGGACACAGTTTTCAGAGCGTGCCCCCGCCACGAAGGGCTGGACAGGCCTGTGGGACTCCGAGGGCTCCCTGTTTATTATCTCAACCAATGGGAGCACCAGCGCCTATCTATCTCAACCAATGGGAGCACCAGCGCCTGTCTATCTCAACCAATGGGAGCATCAGCGCCTCTCAAAGCAAATTAATTTCTCAAGGCTCCGCCTGGCGTCCACAGCACTTTACTGCATAGCCTGTCACCTACCCAACGTGCTCAGTGAAACGGTGGACACTTAGCAACAGAGAGGTTGGTACGTGAATATGACGCAATCCACCACGTTTGGGAGCTCGGCGACTAACGGTAGTTCCGTCCCGCACCTCTCGGCAATCCTACACTGCGCGGCCTTTGGGGAAGTCATTACTCTGATTGTGTCTTGTTCCCATTCTCCTTTGGGTCTGTCTGTGTGCGCCAAAAGCTACTTCTGTGCCAGCGCCTCAGAGTGGACACCCACCACGCCACCTTCCGTTAGCGTCCCGCCCTGGCAGTGGGTGTTTTGGAAAGCGCCCACCCTGTGCGGCTATGCCGCAGGGGACTCCCCAAAATGACCGCTGGGGGGTGTCAGAGCTGAAGAGTCCAGGCGTTTCCGTCCAGTCCATGAGACAATGCA
>CM052552.1:70515598-70561248 GCA_028533065.1 Trachops cirrhosus
AGGGTTAGGGTTAGGGTTAGGGCTAGGGCTAGGGCTAGGGCTAGGGTTAGGGCTAGGGTTAGGGCTAGGGTTAGGCTTAGGGTTAGGCTTAGGGTTAGGGTTAGGGTTAGGGATAGGGCTTGGCTCAGAGGTACAGCGAGAGAGGCCTGAAGACTGAAGACCTACAGGAAGTAGAATCAGAGTGGAGACCAAAATGAAGGAGGTGAGAAAGGGAGAGGAGGGGAGGAAGGGAAGGAGGAAGGAGGGGAGGATTTGATGGAAGGATTGGAGGGATGATGGATGGATGGATGGAAAAATTGGTAGATAGGTGAATGGTTAGATGAGTGGATGGTATATGGATAGACAAATGGATGGGTAGATGGAAGGATGGATAGACGGATGGATGGTGGGTGGATGGATGGATGGTGGATGGATAAATGGGTAAATGGATGGACAGATGGATGGATGGTAGATGGATGGGTGGTGAATGGATAAATGACAGATCAATGAATGGATGGATGGATAGATACATGGATGGACAGACAGTAGATAGATGAATAGTGGATGGATGGATGATGATGGATGGATATAAGGAAACATGAATCGAAGAATGGATGGACAGGACTAATGTACAGATGGAAGGAAGGAAGGAAGGAAGGCAGGCTAGTAGCTCATTTCACCAAAGCCTCAAGAGACCACTACCAAGCAGACGCTGGACAAAGCTGGTGGATGTGCCCTGAGCAGCAAGAACCAGCTGCAGACACAGAGTGGCATCATTCACATCCAGTGACAGCAGCCAAGGGCTGGGCTCTGTTAGTGCACATCAGGACCCGGTCAGCAGGCGCTGGGACCAGTTACCAACATGCCAAGCCACAAAGACACACAGCAACCTCACGCCCGTATCTGAGACAGCATCAGCAGCGCTCCGTGGAAACCAGATCAAAATTTTAGGTCTATGAATTCAAGTGTTTCTGAATGAAGAACAGATCTACCAACTTTCGCTGGCTGGAGATACGCACACTTTTTCATTCTTGAGCTCAACAGATGTTACCGAAAGGCTCCCAAACAGACTTTGTCCAGGACGCACCGTATTTGATCAACGTGTCTCCGTGAGGAGAAAACGGCTCTGCTCCCACCCACATGCCCGAGACTCATCCTGATGCAAACTCGACAGACACCACAAACTCCAACACGGCGACCAGGTCCTGGACAATCGCTCTCTGCATAAAATAACGGTTTCCCCAAAGCCATGGCTTCTTCAAGGGCCAGGGCATGCGGTACTAATGTCCTTCGTAGGAAATCTCCAAGGTCATGATTACCCAGGAGACTGTTCTTCAAATGGCCATCGCAGAACTAAACCCCGTGCAACAGTCGTGGATACAGCTGACAAATCCTAGGATGGTTCCATGCCCAGCACCTGGATTCCGAATTTTAATTCTCTCTCTGTCCCTAAAAGCATGTCCCTGATAATAAACACTAAACTGGCTGTATAAGATGAGTGTAAAAGCCTAAATGTGCATTCAGGGGGTCAAGAGAGATAGCCACTCTTCTATGTTAGGGGGTGTCTAGGAGAATAGCACCTAATTTTCTTTGTGTTAACGGTGCAAATTTTGCACCTGGAGACAAGCGTGAGTAATTCCCGAAATCACACAGCCCAGACTCCTTCTCCCCTTGCCCTTTGCCTTTTGTTCACTGCATCTTATACAAGCCCCGGGTCATGAGCCTTACAGAAACTACGAAGAAGTATTCAAGTTGCAGCTGATGCTCCTTTAGCCTCAGAAGAACAAAAGACTATAGAGAACATTTTTCTAGGGAAATAAACGTAGCTCACTTTCCTAGTGCTAAGTGGACTCCGAAACTTCCCTAAGACAATTCTTCAGAAAAGAGGCTTTCCTTTTTGCAAAATTACAGTACCTGGGGAGTTGTCCGTTTCAACACCATCCACCCCCCCCAAAATAATGGACAAAATGCTTCCATATACCCAGGGATGGGGTGGGTGGGACAGACAACAGCTGATTTTCCCAATTTCTGAATCCCGTTTCCAAATACTGGATGACATCAAATCTATTTGGGGACAAATCCCGGCGCCTTGGTACATGAACACCCCCACTAGTGCCACACTGTCCCACGGGTCCATACATGCAATGTGCCGGGTAACAGAAATGCCTTGTAACTCCAGGATCTGCCTGGGTTTCACCTGAAGATTTCGGAAAATCTTCCCGTGCCTCCTTCCCTAGCGAGCCCGCCTGACCCTCTGCCGGCTGGACATCATGCTCTGAGGGGAGCATCGTCAGAGTGGAGGGAACATGTAATTGATAAAGAAACATGCCCTGGCTTGTGTGGCCCAGTGGATTGAGTGCCAGCCTGCCAATCAAAGGGTCGCAGGTTCGATTCCCAGTCAGGGAACATGTCTGGGTCACGTCCCCAGTAGGGGGTGTGCAAGAGGCAACCATTCATTGATGTTTCTCTCTCTCCCTTCCCCTCTCTAAGAAATAAATAAATAAAACCTTAAAAAAAGAAAAAGGAACACAGGTTCACTTCCACTGAACTGCTATTCCTTTAACCTCTCTGCTGTTTCTAGGAGATGCTAGAGAAAGAGGTGTTTTCTTTTGCTTTCCCCCTCTCAGTTATAGTCGTTAAGTCTTTTTTTTTAATCCTAATCCAAGGACATGCTTAGTGATTTTTAGAGAGAGGGGAAGGAAGGGAGAGAGAGAGATGGAGAGAAATATTGATGTGAGAGAGATGCACTGATCAGTTGCCTCTCGTAGGTGCCTCATCTGGGGACCGAACCCACAACCTAGGCGTGCGTCCTGACCGGGAATCAAACCTGTGACCTTTTGAGTTGATGCCCCAAACAACTGAGCCACACCAAGTAGGGCTAACATTGTTGGTGTTTATTAGGAACCTCACTGACTTAGTAGGATGGATGCTCGCCATTAAGTCAACCAACTGTGAATTCTTGGGCACCCCCAGGTAGAAGGCACCCGGTCATAGGCAGGAAATAAAAAGCAATCGAGCACCCTCCAGTGCCAAAAACGGGGCATCAAAGCAGCAGCTCTCTTTACGTCTCTGAATTCAAAAGCTGTGTAGAATTTTACTTTCAGGCTACACATCGACTCTGATGGGAGAAGAAGAGTGGACTTTGTCTGTATAATCCAGCTTCTGTGCATCAGAGTCTATTGAAATGTGCTGGACATTCCCCTTTAGGCCCATGACATCAATGGCTAGACATGAGCAAGGAATTATTAGATCGTAGGAAGGATGAGAAGTTCACACACCAGAAGGCCCCTTGCATGGAGTAGGAGGCTCTGGCCCAAGAGACCCCCCCCAAAAAAAACCACATCACAGCCCACCACTCCTGAGTCCTGCAAAAGCGCAGACAAAACCTATAAAGAGATGCCGAGACACACATGAACATCAGCTGCGTTCAAAACAGAACGTTCAGACACCAGGACAATCTAAAGTAACGCAGGAACTTTTTGCACAGAAGGTATGAAAACACCCAATGACGGACTTCCAGTCACGGAGCTGGTCACTTTGGCATTCTGCTCCTCGCCCTTGTGGGACCTTGTTCATTTTATATTCCACCTGAGGACCTCCCCAGGACCTGCTCGCACCGGGTTCTAGTGGAAAAGGAACCACTCGCCCTGTGTTTCGATTTTAATTCCGCTAGGTACAGGAGAAATACGGTAGCCCCTTAGGGATGACGGCGATGTTAAATAGAGATGACTACATCCTAAGAGCTAAGAGTTCTTCCATGCTCGCTGGGTGCTGGGTCACCTGCCAAGACGTTCACGCATAATCTCATTGACCCCCACGGAAATTCTTTGGAGGAAGGACTATCATCTCCCCCTTTACAGATGGACAACCAAGGACTGGAGTGTTAGTAACACGTGCAAGCTGACGCAGCTAAACTCCGGGCGTGCTGGGATCAGAGATCATGTGATTCCAATATTCTAGTGACGTGATGAATAATCAGCCAACTCCCTCACGTTCAGTCCCATGTGAGCACTGCGTCTCTAAGTGTTGGGTTTTTTTGTCTGTTCGTTTGTTTTTAGAGAAAGAACGGTTTTTACATTAGCAACGCACAAGGACAAAAGGAAGCAGGCATGGAAAGTCTTACTGTTTTCTTTGAAGCACAACTTCTTTTTCTGGTAGGCAATAAAGCTGGAAATGGCCCCGGCCACAGCCACCACCACGGCCCCTATGATGCCAGGGACCACGCCCTGGGGTTCGCCTGGGGGAAGAACGCAGGGCACTGTCGTTAGACCACATCCACCAGAGGACGGCTGGGCAGCTCGAGCTGGCTGTCCAGGCGCTTTCTAAACACCCAAAGCCAAGATGTCGCAAGCCAGGCGTGTGTACCTTGTCCCTCCCCATCGTTCCTGGGGTTTCCTCCGCCTCCACCAGCGCCAGCGCCACCGCTGCCACCTCCTGCTCAAGAGAAGGACAAACTGGTTAACCAATTACATCCCAAGGATTTTGGGTGAAGAAAAACTCCCACCAAGGACCAGGTCCTGCGACCTTGAGTTGTGAAGGGACCTTAGCAGAAGAGGCCACGGCAGTGACGGGACACTGAATAGCAGGGAGTCCCTTTCCATCCTCAGGCAGGCCGTCCCTGCTGTGCTGAAGGTATCATCTGTCTCACTCACTCTTACCAAAAGGAAAAAAATTGAGTCACACTATCCCTGCATGGCGGGCTTCAAGAGACCCACCATCTAGTGAGACTTGAAGGTCTCTTGGGAATTCTGTCCCCTTATATTGGGTCCAGAGACAATCCAGGCCAAGTTCTTAGACCCCCCCGAGACCCTGCCCCTTGTGATTGTGGAGGTGAGAATGCAAGACATATTTCTGGGGACCCCCAGGATGTAGAAAATATATTAAGCAATCTACCTATAAATATAGCAAATGCATCTAAGTACATTCTAATAATTATAAACAGGTGCTATCATTCCTTATTGGTTGGTTGATAACTTGATATACAGTCTGGGCCCTATTATGACCTAAGATTTCAAGGACAGAAGCGGAAAACAACTTCTCTAACAGCAGTGGGGGTGATGAGGGTCCTTTGGGAAGGTCACATGACTCTGTTTCTGGGGCCACGATTTCAACATTCGTTAGTGACATGCAAGAACACGTGACAACCCGAGATAATTATAGAGGACACAGGCGAATGGGTCTGTGAAGTTCCCGGTGAGTTCCATCCTGTTGGAAAAGGAAGGAAGGTCCCCTATCCATCAACAGAACGGCCAGGCACCACCTTCGACAAGGAAGGATGCAGGGTCCCCGCCCTTGGTATGTTCAGGACACATCCAGATGCTCAGCCTCTAGCAACTGAGCCATGGGCTCAGACAGAGCAAAGAGGCAGAAGAAGGAAGCAACCCTACCTCCATCGGACGTCTGGTCGACCAGGTCGCCATCTGAAAACCCACCTAGGAAAGAAAAACAGTGTCACTGGTCAGACGGGAACAGCTGGCGGGGTCTCGATGTCTTGGACCGAAGGAGACACACCCTGAGAACCCACCAAAGGGACCCCACAAAGGTACTGCTCCGCGGAAGCCATCTTTCAAAGAGGCAATGACAATTGAATGCCATGTCTGTGGCGAAACTCCTAAAGCCAGTCTTGGCCAAAAGCCTGCTAAGAAACCTGAAAAAGAACACCCGAAGACACGGAAAGTGGTTCCCCATGTTTTTGATGGGTTTAAACGTAACAGTCGGAAAGGGCTTGATCTCGTGGAGATGCATTTCAGTTTCGACTGGTGGTTTTCACGCCTTCACTCTGGACTCAGACGGGGGACTTACCGGGCTGGCCAAAAAGTCCCTATGGTTTTTTCCATTCAATAAAAAATGCGTTTTCCATGTTCTCCAATAACTTTATTGATTTGGATGTTTTGAGTAGGTTGGCTTCTCCCACGTAGTAGAACGTTGATTGTTCTCACTGAATGTCTCAATTAGATCGCGATCAACTTCAGCTGGTCTACCCGATTGTGGAGCACTGTCCAGTGAGAAATCTCCCACACAAAACTTGACACATCACAGCACCTTCTGCATACACTGCACAAACCTTTTCTTTGCATTTCAGTTTTTTACCTTTCTTGAAATAATAAACCCTAATATGCCAAAAATGTTGCATATTTTCTTCCATCTTCCGTATTACAATGGCTGCCCCCAAATTCACCAGCTTCGATTTTTTTTAAATGCACACTGATATGACAGCTGTCACAATACAATCTAACGAAACTGGTTCGAATGAAGTTGAAGACAACTAAGCCCTACCACAGCCATCAAACGGGAAAAAATAAAGGAAGTTTTCGGCCAGCCCAGTATGTGGGGCAACAAGATGATAGCAACACGAGACACCAAGCAATGTTTTTAAACAGCCTCTTTGGGTTTGGGGTTCCTGCCCCATAAGAATGAGCTCACGTAATGATATCAGGGTGTGACAGACACAAGGACGGGACCCACCAGCCCAACCGAGGCCATCCTGGACAAGGTGACCCCATCGGAGTCAACCTCATGTCAGCCAAACCCAGCCCGGGCTGATTAAACACCACGACTTTTTAAAAACTTTCAGGAACTGAGGAACGGTTTCTCAGTCCACAACACCTAGCCGACACCCACCAAATGTAATGCATCAGCTTCACAAAACCTATCGTGACTCACGAGAGTTTAATCCACGAATTCAAACATATATGTTCTACAAAAACATCCTTCCATATAACTGATCACATCTGTGGTTTCAAAGAAAAAAAATGGCCATCTTTGCTGACCACGCACGTGTGCTAACACGGACTATAATTACTCCTTTTTCAGGAAGTAAAAGTCAGTAGGGATGGGAAGACACTTCTGTAAATGAGTATCGGTCTTGGCAAAAATATTTCTTTAGCTAAAGTTAGCTGTGACAAATGTCTGGTCTCTCAGATGGTAAACTTGTGTTAGGTTTTCCACCCAAGGCACGATGATACAAATACAATCGTAAAAAGAAAATATAAGTATAAGAAAGGGAAAACATTTTAAATAAATCACTGGGCAATTATGTGACAGTGTTAGAAAAACTAAGACATGAGAGAGAAATCATTAAAAGTTAAAAGGCTGTTCATCGTTAAGCATCTAGTTCAAAAAATCTACAAGACAGAAATAAATAGAAAAACAGTGCACGTAAAACTTATTCACAGAAATAAATAAAAACTGGGAGAAACACTATGTCTCAGTTGGATGGGCGTTGTCCAGCAAACCGAAAGGTCACCAGTTCAATTCCTGGTCAGGGCACGTGCCTGGGTTGTGGGCCAGGCCCCTGGTGGGGGGGCGTGAGAGGCAGCCGATACATGTGTCTCTCTCACTCTCACATCGATGTATCTCTCCCTCTCTTTCTCATTCCCTTCCTCTCTCTCTAAAAATGAATACATAAAATCTTAGAAAAAAAACCCTGCAGGGGTAATTCACACATACTGACCTAAACACTGCTACGCTTCTAGAAATCTCTTTTAACAAAAAAGCTTTAAATGCACAAAGATGGCTTAAATATGCTTTTGTAATTCATAATTCCAACATTTTAGAAGAAACAAAATAGAACATTTTCAAATTTGGAGATTAGTTATAATAGCATAGAGCTGCCATTAAAAAGTTATATGATAAAAACTATTAAAGGATATGAAAAGATGTGTATAGGTTATTAATAAGCAAAAAAGTTATTTTATGACCCAGAATACATAAGATTGACATTTTTACTTAATTTGTTTTATGTAATTCACCCATAAAATACTGAAGAGAATAACCATCACAATATTAACAGTGGTAGACAAACAGTATTTGTTTTTTTCTGTATCAAAAAAGTAAACAAATATATAAAGAAAAAAACTCTCGAAACCTGAAATTTGAACAGGCATTCAATTAAAAAAATGGGTGCAGGCCAGGTTACTCAGAGTATATTGTGATGTGCCAAAAAAGGCAAAAAGGATAAAAAAAGCAAGCTGACACTTTTTCTGGTATCAATCTGCATATTTAAAATGTCGCTGGATGTTTACACAGTGGAATTCTACTTGGCCATAAAAAAAGAAGAATATTTTATCCTTTGCAACAGCATGCATGGATGTGGAGAGCATTATGCTAAGAGAAGTAAGCCAGTCAGAGAAAGACAAATACCGTATGATCTCACTCATATGTGGAATCTAATAAACAAATTGAACTAACAAGCAAAACCGAGACAGACACGTAGATGGAAAACAGATGAGAGCTAGTGGGGTGGGGGGCAAGGGGGTGGAGGGACTGAGCAAAAAGGAAAAAGAACTCACAGACGCAGACAACAGGGGGGTGATTGCTGAGGGGGAGGGGTGTAGGAGGGAGCTAAATGGTAATGGAAAAAAAATAATAAAGTTTAAACGAAAATAAAAATAATCTTGCATGCAGTTCTTTAAAGGGCCCATAAAAGCTTAGAAGTAAAATAAGCAACTGCCCCATAAAAATCACACGCAAACCCGAAACATCTTTTTCAAGCCTGCCCTCGCGACGGGGAAACTGGAATTGCCCTGCACGGTACAGCCCCAGTCAGCCCCGGGGGATCTGAAATTACCCTCTTCCCGTGATGGGGACGAGGCTGTGCTCTGAAAACTGCCCAGGGCACCAGCTCTGAAAACCGCCCAGGGCACCAGCAGAGCTCTGGGGTCTTACCAGAAGTTCCGGGGTGGTGGGGGTTTGGATTCGGTTTTGGTTTCGGTGGACCGGGAGGCAAGGGATCATCTGTCGGCAAAAGAGGAGAGTTGCAAGAATGAGCAATTTTTGTCACAGACAACGAGGTCCCCATTTGCCCTCAGACGGTCTGCTCAGAGAGCCCTCAGCCTGCCCCCTGCTCATTTCTTTCCATCGTCTTCCAGCCGCAATACTTCCATTCACGTGCCTCCAATAGAAACTGAACACAGCTGTCGGGACCAGCAGCCCTATGTGTGGGTCCCCAGGGTACCACGAAGATGCTGGGTCCCCAGGCCATGCGATCGGTATCAATAATTTCAATATGGCAGCACGAGCGTGTGCAGCCACAGATGGGGCCCCTTTGGAGGGGAGGGCGGTGCCGGTCACAGGGAACCAGCCCGGGGAAGGGCAGTCAGCTTGCCTTCTATCCCCACAAACACCGCCAGAGTTTCCAAAATAAAAGTGAGCACACAGGTAAACCCCACAGCAAACAACACCACACTCATTCCCTAGGTTTTCCTGGTTTAAAAAACAACAACAACAACTCAAGGGTTTACAGGAACAAACATAAAGGACACGTGGACTAAAACTAGGGGGGTTGGAAATGGGAGGGAGGACGGGAGGGATGGGTGGGTGGGCTGGAATGGGAGTAAAGGACAGAAAACTGTACTTGAACAATGATTAAAATAAAATAAAATTTAAAAAAAGAACAACTCTATGTATCCTTGTAAAAATGATGAAGCTCTTTGAAAGCACACCCGTCCAGTGATAACGAGCAAGTCAGCCACAGAGCAGAATGACGAGAGTTACTCACCGTGTCCTCCCCCAGCCACCGCGTCTTCTAAAGTGAAGTCATCGCCTAAAAAGGGACGGTAGTTGTTAATACCCGAGTTGTGGGGTAAAAAGCAAAAGAAAAGGCATCCTTTGGAGATTGGTGTCCCCACCTCCCTTAATATTTCTCTGATGATCACTCTGAGCAGGACGGCAATGGAAAAACGCCTTTTCCCCAACCGATTTCCACATCGCTCATCTCTCAGATGAAGAGTGTATGATACAACAAAAACGGAAGCTATTTACCCATCCACAGCAAACAGGTGGATTTCCAACCCCAGCTCCAGAAAACTCTCTCTGGTTCATTTCCCATTCTCCCGTCATTCCCCTACAGATGGCCAGCAACTTCTGTGAGGTGGGATTGCAGAGACACAGGGACAGAAATGGGCCACCAGATCTGTGTGACACGGTTCCTAAACAGTGGTGGCCCTGACCCGGGTAACCTTGATGAATCGGCATGACGATTCTGGATAGTTCCCAGGGACGCCTTCTTGGTTTTAAGAACTGTTTCCCAATGCCAGTTCATGTGTAGGCACCTGCGTGTCCACCCCACACAACACTGGACGATTGTGACCCAAGAGTAGAGTTTTACGTGGTGCCTGCCACGAGGAGCTCATGGTAGTGCAAATTCGCGTACTCAACCACAACTTATCCCACAAGGTGTATGAAGCGTCCAACCTCTGGGTGTGAGCAAAGACACGTGTGAACCCTTCACTCAAGAGAGAACCTTCTACAAACGAGCCCAATAATTAAGCGGATATATTATTCCTGCAAATAAAAAGTCAGAAGAGCTGTAGACCTTGAAGCACCAATTTTACCCCGAGTGGCTAACCACCCCTGAATCAGAGCCTTGACCAATTTCAGTGTTTGTCCCTAATTTCTGTGTTTTATTTGAAAGCGTCAGTGAGCATGAATGCATGGAGGCTGCAGTATGCATTTTCTCATGGCATCTATGGGGGTCTCAGCCCCTAAAATTATTTCTCGCAAGAGTCAGACACTCAGGGTAAAGACACCTAGAAATACTTAGTGTCCAAATGACCCAAGAGTGTCTCACTGAAGAGTCCCCGTCCTCTCCTGCAGGAATCATTGGACATCACGGGCAGTTCAAAGCTCAACCAGACCCTAGACAGAGCCCCCCGAATTCTGAGTATTTATGTTTGTCCATGTGTCATCCAGGTCTCGGGGAAACCGGGGTGCAAGACAGTAACTCTCCCACTCTCTCTGCTCACAAAGAACACTTGCTTCTTACCAGAACTGGGTTTTTTGGGGGTTGGTGTGGGTTTCTTCTCAGTGTCTAAAAAAAAAAAGAGACATTTTTTTGTCAGTAAAACTTGCAGCTTGGAAACAAAGTGAACTCCCTAGAATGCTCCATTTAAAAAAAAGAGTCAAATCATGTTTTTTTTAAATTTTTTTCAACATTTACCTTTTATTAAGTCAATCAATAAGAATGAGAAATCCAAAAGATTGAAACTGAAAATCATGAAGGACACTTAACATCCTTTCTATCTGCCTTATCGTCTAGTTTATTGTTCCTGATAACCTCATTTCCCACACAAATACGTCGTGTAAAATGACAACCGTTTTCTATTTAAAAATATTATCAGAACAATTCATTCCAAAATGTCCAGAGTGTCTGAAGACACCCTTCCAAGGTTTTCACAAAAGCAAGGCAACCTGGGTGGAAAAATAAAAACACCGGTGGACTGTGTAAGGTTTTTAAAAGCTTTTATGTATTGATTTGAGAGACAGAGAGACGTTGACTTGTGGTTTGTGTTACTGATGCATCACTGGTTGCGTCTTGCATGTGCCCTGACTGGGGATCGAACCCACAACCTTGGTGCATCGGGACGATGGTCTAACAACTGAATGACCTGGCTAGGGCTGGATCGATGCACGTTAATCCACAGAATTTTAAAGAACGTCATTTTTGTTGCTGCGATTCTTCACACCGAATAAAAATACACTTTAAAATAAAATTCCCAAAGAGGGCTGGAGCATGTTTTCAGCATGACGTGTCCTGGCGGGAAGGGACCCACCACTCTTGTTTGCAACAACTCCTAGCTCTCTGGGACCCCTCCTTCCCCAGGCTGGTCCCCTGGGAAGCGAAGGACATCAAGCTGAGGTCACCAGGACCGTGAGGACTCCCACTGCTTGTCTCCCAGCAGCCAAGCAGCTTGATTTCCTCAGAAGCGAGATTATCCTACAAAGGTTATGGTCAGTGAACACAGGTCCTTATAAAGTCCTTGCCCCCATTAAGGAGAATGAGCTCTGGATACAGAGGTGCAGGTGTCCAGGGAAGCCACCACGGGCAGATGGACGCACGCCCAGGACGGCACCCCTGCTCCGTCCTGCCTCAGCATGCCAGCTGGACATTCTGCCCCCAGGCTCTTGCCACTATCCCTTGGCATTTGGGACCACCAATTTATCCACCTCACTGAGGGCATTGCTTTCTCTCACCTTAAATGGGTTTTGTTCTCACAGTACAGCACATCTAAATATATTTAGTGTGTGTCCCAAGGAAATAGTCATGGTATCTTCTTTAAAATGCTGTTAATAAACATCACTCACTGCCCTGACCAGTGGGGCTCAGTGAATTGAGTTCTGGCCTGTGAACCAAAGGATCGTCAGTTCGATTCCCAGTCAGGGCACATGCCTGGGTTGTGGACCAGGTCCCCAGTAGGGGGCGCCGGAGAGGCAGCCACACCCTGATGTTTCTCTCCCTCTCTTTCTCCCTCCCTTCCTCGCTCTCTAAAAATAAACATATAAAATCTTTAAAAAAAAATTACTCACCGTCCAGGGCATCCAATAAATTGAAATCATCTAAGAGAGAAAGAGTCAAGTTAGGACTCAGGAAAATCCAAGTAAACTTGAAAATTAGGAAAAGGATACAAAGAATGGGGCCAGGTTGGGCAATGTTTGGGGTGTTTGGCAGCTCTTGAAAACGCACCGATGCGCTGTGATGTGTCCTCACCCTAAACCCTCACTTCCACGCCTCCAACGGACACGTCACCTTATATTTAAAACAACTGACGGTCGTTCGTAGCATTTAGCAGAAAGGAAAAGGGCGAAACGCGGTCATTTCACCGGCGCGGTGTCCTCAAAAAGGGCGTCCCTGTGAAACAGCTGCGGAAGGATTTCCAACCGCTGGAGACCGAAAGCCTTCCCGCGCGTTCGCGGGCGCGCTCTCCCACAGACACGCACCCACGCGCGTTTACGCTTCCCGCCATCCCCCCTCCCCCCAAAACGCTCACTCTCCACCTGAAGCCACGCGCTGGGAGCTTTCTCCCACGTTCGCCTTCCCTCCCCACGGGGGTCACCTCCGAATCGGAGGGGCTCCCCAGGGAACGTGGGCAAGGCGCCCACGCAAGACCGTGCGAAAGGGGACGAGAGGCACTTCGGGGCGGAAACAGGCCGGGCTCTTGGGCATTTGAAATTGGGAGGAAGGGGTGGAGACCGGTTCTGGGTGTCCAGCAAGGGAAGAACTCCCTGAAGTCCAATCATCCTGAAACGTTTCAGGCCAGCAACCGGGCGCTGTGCGGTCCCAGGGAGCCGGGCAGACGGGGAGTCTGTCGGGACAGACCGCAAGCCGTGGGCCCCTCAGTGGAAACCCGGTGCCCGTGGTCTCCAGCCCGCCCCTCATAGCTCCCCGTGCTGGGCACGCAGGCGGTGAGTCACCCTGGGTGAGGCCCTGGCCCCAGGGTGCAGGGCTGAGTCACCCCGACTGCCCTTCTGGCTTTTGTCTGATTCTTGCGCTTTCTCCTGGGGCCAGTCATCCTGGCGAAGCACACAGGGGGACCCGGACGAGGCCCCAAGACCCTGGTATTTGGGCTGCCTGGCCAGGGGGTGGGGGGGCACTGTCACCTAGGACAGACCCACCCACACCCTGACAGACGCTCCCCAGGGACCTAAGGTCAGACTCCCCTAAAATTCCATCACCATGGCAAACTGCTTCAGGAAGGGGGGGCGCCTGGGGCGGGAGGGGGGACGGGGCATGGAAATGCTCACGATGGGGACTTCTCAAAATTCCACAACTTATCTACGCAGCATGTCCACGTAAATACAGATAGAACACAAATCGTGACGGCGAAAATAGGATAGAAATAAAATACCTATAAAGTACCAAAGTGTATAACTCATACACTTTGCACAGGGAACGTATAAAGTATAGAAAGAAATGCATAAAATTAAAACTGAAATAAAGTATAGAAATACAACTGGGATAGATAATAATACAGCTCCAATAATGAGTTATAAAAATTAAAAATCATGCAATTTATATATAGAATGTGTGTGTAAATTATATAAATCTATAAAACTAAAATGGAAATAGAATAGAATAGAAATAAAACCTACACACAATAATGAATTACAGTGATTACCAAATATATAACTTGTTTATATATAAAATTTATATATAAATATATAAAATTTATATATATAAATAAACAGATATAAAGCATAATGGTAGAAAATAAAATACGAATGTTTATAACAATAAATGATATATCATTATAAATTACATAATTTATAATGTATACACAGAACTTATAAATCCTATAAATAAATATATAAGTTAAAATAAATGAATTTGAGAAATAAAATTAGGACAGAAATAAACAACCATGTATAATAATAACCTGTGGAAGGGATAAGTGATACAACTTTAAAACAGAACCTATAAATTATATAAGAAATAGAGGTAAAAATGAAATAGAAACAATTTGTAGAAATAAAATCAGAACAGCAGGAAAACCCGGGCAGCTGGAGTGTGTCTGAGACTTTCAGGTTCTCTCTTGAAGAGCAAGAAAAACGTAACAATGACATAATTACAGAGCAAGGAGGCAGGGATGAATTTTCTCACGGCCTGCTACATTCTTGAAGCTTTGTAGATAAGAAGTTGAATTCCACAGCGCTGCCGTAGGGCAGAGAAGGGAACCCCACCCCACCCCCCACGCCCTACCCTGGTGTCTGGACCACAGCCCCCACGCCCTGCACCGTGTGGGGCACCCCACCTGCTTCCAGCTTCTGCAGCCCTGCCCCCCACCCCCATCTCTCCGAGCCTCGCTAAGAACCTCAGTTGCACAACAGCCCACAAAGCCAGGAGAACAAGACACAGCAGCCAGGCATGCACCCCACACCCGTGCCTGCTCACCCCAGGCAAAGGTTTTCCAGAAGAAATCCCCAGTCACAGGGACGAGCCCCTGAAAACCGGGCATTCAGGTGAGCGCATGGCGCTTGAAGCAAGGTAGCCTGGACGTGGAAAATTCTAGCACAAAGCTCAGGCTGTGAGCACAGAGGCCAGGTAGCAATGAAGCCTGAAATTCCCAGCTGAGGAGGGAAGCAAAAAGAGATCAGGGCAGTTGGCTACATTTTAGATTCTTTTATTTTTAAACATTTGAAACACCCCGATTTTTCTGGACAGCTGCTAAAAATCTATCTTTCTAGGGCCACGGCATGCAGTATTCTGCCTCAGTCTGACAGTCACCCTGGTTTTGGAAGCTGTGCGTCCCGGGCGCATAGATGAATTCCAGCAGAAAAAAATGTGGTCGACAGCTCTGTTAAGCCCAAGCCAACAATGCGTTAAATGCTGACACTTTGCTACGTGGCTGAAGCCCACGGGGACTGGCAGCCCCACGAGGAGCAGCGTGCGCGGCCACGATAACTGGAGTGGCCGACCCCGGGCCCCCAGAACATTCTCCGCTGGCCCAGCATGAAAAAGAACGAACCTCGGGGACACGGCGAGTTTTACACGCGACTCTGTGTTTTTCAGCTGTAAAGCCACACGCAGTCTCGAACCTAATCCGGGGCTAAGGTGACTTCAGGTGAAAAGGGGCAAACCTGTTTCCTCCTCACGGGGTGTGAGCACCAGGGTGCAGAGAGGATCGGGTGGGGTCCTGCAGGTCATTCTACAATGGACTTGATGATAAGAGGTGAACTGGCACACTTGTGTGGGGGAACCGGACCCCACCGGCCAGGGGAGCCGTCCTTAGGGACACGCTTTGAGGCTCACAGGGAGGCAGAGACCACCCAGGACCCTCTGCTCCTTCACCTCCACGCAGAGTGCAATTCCCAGGACCCTGCTGAGTCCAGTCTCTGCTGCTCGGAACTGAATCCTAACAGTTCCCACGGTGTCCGACAGATGTCACCGTGTGGTGCTAGGCAATTTATAATCGTCCCCAGCATCTTGGGAATGAGTGGTGAGGCCCTCAAAGTCACAGAGTTTGGGTACCTCCTCCCTCCGTGAGTCTTCACTTGCACATCCTCCATCCTTCACTTGTGCATCCTCCTTGCACATCCTCACATTTATGAGTGGTCATAAATCTCAAACCTTTCTTGCCATAGCAGCAAAACTCTTATTGATGCCTCAAAGCCCTGAGAAAGTGACACTTCCTCTGAGAAACCTCTATCATTCCTCATGGATGCAGGGGTGCATGGATAAGTAAATGGGTGGATGGATATGTGGAAGAATATGGATGGATGGATAGATGGATGGTGGATGGATACATGGATGGATGATGGATACATGGATGTATGGATGGATGGGGAATGGATAAATGGATGGATGGTGGATGGATGGATGGATGGATGGATGGATGATGGATGGATGGATAGATGATGGATGGATGGATGGGTGGATGCATAAGTGGATGGACAGTGGATGGATGGGTGGAGGGACTGATGGGTAGATGGATGGTAGAACCATAAGAAGCTAGAGAGACCTTGGTGATAGGTCTTAGAGAAGTTCACTACCAGGACTGAGAAAGTTCTCTTCTGCACCAACTTGAACTTCCCTAAGTATGGGACACTGTCTTCCCCCACCAAGCCCCCACATTCCTGGTAGAGGCAGGTGTCCCTCCATGGCCCACACCTGGCAAGCCCAGGGCTGTCTACACAGGCAGCTGTCCCTGCCCAAGCCCACAGGGTCCATCAGCCAGGTGTCACCAAGGGCAGAAGTTATTCCCACCTTCATCGGTCCCCACGTGGCCACGTGACCCTGAGCAAGCTACTGAGCTCTCTGACCTCAGAGACACCGTCTATAGAAGGCCCGCAATACATGTATTAAAGGTGCAGCGAAGATAAAGCAACCAAGTGAGCACCCTTTGAAAAATGTCACGCACCCCACAGTTGTCGATGTTACAGAAAACATTCCAGCCATCAAGAGAAATGCCCAGTGGCAAGTCTGGTGAAACAAGTGATTAGTGTTTTTCCAGGACTCTATCGCCCGGGACAATGTCTTGGTGGCCTTTTTAAAAACCCTGATGGAGATGCAGCCCCCTACCAAGAGCAATCAGACGGCACAGGTAGGCCTGGGCAGGAGTGATCCGTTCAAGCTCCGGAGGGTGCTGTGCTCGGGGGCCAAGGCTGAGACCCCCAAAGCTGGGTTTCCAGAAGCCACTGAAGAGTTGCTGAGCAGCTCTGCATTCTGGACCATCACTCGGGCACCAGGAGAGAGAGAGACAGAGAGAGAGAGAGAGCAGGATGCAGGGAGCCACAGGAATGCACAGGGCACAGAGCGGCACCTTCTCTGTCCAGGCACTGGAGAGTTGGTTTCCTATACCTGGTTTCCCTGGAAACCTGTCTATTTCATCTCATGCATTAAAAAAAAATTGATATAGCATTCTGAAAGGGGGTCTCCAGGAGCCCTGAAAGTGCCACAGGAATCGAGGGAAGGAACTAGATAATGGCTCTTACATTTGCCCAGGAAGGGTGTCAGGTGTGGGCGTGCGGATCTCAGAAGAAAGAAAAGAGATGGAGAAAGGAACAGGGGCCGAGGAAGGTTTAGGACATGATGCCAACTGTATCTGCTAACAGATCGGATATAAGAGCAAGGAGCGGGCAGCAGTGACCGGCGACTCTTCAGTTTGAGAGTCTGAGCAAATGGCTGTATCACGAAAGACAGGGATGAAGGAGAAGATGCAGGAGGGTGAGAAAATAATCAGAGGCTCCAGGTATGAGGGACTAGGAGACAGCACAGGTGCAACCGGATGGGCCGAATCTATCAGCAGTTACCTGCGTGAGCCTACCACGCAGAGAGATTTGGGGTGGGACCTCAGGGGAGCTCTGTCTAGGGAAGCAAAACACAGGATGCAGCCTGCACCCCAGCTGAGGCTATTTTTCCCCTTGTTCCCCCCGCTTCCTGATTTCTTCCCCAGCTCCCGGCCAGCTCCTTCTCTCACTGGAATGCAGAGCACGGTGTGCATTGCCCAGTGATATGCTTATGATGAGCTATGATGAGGTCTAACTGGTCGTGGTTTCAGAGCACTGAGGTGGTGCACACCTGCAGCGGGAAACCACCTGAGAGGGGCGGCTGCTGCTACTTCTCTGGACAGATGGGTGATGGATAGATCCCAGGCAGAAAGAGAGAGAGGAAGAAAAAGAAATGAATATAAAATACATGAATGGATGGATGGATGGATGATGGATGGATGATGGATGGAGGAGTAGATGGGTTGATGGATGGATGGTGGATGGATGGATGGTGGATGGATGGATGGATGATGGGTGGATGGATGGATGGATGGATGGTGGATGGATGGATGGTGGATGGATGGATGGATGGTGGGTGGATGGATGGTGGGTGGATGAATGGATTGTGGGTGGATGGATGCATGGATGGTGGATGGATGGATGGATGGATGGATGAATGGATGGATGGATGGTGGGTGGATGGATGGATGGATGGATGGTGGGTGGATGGATGCATGGATGGTGGATGGATGGATGGATGGATGGATGGATGGTGGGTGGATGGATGGATGGATGGATGGTGGGTGGATGGATGGATGGTGGGTGGATGGATGGATGGATGGTGGATGGTGGATGGATGGTGGGTGGATGGATGGATGGTGGATGGATGGAGGGGTAGATGGATGGATGAATGGATGGATGAATGAGTGGATAGATGGATAAAGAGCTCCATCTGTATGTCTCTATCTTCTATCTATCCTCTACCATTTAGCTATCATGTATCATGTATATCTATCTATCCACCTATAATCTATAATATCTGTCCCTCCATCCTTCCATCCATCCCTCCAACTACACCTCCATCCATCCATCCATCCATCCATTGCCCCATCCATACATACATACAATATACATCATCTGTGACCATCCGTCCATCTGTCCACCATCTATCATGCCCAGTGTGTGCTACATCCTTCCAGCCATGCCATGTCCTTAGGTAACTTCCTCAGCAGGGAGAGGTCCCCTCTTCGTCACCCATGCAGCAGCCCCCCATCCTTGCGAGGCCGGTCCCTAACCATCCTTGCTCTCTGAGACCCAGCCTCACCTCCCCTTCCCTGTCTGCACGCACTGCTGTGTCACACCCCCACCCATGCTCCTTACTGCACATCCCTCCGTGGGGGGGAGTCCACGTTTTGCTGAGTGCGTGGCAAACAGCACCACTTTCATTCACATCTTGGACAGAACCCAAGCCCGTCTGGACAGGAAGACAAAAGCAGAAGTGGACCGCCACTATCTGGCTTCTTGCCATGTTTAGAAAATCTACATGCCTGCAAGTCCATGTGCCCCGCAGGACAACAGGAGCTATGTACGCTTCATGCACAGGTAACCGGGGCACACTGAGGCCCTGCAGACATGCACCCCTTTCCTGGTCTGCATCCCTCCCTGATCCACCATCGCTGGGCAGCGACTGGCAGGCCCTGGTGTCACCGAGCGACACAGAAGAGGCTGGAACTCTGACTGCACTGTCTTGGGCAGCTCTGGCCCTTCAGAAAGAGATCCCCTCCACCAATGAAAACGAACACTTCTTTTTTCCCAAAAGCCCCCTTGGAGCAATGATATTGCTCTTTGACAAGTTGCCCAGGAACTGCAATTTTAAGGTCTTTCCCGAAAACTGAGGGATTCTATCCAGAACACCCAGTGACGGCCTCAGGTTATGTCCCGTATCAGGGTTCAGGATGCCCAGACACACTTGGAACAAGCCCCGCTGATGCTGACTGAGCAGGGCTGTGGGAAGCACGCTGGCTGATGTTTTTTCCACTGCATTTGCTCTTCTTCCTGAACGCTGCTGGCCCCACACCACATCCACGGCCCCTCAGCGGGCCTCACCTTGCTCTTTGACAACCACTGGTTGGAGGGCTTGCCTCTGCCTCTGGGGTGAGCGAAAAGGAAGTCTCTAGCTTCCTGTTTAGGAGATTTTTTTTTGAAAAAAAAAATAGAATGACTAGCAAGAGAACGCACGCGGGAAGGCGGCAAGTATGAGTCATTCTAAGAGGGAGCTGAAACACGCCCAGGTGTTACTCTCCCAAAACCGGTCAAGAAAATAAAAAAAAGTTGGCAAAGAGTAAGAACAGGACTTTCAAGAAAGGGAAGCCCAGAGCAGGACTATCTACAGAAGTGAAAGATACTGTTAGTCAGGTAAATACAGAGAGGAATTGGATGAGTTAGCACCTTTCCAGCCAACAGGTGGGCAGTGACAGAGAGAACAGCAGGGTGGTTGGTCGACCAGTTGTCTGTACGACCATGAGCCCGCATTCAGGACCAGTGTGGCGGCACCCACTGGGCCCACTGAAGGACGCAGCCTGGCGATTTTTCCAGAAGGAGCAAATTTTAACACAATGTTCTCAGAAACGTGTGTGTGTGTGTGTGTGTGTGTGTGTGTGTGTGTGTGTGTTACAAGTGTCTTGGTATGGCTTACGGGCAACATGTGGACTGAAACTAAGAGTCCCTGCGGAAAATCAGGAAAGGGGGTTGTCTTCCGCTCCCTTTCCTTCCAGAATTTCTTTCTATGTCCATTTCAGACGCATGTGCCTCTTGCAACGGCTAAAGGAGCCTCTGTCAAAACGTACAGCTTTGGGTTATATCCTGTGTCTTTCTAAAAGCGAACAAGAAAGAGGTCCCTCTCTGTTCCTTGGCGATCTTGCTGGCCTGTGATGTACTTGGTAGGTTGTTGTCCTGTGTTTGTCTCATTCTTGGAGGCTTAGGAAATCCCTGTGTCTGTAGGAAATGTTCTCCAAAGCATTCTGTCCCCCCCACAAAAAAATTTAGGAGGTTCCTCTTTGTGCGCACACACCACAGGATTGAGCAAGGGGGATCACAGGACAGCGTCTATGACCGCAAGAGGATCATAGATACAGAGGGGATCGCACTGTGATCCCCTGGGGACAGGCCCCTCAGTGCGAGGACGGAAGGAGACCTTCACGGGGACCAGGCATCGTATGAGGCGTTCCTCAACCATCTGGGCGTCTGACCCATTCGACGTGGGCCCAGAACCCCGAGCTGTTTCCAGCCTGAGAGACACGTCAGGCTCATGTGCAAGCCAGTCCTGGAAACGGGTGACCCTCTTCCCTCAACCAGACGGTCGTGATGGGAAAGGGTGAACAGCAAGGGACAGCAGGGAGTCTCCCGTGGAGGACGCATCATCTTCCACGCAGTCCTGCCTTCTTTCCTAAATGACAGTCTGCCCCCCGCCCCCGGGCCCTTTGGAAAAAAGCCTCCTCCCTTTTCTATCAAGTAGTTTAGTATCTTGAGATGCGGACAATAGGTCTGGAAGCATCCCAAAGACAGGGCGCAGTGCGGTGGTGAGTGAAGAGCAGTGAAACTGTGCCAGGGCCAAGCGAGCAGGTGGGACAATGGATGGCTTTTCTCTGCGAGGAAGGCGGAAACCAGCACCCTCGGGGGCGAGGCCAGGGGCTGGGGAGCGCAAGCCCCCACGGAAGCCTGTGCTTGTTGGGAGGGGACGGCGGGGAACCCGGAGACCCCCCAGGAGACATCGGCTCGGGTGGGCGTTGCAGCTTTCAAACAGGGGAGACACAGGCCTGACTCTGGGGTGAGGGTGTGTGCGGACCCAAGTCGCACCCATCCTCCTGGAGGTCACCCTGACGGCCGGTGGCCAACAAGGTGTGGCACCGACACCAGAGTCACTCGCCCTGTGCCCTAAGGTCACGTGTGGCTGCAGGACTCTCTGGTGTGGGGCGTCCTGGGCCCTGGAGGGCGTTGAGCAGAATCCCTGGCCTCCACCCACAGATACCAGGGCCACACCCATCCCAGTGATGACAACCAAAAACGTTTCCAGATACTAAGTGTCTTCTTTTGGGGGAAGCCCGTGTCCACCTAGGGTTGAAGTCACCGCTTTTGTCCTGTGGCCTGTCTTGTCTCCAGCCCTCAGGGTCCCACCGGAGTGTCAGATGAAACCTGGGGACGCAGTGCCCAAGGACTCTGAAATCAGGCCAGTGGCACTAGCTCCGAAGTGGACACCTGTCCCCGGCCTCACAGGACTTTTGCGGCCAGAAGGGACACCCAGGCACCGGCGTATTTCTGTAACAAAGTGTGTCCTGAGTGCCACCAGCCACAATCGAGACTTGGCTGATAAAACCCATCTGCGTCTTCTGTGGGGACAGCCTGTTCTTGTCCCCACGCCCAGGACGGGGTGGGGAGGGGGCTCCTGAAGGAGGTCAGGGGCTACTTAACCTCCGATTCCTCTGCATTTGGGGGGGGCAGGCTGGCTCCTGTCACTTCCCCACCCCCCTGCTCCGTGTCCCCACACCCACGGCGGCCACCCAGTCAGCGCCAGCATCCAAAACACATCAACCAACTTCACGTTGCTAAGCACAGTCTTTATCAGAATCCGGCGATTTCTGGCTAACAGTGCTGTGGGTTGGGTTTTTTTGGTTTTGTTTTTTTTCCTGTCTGCCCTAAAAACTTTCAAAATGACTTGCTTGGGGGCTGCCCTGACGCATAACCACAGACTGACCAGAACACGGTAGCCACAGAGCCGGTCACTCTGGCCGACACTGACCACTTCACCCCCACCCTTGGGGCCCTGTCCCATTCACCTGTTTGGGTATTTCTCCCCGCGCCCCCCAACTCACCCGTTTTTCCCTGGAGGCGGGCACACAGTAGTTGCTCAGAAAACAACAAAATCCACCAGGAAACAATAAGCAAGTAGCAGAGAAGGATCCGTGAGAAGCTTTGGGGAAACTGTTGTAGTTCGAACAAATGCAACATATATGGACAACAAAACAAAAACCCATCAAGAACTGGGAGGCAAGCAGGGATATTCCAGAAGGACACAAGAGAGGCAGGAAGAGGTCTCTCCCCAATCCCCCACCCCAAACCCCGCCACGGTCCCATAGATCAGGCTCAATTTGCTCCCAAGCCCAGCGGCGCCTTCTCTGTCTTCTCGGTCCTATTTGTGGTTCCGAAAACACAGCCAGCGCCCCCCGGACCAGTCTCGGAACTCCACTGCCCGCCGCCCCGCCACGCAGCAGAGAGGCCGCACTCGCGAGGACAAGTAACGCACCGTTTGGTAGGAAATGGCACGGCCTGCCCGGGGACCTGACGAAATCCCGACCTGCCTTTCTTCGGGGAGAGGGGGAGGGCACTCAAGCCCTCAACTCCCCTTTTTAAAGGCAGAAACCAGAGCCCACGCCGCCAGGGGTAGGCCCGGCGAAGCGTGCGGGATCGCGGGACCGGGGTCTAGCGACGTTTGCTGCTCTGGAAACTTTTTTCTGTGTCTCCCCAACAAACGGTCTGGCGTGGCGCGCTGAGCGCTCAGAACACGTTTCTTGCCTCAACTTCCCGGGCCGGTGCTCCGCGAGCGCAGCCGTCCCCCAGGCCTGAAGACCTAGGCGGGCTTTCGGGCTTCTCCAACACCCTGCGTCGGTCTAACGTTCCCCTCCCCTCCCCCCCAGGCGTCAGGCTCCCCAGCGGCGTCCAAATTTAGGCCCGGGACACAGGGCGTGGCTCGGAGCTCCCACCGCGCCCCAGAACAAAGGACTGCACTGGAGAGCACAGCCCGGTGGAGGCGCGCAGGCGGGGCCCGGGGACAAAGTTTGCCCCTCGGCTGGGGAAGGCGAACGGCGAGTGTCACCGGTCCCTCCAGACCCCCCGCGACTTTCAACAGGTAGTGGTTTGGCTTTTTTTTTTTTTTAAACCACAGCTGACGTTCTTTCTCTGGACTGAGCCCAAAATGGCCCAGGAAAAAAGTTGGAGGAAACACAGCGCCGGCTGCCTCTGTGGGGCGTTGGCCACCCGTGGGCACCACGCATCCCGCCCGGCGGGGAGACTCCAGGTGGGCCCGCTGCACCCCCTCCCTGCGCCCCCTCCCACACCGGTCACCCGCGGGACTCCCGGGGGACCTGCGCCCCCGCCCCGCGTCCTCCCCCAGCCGCACGCTCACCCTGGGCGGACACCAGAGTGTTCAGTAGGCAGAACAGCAGCAGCGCGAGGACAGCCCGGCGCGCCATCGTGCGCCCGGTGCGGCGCAGGGACGATCCCCGGAGTGGCGCTCGCGGGCGGAGGCTACACTCCAACCCCCCACCCCCACCCCCACACCGGGGCGGAGCCCGCGCTGGTCGGGGAGACGGGGCGCGGCGCTATCACCCCGCCCCGGCCCAAGCTCGCCCCGCCCGTGACCACCCGGCCCTGCAGCCCAGAAGAAGCCCCGGGTGCAGCGCACGGAGCTCACAGCGGACTGCACGGCGCCCACTGCGGGGTGGGCGTGGGGCTAGGCTGGGGAAAAGAGCCCCGTCCCCACTGGGGAAAAAATGGGGCTACCCCCTACCCACCCCTAAGGGGAACCCCAGGGCCGCACGGAAAGAAGGAAATAAACCCCGCTTCTACCTCCGTTTAATGGGGATCCCCCAGCGCGGTGTCTCTGAGGAGCACAGTGAAACCCCCTCCCTTGTCTGGATCCTTGTCTCTACAAGCTCTTCCAGACTGTCACAGGACCACCCGCCAAGAGAAACTCCTTAGGAAAACAAAGTGAACTCCTCTAGCTTTGCGGGGCGGGGAGTGGGGGCGCATCACCTCCCAAAGTCCAGGCTGGACTCACGGAGACCACAGCAGGGGTGGGGGCTTTGGGGCTGCTGTGCAGGTGGGTGGTCTGTTCCCCCCGCCTGACCAAGGGCTGCCATTCAAGGGGCCTCCAGTTCCCGAAAATCCCCCCAGGCCAGGTCCGGGGGTGGGGCAGGGAGAGCAGGCCAAGCCTCCTCTGTCCCATCTGAGGCGGCAGGCACCCTTCTCGGGGGTCTCTGGAGACACTCAGTGGCCCCCGGTTGCTTTTCCCTGTGCCAGGCTTACAACGTATTTCTTTAATGAAGACATTAGCTTAAAAATCTGTCCGTGTGGCCGCCGGGGCCTGGGCGAAGGATTCCTGAGTCACAGTGCGGCAATCCGCCCGCCAAACCCGACCCAGGTCTTGTGAGCACAGCTGTCCCCTCCTCCCAGCGTGAGTCAAGGCCTCGGCTCCGGGCCCTGCCTTAGGAGCCTCTGCTGTTGCCGGCTCTGCGCACCAGCCCCCCGGGGTCGGAGACATCCTTGCGCCAGGGCCCACCTTGCGCCTGTGGAATGCTCAGTTTACACTCTGACAACTCCTTGCAGCCAGGCTGTCTTTTCCTTCGCCCACGGAATTCCAAAGACACGCAGACACTGTTTCCTTTTCAGGGAGAAAAAAACAAAGAAAACACCCAGCCATTAAAGTGTTACTTCTTGTAAATAAGCCTGGGTTGACCACCTAGCTGCAGAGCCCCGCCCCCTGTGCCTTGGTCAGGCCTCCTGCACCCTCTTTGCATCTTTTTTCTAACCCTCCGCCATGTACACTTGAAAATGACAATTAGTACTTTACATTTTCCCCCTTGCCACAGTCTTGGGGCCAATGGTGGGTGGAGACCCTAGGCCAGGGCCAATGGGGGGACCTCAGAGCTTTTATGGTGGAAGAAGAGGGGATGTTGGAGCTGCAGCAGCCTTTTTGGCACCTTGAGGTCGATCAGCCTCAGAATGAAGCATAGATGATAGATTTTTTAAAAATGTGCCTCCTTGCAGAATGCAGAGATTCTTTCCTGGAAAATTTCCAGTTCACTCCTCTTATCTTCAAGACCTGCATTATTCCCCAGCCTCTTCGCCATGTCTGAAACCCAACTCTTTTCATACTTGTAATATTCCAGAAAGTCCTGGAGTCTGGGTGCATCTTATCCCTGAGGGGCTAAGTCCCCATCACCCGCCATGACAAATAAATATGCCTGGTCATTCTCCAAATGCCAGGCTTGCAGGCTTTCACTTACGTGGTTACAAAGAGGCCTTGTGAAGCCTTCTCTTTCTAATTCTTTCAGCTGCCTTCGGGTTATCGTCAAGTGCTACCGTCCTTGGCTCCGAATGAAATCGTCCGCAATAGTTCGAAGACACTTTGGTGACAGGAAAGCTTTATCTTCCAGAATGGCAATTAAATTAGTGGCAGAAGCGTCTTGGGTTGTATCCAAGTGGCAGGGGAAGCATGTCGGAAGGCCATAAGCCTGACGGAGGCAGGGACTTCCTGCTTCCCGTGCATGATACTGGCTGAGCCTTGGGACACGGCCAAGTTCGGACCATTTCTGACAGACTCCAGCGACGCTCTTATATCTTTCTTTCAGCGTAACCCTCGGTAGCTCCCAGCCTCTGATGGACCCTGGCCTGTCTCCCAAATGTGTGATGATTACTCCCCCGACTTTGGGGTATTTGTAGCCTGTTCTCCAAGCCAGTTGTATGTGCATGTGCTCATATTCCCTCTACATGCAGATGCATATCATCACCCACCCGTCTACCTGTCTACTGACGCATCCATCCACTCATCTGACTGCCATCCGTCCAGCCATCCGTCCATTCAATCGTCTATCCACTCATCCATCCATTGATCCATCCATTGATCTATTTATCCATCCATCCATCCACCCATCCATCCATCCACTCATCCCTCCATCCACCCATCCACCATCCATCCATCACCCATCCATCCATCCATCCATCACCCATCCACCCATCCATCCATCTGTTGTGCATGTGAGACTATAACTTGCCCATTCCACATCCTTCCCACTTTCTCCCACAATCAGGGACTTTGAGTTTATTTATGTTGGCAATATGCCACTACAGGACTATTGACTCACTCTCCTTTGGAATTAAAAAAAGAAAAGAAAAGAGGTTCTATGGAATAAAACTAATGTCAGCAGAAATTGCTAGGGAACTCTTCTGAAAAAAATCTTGGAGAGGTAGAGCAATGGCTGGGAAGGGTCACTTTGGTTTCATCTTGTGGCTGCCTGGAATATGAAGGTGATGTCTGGAGCCCCCGCAGCTAGGCTAGGGCAGGCGGTAACCTAGAGAATGAGAGGCACTCTTGAAGAATGACAGAACATGGAAAAGGACACGTAATGGCTGGTGACACTTCAGAATGGCCGTGCCCACCGCAGACAACTGCCCGCACTTCTTTAATGGAAATGAGAATAAGCTTTTATCTTACCTTTTGTAAAAGTCAGGTTGGCTTCAGTCTTATTTAAGCCACTTTTATCTCTGGTCTTGTTACCAGAGGTTGGGCCCAATTTACAACAGAGAGTAAATGGGAGGTCCTTATGCCGACCAAAGCAGCTGAAACAAATCTTGGCAGCACTTATGGTACCCACTGTACAAAAGTGCAAGAGAACGTTCTGAACTATTAGAATGGGTGGTGGGTGGATGGGTGGATGAATGGTGGATGGGTGGATGATGGATGGTTGGGTGGATGGATGGGTGGATGGTGGATGGTTGGGTGGGTGGATGGTGGATGGTTAGGTGGATGGATGGGTGGATGGTGGATGGTTGGGTGGGTGGATGGTGGATGGTTGGGTGGATGGGTGGATGGATTGATGGATTGATGATGGATGGATGGATGATGGATGAATGGAAAGATGGATGGATCAGTAGATGGATGGATGTAGGGATGGACAGGTGGGTGGATGGATGGATTGGTAGGGGATGGATGGGTAGAGGGATGCATGGATGGATGGGGACGGATGGGGGGATGGTGGATGGATGGGTGGGTGGATGGTTGGTGGATGGATGGATGATGGATGAATGGAAAGATGGATGGATCAGTAGATGGATGGATGGATGGATTGGTAGGGTGTGAATGGGTAGAGGGATGGATGGATAGATAGGTGGGTGGATGGACAGATTACTAGTGGATACATGGGTGGACCGATGGATGGATGGATGGGTGGGTGGACTGATGGATGGATGGAAGAATGGAAAGACTAGATGGATGGATAGATTAGTGAATAAATGGATTGGTGGAGGGGCGAATGGGTGGGGAAACAAACAAGGGAACTGTTTACCTGATATCTGTGTACTCTTTTGTAATTACCTAGTAGTCCCCCACTGGGAAACAGCTATCAAATAGGAATATTGAATTCATCAGCCCACTCCTGGGGCCACAGAAGTCTTGAGCGGTGGGCTGGGATTAGAAGCCTCAGCTCCCGCATCTCAGCCCCCGAGCTGCCTGACACCCTGGCGGTTTCCACACGGTGTTCACGGCAGCCAAAGATAAACAGCCATTTGTCACATGGAGTCCCCACATTGGAAACTTCGTGGTTTCTGCCCATTCATGGTCCGACCCATTTTAAAAACAGTAACTTCATTAATTTAGCAAAAACTTGATGCAAGCCTTGTGTGTGTGTGTATATATATTTTTCCCTCTTCAGCATAGCCTGGGTTGGGCCTCGTGCAGAAATCAAGAGACGTAGGGAAGCTGCTTCATCTATGAACAACTCCTCTGTTGAGGAAGCCGCAGCCTGTGGTTCCTGCGGCTCAGAATCAAGAGTCAGCTTCCCAGAACCCTGCCTTTAAGTCACACATCTTGTTTGTCTCCAAGCCTGCTTCAGCCGGTCAACAACCTTCTCTGTTAGGACTGTGTGGGGCGCTGGCACCGTGTCCCAGACCTGGGGTGGGTGACGAGGGTGGGCCGGGACGGTCTCAGTGATGGGGTGAAGGCGTCCCCAAGGCGTGGGGCGGCTGCAGAGCCGTTGGGAGAGACGTCTGTGGATCTCAGTCTGCTGACACGTCTGAGCCCTGGGCACCTTTCCCGAGTCAGCCCCTGGCTTGGAAGCCCCACGCAGCCCAGACACAGGGCCCTTGCGATGGATAATTCTACAACCAAAGGCACCGGTGTGAGCTCATCACACAAAGCAGGGCATCCTGATGATAAAGCTCCTTCTCTTGCTCTTTGTCCTGATCGGCCATGCACAGCGAGTCTACACGTGAATCTTGAGCCACGTTGGAGTCTGAGGCAGCCACTCTCACGCAGCCACAGATGTGCACATACATTTTGGTTTCCCCCAAAACTTAACTACTCATCACCTGCTGTTCACAGCCTGCCTGACCGACCTCATAAACACTGCAGAACATACACCGTATCCTGTATTCTTACAACAAAATGAACGAAGAAGAAGACAGTGTTGGCAAGAAAATTACAAGGAAGAGAAAGTACATATAGATGTGTTTTGTGCATTGCTGACATGTGTACAGTTTTACTTAATTTTTAACGCTGCAGGCATGTTTGTTTTCTGTGTTTTCTCACAAATCTACCCAAGATTTTCCAACATACTTCGTTAAAACATGATCCACGTAGGAGGGGACCTGCGTGGTCCTATCCACTGCTGTTCGAGGTCCGTCTGTGCCTGCGTAAGCAGGAAGCTGGCAGGTGAGTGAAGCCACCACACAGGTCCCTTCTGAAATGGCTCCTTGTCCCAACCGCTCTGTCTCAGGAGCTGATCCCGAAGCTGAGTGTTCGAGTCCGACTTGCTTGTGCTAATGCGGGGCCTGAATCCATCTCTAATTGTTAGGACCACCCTGTTGTTGGCTCAGATGATGACAAAATAGATCATCTATGGAGTTAGAACATCAATTGTTACTGCTTTTTTTTCTTTTTCTTTCTAGAACTCAGCAAAGCAGGCTGCCTGGGCTTGATATCTGTCCTGGTGCAGAAGCTGGTGGGTTACACATAGTGGGACAGCTGTTCGTTAAACGCCATTAGGCTAATTGTAAATCATTTAGGAGAGTTGGTGGTTTCCGGTTATACCAGTCCGCAGGAAATACCTCCGTTACGGTTTTCTCTGAGTCCTTCTTCCGGAGCCCGAGACAGCACTTTCCTCTGTGGTCACAGCCTCTGAGCCGGAGCTGGGGGCGCTAAGACCTTCAGCCTTCACACCTGGGTCAGCCCCTGCTCGCCCAGGTCTCCTGGGTTCAGCCTTACCTGCAACCCCCACCAGCTCATCACAACAGAGCTTCAATTCCGAAGGACCTTACCAAGCAGGCTGCTATGGCTGGAGATCATAGATCAGGCAGATAAGAAACAATAGGCAATTATTTCTCAACGTTTGGAGGCTGAAGTCCAAGATCTAGGCGCCAGCAGATTCGGCGTCTGGTGAGGTTGCTGGTCCTCAAACAAGACCACCAGCTTCATTCTGGGTCTTCACCCAGTGAAAGGAGCCAAGGAGCTCTCTGGCGTCTGTTTTATAAAGGCCACTAACCCCACCATGGGGGGAGGGGTCCATCCTTATGACTTCATCACGTCCCAAAGAACACACCTCCTAATACCATCACTTCGGGTGCTGGGGTGTCAACCTGTGAATTTGGGAGGGACTGACCCATGCCTCCCTCCAGCCCCTAACAGAAAGAGTCGGCGAGTGAGTTACCACAGTCCACCGTCTGGTAATCTCACCAGAGTTCGGCCAGAGCGTAGGCAAGATCAGCCTCATGCCTCTGTGCACAGCTGATGCCCACACTGAGACTGGACGCCCGCCACGAGGGAGCAGACAATTCAGAAATGCAAAGGGGAATTCATTTTGCAAATCCAGGCCATGTTCTGGTGTAGTGAGTGCCCGGCACACTGAGGGTGATCAGTCCACATGTTTTCAGGCTCGGGGTCTTTGTGGAGGCTCCAGGGCATGGGTTAGGAAGGGGGGGGCACAAGGGGGCGTGGTGCATTTCTGCCCAGGGTCAGCCCGGTTTGCAGGGTGGATTTGTGGCTTCTCCTATCACAGCTGCAGCGCCACGGGCCCGCCCCCTTCTGTCTGCGGCAGGATTGGCATTGGCATTGGCCAATGGAATGCAGCGGAGGTGCTGCCTACACTTTGCAGCTGCTTGCTTGCTTGCTTGCTTGCTTGCTGGAGCACCTGCAGCTTAAAGGGCTCTCCCGGCTGAAGCAGGAAAAGCCGCCTCCAACCGCCTCTCGGCCTTAGGCCTGACCGCTGACTCACCAGAAGGCCCGCCCAGTTGGCCGCGACCCAAACAGCCACGCCACGGAATTGCGAGCACAGTCGATGGTTATGAAGTTCTCCTTTTCCGCTTTATTCATCTTACTTAGCCAAGAAAAAGAAAACAAATCTAGATACACACCATTTAGCATAGAGAGAGCGATTATTCAGCAAAACATTTTGAAACAACTGGAAATATCTCTGAGTATGATTGTAGAACACAGCAAGTAAAAAAATCCAGCCACGCGGGTGTCTTTAAGTATTTTTCGTTCAAAGCATGCCATTAAAAATTCATTTGCTATAACTATAGCTTTGGTTGGTATGTGATGTTTCTTTTCTAAACTTTAAAATGTTTTTTCTTCAGTTTTGGTTTCCTTTCAATATGATTTTGAGTGAGTTTCAAGTGCACAGCGTAGTAGCTACACATTCATAAATGTTGCAAAGCCTTCTCCCGATGTTTCCAGCACCCAGGAGGCACCACGCCTGGCTGTTACAATGTTACCGATGGTGTTCCCTGGGCTGCGCTTTACATCCCGGTGGGCATTCTGTCACTGCCAGGCTGTGCTTCTGAACCTACATTTTCCTCGCCAAGGTGCGGGGAGGCTCCTGGTGCCGAGAAAGCCAACAGACAGTGGCCTCCAACTCTGAGTGTCTCCGGCATCACGCATATCCTTACCGAGGATTCACAGGACTCTGCACGTGCTCCTAGGCACCTCCGGGAGCTCCAACTACAGTCATCCTAAGCAGTTTGCAATGCCTTCGGCTTCGAGCCAAGGGAGGTATGCAAGACTTCCAATGCATTGTCGTGCGATATCCCTCTGGCTTTTATTTTCACTCCCTAGCATCTGCTGGAGGTCCAGGTCCCACGGGCTGGTCTGGGGTTGACAGGTTCTCCTGAGATTCGAGGCGTCTTCTCCTAGTGGGTCCACGTTGGCCGCGGGTGAGCAGAGATCTCCTGGCTGCATTCCCCATGGGGTTGAGTCTTTGTACCCACGTTCTAAGATTCTTCAGAAAGAGCAGGCTTGACTTGGATGCAGACATTGGCCCGCAGTGTCCACATCATTATGGATGGCATGAGACATTCACACGGACTACCGAGTCCGGGGGAGGAAAAGGGACAACATGGCTTTTCTCTCAAGGGGAGCAAAAGCCTTGGCCCTCGCTGTGACCGGCCTTTATTGGGTTTCTCGGCACATGACATGATGGTCCTCATTTACTATGCACAGGTGCACTTTAGGTGGTTACCTTTTACAGAAGACAAAGGAGACTATGCCGATAATCACATCACAGAAGAGGGATATTTGCAAATGAAAAGGGAAAAGTGGTTGAACCGGGTTACACTCATCCTTGGAAGGTTTAGCATGGATTTGGGGAAGTTACTTTGCAGGAAATGTCCTCAATTGAGGGTGAGGGAGTTTTTTTAGCAAGAGCAAGACTCAAAGCAGCCTGGGCACACTGCAGGCCTGATTCCCCACGGGAGAACCTATCTGTGGGCGTGGGTCCTGTGCATCTCCCAGTGGGAGCTGGGCCCATGCCACGCAGAACGGTCTCCTACAAACTTGACTTTGGGTCACTGGGGGCTGCTTGGTTTGGAACGAGTGTCCCAACAGAAAGACGGGCGTGCCGAGACCACTGGCCTGTAATGGGTCCCCTCCAAGCAGGGTGCAGGATGTCGTTGGTTGGAGCATAACCTGCAACATCCTCTTTGGGCAATTGGGTACTTTACACTTGGGGGGGTATTGAACTACAAGACTGAGGATACATCTGACGTGCTGTTTGAGTCGTTAAGGACATGATTAGCACTCTGTTTTTAAAGCCAGGAAGTGTTCTGGTACAGGTGGGTTGTCACACCACATGCCAACGGCCACTGTGGAAGGCGCACCTTCCGCTCCTGGACCAGGGCCTGCCACCTGAACACCCTGCTCGTCCGTCCTTCTGATCCGTAAATGAATAACCGGCAATCCTCTCCGTGCGTCCGAGTGTGTGCGTGTGTGTGTTTACACACCCTTCAGTTTATTCCCGTCTCCTCACGGGCTCTAGTGAATGGTTAACCCTGACCTCAGCAAACACTCAGCACAATCCACGGCTCAACACAATCAGAGTTCCTCCCGTCTCGGAGAGTCCAGTGAAATCAGTTCCAGATTGAACACGGGTTACTCCTCTTCTCTTGCTGTTACAGACACAGTATGTCGAGATTAGGTGTTGAAATAGACCCTCCAGTACACCCGTTTTCACAGCGATTCTGCAAATTGTGAGTCGTCAATTTTTTGTATTTTGAAATGATTACCGAGTCACAGAAAGTTGCACAGCATGTGAGGACAGTGGGTGCCTATGCTCCCAGAGGACCTTCAGCCAGCTTTGCCTCCTGGGGGCAGGGACCACAATGGCCACAGGACAACACCAACCACAGGACCGCACCCTCACCCTAACCCTCACCGGTGTGGCTCAGTGGGGCGAGCATCGTCCTGCAAAGAGCAAAGTCAGTGGTTCGATTCCCAGTCAGGGCACAGGCCTGGGCTGCAGGCCAGGTCCCCAGTAGGGGGCGCATGTGAGAGGCAACCACACACTGATGTTTCTCTCCCTCTCTTCCTCCCTTCCCTGCTCTAAAAATAAATAAATAAAAACCTCTAAAAAAAAAAAACCTAAAAAAAAAGGAACCCAGAACATCAGCACTGCGCATTCTTGTTTATGAGACTAAAACTCCAATGAAGTGAAGACTTTTACCAATCCATTGAACTTTATTTTTTTTATTTTTATTGTTTTTAATGTATTGACTGAAGAGGGAGAGAGACATTGATTTGTTGTTGCATTTATTCATGCATCACTGGTTGGTTCTTGCATGTGCCCTGACCGGGGATCGAACCCGCAACCTCGGTTCATCAGGAGGCTGCTCTAAGCAACTGAGCTACCCAGCCAGAGCTATTCAGTCCACTTTCAGTGAACACATCTCCGCACTGTGTTGCCCTAACTAACCCTCCATGCACAAAGCATTCCAGAGGGGTTAGCATTTATCGGCCAAGCAAGAAATGTTGCTAGAAAACCCCCTCTCAGGATGTTCTGGGAGCAATACCAACTCTTGTGTCCCGGCTGCAAATGCTCCACCCCCTGCACCGCCCAGCCTCTGGGGGCTCTTGTGGCTGCACACACACCGGGTGGGAAGCCTTGAGGGAGGGCCAGGGCTTGCGTTGTTCCGAATCAGTGGGCTGTTTGGTTTCAAAGCAGGGCCACCAACTCCGAGGTGAATGAGACTCTATCATCTACGGACTTCCAACCGTCTTCCATCGCCGCCGCCATGGCAACCACCCCGCATCTGGAAGGTATCAGGAGAGACTTTCCAGAGGAGGCAAGACGTGGGGGAAGAGAAGGGGCCTGCCCAGCGGGCAGGGCGGGTGCAACTCCGTTAGGAGTCTTGTGGGTGAGGACGCCCGATGAAGGAAACACAGGGGCTCCCCAGAAATGGCATGCCTCGGGCTGGTTCCTGCAGCTGGGCAGTGCTGAGCTTCTGCGGCCCTAGGGCAGGAGCTGTGGCCTCGGAGAAGAGGGGTGTGAGCAGCCTTAGGACCCCAGGGTGGGGTGAGACTCATCCTCAGACACCCCAGGACCCTTGTGGAAGCCACAGGAGCCCCGTCGCTTGAGGCCAAACCTCAGCATCTGCTTCTGGGGAAGCCCACATCCACCGCCCCCTTTTTGTCTCTCAGAGAACTTGAATTGTCTGTGTATGTGTGTACGGGTGGCAGTGGGGGTGCTCCCAGCCCTGCCCAGCCCCAGGGAAGCTGGCCTCGGTTCCACAGTGGCCCAGGCCCCCCACCCCCACCCCCACGTCCTGCCCCACAGCCCCCCTCACACACACACACCCGTGCTGATGAGTCACCGAGAGAGCGCGCTCCGCCCTGCCCAACTCCAAATCCCGTTTCCTTCTCTCTTTCCGGCGGCCTCGCCCAGGCCCGGGCTGTGAGCAGGCCCTGAAACCTTGAAACGCTCAAGTCCACTTTCCACTTTTCACAGCGGTCAGCGGTTCTCGGGGACAGGCCCAGCTCTCCAGTGTTTTTCTGCAGACGCGGCGCTAACAGGACGAGAGTTCAGCGGGCCGGGGAGTGGCGGGTCCCCTAGAATCGCCCTGAGCGAAGCCCACTCGGCCGGGAGGCATTGCTCCGTGGGCTTTACGCCCCCCCCCCAGGCCCGCCCCACCCCACTGAGAACCCACGGGTCCGCAGAGGAATTCACAAAAGGACGCAGGACGAAGTAAAGGACCCCAGATGTGGGCCTGCCCCCAGCGCGAGCCGGAGGTTTGTTGTCGCCGTCTCCATGGAGACGCGCGGCTGCTGCGAATCTGGCTCCTCCCACCGCAGAGCGTGAGCTGGTGCAGGCCGCTATCTCCCTGCTGCGGGCGGGTTTCAGGGGAGAAAAAACAAACCAAAACAAAACAAAAAGATGACAAAAACTGAAAAGTTTTAGGTCGGGTGGCAAATGTTTTGGGACCCGTTGTCAAAACATTGCTTTTTCAACTCATCTTTATTGATTTACCAGGGTGACAATGGGTAATAATATTACACAGGTTTCAGGGGGACGATTCTGTGATGCATCATCTGTCCGTGGTATTGTGGGTTCGCCCCCCGAAAGCACGTCTCCTTCCATCACCATTTGTCCCCCTTTACCCTCCTCTTCCTCCCCCACCCCCTTCCCTCTGGTGGTCAGCATAGGGTTGTCTCAGCCTGTGAGGGCTTTGTTTTTTCATTTTTCTTGTTTTTTCTTTTTGCTCAACCCCTCCCCCTTTCCTCCCGGGCCCCCAACCCCCTCCGCTCTGACAGCTGTCAGTCTGAGCTCTCCATCTAGGTAGGGGCCCGTCTCTGTTTCGTTGTCACGTCCCTTTGTCCCTTAGCTTCCACATGGAACTGCCACCGAGTGGTATTTGTCTTTCTCCGACTGCCTTATCTCACTGAGTGCATTTTTATCCTAAAAGCGATCTCCCTTTCCAGTGGATGTTTTGAAAGACAGAATACAGAGCCAGAACAGAGTATGACACAGGGCAGGTGTGTGGCCCCAGCCGGCCACCGCGGTGGGGCGATTCAATGTCTCTCCACGGTCCCACGGGCTGCCCCTCTGCCCCACACCACCAGCAACACGTCCATCATATTTCCGGCACATTCCTGGAATGTTTGGATAACACACCTTTTGCATCTGTTCACGTGCGTGTCTCAAGTGTGAGTTACGGAAGTATCTGGTTGCTCTGCTGGACACGCAAGCTGACATCATATGGAGTGCCACCTGAAACTGAACAGTAAAATTACTAAACGTGAAAGTCAGCCCTGGCCGGGTGGCTCCGTGGGTTGGAGTGCCAAAAGGTTGCAGGTTCGATCCCCAGTCAGACTGCATTCCAGAGAAAACCAATTATTGCTGTTTCTCTCTCACATTGATCTCTCTCTCTCTCTCTCTCTCCTTCCCCTTCCTCCCTCTCTCTAAAGTCAATAAATATATCCTTGGATGGGGATTTAAAAAATAAAAACAAGTAGAAAGAAAGTCAGATAATTGTCCAAGACTTAAGGCTGGTGATGTGGCTGGAACCCCCCCGCTGGTTAAGTGTTACTGAACAGAAGGAGCCAAAGACTGAACACTCATCACTGCGGTGGAGAAACAGTGACCGTTTTATCCACAATGGCTTTGTGCCCGAGAATGGGGAACTACCGGGCCCAAAGCCACCCTCTGCGGTGGTGTACAGGGGACAGATGACAGAGAAGCACAAGGCACCATGGGCCAGGGGCTCTGAGGCATGATCCACACAGCTTCTGAGTGGTCTCCCAGCTGGGGTTCAACATCCCTCCAGGGGGACAGCTAAACCATCGCTTTCTGGGGTGTCAGAAGACCCCCCCTTTGTGAATACCAAACCCCATCACACTAAAGAGAGGCCTGGGGAGCACGCTCACTTTTACACAATCCCACACGTAAAGGCTACTTTAACACACCTGCAACTCCAGGACGATGATATAAAGTGATCCGTGGTGATGATCGGCAGAAGTTCCGCAGGGGAGCAATTCTGTGGTTTATCGGGCACGTCCTCGAAGTACCGGCCCCTGTCAGATACAAGGGAGTGGCCAGCAGGGATGGACACTTGTCGCCCTGCACGTGCGCACAGCCCTGCACGTGCCCGCGCTCACCGAGGCGCGGGAGAAGACCTCCAACACAGGGTCATAAAAAAAAAAAAAAAAAAATGAATGCGCCCAGAAGCGCGTGCTTGCGAAACACCACCGAGACGCAGAAGGCACGGCACAATCACCATGAGATTACAACGGAAACGGCTACGTTTTCGTCGGGATTCATCTCCAGGTTTGAACCCCCACCTTCCCGTGTTAGGACGCAGGACCGTGCCCACGAGAGCGCGGCTGCACCTGCGAGATAAAAGCGAGGCAGCGATCCCGCGCGGCCGCGGAAGGACTCTGCCGCCCCAGGCCTCGCAGACCCAGACCTGGCCGCGCCTGGGCGCATCGGGAGCGCGGATTCTTTAGGAGTGACGCGTTGTCTTCCTGCTGCGAGCTGTTTGTCCGCAGCGATGGTGCGATTAGGGGCCCCGTCTGTTCGGAGCTGTGAGTCCGGCTGGACTTGGCTGTTTTCTTTCTTGCTGGACAGCACTCTCTGCACCTCCAAGGCAGGCTTCGGAAGCCACCGACGAGCCAGCAGCGCAGAGGGTCGCCTTGGTCTCCGGAAGCACAAGTGCCAGGACCATCCGTAGGCCTTTGCATGTTGGGGATGATTATGAACCACGTTTGCAAATGTGTTCCAGGCGGATTCCTTATGTTACCTGCGCGATGATCCTGTTCTTCGTCAACCCAACACGGAAAAGTGTGGGACGTGAGCGAGACCAACGCAGAACCCAGAGACGCAGGGAAGCTCCGGCCACACACTGCACCCCCCGGGGCATCAGGACACGCACGCGTGGTTTCCACAAGATGCTCGTGTGGCCGGAGCCACCGCGATGGGAAATCTTGGCGGGTGATTCCAGAGCAGCGAAGGGAAAGAAGTTCGGGCGGCGTCCAGGTGTGTGGATCCGTCCAATCAGGAGATTGTGGAGTTTGGGGCAGACGGTACCTGTCGAAGGAGAAGCCGCTGATTCTTCCTTAGTGTCTTTACTGATTCAAACCCGAAAATGGCTCTGTGGGTGGGAGGGACTGGACTCGTAAACGGGCATTTCCACGCGTCAGAATTGTTTCTCGACTGGCTTTAAGTTCACACAGCACGCAGTTCGCTATTCAAAGGGTTCGACTGACCGGCATTTTGCTCCTTCACAATGGTGCGCAACCACCGCCTCTATCTGGTTCCAGAACATTCTCCTCACCCCAGAAGGAAACCCACGCCGAGGAACACTCACCCCCATCCCTGTCCCCCAGGCCCTAGCAAGCACTGGCCCCCTCTCTGTCCCTGTGGACTGGCCTGCTCTGGATGCTTCACACACACGGAATCCACACCGTGGGACCATGTGTGTGTGGTGTCTCTCACGGGGCCTCCTGTGTTCAAGGCCCGTCCACGCTGCAGCCTGAGTCAGGGCCTCGCTCCTGTTCATGGCTGCGTAATATTCCACCATGTGCCCGGACCCAATTCTGTGTATTCTGTCACCTGAACCCCAAACTCCTTGGAGAGAACGTGGACATTCTAGGACCCCGAGGGAAGGCTGTTCTGAGCCAAACCTAAAAGACCCCACCCTTGCCCCTTCCTGCTGTCTCACCCCCACACCCCCACCCGGCAACTACGAGCCAGGAGCAGACGCCGCGTCATCGCAGCTGAAGACCCCAGGCAGATCAGCCATGAAGGCCATTTCTGCAGCCACGTCCTCGGGAAATGCTTGTCGCCTCCATTCCCATCACGCCCCTTTCCACTGTGGGCACCGTCGGGGCAAAGAACACACGCGCTGCCCCCCAAAATCTGAGTGGTGTGGATGTGTCCTCTCCTCTCTTCGTCCAGGTGCGGTGGCGCTGGAGGACAAAGGCACCCCCTGCCCCCGGGAATGGGGAGCGGCCTGCACGCTCCAGGAGAACAGGCACATGACTGCGCGATTTTCCCAGGCAGGAAAGTGGCACCCAACCCCCCAAATCTCCCCGGGGCCACATTTCGTGGGTTGCAGCTCAGCCTCCCCACCAGCCACCCCCAAAATCCTCTGCCTGATGTGCTCGGGGACAAATGCCAGACACCCACGCCCCTCTCTGGAAGGGGGCATGTCTCCAGCCACCCTGTGGGCAAGGGGTGTCCCCATATGCTCTGGTTTCTTCTGTTGGCAGCCTTTGTGGGCGCCCCCACCCCACAAATGCCTTGCCCCACCCGTCCCATCCTGCCCTCCGGGCCCAGCAGGCCGCCCTGACACAGCGACCCTTGTTCCGAGCCGGCTGAGTGGGTGCGGCCTTCTGAACAGGAGCCCGGGAGGGCGCAGCTGACTCCAGGACATTTTTTTCAAAAGTCACAGCAGTTCCTTGGTCTTTTCCTGTCTGCGGGCACATTCCACGCATCCCACAGGGCACCCGGCAATGGGAGTCACCGACTTCTCCCAGCGCGTCCCGGTGCTGGTCGTGCCCAGGGCGCGCGCGGGTCCTGAGACCTCCTGGTGCTTCCGAAGTGGACACCTGGGGTGTGGTAGGGAGCCGAGTGGGGGTCACAGGGGATCCCTCTGACAGCAGCGACAGCTGAGCTGGCGTCTGTAAAACGAAGGGGCCGTAGTGTCTCACACAGGGGATGGCAGGGAGTGTTGGGTGTGGCCCTGGCCTGTGCAAAGGGCCTGGGGCACACGGGACTGAAGGTGTGGGGGCGCCCTGTGAACACCAGACGCGGCCAAGTGTGATGGGTACGTGAGGAGAGCCAGGCGCGTCCACACTCACTCCCCAGTCGTGAAAACGTCCCTTTGTCCCCAGGAACCAGTGTGGTTTTATTTTTTAAAATTGATTTCAGACAGGGGAAAGGAGAGAGAGAGAGAGAGGCATTAATTTGTTCTTCCAATTATTAATACATCATCAGTTGTTTCCTGTATGTGCCCTCACTGGGAATCGAACCCATAACCTTAGTGTGTCGTGACGATCCTCCAACAGACTCATCTACCCGGCCAGTCCCACCTTTGCCTTTCACTCCCCTGGCTTTCCCCTGCCTGCCCCGCTGTCCCTACCCCCCCCCCATCTGTCTGCCCTTGTCTTGAGCTCTCTCTCACATTCCTGAAGGTCCCCATCATGTCCCTGTTGCTAATGTTCGGGCTTTGAGTGCAAAGTTCATTTTCTGACCTCGAAAGCAGGGTGAGCTCATGATGGACAACCACAGAAACCAGGAGACCTCAGCCACACAAAGCACCCACTGCACGCTGCCGTGGCAGCGGCTGTGGTGGGGCAGCGCGCACCCTTCTCTTTGAGGAGGAACTCCTGTGTGGCTGTGAGCTGCTGCTGAGACGGGTCCAGTTGTACACACGCCTTCCCCTCTGCGTGGAGGTTGGCGCCCCCTCTTGGCTGGACGCTCCCAGTCCGTGTCCCAAAGCTGCTCGGTGCCACCCTGCACCAGCCCCTCTGGAGCCACCAGCGTCCCCGACCACCTGTTCTAGCAACTTGGTTTCCCAGGAATTGGCCACAGAGGGGACATCTTCTCCCAGCTCTGGGCCCCATCCGCTCTTCCGACCCCATGGGGTGGCCTCAGCCATGGTCCCCAGGCATGCTCAGGCCCTCATCTCGCGAACTGGGGGAGGGGTTCCCTTAAGCCAAACAGGGGGCTTTGCAGGTGGGATTCGGTTAAGGGTCTTCCGAAGATAATCCTACACATGGGTTGAAATCAAAAGCTTTCTTCCAAGAGACACACGAAGGGGTTTAGAAGAGGGTCCCCCACATCCATCCCTTTGGGAAGTGACTTCTGTTGAGCTGAAGGCCACTGAGAACATACAGACGAAGTTTCGCCCACGTCTTAAGAATTTCCCCTGGGCTAATTCTCTCGTCTTTCGTGAGGCCAGAGGCTGAGCAACAGGCCCCTCCTCTGTTCTGAGTCTACACCTGGCGATGGAGTCTAAGGTGCGTCCAATGGAATTCTCAATTCTCTCAATTTCTTGACTTCTGTTCACACCCGTCAATGAGTAAGACTCATGGGAATGTTGCAAAGCACGGCCCAGGGTGCTTGTTCCAATAATAATAGTAATAATAACAATAATAATAACTGTTCTAGACCAAGGTTTGCATAATAGCTGCTGAGACACAACAGACCAGGCAAACCAGGACACGGTCCCTCCCAGGTCCCGGGAAGCCCCAAATTTCAGTGACTTTGGCTCTAAGGGACCCAGGGAGCCCCAGGCCAACTCTGAGAAAAAGGGGCGTTGGCATGCAGTTCAGTTTCATTCGACAGGACCATAGGAGACACACCTGCATTCTCGTGGACTTACTTATCGCCAAGAGGGAGCCTGGGAGCCTTACTAAGTGCAAAGGAAAAAGTGCTTCAATGCATGAAAGCGGGAAGGCAGAGGAAACGGCGGTGAAGTTAGCATGAGGGGGGAGGCTAGCATCCCCGCGGACTGCCTCAGCGCCCTGTACCTCACCCGCAAAAGAGTGATATTGCGTGGACCAAAAACTTTGCTCAGATTTTCCCATCAGACAGCTCTAGTAACACTGACCTGTCTTTAACTCCATTCAAAATAATTTTGTGAGATTGCATGGGGACAGCCGTTGTATCAGCACGCATCTTTTAAAAACTCGCCAAATGGGCGGATTTTGGTGCAGTCAGTTTAATACTGAAGATGCAAGAAAAGACGCAGTATTTTTAGCATATCACGCTCTATTCTTTCAAGAAAGGTAAAAACGCAACTGAGATGCAAAGAAAAGATTTGTGCCATGTGTGGAGAAGATGCTGTGAGTGACTGAACGTGTCAGACGTGGTTTGTGAAGTTTCGTGGGGGAGATTTCTCGCTGGACGGTGCTCCACGGTCGGGTAGACCGGTCGAGGTTGACAGCGATCCAATCGAGACATTCGTTGAGAACAATCAACATTCTACCACGTGGGACAGAGCCGACATACTTAAAATACCCCAATCAATAAAGCAATGGGTGAAGAGGAAAAATGTGTCTTTTATTTTACAGAAAAAAAAAACCAACAACTGAACAGACTACTTGGCCAAACTAGTATTTGCACATCGAAGGTCCGCAGCAGCCAAAGCCAGGGAGACACGGTGCCCGTAATTCCCGGTAATTATGGGGCAAGCGCCGGCCTGGGAACTGCGGCGTCTCACTTGCGACATCTCATCTCCCCACAGACTGAGACGTTCGGACACCCCGCTCTCCCCCCGCCCCATGGGCCTCTTCACTTGGAGTGTTTATAAATGAGCCACATCAGAGTGGGTGTCATTTCAGCTACAAGATCCTAAGGAGAAAAAAAAATTCCTTCTTCAGCTGATAAAAAAAAAAATGCCTTTCACGAAACTGATCACGTTGGTGATTATATGACAGGCACCCAGGGCGGTGACTTATTAATCCCCTCTCTGCCAGGGACAGACGGGCAGGAGCCACCGACGCGGTACACTGCTGAGACACAACGGGGTCACCCTCGGGCAGCGATGACACGATCCCGGCGCACAGCTTCACGGTGGCTGTGCAGCTGGGACTTTATCAGCAAGGGGCAGACACTGCCCGGGCAGCTCCACGGGGCTAATCACCACGGCACACAGGGTGACCCCCAGGAGCAGCTCAGAGTGTCGATCGTGTGCGTGGCGACAGCGGGAGGCTTCGCAGCGAACGTCTGTGTTGTATTTCCTTTCACGAATCGGCCAATCACGTGTCCCGGGGAGCCAAGTTCCACCCAGGCTGATAAGCACACACACACAGACACACACTTCTGCGTGCATAGAAAGAAGTATCCCACTCGCATGTCATACATAAGGGAATTTTTTTCCCTTTCCGAACACACCCCGATGTGGCAGCAGATGCTTCTTGTTAAGGATATTGGGAAGGAGAGTTGGGGAGAACATGGAAACTCATATCCCCAAAGGCACATTGATCCCAGCTCTCTAAAGTGACCCAAGATCGCAGCACAGAGAATGCAACTCACCCTGTCTGGGTAGCTTGGTTGGACAGAGTGTTGTCCCGTGCACCAAAAGGTTGTGGGTTTGATTCCCAGTCAGGGCGTGTACAAGAGGCAATCGCTCTCTCTCTCTCTCTCTCTCTCTCTCTCTCTCTCTCTCTCTCTCTCTCTCTCTCTCATCAATAGACATATCCTCACATGAGAACAAAAATTCAACACAACGCTGGCACTGAGGGAAGCTTTGAGACATGCACAAGAGGTGTGGTTGTGTTGGTGGCCAGCTCACGGGCTCGGGGAAGGATTCAATGCGGTCTGCGTAAAATGGGAGGACGCCCAGCTCCTGGTGGGAGTGTGAGTTGTTCCCTTCTTCTCTGCGTGCCTGGCAGGCACAGGCTGGTGGGGGTGGGGGCGCCAGAAGCCTCTGGGCCTGAAGGAGCTGGTCCAGCTCTTCGTCCCACACAACTGGCCTTTGAGTCTGGGGGCTTCGCTGGTGGATTTTCCTTTGCCCCTCTCGGCGTGTCCACTGCTGTGGTCCGTCACCTCCTCCCCAAGGTTCCTCCTGACGTATCTCCACACAGATACGCTGGAGAGAACCTCACCTTGATGGACTTGCTTCAGGAGCGTCACAAAAGTCAGAGAAGTCCGAAGGTTGTTGGCCGTTGCCATAGTCTTGGCAGGGAGATGAGAAGTGGATGGACTTCCGTGTTCCTTCTCTGAGGGTACAGGTGCTAGCCCAGGTCTTTGGGCTTGGGAGCAGGTACCACCCAAAGGGACTTCTCAAGACTCGCCATTTACTTCCACTGGGACATGCTAGTCACACTTGATTCCCGTGTTATCCATGTTTTATCTCTCGGTCTATCTGCTACCTACCCATTCATCCATCATTCATCTGTGTATGTGTCTACCTGTGTGTGTGCCCCCCCACCTATCTCTGGATCCATCCCCCATCCATCCATCCAACTACCCATCCACCCCTCCTTCCTTCCTCCCTCTCTCCATGCATCCACCCACTCATCGATTCATCTATTTACCTATTCATCTGTGACTCACTCGTCTCCATATTTATCTATCCACCCATCTCTCCATATGTATATCTCTCTATCTAGCTTTATATCTGCATTCATCTACTTATGTATGTAACCACCTGTCTACCCTTGTTAATTTCTTCACCACAAATGACACAGGTGACATTCACTCGCGCATTTTCTGGGATCGAATCCCGAGTCGTTCCCAGCAGGTGGTGATCAGGAAGAGAAAGGAATTGTCTGCTTGGACACAGACCCCAGGGCCTGCTGGGTGGTAGCGTGGGTCACAGAACAAGGGGCAGAGGGAAGAGGAAATCCCCACAGCCGAGGTGGAAGGGGGTCAGCGGAAGCACCGGCTTAGAAGGAGACTTCTAATCACTTCCATGCGCATGTGCTCAACATTCGTCACACCTTCCTATCCTCAAAGAGTCACAGCCAACATTTCAGGCTGGGCGGGCAGAATGAGTCAGCTCAATGACACGTCCTTTCGTGAGCCAGGCTGGGCCCCCTGCCCTGTTCTGGGAAGGAGACCGAGCCGTTCGAAACACTCTGTGCCCTGCCGGTGACTCCCAGTATGAAACGTCAGCGTTTAATGAATCATTTCGCTGAATAATTTAAAAAGAAAATGCAGTCAGTAGTCAGCTGTGTTTGCCTGGGGCAAGCAAAGCCACCGTCCCTTCTTCAGTCACCAGTCGGTAACTCGGGCGTTTTGAACAGCATGGAAATCACCACCGTGTTTTTACAGGGCTAGCGAGGCGTCACAAGTTTCTTTATGTTTTTTAATATAAAGGGAAACACTTTCTGGGTCTGGGGGAATGTTTACGAGAAACAGCGACACGAAGGTTCAGCTTCTCTTTTTATTCTGCAAGTGGCAGAGCGCCCCCCCCTTTGGGAGCTCTGACTAATGAAACATTGAAAGCCGTCTTCGCGTAGAGATTCAGCTCCTGAAAACGTTCGGACGGGCTGGGGAAAGGGGGAGGGTGGGTTGCTACCTGGCGTGTCCGCTCCGTGGCAATGTCTGCTGGTGGTGAGACACTGCAATCTCGAGGCAGCTGGTCGCGCCAACAGCAGCAGTGAGGACCGTCCAGCTCTGAGCTTTATGTTTTCCAGTGCCACCTGTACCCTGCTTGCTGTCAGGGTTATGAGAAAAAAACAACAATCATCTCTGGCCTCTTGGAAATGGAGCTGGAGCCGCCAGCCCCAAGGAGCTGCCTCGCACGTCGGATGCCTCCCAACTGTGGGCTTTGAAACAGGACGACGTGACCTCTGCACGGGGCCAAAAGCCACCTTGTGTCTGACAGAGCTGTGTGCACAGGTGGCAGAAAAGCAGACGGGGTGACGACTGGACAGAGGAGCACAGGACTGAGAACCGAACACGCTGTGGAGAATCAGCATCACAACGTCATGACGTCACGACGCCCTGGCATCTGCACCCACAGCCACGCCTCCCTGCTGTGAGTGTCCTTGTCCCCTCCCCTTTCTCATAGGTGCCACCCCTTTGTCTGCTGATGGGGACCGTGTGTGGGCTCGTGCCCGAGCCAACGCTTCCCCAGTAGCTGCTCTTATGAACCTCAAATACACATTGCCACTTCTCACTTTCAAACCCTTTCCTTTTTAGGTCAACAAGTCCTGGTGTCCTGAGGGCTGACCTCAGCAGGCCATGTCTGTGGCAGGTGACCAAGGCAGCTCCCTGCTGTGCGCTGAAGACAGGCCGGGCTCCTTGGGATATTTTAAAAGAAGAGAACTAAAAAAAAAAAAAATGCAAAGCTCAGTTGAGAATGAGGCTTCCAGAAGCCAACAGAAGAAGCCACCACAAAAACGATGTATTTTTGCTGACCCCTGATGTTCACACAGACTAATGTTGACTGTAAACTGCTGGTGCAATATTTTGTAACAACACCAGGAAAATGGAGTAATATTCTCCGTTCTTGGGCACATTTTCGTTACCTGAGTTTTCTCTGGGCCAGCTCACAAGGCCCCACACCGATGACGACGGAATCCTGAGAGTTTTCGGCCCAGAGGCAGACGGTGGATGCCCGAGGACCCCACGCAAACTCGCGGGTGTCTTTAGATTTGGGGGCACGTCTTCCGCACGCAGCTTCAGAAAGTGGGGGGG
>CM052552.1:70561748-70595137 GCA_028533065.1 Trachops cirrhosus
CGGTGCCTGAAGACGTTCGAGGTGCCGGATGAGAACGCCGCGGAGACCATCACGCGGGTCCTGTACGAGGCGTTCATCGAGTGGGGCATCAGCGACAAGGTGTCCGGGGCCACCACGGACGGGGGCAAGGACGTGGCCAAGGCGTGCTCGCTGCTGGACATCGCCGTGCAGATGCCCTGCCTGGGCCACACGTTCGACGCGGGCATCCGGCAGGCGTTCCAGCTGCCCAAGCTGGGCGCGCTGCTGGCGCGCTGCCGGCGGCTGGTGGACTACTTCCAGCAGTCCCCGGTGGCCAGGTTCATGCTGCTGGAGAAGCAGAAGCTGCAGCGCAGGGCCCCCTGCATGCTGGTCAGCGACCGCGTGTCCTGGTGGGGCGGCACGCTGGCCATGCTGCAGCGCCTGCTGGAGCAGCAGTTTGTCATCGCGGGCGTGCTGGTGGAGGACAGCAACAACCACCACCTCATGCTGGAGGCCGCCGAGTGGGCCGCCATCGAGGGGCTGGTGGAGCTGCTGCAGCCGTTCAAGCAGGTGGCGGACATGCTGAGCGCCTCCAAGCACCCCACGGTCAGCATGGTCAAGCCGCTGCTTCACATGCTGCTCAGCACCACGCTCACCGTCAAGGAGACGGACTCCAAAGAGACCAGCATGGCGAAGGAGGTCATCGCCAAGGCGCTGGCCGAGACGTACCAGGAGACGCCGGAGATCGACATGTTCCTCAATGTGGCCACCTTCCTGGACCCGCGCTACAAGAAGCTGCCCTTCCTGTCCGCCTTCGAGAGGCAGCAGGTGGAGAACAGGGTGCTGGAGGAAGCCAAGGGCCTCCTGGACAAGGGCAAGGACGGCGCGCCCGCGGCGGCCGACGACAAGGCCTTCGGGCAGCCCGAGGAGCCGCCGGCCAAGAAGCTGGGGCTGCCGCCCACGCCGCCGCCGCCCACCAGCGTCATCAACAGCATGCTGGCGGAGATCTTCTGCCCCGCGGGCGGCGTGGAGGACCAGGAGGAGCTGCACGCGCAGCTGCTGGAGGAGCTGAGCAACTTCAAGTCCCAGAAGGTGCTGGGGCTGGGCGAGGACCCGCTGCGCTGGTGGTCGGACCGCCTGGCGCTGTTCCCGGTGCTCCCCAAGGTGCTGCGCAAGTACTGGTGTGTGGCGGCCACGTGCGTCCCGCCGGAGCGCCTCTTCGGCGCCGCGGCCAACGTGGTCAGCGCCAAGAGGAACCGGCTGGCGCCGGCGCACGTGGACGAGCAGGTGTTCCTGTACGAGAACAGCCGCGCGGCGGCGGAGCCGGAGCCCGAGGGCGAGGATGAGGGGGACTGGGGGCTGGACCAGGAGCAGGCGTTCACGTTCGGGGATGCGGTGCACAGCGGCTTCTTCGGGGTCAGGGACGGCGGCTTCGTGTAGCTGGGGGAGCTCAGGAACGCGGTATCGGGGGTGCTTGGCCGTACAGGCTGACCCCGGGGATGGCCGTGCGCGCACACAGGGAAATCACAAAAACAAAGGCGAGGCCAGGGAGGGCTGGAAGGTGGCGCCCACTTGCATCCCAGTAGAAGAGACGTCCGCTTCCACAACCGGCGCGCGCATGGTCAATGCGGCCCCGCCGAAAGGGGACAGGACGAGGGGCTTTGTGGTCCGTGATTCCCACACCCGCTCCCCTTACGGCCTCGCCACAGGGTCTGGGGACATCCGAGGAAAAGTCGCAACTACAGGCGGAGGAGGATGAACCCGTCCCTCCGAGTCCCCAGCGCCGTCTGGGGCGCCCCAGCGCTCCTTACGGAGGGAACACGTGCGCGCGCGCTCCAAGTGGGAACCCTGCGTCCTGGATGCGCCAGAGAGTGTTGAACCAAACGCGGGTTGGCGTTTGCTGGGGGGTAACAGCTGTTCAAAGTGACGGTGCCCTGTGAGTGCGTATTAAAAACCAGAAAAGTGGCGGTCAGTGTATTATTGGTATTATTGTCTGTTCTGCCGTTTGTGAGACTTTCCGGTCCCCTCGAAGAGTTCCCTTGGTTGACACGGTCCTTCGAAGTGTCTTGGCACTTTGGGCCTGAGGGTATTTTTGTGTCTGATGCTTAAAAGGTCTGTTTTGCCCGGAATCACTTTTCTTGGAGATGAGAATAAGACCCCTTGTACAGAGTTCTGCTTTTCAATACGAGGGAGCCTACGGTGCCTGCGGCCTGGTCAACATTTGATGACCAGAAAGACCTTGAATTCTCCCTTTTGAACGCAGCACCTCAGACGCGATCGATTTTAAATGATCTCCACGGATATTTTTACCTTTGAGGGTGGTGGGGGTTTCTTTGGTTTTTCTACCACGTACAATTTTTTTCAACTAGTTTTCTTTTTATTTTTTTTTTTGAAAAGCAGCTCCCTCTCTCCCAGAGGTGAAGGCCTGTCTTTCCTTCCGGGTGCGTGTTCAGATGGCACGTGACACGGTGAGCCGTGTGGAAGTGACCCATCTCAGCTGCCCACAGTACCCTGCCCGGGTCCCCAGCCGAGCGTCACGGAGCTTTAAGGGGGGATTGCTCTGCGTTGGGGGCCAGAGACACCCTGGGGCTTGCAGCAGAGCAGAGTGGAGTCTTTCTGTCACCAGCTGCATGTGCGTTTAGAAAGTCAAACGTGGAAGAACTCGGTTTAAGCCCTGTGTTCTCCTTGAGGGACGGTGACCCCGGCTAATTGAAGACGCTCAGCTCTGAGCATTCCTGGGAAAGGGCATCCGGCTGGGGCCAGTGCTGTGAGGACTTTGGGACTTGTCCTCTCGCTGCTCCTGGGCTGGGAAAACCAACCCCAAGACCCAGCTCCCACCTCCCTGGTTGTTCTCATCTAGAGACACAAACAGCCCCCTTTTAGGAGTGCTTGGCTTCCAGTCACTCGGAATAAAAATGTGTGTCTCTTCCTCTTTAAATTTTTTTAAAAAATGTATTGATTTGAGAGAGAGAGTGAGAGAGAAACATCGATTGGTTGCCTCCTGTATATGCCCCGACTGGGGATCGAACCTGCAACCTTTTGGTGCAGGAGCTGATGCTCCAGCCAGCTGAGTCACACTGGCCAGGGCTTCAGCTTTTTTTTTTTGTTAGGCAGCCTATAGTATAAGGCATCAGCTCAGACTTTATTTTCGCTATTGTTCCTTTGTTGGGTTTTTTATTTAAGACTTGGAAAAGTTTCTCCTTCGAGATAATTGTAGAATCCCATGGGATTGTATGTAAAAAGGACGGTGGAGAAGGCTTGCTAGTTTGCTGCTAGCACTAACACCTTGCAAAACTGTGGTTACTGCATCTCACGAAGATACTGATGCACAAGCACCTCGGGCGTCTTCCTCAGCTGCCCGGTGTCTCTCTGGATCTGTCCAGTCTTTAGCTCTGCAATTCTGCTGCTCACGGCGATTTTCAGATCCCCGTCAGTCACTGTCAGGACGTGACGCAGAGCAGCTCTGTCCCCACCAGGAGCCCCTGGGGGCCTGGCAATAGCTACACCCACCCCCTTTTCCACCACCCACACATCACCCCGGCAACCACGGATACCCTCTCTGCCCGCTGTCTTCCTCACTCCCACCATGCCTTATACATTGGAGCCCACCCCATGGAGCCCTTTCTGAGCCTCTTTTCAGAGTCCTCGTGGGTGCATCCACGTCACTGCTGCAGCGGGGTGCGGCAGCTCCCTTTTGAATAGGGCCTGCAAACCGTCTCCCGTAAGCTGACGAGGCTGCTGTGAGGAACACCTGCGGTGAGTGTGTTTTATGGGTGTGCATCCCCGTGGCCGTGCGTCTGGGGCATTAGTTCTGGAAGCGGGCAGCTGGCTCAGAGCACGTCCAGCTGTGTGTAAACAGCCGGGGCCCCCTCGTCGGCTGGGGACATACCGTCTCGGTGGAGAATTCATCACGTGGGCAAACGTCCAGTGTTTTTTGGAGGGGTGGTGAACCTGTTCCGGGAAGCACCTCGCTGTTCTCATGGATGAAGCTACGAACTTCACTTCACTTCTCCGCTCTTTCATTATGACTGAGTTCCAACACCATCTTCTGTGTCTGTATTTTATCCAACACCTGTGAATGCCTTTTTCCTCGGTCTGTGTTTGGGGTTTTGTTGGCTCTCCTCCGATTATTTTTCCCAGAGCTCTTTCTATACAAAAAAAAAGGGGGCCCTTTATCATATAGTCTGCCTTTTGTCTGTGACCTATGTCATTTGTGGCGCTGTTGGCTCTACAGAATTAAACATTTTTTTTAAACTTCAATTATTATTATTTTTTTAAAGATTTTTATTTATTTATTTTTAGAGAGGGGAAGGGAGGGAGAAGGAGAGAGAGAGAAACATCAATGTGTGGTTGCCACTCATGGGGTCCCCACTGGGGACGTGGCCCGCAACCCAGGCATGTGCCCTGACTGGGAATCAAACCTGCGATGCTTTGGTTCGCAGCCCGCACTCAATCCACTGAGCTATGCCAGCCAGGGCTGAATTAAACATTTTTTATGTGGCCAGAGGGGTAGAATTTTTCCTCCAAGACTTCTGCCTGTTCCTTAGAAAAGTCATCTTTGCTATGAAATCATCCATCCCCCCCAAAAACAACATTGTACACATTTTCTTCTCTTTTTAAGACTGATTTTTTTTAATCCTCATCTATGGATATATTTATTGGTTTTAGAGAGACAAGGGGAGGGGTAGAGAGAGACAAAGACAGGGAAATAACAAGGTGAGAGAGAAACATCGATCGGTTGCCTCCCGTACGCGCCCTCACTGGGGATCGAACCCACAACCGTTTTGGTCGGGGAGATGACACGCCAACCAACAGAGCCGTCTGGCCAGGGCTGTCTTTCCCCTTCCGCTTAGTAGGGTATTTGTTTCTTTTTGTTGATTTTCAAGAACTCTTTCCATATGAGGAAACTAGCCCTTTGAGTATACCAGGAGTTGCAAATTTCCTCCCAGCTGATCACTTATTTTTCCGTATATGGTCTTTTCTTACCAAGTAAAAAAAAATTTATTAGTAAAACTTGTCTGTTCCTCTCCACGTTGACTTAGAATAAGGAAGGGTTTTCTTACTGGGACGTTTTAGTATTTCCGTTGTGTGATGTTTTTTACGTAGAAGTTTCTTTTGAGGAGGACTACAAGGCATGGAACTCATTTAATCTTTTTCCAGTTGTGCATGTAGGTGCCCAAACATATATTGAAGACTTTGCCACTTTGATCGCAGCCTGAAGTTCCTAGGGGTGGCGGTCCCCAGAGAGAGAGGCAGGGACCAGACCGCTGGGAGCTGACCAGTCCCGGGCCTGCCCACTCTTTCCTGCAGAAACTCGAGGGGAGGCTCCTGTCCTTTCTATATTTCCAGGTCCCCTCTGTCCCCTGATGAAGTCCGGTGCCACCCTGCCTGACCCTGGATGTCCTCGGACCAGTATGGAACCGACTGCCTTCTCCTACATGAATAGTACTTGCATAATAATAATAATAAAAATTTCCTTCAACACACAAACGCATACAACATATACACCAGGTGCTGCCCGGGACGGTGTACCCAGGAGTCTCACCCATGGCTATAGACATGACATTTTTCAGACCTTTGTGTACATCCTTTAGGCAATATATTCTAGCATATTCCTCCAGAGACATCAGTGGAGGTGTCAGGGCGGGGGTGGGGGGGCAGCAGCCTTGCTCGGGGGTCTTTCTCCAGCTGAGACCACTCAGGGCTACTGGTGGGTGTCCTGTTCACGCCGCCCAAGTGGGTGGCAACACAAGAGGACCCCAAAAATGGCAGTCCGCTCCGTGTGCCGAATCCTTGCAAACGTGCCCGGGGCTCCTGAATCTCACTTTGATTTTCTTTTTTTTTCTTTCCGCAGCCTTCCCCCACCAAGCCGGCCGGGTCGCTATCGTGACCGGAGGCACCGAAGGCATCGGCTACGCTACCTGCAGGCGGCTGGCGCGGCTCGGCATGCATGTGGTCATAGGTGACGATTTCTGTGCTGTCCGTCCGCGGTGGCTGGTGTGGGGCCCAGAGGTGCGGGCTGTTGCGTGGCGGTGACAGCTGGTCCGCTCAGAGAGAGAACAGAAGCGGAAGGCGTGAGGAGTCACGGTCCAACACTGAACAGAGACAGTAAATGGGGCCCTCTTTTGGACATGGATATGGGTTCTGTCGTTCTGTGGATCATGCATTTTTTTGTGGGATCTATGAGGTGGGGAAGAAAACAGCAATGGAGCTGAATTACTCTGCCAGAGCCGACATAACGAACTACCCCAGACGAAGCGGCTCAAAGAAGAGACATTTCTTCCTCCCTGTCCTGGAGGCTGGAGTCTGAGACCCAGGGGCGGGCAGGGCTGGCTCCTCCTGCCCTCTCTCCTGGGCGTGTGGATGGCCTTCATCCCCCCTGTGTCCTCACACGGGTGTCCCTCTGGGTGTGTCTGTGTCCCCAGCTCCTCTGCTTATAAGGACCCCAGTCCTGTAGGACCAGGGTCACCCTAGGGACCTCAGTTTTCCTTCATCCCCTCTCTATCAAGTTCATTTCCAAATGCAGCCCCATCCTGAGGTCCTGGGGATCAGGCCTCCAACCTGTGAATTTTGGGGGGCACAGTTCCGCCCACGTCAGAATCGGAACATATTTTTAGGATAGTAGCTTCTTCCGTAGCTACGCCTTACACACACTATATTTCCCGTACGTCTTTTCAAAAGTCTCTAATAGCTTATCTTGGTCCGTAACTCCTCTTTGAAAAGGAGAAAACATTCTCTGGCCTCAAAAGTGGAAACCGTTCGGATGAACCCCTTTTGTTCTTAGTCCCGGTCAGTCGGGGGCGGAATTGTGAATCCACTGGGGAAGAGGGGTACGTGAAGATTAGCTTTGACAAAAACTGAATTTGATCAGATCCTCTGTGCACGTACGTGGTCTGCATTGAATCACTGCCTTTTGCGACGATGGTTTTTATGTAAACCTTCTAGTGTAAGTTTTCCGTGTTCAGGATGGCTTTCACTGACCCATCCTCACCCACACTCACTCATTTCTTCATTCCCGATTCGTTTCTTCCCTGTTCCTCACTCTCCCCCTTCCTTTCCCCACTGCCATTTCCTGAAGGACAATGGAGAGTCAGATGTCACACGTGGGGTGAGGACTTACACACCCGTGCGTCCCATCAAGCTTTTTCTCTGACATCAATGTTCCTCTCTCTCCCCTCTCCTCTCTCTCTAAAATAAGGACATTATGTATCCTCAGATGAGGATTTTTTTTAAAAAAGACAGTGCCGTGAATACAGCTGAGCAAGCATGTGCCACCCACAGCCCCAAGGACAGAGCCGTGGCTGTTATAACCTCATTTAGGTGACGCCGGCTGGGCGTCACATTCCATGGCTGTGGGCACCAAACGTTTCTGATTTTTTGACTTAAACGGAGAGGGAACCCTGCACCCTCAGCTCCCTCCACGTCTGCTTCCCCCCCCCATCCGCAGCTGCTAACGCTTCTGCTTAGCCTCTCAGGTGGGTCCCAGTTCCGATCCCCCATCCCCTTCGGTCACCAACGCCATCGTCCCCGCTCCCTGTGACTTTGAGTGGATAATAGCACAAAAGCTGGCAGGGACAAGTGTTCATGCCGTGTGACAGCTTGATGAACGGTCACTTCCCGCCACATTATCACGAGACACCTGTGGTCACAGCGCGGGCCATCCGTGAGCGGGGAGGGTGCGTGGGCCCGGACACGCAGCTAGCAAGTGCTTTTGTAGCCCGACGTCCGTGCCGGCCTTTCCACGCTTGTGTGCATCCTGCCGTTTTCACCTTGCTTTCCGTCCCTAAAAGGGACTGAGCCACAGACACACACCCCTCTGCCCATCCAGGCTGAAGTGAACTAGTCTGCCACAGACCGGTGGGCGAGACCCAAATGTTCAGGAAGCCATCTTCGGCACGTCGGCTCACTTCCAGGGGACCTGCCAACTCATGACACCTTCCCTTCTCCCTGCAGCTGGAAATGACAGAGCCAAGGCAGAAGCAGCTGTGCAGAGGATAAAGGAAGAGACGCTGAACGACAAAGGTAACCCCCATCGTCCCTGGCTGTGCTTCTTGATTCTCCGACGGGGGGTCACGCCCGTGGCCGAACCCCGGGAGGCTGGATTGGGGACAGGCTGGTGGGCCGTGCCTTGGCGGGGTGCTTGCACTGTTCCTGGGGGGATTTTTTTTTTTTGGATGCCGTTTTACAAAATCTGAATGAATTGAAGCCAAAACGATCGCCAAAAGAATCCTCCACCAGGGTGCGCTGGTGCGAGACGCGTACCCAGGCGGGAGCGAAGGTTTGTCTGGGGCCGTGTGTGGCTGTGTGAAAAGTTTCGGTGCCGCTAACAAGGATAGGACAATAGCTCCCGTTTACAGCGGGGAAGCATGTTCTGGAAGGCTTTGTTGCAATGACTCAGTGGCCTCTCTCGGCTCTGTGTGGTGAGAGTCAGGCTCTGGTGCGTAAGTGGTGCATTTAAGGGCATGTCTTTGTCAGCATTTCCGTTCTGGGGAGGGGCCGCCAAGGCCCGAGGAAGGAGGCGGCGACGTCCCCCTTGTCACGGCCACTGAGTTTATGGAAAAGACAGACCCTTCCGGGCGGAAGGCTGGCTGTGTGTTGTGGGTGAGGCCAGCTCTGCGTCGGTCTTTCTGCTTCTCAGACGAGGACACGCGAAGGGCACGGAGGGGATCCCTGGGTCTCAGGCTCAGCGCGGTCTGGGAGTGGGCATGGGGCGCCGGGACAGGACTGGACAGAGCTGGGTGACCCTGGGGTCTGCGGGGCCACTGTTGCAAATGGGGGACCCATGGCTGGTGCTCACCTCGCGCGGCATGAGTGAAGGGGTGTGAAGGTCTGAGCCCACGGGACAAGGAGTCAGCCTCACGAGGGGGTGGCCTGAAATTCCACGCGCACACACACACCACACACACACTGTGTGTCTTCATCTTGTGCTCACCGAACCAAATGCAAGAGTTACACTGTGTGTGTTCATGACATTTGCAAGTCACTCGGTAGAGGCTCCAGGTACGCCCGCTTTTGTGGGGTGGGGGCGTCACCAGGTGGCAGGTGGAGGACGCAAGGCCCAGCCAGGTGGCGACGGGCTGTGGTTATCTCCGAACACAGCTTCTCATTGGCTGCCTCTGCACCCAAGCTTCAAGCTACCCAAGCTGAGGCCCCCACAGCGGGGGGACCCCTCCCAGGGACGCAGGCATCCCAGCGGCTTGGGGGACAGTCCTGCCTCCCTGCCCCTCAATGGACTGACCCTCTCTTCCTCTTGGTACATCTCTGTCTGAACAGGCTGGACCCTGTCCAGAGCAGTGCCCACATCTCCTGCCAGAGACTCTGAGACTCTTCTGCACCATCCCATCACCCAACTCGGTCAAGGTCACGGGGAGCCAATGATCCCTCTTGTGCTTATGGCTATTGCAAGATTCCCACGTTGGGCAGTCCTAGCTGCATGGATCCTCTGTTTACTTTGGGGGGCTCATACGCACACACCCTAACAATGACAGCATGCATGAATGTGAAGAACAGAACCGTTTCTAAGTGCCTCACACCCGCCTCGGGGACCACATCCCTGTCCACCTTTCTCTGAACTTGGTCTTTCTTTCTAAGGTCTTGGTGGAATGGCTTATTCCGTCCTCTCTCTCCTGCTTCCCGCTTCTGAAATCACGGGTGACTGAGATCATATTTTTTGGGGGGGTGTGTGGGGCGGTCCCTCCATTCAACCAATTGCATTCTGGGAACGATACATTCATAACTGTCGTCAGGAATGTCTGTGTGGTTTATGAACAAAGCTAGACAGTTTGTAACGAAGGAAGAGTTTAACACCGCGTCCCATGGGTCCATGGAGCCAGACCCTTAGTTGCTCCTTAGTAATTGCTGGCAGATGGAAGTTCTCGTAGTTGCAGTGAATCGTCTCGCTGATTTACCAAAGAATCAGAAAGTAAGCATGAGAAAAGAAAACCCCACAAAAACAAAGAAGAGAAAGGCAAAGCAGGGTTCTAATGCTCTCACATACAAATACACACGATTTAGATACTCTTAAAAGTACCAAGCGCACTGTTTTTAAGTAAATACTGAAAATGCTACCCCTTTAAAGAAAGTTACGAAAGGAAGATAGATTCTGTTTTGGCCATTTTACCGTAGACTCACCCAGCTGCGGCGGAATTCCTGATTCAGCCCGAAACACGGGTTCGAGGAGATGTATGCACCCCCATGTTCACTGTAGTGCCGTTTACAATCGCCAAAATCGGGGAGCAGCCCACGTGCCTGTCGGTAGAACAAGTGGATAAAGATGTGGTCCATTTACCCAACAGAACACTATTTGGCCGTGAAAACGATGTCCAGGCTATTGTTGTTGAAAGACAACACTTCTCGGTTCTTCCTAAGCTTGCCGTGCATCAGGAAAGAAAGTTGTGTGTGCTGACCTGTGGGATATGTTCACCTTGGAAATAGTACTCATCTTTACAAACCCTCAGTTTCGGCTAAGGGGACTGCATGGGAGACACTTTTTTTGTTTCTCACGGAAACAAAAAATACTGTGAAGTGAGTATCGATTGTGGTAATGGGTCATAAAAACCTCTAGACAGACACCCATAAGTCTCGTTGTCAAAGAGAGAATTTGTATCTTGAATACGACCCACTTGAAGCAAGAAGATGCCTAGAATTTTTCTCCTACCTGTAGACGGGTTTTGTAGAATAATCCGAGCTTGGGGAAACTTGAGTGTTAATTGCATCGATTTTTTCCTCCTCGCCATGTGGGTTTTTTTTTTTAGTTCCTGACACCTAATTTCAGTGCCGAATCACGGGCCGTGACTTGGCTGGCCAGCAGTTCATGGTATTTCCAAGAGGAGTTTTACCAATATTCTGAGTGTACGTGTGGGTCCAGTATATACTCAAGATGACGTATCTGTTACTTAACATAAAATGGCCCTTCCTGGCTGTTTAAGTTTTCATACTGGAGTCCTGCTTTCCTTTCATTAAAAACCTTTAAATCTTTCATTTACAGCTGACGTCCGATATTATATTAGTTTTGGGTGTACAGTGTCATGGTTACACATCTGTATCAGTTACGAAGAAATCCCCCCGATAAATCCAGTGCCCACCTGGCACCCACCATCTGCAGTTATTGCAATATTATGGGATTTCTTCCCTGTGCTGGACTTTATGTTTCTTCTCTGTATTTATTGGAGTTCTCCTTCCCATTGCAGTGACATTTAGCGTTGTATGAGTGTCAGGAGGACAGCATCGTGGTTAGACACGTATATAACATACAGAGTGATGCCCCAGCCCTATATGTGATCATATACAGACACGCAGACAGGTGCACAGGTGACTTCCCGAGGGTTACGAGAAGGTTTAGGAGGTCCTTGTGTCCTTCCTGGTGGCTCGGAAGGAGGATCGCAACACTTGCTGGAAATTTAACCTGGGAGATTTGCGAGGGCTGGAGAGAGAGATTCCTTCCGACCTTTGGAAACCCTCGCATGGTGAGTTCCATAAGGCAGCTGACAGTCGGAGACAGGACTGGGTCTGGACAGGGTCCAGACAGAGATGTACCAAGAGGAAGAGAGGGTCAGTGCATGGAGGGGCAGGGAGACCTGTAGGGTTTGTAAGAAAACAATCAGACAAGGGAGCTATTTCGTCTCACGTCACCGACCACACGCTCTGCCCCAGCCAGCCCTGTGCTGCCGTTTTCACTCCCCAGCACATCGGCGGTCACTCTGTTCTCATGCAAACCCATCTCGGATGCTTCCAGACTCAACGACCACGGACTCTTCCCATGATATCTCCTCCACAAACTGCACAGTATCCTCTCCAACATACTCACTATTCCCCGTCTTCCTCCCCAGGGGGGAGATTCGGCAGACTTCAGTGACTGTGCAATATAAGCATGGAGTGGGAACATGTTTTGAAAATGACATCGGGAGGATTACGTCATTGGAAACGCTTCCCCAAAACACAGAGAGACAGAGAGAGTCATTCTCGGAGGGGTCGTCTCCTTCAGTGGAAGAGGGACCGTGAGAGCATGAGACGCTTCTCAGGACGCCGGCGCGCAGACGGGCGGTTTCAGAGCCGTCACAGAGGGGGGCCTGCAGCCCCAGAAACAGAGTCGGTGACAGTGAAATGGCTGTGCATGCTGCCAGGTGGGTGGGGGGGAGATCAGGGGACCGCTGTGTAAGGTGTACGGTTGTCTGCCTTCTGTGCCGTACCCCCGAGACAGACACACAATGACAGTAGATGACAACCGTAACTGGGAAAAAGGAAGCCATAAACAATATTTAAAAAAAAAAACGACAAAAGATTCTGATGGAGAACAAGGGTTTCGCTGACACGTGCCCAGTCCAGCTGACTTTCACCTGCGTGGCTGGGTCTGGCAGCCTCTGTTCTTCACCCGTCCAGGGTCCTTCCCTCCTTGCTGGCGTCCTGGTGGTGTGACGTTTGGGGTACAGACACCCCCTTCCGGGAGCCAGCGAGAAACCTGTGAGGCCGGCCATCTGGTCGACACTGAACCCTCACAGCCACGAGACACTCCCTAAGGAACATCCGTGTCTGTGAGATACGTATTTATGTGACAAGGATTTGCGCGTTTTGTTTGAAGGACTTCTCTCCTGGAGCCGAGTTTTCTTCTGTGTGGAGGGCAGGGTGCGGGGGTGGCACGATGCTCAGCCTCTGGTCCTGCTCCCCCTTCCTTCGTGGGGATCCTGCATCGCACCTGGGCTGTCTCTTCGGCCTCAGAGGCTTCCTTCAGCATTCCTTTACCTGTGCGTCTGTCGTGACAAATTCACGCCACGTTCTTCTATGAGAAAATGGCATTATCTCGCCTTCTCATTAAAATGTAATGGGCACGCCCCATTATAGTAGCTTTACCTGTACGGCATAGTAGTTAGATAACCGTATACTTTGTAAAGAGATCCCCCCGATATTTCCAGCACCCACCTGGCCCTGTACACGGTTATCACAACGTGACTGACCGTTCCCTGTGCTGGACTTTGCGTTCCTGAGACTCACGTATTTTCACCTTTATTGCTGAAAGCTAGTCTCAGTGGACACAGACAGGTACCCACTGGCATCGGCCACAGATGTGGCCACACTTTGCTCTTTGGAGGTCAGCGTACAGAAGCTTCCCTGCCTGGGTCCTGAGGCCACCCATGTCTGCGTGTCCCGAGGTCCCCTTCTTGCCTGGAACTCCCCTAAACACTTCAAGGGTCCCACACAGCTGGGGGCTGACCCAGCCCTGTTATTTTGTCCAGCCCAGCACACTCTCTGGGTGTGGACAAATGTAGGATGACGTGTGTCCGCCATGGGGGGTCACACAGAGGAGTTTCACTGCCCTGACATCCTCTGTGCTCCCCGATTCATCCGCCCCCCAATCCTGTGACCACCCATCTGCCACTGTGTCCAGAGATTTGCCAGAATGGGGACCACACAGCGTGTCGCCTGCTCAGACTGGCTTGTTTCACGTCATCGCACGCGCTGAAGGCCCCCCCCCCCGACGCCTTGTCATGGTTGGAGAGCTCATTTCTCGAAGGACAGAACCCCTCTCCACGGGATTTTAAATGCTTCTGAATTAGCATGTCCGCCTGCAGAACGGAATTGTCGGTGGGCTTCTAGGGGGGCGGTGAGTGTCAGGACAAAGGAGCATTTCCCTTTTTACACGCTCCGGGACTTCCGTCGCTCCCAAGGAAACTGGGGGTCAGGGGGAGGGTCGGGGTCAGGGGTAGAGACAGAGGTTAGGGTTGGGGCTTGGAGTTCCGGTTAGGTGTTCGGTCAGGGATAGAGTCAGGGTTAAAGCTTGGAACACAGGGTTAGGGTTTGGTGCACGGTTAGGATTAGAGGTTTGGGTTTAGGGTTAGGATCGTGGTCAGGGTTAAGGTTAGGATTGGGGTTACAGTCAGGGTCCCAGTTGAGTTTAGGGGCAGGGTGAGCTTTAGACTGAAGGTCAGGTCAAGGTTAGTGTCAGGGTTAGAGCTTGGAGGTTAGAGGTTCAGGTCAGAGTCATGGTCAGAGCTTGGAGGTTAGAGGTTCAGGTCCAGGGTCAGGGTTAGAGCTTGGAGGTCAGAGGTTGGGGTCAGGGTCATGGTCAGAGCTTGGAGGTTAGAGGTTCAGGTCCAGGGTCAGGGTTAGAGCTTGGAGGTTAGAGGTTTGGGTCAGGGTCATGGTCAGAGCTTGGAGGTTAGAGGTTCAGGTCCAGGGTCAGGGTTAGAGCTTGGAGGTCAGAGGTTGGGGTCAGGGTCATGGTCAGAGCTTGGAGGTTAGAGGTTTGGGTCAGGGTCAGGGTTAGAGCTTGGAGGTCAGAGGTTGGGGTCAGGGTCACGGTCAGAGCTTGGAGCTCAGAGGGGCTCCCATCTGACGGCCAAACGGTTGAGCTGAGGCCGCCCCTTCCTGTGAGTGGCGGGTGCCGTGCCCTCCACTCTGCCGATTCGGCCGCACAGGGACATTTCCCCATTCCGCCCACGTGGGCCGTTGTACAAGTTAATTACCGGGAACATCACTGAGTGGTTTCAGCGAGGCGTTCTGTCTGCGCTGGGTGAGAGATAAGAAGGGACGTGCTGGGGGAAGGGGAGAGGAGTGGCTGTGTCAGCGAGTGAGATAGGCGTGTCTGGCGGCTGTCCCAGTTCCGGGCGCTGAAGAGAGCGCAGGGAGCAGCAGGCAGGACAGCCCCTGTGAGGCCACGGCGATGCCCGCTCACCAGGGCCTAGGTGCAGCACGCACCCGACCCACACATGTGTACCCACTGCCAGCTGCATGTCACCGTGTGAGCTCCAGCTGTGACAGACTCTTGCGTTATTCCGCAGATGCCTCTGTGTTCAGCTGTAGGTTTTAATTTTTTATTGATTGATTCGAGAGAAACATCAATATCGTGCACTTATTCATGCATTCATTGGCTTAATTCTTGTATGTGCTCTGACTGGGAATCGAACCCACAACCTTGGTATATCGATTGAAGCAATGTTCTAACCCACTGAGCAACCTGGCCAGGACCTAGGGAATCATTAACTGCCGTTGGATAAAGCTGTCATTTTGGAAGTGGTGGCCAAGGGAAAATTTGGGGTGACTTCCTCTGTTTTTCACACTCCAGAACCCCAAATGCCTCCGGACAGGGCATGTGCCCGCTGAGGCACCCACGAGAGTTCCTTTACCATCTGTTCGCCCAAACTCGTCATCGAGTCCTCCTGGGGTGAAGACTCGGCTCTCACCTGACCTGCCCAGAACAGGAAGGAAAGTCCCCTCTGAATGCCGGCTCCTTCAGGGCGAGTGGATGCTCCTTTTTCAAGGGGGTGAGCCCTCTGACCAGGGCCCTGCACCCTTTTCCATGACTGGGAATTCACGTGTATTCATGTCATCGTCTTAGGGGATGAAGGGACCAGTAGTAGCATCTTGAGTAAGACGTTGGGTTCATTTGAGCAGATTTTAAGGGCGACTAAGATATGCTCTCCTGAGTTGATGGGTAGCCTCCAAAATCTATCATCAGTGGGTGGATGGATGAATAAGCCATGATTCTTCCCTATAAGGGAATATTATTCCACCGTGAAAAAGAAGGAAATTCTGTGGCACGCTACAATGCAGATAAATCTTACGAGCATGATGCTCAGTGGATTAAGCCAGTCACAAAGGGGCAGACACTCTGTGATCTCACTTACGTGAGGTCCCTAGAGGAGCCACATTCACAGGGACAGAGAGCAGGTGGAGGGAGCCAGGGACCGTGGGTGGGGGGTGGGCAGCTGGAGTGTGTTGGGGACAGAGTTTCAGTGGAGAATGACAGAAAATGCTTTGGGGACAGAAGCTGTATTTTACCACACGTTTCTTCCCAGGGGGTGGTCCTCAACCCCTTTGAATGGCATCAACAATGACTCTGTAGGACTTGCTCTGCTATGTTACCCAAAAGATTGTCACCCCCACAAATGCTGGGATGACAACAGTCCGGTCCCCATGGAACCCTCTCTGTCCTGCTCTGCCTCTGCTGATAGTGAGGTCACAGGAGCCACCTTTTCATAATAAATTGTACTGGTTAAAGTGAAATTTCCAAGTGCCCGAACTTGCGTTAATTTTTCAAAAGCTGCCATTTTAAAGCACGTAGACGGACCAGATTCATAGCCAGGAATGAAATTGTTTGTAAAGAGTAGAAATGGAATAAGCCACAACCTGTGAAATACAGCGAAAATATGAGGACAATTTATATTGCTCTACATTCTTGAACTAATAAGAAATGGGAAAAAATTATGGCTGACTGAGCACCCAGGGGAAGAAAATGAAAATTGGGATGTAGGCTATGAAAGTAATAATAATGTGCAGAAATAAAACACTGAGTGGAAAGAACAGAAAAGCCACAAGGAAAATCAATAATGATTTCTTTTAAAAAAAAAGGAAGGATAATAAATCATGAAACAGTTATTTATCTGTCATCACACATTTTTTAAAAAGCAAGAACCAATTAGTGTGACTTGGAACAAGAAAGAAGAAGTAGCATATAATAAAAATGTGATTTATTTTTGGGCAAAAAGAAATTGTTTCTTGATTCTGGGCTAATATAGTTGATAACTAGAATGTCTCATAAAAAAAAAAAAAAGAACTTTTTGTCCTGGCTGGTATGGCTCAGTGGATTGAGCGCAGGTCTGCAAATCAAAGGGTCACTGGTTCGATTCCCAGTCAGGGCACAAGCCTGGGTTGTGGGCCAGGTCCCCAGTAGGGGGCACACGAGAGACAACCACACATCGATGTTTCTCTCCATCTCTTTCTCTCTCCCTCCCCCTCTCTAAAAATACATACATAAAATCTTTTTTAAAAGAATTTTTCCAAATAGATGCAAATACATCAGACATCACACACAGATGAGCAACATGCTTAAATAGCAAAAGTCAGGACTCTTGCCTATGACAGAGTTCCTAAATATTTTTCCCAAACCTGCAAGCATAATCCAGACCAGGAGTCTGCACATTGCACACACCCTGTGAGAAATCTGGCCCTCCCCTTGTTTTTGTAAATAAAGTTTTATCGAGACATGGCTCCACCCATTCAGTCACTGCCTGTGGCTGTGTCTGCCCGAGGATGAGAGTTGAAGACTCCAGGATGATGATGGTGATGACGATGATGGTGATGATGAAGATGATCGTGATGGTGATGATTACTGATGTCTTCTTTACTGTAGCGTCCATCCCACAAAATCACAGAAATTCGGAGGTGCCAGCCAGAGGCGTTCATGAGTCCCTGGGGAGGCCCAGGGACCTGCGGATACTAATGTCACAGTCCTGTCTGAGCCACTGCAGTGCTTTCCCTGTTCAGCTGCAGGAGAGACTCGTGCATTCTGTGACGTCCCCGTGCCCTGTGTTGGCGTCATATTTAATTTCCGATCATCGTCACCGTGCATGTTGGCGGAAGCTAGTCTGAGCTGCCTGTCTGTCAGTGGATATGGTACTTCCTTCATTTCTAACTCTTCTCTCTGTTGAGCTGAACCTTCGTAACATTACCTCAAACCGAAAGCCCGGTGCTTTTCTGATTCCCCCAGACGTGAGTTCCCTGGCATTCCTATTCATTTCCATGCCATACCCTTGGTAAGGGGGTTTCTGGTAAGAGCTTTTATCTAGTACAGCCTCCGTCACTTTTCCGGCTTCCTGTTGTATGGAGCATGCGTCCTGTGCATGCACGGTCCCCACGTTCGCTGGAAATGCGTTGTGTGGATGAAGCATCGCCTCCCAGGGCAACATAAAATAAGAAACTCCGCACTCACTTCCCCTGCGCTTGTCTTAGAGCTGCCTTCGGAAGCCCATCTATTCTTGTGGCTGGAACTTGCCTGTTCAAAAATGCTCACTTCTAGAGCCATTCGCGTCATGAAATCAGTTGCGTCTGAGGTAGTATTTGCATGTGGACACCTGGGTGGTGAGGTAGGACTTGTTCTCCAGGAAAATGCAAATGGGAGGGAATCATACTGCTTTCCTGTGTCCAGGAAAAAAGGAACGGTATGGAAATTTTAAAGGGATTCAGGGCAGTGGCTGGGTCTCTCCCTCTCTCTCTCTCTCTCTCGAGCTGTTTTATGGAAATCTGGATAAACATGAATTCCACTCGCAATGGAAAGTGTTAGGCAGGGAAAAAACAAACTGCAACAAGGCTGAGTTTCAGGAGGGGACCTTGACCCCAGGATGCCGGAAGCTTCTAGAAGGTAGAAGACATCACTGGTTCTCCCTTGCACACACAGCTCTTGTTCTCAGCTGCAAAGCTGGTGCTCATCCGCCACAGCAGCCCTGGGAACCTTCTGAGTAATAGCTTGAAATCTGGAATGAATGTTTTAGATTCTGCCCCGGAAAAGCGCCTTCCGCAGATAGAAGCTCTGTGTGTCCACTCATCTCTGATTCCCCCCAAGTCCCCTGGTGCCTGGAGAACAGAGCACTGCCCCCCAGTTCTCTGCGCGGTCGTCCAGAAGGAAATTGACCCAGGATTTCAAAACCAAGGGCAAGGACAGACCTTTGATGCTGGATGCCAGGGTGCCTCCTAACTGGAATGACAGGGTGCTCCGCCAGTGAATTACCCTCATAATTGGCCTAATTGCTTTGATTCTGCAAATGCGCCTCTGGGTTCATTAGGACCGCAATCCCCGCCGAGCTTGGGTTGATTTATGGGGCACACAGGACATAGCCACAGAGCATATGCACTCTGCAAAATAGGGCTTCCCCTCTGTGCTGCCTGCCTGTGTTCACCTTCCTGCTCACCCCCGGGATGACTTCCTGACTCTTGTTGATAGAATCACTCAGAAGGTCAAAAGCCGCCCACAGAACAGCCACGTGCTACCAAATCTCGCCCAGCAGCCCGCAGAGCTCTGATTTAATCAGAGAGAGGAGCTCTGGGAGACCGAAAACGGTCTCCGTGGGGGCAATTTCACATCGCCTTCGCTCGTGCCGTTGACCTGGATGAGAAGATTTCCCGGGGGATGGCACAGATACCATGGCAACAGGCTGAGGGGGCTTCTCTGCCCTTCGTCTGCATGTAGGGCTCATTAATTGTCCCCAACCTGCACAGAGGCAGGTGTCTGTCACTGGCAGGGGGACCTCTGTCGATTTCCAACTGGGTGGAGGAGGAAGAGTTCACAGCCTCCGGCCATATTTCCACAGTTGTAACGTACTGTTTTCCATCTTCCGGTTTTCTTGCTTCTTCCCTGGTCCGACGCCAGGTCCGTCTGGTGGGGGCGGGGCGATGTTGGTGAGCATGGCGCCGTTGACCGTGGAGAGCTGTAGGGTGTGACTCGTAAGTAACCCAGGCCCAAGTCGAGAACACCACAAAGAGTGACAGACTCATAGTGTTTCGTGAGACCGGGTGGGGGGGGCATGCTGGAGACCAAGCTGCTGTTTACTTGCCCTGGATCAGGGTCCTGGGGCTGCCACAAAGGCATATCCATAACCGGGGGACTTAACCAAGCAAAATATGTCATCTCCTCATCCTGGAGACCAGGCGTCTGCGGTCCAGGTGTCCTGGGACTGTGCTCCCTCCACAGGCTGCAGGGAGGGTCCTTCCCGCCTCTTCCAGCTCCTGGGGCTCCAGGTGTCCCTGGGCTGGTGGCCACATCCCTCCCATCTCTGCCTCCATCTCCATGTGGCTTCTCCTGTGGGTCTGCATCTCCTCTTGTGTCACTGCTAAGGACACTGTCATTGGATGCAGAGCCACCCGACCCAGGATGACCTCCTCTCAGATCTTCCACTCATCCCACCTGCAAACACCCTGTGTCCAGATAAGGTCTCACCGTGGTCCTGTGGGGACACTTCTGGGGGCCACCATCGGGGTGGACTGGTAGGCTCTTGATCTGGAAATAGGAGGCCAGATGCTTTCTAATTTTATAATATGAGAGACAGAAAGAGAGAGAGAGGAAGAAACACTGATTTTTGTTGTCCCACTAATTGATGCACCATTGCTTGCTCCTTGTACGTGCCCTGACCGGGGATTGAACCCACAACCTTGGCATATGGGGATGACACTCTAACCCACCTCCCTGCAGGCCAGGGCGGGAGTCAGACCCTTTCTGCCTAACCTCCACTCTGCCGGATGATAATAAAGACATCGTCCTCTGTAGGTGACAGACGGTGGCCTTGTGGAGGACACTGACTTGCTTTTTCCTCCCCTCTGACAATTCTCTTTCGTGCTTTGTGACAAGGGACACACACCCCCCCACGCACACCTGCAGTCACAATGCCTCAGACAGAATTGCTGCACTCAGCCTGCCGTGGCGGCTGACGGAAATTAGGCTTTGCTAAGCAGCACGCCGCGTGATCAGGTAATTCCTTTTCTCCGTCTGAATCGGAGGCGGGGGTGGGGTGCGGGGGGAGCCCTTTCTTCTCCAAGAAAACAGGACCCCAGGGAAATGGCTCTTTGCATTTCTGTTTTTGCAAAAACAGTCTGACCATAATGATGGGTCTGGACGAGTGAGTTAAAAAATCACAGAGAGGGACATTTTCTGTCCTGTGGATTTTTTTTCTTTTTTTTTTATGAAAGACCCGTTGAGGTCGTGTTCTTCCTGGGCCCTGATGAAACAGCCAACGCAGGAGCAAACAAAATAACACAACAGCCCAGGAGCGTCCCTGCAGGCGGAAGGAACCGGGGAGTCGCAGGGGTCCCCAACAGCGACAGGACCGAAGGGGTGTCGTGGACATGCCGGCTTTTCTGTAGCAGAAAAGCCACGGGCTTCGTGGCTTTTCCCAGCACCCAGGGTTGGGAACACACTTTTCATTTCTGCTGTTTTTATTTAATGATCGCTGACGGGCAATCCTCTGTTCACCTCAGGAGCACGGTACAGCGACTTCACATTTATCCATCTCACGATCGATGAAAAACCGGAATAAAATCAGGCCGTTCGTGGTCACGGGGATGGACCTGGAGGGCGTTATGCTAATAAGTCAGGCATGAAATGCGCCCGGCAGTTTTTTTTCCTTTTGACGTTCTCAATATTTTCTCCTTTTGGGCATTCTCCTTGTACATTTTTAACATTTTTTTCAATGACTGTTGACATTTAATATTATTCGGTATTAGTTTCAGATGTACAGCCATCATAGGCAAGGATGGGCACAAATAACGCCCCTTTTTTATTTACAGACTTTTATGACAAAGTCATAAGCATGTGATTCTGTAACATAGCACCGTCACACTCAGGCACACCCTAGGACGTTTTAGGTGACATGTTCGGATCAAAGCTGTAAATTATTACCCCCCTATTAGGACCCTACCAGCCACACTCACGCAGGCATTCCTTCGACCCGACCCTGTATTTTACAGAGGTTTCTGCTGACACAGTCCTTTTGGACTGTGTGTTCTCTGAGTCCTGACCTGCTGCCGACCAGCAGGCTCACCTGGCCGTGGGTCCGTGTGTCTCACCTGGACGCAGGAGCTCTGTGCCCTCACAAGACCCCGCTTGAAACTCATCCGGGCTTTCCAGGACCCGCAGTCCGCCAGCTTCTGCACAGTCAGCACCTTCCGAGCAGCACAGGTAGCGTGGGCCGTTTTTGGAAGAGAAACAGCTCTGGTTATTTTTAAACACAACCAGATGTTGGTATTTGGGAGCCGACTCTTAGGTCAAGATCGCCCATCCGCTGGGAGGGTGGTGGACGGTCCCCTGGGCTGGACAGGCGAGGGGCAGATGGGGCCACCGGTACAGAGCACAGCTTCTCCTCGCTCACTCCCCGCCGGGCTCTCGATCAGGCTCGGTCTGTCTGCTTCACGTCCCAGACGAAACCCTTTCATCCGTAGGGTTTTCACCCTCCACCCTTCACGCCCGGCCCCCCAAAACCCTCCCCTCTGACTGCCTAATGACTCAGCAATTTCACTTCTGGGAATATATCCTACGAACCCTGTAAAACACAAGTAAGAAAGAACACAAGCACCCCTGTATTCATAGCAGCCTTATTCACAATGGCTGAGATCTACAAACACCCCAAGTGCCCACGGAGACACGGATAGGTTAAAACACTGCCGTGCGTTTGCTGAGAACCTTCTTCAAGGCAGAACACAGGCTAGCATCTCGCCAACACAAAGTGTCTTCTGCATTCTGTAGCACCCCTTTGCATGCCGCTGTGCCGGGAAATCTTTCTCTACGGCATATCTGAGAGGTGTAACACAGACCACAGGTAATGGGAGAACACCGTGTCCCTCTTCAGCATGGTTATCCCATCTCAGCACTGTGCTAAGCTAGTTCCCGATGGTGTCTGCGTGCAAGCACACCGGTGGGCTTCTCCGCCGTTACTTCATTATTACGTGAAGAAATGACTGTAGCCCTAAGGTCAACGGGAGAGATTTAAAACCCTGTTTTTGCATGGCTGAACGGCTCTTCATCTGTTGTGGTCCAGAAAAAAAAGGCATGTGTTTTGTGCTCTTGTTTTCCATCCCCAAATGATGCAGCCAGGAGACTCCAGCTGCCTACAGCAATGGCGTCTGTCTCTCCGTCTGTCTGTCTGCTGAAGGACGGGCTGCAGGGAGGGAGGGGGCTGGGTGTGGGCAGCTTCGTTCTTGCCACGGTGCAGACCCATTTGATCTCTGATGAGGCGGCCTTTTCCCAAAGCGAGGTCGTCTGCCTGTGTCTGAAGTGGCCACTCTCAGACCAGAAGTGGGTCATGGGCATCTTCCCCAAACCCCACAGTCAGCTCTGCGGGGGCCGGGCTGACTCAGCAGTCCCCCTGCGCTGTGCAAGCCAGTGCCAAGGACGGACAGCATCTGAAATGCAGACAGCTCAGGGTGCCTGCTGGGGACCACCTTGCCTGGTTTCAGAAGCTGTAACCCCCCACGGCTAAGGCTGAGTAAAGAGACATTGGGACCCTAAGCCACTAAGGAGACAAAGCTCATCTCCCTGGCTGGGGCACCGCCTCTGCCCCTTTTACTTCACCCTGCTTGGCCTCGAGCCAGACCGGTTAGCCAATGATGGGTAAGATCCCTCAAAGGAGGGACGACCTAAGACAGGCATGGTCACAAAGGGGCCCTCAGGGAAGGACTTGGGGGGCTATAGAAAAACGGGGTGATGGGCCCTCGCCCCTCAGCTTTGACACAGCCTGAGTCCTCATTCTGTCTGCGAGAAGTCTCCTAATCTCTTGGCTGCCTGACTTCCCCCCCACCCCCGCCTGACTTAAGCCTGAAACAATGCCAGAGCGTGGTGCAGCCCTGGGCAGGAACAGGCGGTTCCCTGGGGCAATGAGGCTTAGGAAAGAATGCATAAAATCCCATGAAACCTGCTTTGCTAAGAACGCCCTCAATTTTCTGATAAGGGTCCGAGCAGGAAATGAGTTTGTTTCCCAAAGTTTTAGGGCCCTTTAGCGAACTGACTCTGACTCAGAATAAGCCCTCTGAGTTCTTTGTATGTTATCTATTGTTTGATCCTTACTGCCTGACAATGATTGATGAGCTTTATCTGTATTCCTGTGCAAATTGAACCCAATAAAAGCCCATTGACGATTGGGCTCCTGGCCCTTCTGCTTTGAGAGATCGGCCACCTTTCCTCCCCAAGCAGATCATGTTTTGGTAGAGTCATTCTCCTCCGTGGTGGATGGGGGGGGGCAGGGCTCTGCAGGCAGAGCCCCCCCACAGGTACCAGCACAGAACCCTGGCATGTCTGACTCAGCCCTTGTCCTGGTCCTATGTTGGTACTAATTGCAACCTCTGTAGGGGCCGTAGAAATACAGTTGTAGAGAATTATCGTGACTGTTGTTCACAGCTGCAGTTTCTTCCCTGTCGCCAGCAAAAGCAAGCCTGTGTAGTGCCCCCTTTGGGGACTGGAGGGTTTCGAAGAGGGTGTCTCGTATGAAGATGGAATGGTGACAAAATCCCCGTGCAGGGCAGTCACGGGGAGGCAGGACTGGTGAGATGACGCAGCTTTCATGTCAGGAAGGGGGGTGGGGCAGAGCACTGGGGTGCACCCGATTCCCACCCAGGCGAGGCCCTCCTGGAATGCTCTACAGTCCGGAGCAACCTCGGGTCAAGGGTCCTGAATACTGGGACATGTCCACATCAGTGCAGTTTGGGGAAATGCCGGGTCCATCCTGAGTGTGGCGACGCTGAGGGTGCCCCAAAGCAGGGTGGGTGCAAGGTGGTGGATCCTGGGCGTCTTAGAGGAGGGCTCCTTCGATGTGCAGAAAGGAAGGGGAAGAAAAGTGGTGGGTAAAACCAAACAAGACAACATCCACTATATGGAGGGCATGTAGTCACCTGAAAAGTCTTTCCCCTGGGGTACCACTTGGATTTTATTTCTTTGTTTTCTTGTTTTTCCGTGCATGGGACAGTAATCTTCTCCAAGTGCTAAAAAGACCACTTGATTTTAATGTCACAGGGGAAGAACATTTCCTGGGTGATAATCCTAGATTCCGTATCAAAGTGTCGTCACCATGAAGTAAGCTCCTTGTAGGGCGTGGGGATAGCGTCAAAGACAGTCCACAAACATCTCCAGAAGCTGTCAAAATCCCGCTCCGTTTTCCAGCTCGTGTCTGAGTGAGGTTGCATCTTCTTCAACGGAAATAACACATTGCAACAGAGTGTTTGGAGAAGGGATAGGAACCGTGCTGTTTTTTTGCTGAGCCACACATTTGCAAAAATGTAAGATATTTTGAAAGTTTGGTCTGCACACAGGAGAAAGGAGGACTGGAATCGCCCATCTGTGCACAGAACACAAAGGCTTGAACCTTCAGGCTCCACACAGACAACTGAGAACTTGAACTTCTGTCTCCTCTCGGAAGAGAGAGGCTGTGTTGTGAGCACGTGGCACTTGAGGACGAACCTGGCTTCTCCATCCGCGTCTGTCTCCCACCTCTTCCAGGTCCTCCTTTTGAGGAGTAGAGTCCAGTCTCACCCAGAGAAGTAGTTAGAAAACCGAGGACTTTTTTTTTTTTATTTTAAGCAACAGACATTTATTTTCTCAGCATTCTGGAAATGCAGAGTTGTAAGGTGAGGAGCCAGATAGGGCAGGTTTTGGGGGGTGGTGCGGGGGGTTGTCTTCCTGGCTCGTAGGTGGTCCCTGCCTTGCTGTGTCCTCTCCTGGTGGGGACAGAGGTCTGGTGTCTCTGGGGACGTATACTTGGATTTTTCAGACACGTGTGGAAGTCATCCACGCAACTCCACACACAGCCAATGGCAGTCAGACGACGGGGCATTTGTGATAATAAGCAGGCACCCCTGCCATGAGGAAGGGAGCGTCTCTGGCTCTGGTGAATGAAGGACATCCTTAGAGCCCTTTGTCTGCCTCTGGGAGAGGGAGGCTTTGTCGGCACTCACAGCACCGACGTGCGGGGAATGTGCTCTGTCTGCCTGTGTCAGCAGCGACGCAGCGTCCAGCTGTACGGTCCCTGCTTTCAGGGCGATCCTGGCCGAGACAGTGTAGCTCCTGGGACTGGGCGGAGAAGGTGAGCCGAGGCACCCTGTGCGTTTGGAGGGTGTGTCCTTAGTGCCTCATTCCCGACGCACCCAGTCCCAGCCTGGGCTCCCCCTTGCTGTCTGTCGCTGAGCTCCTGCACCTGCACAAGAACCCGCCCCCTGCTCTGCAGGGAGTCTGAGTGGTCCAGGCGGTGGGTGCAGAGAGCGGGCAGCTCGGCGCACTGCGGCACCCCGGAAACGCGTGTAGTCGGGGTGAAGTTCCACGGAGCCTCCACGTGCAAGGGCTTCTCCGTGTCCCGCCTTCGGCCACTTGGCTGTGGCTGTGTCCACAGCCCCTCAGGTGGTGTGGCTCACCGTGGATCCTTGGCATGTTCTGCAGGAGGTCGCTCTGGGGAGGACCCGCTGAGGGAAGAGACGGCCAGGCAGGAGGAGGCTCTGGGTTCTCCTTCATGAGGCCCGAACTGTCGCCTCGATAGGAAGGAAGAAGGACTCACGTACATGCTACTGTCGGGCGTGTCTCGACACACTGGTGTCAGTGGAAGTTTCCGTGACGCGTGGCTGAGAGGCGGCGTTGTGTCTCGAGTCACTTGCACAGGGAGAAGGCGTGTTCACGATGTGTGTGGAGCGGCTGCCTGCTTCTGTGTGTTCGTGAACTCCTTCCGCCCTGGCTCCTAACACCCGCTGAGGCTGTGGCTGGCCTCCCGTCACTGCCATCATGATGGGGGTCAGTTAGCCGGGGCATTCACCAGCTGTGTTGTGCGTTCTCCCTCAGGCTGCAGATCTGTCTCTCTCTCTTCTGATTTGGAAGGGATTTGTACCCTAACGTGCTGGGGACACGAACCTTCCGCAGACCGTGTTGCGAGCACCACGTTTCGTACGTGACAGCGACAAGCGTCACAGCCCGAAGCCAGCACCCCCGTTTGCTTCCACGACCTGTTTTCTACCAGACTTCGGGGACAGACGCGACATTGCTGTCCCATGTTGCAGGCGAGCGGCTTAAGAAAAGACAGCAGGATTCTCACGTACGCCTTCGTCCAGTCTGTGGGCAGGCTGCCGTTTGTGTGGAAGGAACTCCCACCATACTGGTTCCTGTTGAACAAAATCCAACCTCATAATTGTGGATGGGCTGTGGCACTGTCTCAGAACCCAAGAGGTGGGCGCCGCTTTAAAGAATGAGTAGTAATACGGGATCTGTGAAGATTACCCGTGAAAATGTTCTAATTCTGTAAAATTAAAGTTGGTGGTCTAGCTGGAGTTTGGAATGGACCTGTTTCCGGGTGGTCCTCTGGGAAACAGTGGTTCGCTGAGTCACGGAGGTCTTCTTAGAGTTCACCCCCGTCATGGTACCACCTCGAACAAAAAATCACATTGGTTCCTACAACCTCTGATCTCAGCAGAGAAGCGTTTGACTCTGGGGAAACTCTCAAGCTCTCAGCGGCCAGAGGCAACTTTTATGAAACACTGATTTTCTCTTAAAACCTCGCCTTTTCTAACGGGCAATCAATACTGTTATTTGTTTTCCTTAACGTGACAAGCCAGCTTTGTTCAGATTCAAGGACATGCCTGCCAGATACCCAGTGTTGACTCACCATAGCGTGTGTATCAACTGCATTTGTTTTAAAAGATTTTATTTATGTATCTTTAGAGAGAGGGGAAGGGAAGGAGAAAGAGAGGGAGAGAAACATCCATGTGTGGTTGCCTCTCACACGCCCCCTACTGGGGACCTGGCCTGCAACCCAGGCATGTGCCCTGACTGGGAATCGAACCGGTGACCCTTTGGTTTGCAGGCCAGTGCTCAATCCACTGAGCCACACCAGCCAGGGCTACCAATTGCATTTTGAAACAATGTGGGTTTTCCGTGACAAAACGTGGCTAGTTTAGCTTGTAACTTAAACGGCCACCCAGCCACCCTACCTCGGTTGACAGTAGAAGTCATTTATCGATATCTCCCATTTCGTGCAGTGAGTGAGACATTAACAACATACGTGTATTCTCCCAAGTCAGTAACAAAGCTGATAATTATTCCTTTCCCACCGAGGGCTTTCTAAGGTGGAACAGACAGTCCTCCCAGCGACGAGTACTAAGTTGGGGCCGCCATCGGCATCCGTGCTAAGGAATCAATGAGTAGTTCACCCAGGGTCCCTGCACTACCCATGGGGACAGAAATGCAGAGAAAGGACACATGTGTGACCAGAAAAAAAAACGTTGCATTTGAGCCCCCTGGAGCTCCCGAGGATGTGTGGCCTCATTTTGAGAATGCCAGTCTGATGCACAGCGAGGTACAGCTCGACGTCACCAGCACTCACCGCGGGGGGTGGACCAGCATTAGAACTGTGTCCCTCCCCGGGAACTGGGGACACAGCATCCCTGAGAAGGCGTGATCTCAGGGACTCCTCCTGCCAGCTTCTGGCCGCTGTCGCGTCCTTGGGTCCCACGGGTGTTGGGCCTTTTGTGACGCTTTTTTGCTTTTCCAAACCACGGACAAATGCCCAGTGTTGACAGAGCGATGCTGTGCTTCCTCGGTTGAGTCTGAGTTTGTCCCCTTTTTAATTTTCTCGTATCATGAGGCGCTGGGTGCTTCCAGGGATGTGGTGGTGTGAGTTATTTTAGGGGGCGTTTTCCAGGTACCTCTGTGTCAGACTTTGCTTACTGCCATGGACTTTTTCTTTTAATATTGATTTAAGAGAGAGGAAGAGAAGAGAGAGATTGATTTGTTGTTGAATGTATTGGTGCATCTTTGCTTGATTCTTCTTTGTGCCCTGACTGGGGATCGAACCTGCCGCCTTGGCTGGTCAGGATGATGCTCTAACCAACGGAGCTCTCTGGGCAGGGCCCCCGTGGACTTGCCTTACTTCCCCCAACTGTGTGCTGTGTGTCCTCGTGTTACCTGTGAGTTTGTCCTGCACCGTCACCGTGCGGCTGGGTTTTGTGTCACACGGGAGGGTGACCTGGTTTGCCCGGTGTCCTTCCTCCCTGCCCCCTGTGAGAGACAACCTGGACGGTTCGGAGAGTCATTTGCATTGCGTATGTTTGCTGCTGGTGTTTGGTGTCTCGCTGTCCTGTGACACAAGGTGCCGAGAAGCCTCTCCTCTGTCCTGTCCTTCACCGTGTCTAGGGGACGTGGGTGAGCTGACAGACACTGAGTCACAGTCACACCCAACGCCAAGACACTGCTGTGTGTCCATATGGCTGAAGTTCCCACCTGTGTCTCGCGTGTGACACTCGACACTCTCTTTCCTCCTGCTCCCCCGTTCTGCGCTCGTGGTGAATCCCTCAGCCCGTGGCGGTGGTTGCTTGGCATCACCTTCACCTCCTCACAGTGGGGTTGGCTGTCTTAACTCTTGAAAAAACAAATTCCTCAACACCACAGGACCCTCTTGAGTCCAAGACGGGAAGTTTGGGCTGGAAGACCTGGGTGTCCAGTACGGAGACGCAGCACCGCTCCAAATCACCAGACCATCCAGCCCCTCGAGAGCGCCGCTCTGTGCCCCGGCCTCCTGCCTGTCCTCCGTGCGAGCTCAGCAGCCCTCTGGGTCCGTCTTTGCAGGAGCTTTTGCAAATCTTGGACTGGAGGTGCCCGATGCAGGAGGAAACGTCAACTGGGGGATTCAGAGCCGCATCTGAGGGCCAGCACTCAGTGGACGTCCCCACGGTCCCCAGTGAGGACACGGACACCCATGCAGGTCCTGTAGGTTTTGGGGAGGCTGGGCTCCCCCTCTCAGACCTGGCGTCCCTGCAGGACACCAGTGCCACCCCTGGTGGAATCCTGAGCCACCCCTGGCTCAGTGGCTGGCGGAGGGCGCAGCACCCCTGGGTGAAGGCACCCAGTCCAAGCCGACTGCCGTCAGCACAAGCACGCCCTGCAGAGCCTCCAGGGCACCCGGGGTGGGCTGGAGGATGCTGACTTAGAGCCTGGGGGTCACCACGGTGCTGCACTGACCCCTTCAAGAGGCAGCTGTGGAAAGGGGACTTTGGTGGCCAGCAGACAGACCCGGCGTGCCCCATCGGACACGCATAAAGCAAGGAAGCATTGGAGCTGCTGGCTCTCGGCGGGTCGCTCTCTCTGATGTTGTGAACGACCGGGAAGAGTGATGCTGACTTTGACAGTGAGCAGTGGCCTCTGAGTGGCGTGGCAGCTGAGGAGCGTAGCCGTCTGCGGTGACCTTCAAATGCCCTTTACACCTTCTTTTGTAGGTCCTGCGTTAGAAAGGGAGACGTTGGCAGAGGCAGAAGGACCTGGTTGCCATGGCTGGCTCAGCAGAGGTTCTGACTTGCCTGGAACAGGGCTTCTCAGCCATGGCTCTGTTCGTGCCTCTTGGGGGGTCGAGGTGGGAACTGGGGAGCAGTCTGCAGCAGGCAGAAGGAGTGGAGGGAGGGCATCTTGCCCAGTGAACGAGGAAGGGGTGGGATGCCAGCTGATGAAGAGCGGCTCACCCTACAACACAGGGCGTATGGACGGGACGCGTGGAAATGAAGGGGAGAGAGAGGCATGGGGACTGGTGAGTGAATTCAGCTCTTTCTTTGCAGCTGGAGAGCAAACAGAAAGAAAGAGAGAGAGAGAGAAAGAAAGAAAGAAAGAAAGAAAGAAAGAAAGAAAGAAAGAAAGAAAGAAAGAAAGAAAGAAAGAAAGAAAGAAAGAAAGAAAGAAAGAAGCACACTCACACACATGTTGAGAACGTGTTGCCAAACCTGGACCCTGAACACCACACAGACACCTTGAGCCTTTTTAGGGGGACCCTGCTCTCATGAACTGTGGTCAGCGCCATGTTGAAGGCTCTTACGCAGCAGCCCCCACTCCCACCTGCCTGGCGCCCCCCAAGCAGAGCCCACGTCTCAGCTCTCTCGGCCCCATCGGGCCTTCAGGAGACCGTCGGGCTGAGTCTGCATGCTCTCCGCAGCCACCAGGGACAAGACACGGTCACCCCACCCAGGTGGGGGCTGGGTGAGCACAGCGTTCCGCCGGAGAGACGCCTGTGCCCACTCGTGGGAGACCGGACGTGTGCATCTGCTCTCCTGCATCGTGATGGGCATCCGGCGTGGTCTTTCTTCTTGCTCAGAATCTCAGTGCTTTCGCCCACGGAGGGATGAATCAGAGGAAGATGGAAAACGGGATGAGTTTTCTCCGAACACTCATGTAAATGGCCTCGGGGGCACCGCACAGCTTTCCCCTCGTCGTGATGTCTTTCCGTGTCGGAACTGAAATAGGGGTGATTTGGGGACCATCTGCTCTCTTTCCTTCTCGAAGATGCTCACCACACAAACATCCTACAAATCTTGGACGGAGGAATGTGATTCGGGTTGACAGCCTCCTGCGGAAAAGCTCTGACTTGTTTGAGGAAACAGACAGACAACCGTGCACATGGAGGGTACCCCGGGCGTCTTTGTGGGTTCTGGAGTGTGATAGGAAGACAGGGGTTGGGGGTCACAGGGAAAAGGAGCCGTGACCCCATAGCGTCCCAGACAAGTTGGCGTTGGAGTGTCCAGGGTGACGTGTTTGAGTCTCAGGAAAGAGACGAAAATTCTGTGTGTGTGTGTGTGTGTGTGTGTGTGTGTGTGTGGAGTGGGGTGTGGTGGGGAGGGTGGGGGAAGGATTCCAGGGCCCCCAAGCCAAGGGAGTCAAAACTGAACGAGGCTGTAGAAGCCATTGTGGAAGCCATTCCTCTGCACCTTAGACAGGTGAGTTAACCACGTAACGCACGTGCTTCCCCGGTGAATCACCGTGTGAGTGGTGTCCGCTCCTGTGTATTTACACACAGTAATGAAGACAGGTGCCCGCACAAGTGCTTGTGAGCCTGTGCTGGGAGCAGAGTCCCTCGTGGTCTCCCACAGGTGGAAGCCAGCCAACCATCCATCGGTGGGTGGGTGGATGGATGGGTCTGCAGAACAGCATGCGTGCACGCACACCGTGGAATATTATGCAGCCATGAACAGGAGTGAGGCTCTGACTCAGGCTACAACGTGGAGGCACCTTGAGTCCGCACTGCTGAGTGAAAGAAACCAGATGCAAAGGGGCCCCCGGTGCAGGATGCTGTTACTGAAAATGTCCCCCAAACAGGCAAATCTGTAGAAAAGAAATGAGCGCTTTTTGGGGCTGCGGGCGAGATTGTGCAATCAGGGCTCTTGGGTGGAGCGTTTGTTTTTGGGGCGACGATACTCTTCTGAAGCCGCACAGTGAATGGCAGATACACAATGCCGGACGTGTACTCATGTCACCGAGTTGGTGTCGTCACGATTTTTTTCAATAACCATTTTTAAGACGAGGCTCAGGGAGAGAGATCCTGCATCGTACCATTCTGCCTGTTACGTGTACATTCAGCCCGTTTTAGTCTATTCTCCAAGTTGTAGAGCTGTCACTGCTCTCTGATTTTTAGAATATACCGTACGTCCGGGAGCAGTTACTTCGCATTAACCCACCCCAGTCTGGGCAGCTTCTAATCTGCTTTCTGTCTGTCTGGATCTGCCTTTGACGTCGACGCCTACAGCCTGGACAGTTGGGTTCTTCGGTGGAAACTTCCACCAAGGGTGCGCCTACAAACGAGGGTTCGTTGAACCAGAGCCCCTGACAGGAAGGAGGGCGTTGCAAGTAAGCATCCATGAGGAAAATCCACAAAACAGCAGCCACCCCAACGACCCCCCCTCTCACAGTGTTCCGCCACGTCCGGGATCTCCTCGAAGTTCTCCCTCCTGTAGACTCTTTGCCACGGCAACCCCAGCCTCCTCTTCCTTGGACTCGGGAGTGAGTTTTGAAGGTTCTTCTGGGGCGGGTGTGAACGCCACGGTGTTTATTTTAAGCTTTTTGCCAGTTCGGGCTGGGGGATACCCAGGTACTGTCTGCTGGCGAGACACACAAAATCCGTCTTGCTGGATCAGCGGTCCCCGGAGGCGTCGTGAGAGAAGCCTGTTGTCACGCAATTGGTGTATTCTCATCGGGACGGCAACCAAGCACCAACTGAACAGAGAAACAGACGCTCTGAATGCAGAGAAAGGCGGCCGCCCCCTGTAATTAATTTTTTGAAAGGAGAGAGATTTAAATGCTGTGCCCCTGGGTGAATAGCTCCAGCATTTTTCATTAGATGTTGCATTTTTCTGGCTGTTCAGTTAAAAATGGCCCCTCATTAACCCGTCAATCAGAGCACTCACTGAGCTTCTTTTGTGATTCTTGAATCATGCTGCATTCGTTTAGGGATGAGACGGGCGGACACGGACACGAGAGGACGGACGTAGCTCCCTGCATGCCCACGACCGTCCCTTATCCACGGGAGCGAACCCAGAGGCAGACACCTCTCACCAGTCTTCACTGGGGAATTCTCGAATCCAATGAAAATGGAAAGTTTTTTTTTTTAAGTGAACAGCATCCATTTGTTAAAGAATTATTTAAGTATAGTTGGCATGCAATATTGCATTGCTCAGTGATATAGAGATTTGAGACTCTTATATGTTATGATATGATCACTTTGCTAATGTTAGTCATTAACGTCACCGTGAAAACTGATCCCAATGTTATGAATTGTATTACTCTTCCCCCTTTTACCCATCGCTCACCCGTTCCTTTTTGGGCACCATCTCCTTGGTCTCTTTCGCTGATTCTGTTTTTGTTTAATTGTGCTCATTCGATTCCACAGATGAGCGGAATGATACGGTATTTCCCTTTCTCTGTCTGACTTATTTCATTGAGTGTAATACCCTCTAGCTCCATCCACGATCTTCCAAAGGGCAAGCTTTCGTTTGTTTTTACGGCTGATTAGCATTCCTCTGCATCACAAGTCCTTATTTCAAGTCTTGCACTTCTGTGCTTCCCTGTCATTTCCCTAGTTTCTGCGTTCTGTGGAATGGTGCGTGTTTAGCTCCCATGCCTGCTGCCTCATCCCCCCTGCACTCTCTCTGGCCGTGCTTCCTCTGACGCTCAAAACTTGCATCCCGTTAAAGGCGAGATCATACGGTATTTGTCTTTCAATGCCTGGCTTATTTTGCTTAGGAGCCTAAACAACAAAACAAAGAAACAAGCAAAATAGAACCAAAGACACTGAAATAGAGGACAGGTTGTCAGGGCCCAGAGGGGAGAGGGGAGGGAATTTCAGGGGAGAAGGGAAGGGTTTACAGGAACAAATATAGAGGACACATGTACAAAATTG
>CM052552.1:70595637-70607144 GCA_028533065.1 Trachops cirrhosus
TCTCTGTCCCTGTCTCCCTCTCTCTCTGTCTCTTTCTGTCTCTCTGTCTCTGTCTCTCTATCTCTGTCCCTCTGTCTCTGTCTCTCTCTGTCTCTCTGTCTCTCTCTCTGTCTCTCTGTCTCTGTCTCTCTCCCTCTCTGTCTCTGTCTCTCTGTCTCTGTCTCCCTCTCTCTCTCTGTCTCTCTCTGTCTCTGTCTCTCTGTCTCTGTCTCCCTCTCTCTCTCTGTCTCTCTCTGTCTCTCTCTGTCTCTGTCTCTCTGTCTCTCTCTCTGTCTCTCTGTCTCTGTCTCTCTCTCTGTCTCTCTGTCTCTGTCTCTCTCTGTCTCTCTCTCTCTCTCTGCCACGTCATACACGGCAAAACCCAGTTTGTTGCCCGTTGTCGGCTGGCTGGGTCTGAGACCCAAGAAGGAAGATTGGAATCTGATTAAAGTGACACTGGCCCCGGCTGGGAGGCTCGGCTCCCCGAAGCAGCGTCCCGCACGCCGAAAGGGTGTGGGTTGGATCCTGGGCCAGGGCCCGTCCCTACGCTGCTGGCTGTCCACGGCGAGTTTCACCGTCAGCCCTGTGCTCCGCTGTCCAGGCGTCACTCCGTCTGCTTCCCTGTCACCTTTGCAGACAGCTCTTTGGGACACAGGCACAGGTGACTTTGTCCTGTTCCAACACCCACAGGGAGGAAGCTCCCCACGTGTGAGACAGCTCCTTGGGGCCGGCGGCTCCGCTCACATTTTAAGCTTTGTTGGGGGTCGTGGTGGAAAATGACTCCGAAGCAATAACCTGTCTCCTGAAATTATGTTACGTTGTTTTTTCCTGGTGCTCCACACGCATGCTCTGCCTTATCCCAGCGGACGCTTATTTTACAAGGGACAGCAGTGTCGTTATTTTGTATCTGCTCTCTGCGGCTGATGGCACAGTCTTGGTGTCTTCTCCTTCTCTGCCCGGCGCTGCCAGTGCCAGGAAACAACCCCCCTCGGCGTGCCCACAGTCAGCGGGCGTGGGTGGGATTTCCTGCTGTTTGAAGGCCGGGAGCCATTTGCTAACGTCCCCTCGGCCCCCCACCCCGCCTCCTTTTCTGAACGCCGTCCTTTCCTCATTTCTCTGTTTCTTGCCGATTCCTCGGTCTGATTAGTCGTCATTTCCTTGATGACACTGTAATCAGCGGCTCTTTCTCAGAAATGCATTCATTTCCTTGCGAGGCCCCTATTTGAGCTATGCATTGAACGTGTTATTAGCGCAGTGAGAAGTGGGAACCTATAATTTAGAAATCTTCTTCGCGAGCTGGACGTGCCCGTGGTTTTAAATTTGCATTCGCGGCCCGTTGGAGATGTTTCTCCGGGCCCTGGGAGGGTGCTGCTTGCCTTCCTCTGAAGCGAAACGTGGAAGAAATCTCGGGGATTCTCCTGCGTCATCGCGATCGGTGAGCTTTGGGGCCGGACACCGCAGTCCAGTCCGTAGGCGTCTTATATGAATCCGGCCAAGCCTGCTTGATTTTTCCGATGCTTTTCAGCCTTCGTCCTCACTTCCCTTTTAAATGTTTTTAAATTTGTTTCCGCTCCAGCGCGCCCACCGTACGAAATCACAAGCAGTTAAAAATGAAAAAAGGAAAGACGACACACACCAGAACGTTCACTGAAGTTTCAGCACATACTGATGGGACGTGCGGGCAGCTTACAAAGCGACCCCCCGATACGTCTGGTGCCCATTTATCTGTCAGCAAACACGGTCACGGCGCCATCATCCCCCCCGTTCTGTGTCCGACCTTCTCGGTTTTGATCCTCTGCCGAAAAGTTTATCATCAGCTTACAGCCTCACTCTCTTTTTTCACACATTCTGACGGTGGTGTTTTTTAAAAATTATTAGTAATTTCTTTCCGTTTTGTTGATTCTAGAGAGAGGGGAAGGGAGGGAGAAACAGAGGGCCCAGCCCGCCACCCAGGCACCGGGTGCCCCTTGCTCTGACCGGGATTCGAACCTGTGGCCTTTCGGTGTGCAGGATGACGCCCAAGCCACTGAGCCTCACCAGCCACGGCTGCCTGTGTGGTTTCCCAACAGGGGCACCCTTCGGCGTGTCTCTTTGAGCTCACGCCTCCTCGCTCGAGCCGCGCCCCCCGCAGGCTCCCCTGTCTCTGGTTTCCATTCCACGGGCGACGGGTGTACATCTTGCTTTCCTTCTGTCAGCAGCGTGGCCGACGCGCATCCCAGCCCTCGTGTCCTGCGGCCCGGGGACCAGGCTCACACCGTGTTCCTTCCCGTTTCTCAAATGACCCAGCTAGAAATGGAGGCGTTGTTCCCGGCACTGCCCGTAAAATGCTTCTCCCTCCCCCTCCAGGAGTGCGGGTGCCTCGGTTACCCCTGTGCCTGCTGACCTTGCGCACTGGTGGCCGTTGCAGCCCCTGCTTGAGTTTAGGGGACATCACAGCAGAGCTGTGAGCCAAGGAGACCGTCCGTGTCCTGTCCAAGGTCAACCGTGTGCATGCACTCCGTGCAACTGGCCTCCAATGTTCTTGTTCTCAGGGAGACAGCCGTGTGCAGTTCCCTTTGACGGCGTCAGGCGGGGTCCACGGGCTTGTATCCCCTGTGCCCCGTCACCCGCCCCCTCCCGGGGATGTCACGCCCCACGGAGGGCAGGGTCGGGGGGCCGGGGGGCCGTTCCCGTGCGGATGTCGGCAGCAGATGCGCAGAAAGAGAGCAGAGCGGGGAGCACGTGGCTGGGACTCTGGGAGCCGAGCGAGAGCGTGCGCCAGCTCTGTTGTCATGGGGTTCCAGGCCCTAGCAGGTGCGAGGGCTTCCCTCTCGTGTCCCCCCCCCGCCCCCGCGCACGTGTTTGCAGGGAAAACCAGGCGGCGTGTCGGGGACTCCCACCCAGGTGGCGCCGAGTCCCGGAGCCTCGTCCCCGATCTGTCACAGGCGGAGGCTGTCTGTCGTAGGTAAGCATGGAAACGAATTGCTGGAAAGATGAATGCTAATCGCATGCAAAAGGGAAGCTCCCTGCGTTGCTTTTTTTTTTAAATCAGTGGATTCAGCAAACATAAAATGAATTTTTTTTTCTAAACTATTCTCGACAATGTCTAAATGTGTCTCCTGGCCGTCGGAGAATGGCTAGTTTGCAGGATGGTGCTTGTCTCTTGACCACGTTTCGGGGTCTCTGACCGAGGAACATGCCACCCCCCATCCTCTCTATTCCCTTAAGGAAAATATCGACAATTTTGTTCTCAGAGGCTGTGTCATTGGGCACACGCAGGCTGCATCGTTGCACACCAGAGAAGCCGGGGAAGGGAGATCCTGTGACAGTCATCCCTTCCAGTCCTGGCTGGAGGTTCAGCTGGAGCATCGTCCTGTGCACGGAAAGGCTGTGGGTTCAATCCCCAGTCAGGGCGCAAACAGAAGAGACGGACTAATTTATTCTCTCCCCTCAGTCTTTTCCTCTCTCTGTCTCTCCTCCTGCCTTCCTCTCTCTCTAAAATCAAGAAACACATCCTTGGATGAGAATTAAAAATAAAAACAAACCAACAAATTCATCAATAAAACTGTCCCTTCTGAGTGAAAACTGATGTGATCATTGGACAAAATACACCGTCCCGGGTTACAGTTTTTGACCAGCTCTTGGCCGTTGTGCTGTTTCCAGCGGTGTTTCAGTGGTCACAGAACAACAAAACCTCACCCGCGTGTGCACCGTGGAGTAGCATGTCACAGTGGGCGCCTGTCCTTGGTTGGGGGGTACACCATGCCGTGCTCTGCTCGGGGGTCCCCAGACCACAGACATCCACGGGACCGTGTTAGGGAGAGCTCAGCTTGGAAACCCGAAATGACCCCTCAGCAAAGCAGACGCGACCGTCCGAGGGGCCCACAGCTGCAGGGTCGCCGGGCAAACTGCCCCCAGCTCTGGAGGCGTGTCTGGTGTGAGCCCCGCTCTGTAGCTGAGAATTCTCTCCCCCAAGCCCGTGCCGTTGTTGGAGGCATTCGGGGCTTAGAGGCTGCAGGGCTGGGCTGCTGACCTTCCGGCCGGCTGGTGGCCGCGGACTGTTCTCAGCTCCCAGACTCTGCCCCGAGCCGCCTCCTGTCAGGCCAGCCACAACCTCAAGGACAGCAGGAGGATCCACGTCCGTCCGGGTGGCTGGCGAGAGGGAGGCTTCACCCACAGAACTGTAGTCTAGGGGGTCACATCACATGCCGTTTGCCGAACGAAGGAACCAATCACGGGGCTGACACCCCAGTGTCTGCCGTACCCTGTGGATGAGAAGCCAGGCACGGGTCCCCCCAGCATTCAAGGAGGGGGTGCGATGTGGTTACTCACCAAGGATCCCGTTATGGCACGTCCGTCCTTTCTCCGATCCACCGTCACTTCCCCGGTGCAACAGAGTGCACCTGCCTAGAAATCGCCCGTGTGTGGGTGAGGGGGGTAACCCCGCCTTTGTGTGCTTTTCAGTGGAGTTCTTGTACTGCGATCTGGCGTCTTTGGGGTCCATCCGCGAGTTCGTGCGCAAGTTCAAGGAGAAGAAGATCCCTCTGCACGTGCTGGTCAACAACGGTGAGTTCCCGACCCCGAGGCTCAGCTCTCTCCTGGCTTTTCCCGAGGGCAACGTGTAAACACGCCCGGAATGGGGGTGCCTCTGTCATTCGACATGGGGCTTTCAGTCTCGGAGACCCAGCGGAAAGGTGTGAGGGACCTAAATCGTAACATGGATGCAGCGGACGGAGTAGACATAAACCGGTCCGTGGGTCACGGCCGCGACACTGGACCCTGGGGGTGGGAAGGTCGTTGAGGGTCTGCAGTTTCTCCGTATGCTCACCAGGACCCTGCTCCGGAATAGTCACTCTTCCCGCCAGCGTGATGGCTGACAAAGAGGTGGGTTCATGGGACCTAGTCCTGTGAAGAATCACAGGCGCTAAATTCCGCAGGAGGCCACACCAGCTGCTTTCTACAACCAGGGGGAGCTAGACTTTCTGCTTCTTTTTCTTTCATATTTTTTAAAGATTTTACTTATTTATTTTTAGAGAGAGGGGCAGAGAGGGAGAAAGAGAGGGAGAGAAACAACCACGTGTGGTTGCCTCTTGAGCGCCCCCTACTGGGGACCTGGCCTGTAACACAGACAGGTGCTCTGACTGGGACTCGAACTGGCAACCCTTTGGTTCTGTGACTCATCTTCTGTTTATTGCATCGTGTGCTCACCACCACCCCAAGGCTAGCCTCCTTCCGTCACCACGAATTTGACCCCCTTTAGCCCTTACTACCCCCTCCCCCTTCCTTCTGGCAACCTTCACGCTGTTGTCTGAGTCTACGAGCATCTATTTGTCTTTTTTGTTCATTTGCGGCTTTTGGTTTTATATCCCGCCTATGCGTGAAATGGGATTCGTAGCTTTTTCTGCCTGGCTCATTTCACTTAGCATGATCTCCTTAAAGAGACCGGGGAAGATGTCGCCAATGTTAAGTATTCCAGACAAGGAGCTATTTTTACATTTGCCAGCGTGAGGAAGACAGAAGCAGCCCGCCTCTTTCTGGCTCCAGAGGCTCAGGACCGAGGCTGGCAGTTGAGCAAACGCAAGAGAAATGCACAGCCAGCCACCTCCCTAGCTGGGTCAGTGTCTATAGGTTTTCCACACCCCAGTTTTATGTCTCTGGTTTCCCACTCCTGCTGTGCACATGAATCGGTCTTTAATCATGACACCAGACTTACGTTGCATGTCTGTGGGATTTCTCCCCATAACGCTAGTGGGTGAAATTCCCGAGATCAAGAAGGACCCACAGTTAGCTTTCCTGCTCCCCAAAGATGCTTGGCTGGCTTGATGCCTCCAGAACCAAGATTCCCCTAAAGGTCCTTGTTCATGAGCTCATTCAGGAAATTCTCCCCGAGCGCCAAGGCTGGTGAATGCTACCGCAGCAGCCGGCACTGGCTCCTGGACCCGCACTCCTGGATGAGCCCACCTCGTGGTGGACACTTTGGACGCCAAGGACACGGCCAGTTGTTGGTGGGGCAGAGGCTGCTGGGAAAACACGCTCTCCCCACGCCGCTGTTTACACAGGGAACACGCTCAGATTGAGCCTGAGGATGTTCCGAGGCACCTTGAACTCGCCCTTGGCCCAGAACTTGCCCTTGTCAAAATCTTAGAATCGGGCCCTGGGAGCCCATCCTACAATCTGGCACCAGCGCTGGGATGGAGCGAACATCGTGGCTGGCATCTCTCCATCCCAGCTGCCCCAGGGCCTTGTCACGTCCTCTGTTGCTGGGAAACAGAACAGACACGGAATGAGTAAGGCATTTGAAGCCTTGGGGAGGCAGAGGGGTGGGCGTCCTTCAGCTCCTGTGACCCTTTTTCCCTGATCACGGGGCCCCCACAAACACGCACGAGGGCAGCTGTTCAGACCCGAGCAGCTGCGATGCCAAGGGGCGTACCTGTGCCAAGGTGTGTGTGTGACCGAGCCCCCTGCTTCTTTTCTCCGCTACCCAAGCATGGCGAGAGTGAGGGCACCATGATGAGGGACAGCCAGCATGAGCCACCCCTGCTCCCAAGGCTCATCCTCAAGGGACCAGACGGCCACCCGACCAGCCTGATTATTCACACCCTGCAATGTGACTGTGAATTTTTACTGAGCCTCCCAGCCCCTTCAAACCCAGACTGAAGCCTTAGGAACCGGCCCCTGTTAACACCCAAAAATTCAATCAGGAATCCCTCTGGAGCCCCACGTCCCCTCCCAAGTCCCCTACCAGTTTAAGGGGGGCATTGCCAGTGAATTTTCATGTCTCAAGACTGTGTTGGTGGCTTCTGTCCCCCTCAAGACAAGGCTGCTTAACGGGAAATGCATAATTTAGGCGCGCAGACAATCCCAGCGACCGCTGCTGGGTGACAAACTGCCCCCAACCCCAGGGGCTCCAAACCACTGTGTCCTCTTGTTTACAATGCCGGGGACACAGGAGTTCGGTCCGTTTTAGCCCCAAATGGGGAAGGAAGCCAGGGCAGATGTGCGGGACAGCTCCCTCCTGTGGCGGGAGGTAGGTACTGGCCATCATCCCGGCTCAGTGGGGATGGTCGACCAGATGTCCCGCCCGGGACTGTCACGAAAGGTGGTCTCAGTTCTGCCTATGTTCTCCAAAAATGCTATTTTGGAGAAGGAAGCGGGAGTTCCAGAAACAAGCACAGTTACATATGCAAACGTGCGCGTAAACAGGAATACATATGCATGTTATATGCATATGCTAATATGCAAATTTAGACATGCCTGTCCTGTGCATGCCAGATAAAATGTATGCAAGTTAACACACTGCTCCACAGAAAAAACGTGTGTATACATAGAAATGCATGTGCCTGTAGGAGAAAATACACATATACCCAAATACACATGCATGCATACACATAAAACACACACACACGCATACATAAAGACGTGTGCACAGAACCCATGCACACAGACACATACATCGGCGCAAGCCGCCCCGCTCAAGGTGACTCAGTGGCATGGCGGTGGCTGCGCCCAGCACACGCCTCCGTCGGGAGATCGGGAGTCCCGATACAGCCGAGCTTCCTTCGGCAGGGAGGGGGCGCTCCGAGCCTGGGGTACAGGGCGCGTTGACGGGACCACGTCCCATGCCCCATGCTCTGGGGCCCAGATGGTGTGCACTCCTTGTGAACACACGTCCACATGCCGCACAGGGCACCATGAGAGTGAATTCGTCTGGGGAGACCCTGTGAATGGGGGTGCCGTGGCCACACATCCAACTGCATGGAGTGCAGGATGTCAGCACCCCACCAGGGCTGAGCCGTCCGGCCCAGATCATCAGTTGAGGGGGGGCCCTCCCTTTATTCGTGCACCCCGCTGCGCCGTTCACAATATTAACTTCGCTGAAGGACACCCGGTGAACCGAGCCAAAGTGTTCTCATTTTTGCACGCCTGCTCTCATTTTTTTTTTATCACGGTCACTGTTATCCTAATAATTGCATGCAGAGAAAAACGGAGTTTCACAACCGAGAGACTTTGCCCCACCACGGACAGCACAGGACACGGATGCCCAGAAGCATCGCTCATTGGTTGTTGGTACAATCCAACAACCACTGGAATCCCCACCATCGGGGTAAGGAACAACAAAACGTTATTCAGCACAAAACAGCTCAACCACGAGTCTGCGCGGGGAGCTCCCTTTTATAGACACAAGTCCCCACCCCCGGTCTCCAATTGGTCTATTCTCATGCAAATAAAGGCTCCAAAATCTTGCAGTGTGATTGGCCCAAAAGGCCCTGTCCTGATTGGTCAGAATAGAGCTACGGTGAGCGCTCAGTGAAGATGCTGATGAGGGTATCACTGCGCAGCTCTGATTGGTTGGGGAAAGTCTAAGCCCTATTGGTCGAAATAGGATTCCAGGAACCACTTGATAAGGGATGCTCAACACAGGCTGATCCCTGGCGCGCGGTGTGCAGCAGCGCATTTGCAGAAGTGGCTGGAGGCTCTGCTTAGAAATTCGAGCCCAGTGACCTCTCCTGAGCAGGTGAGTCTTCTCAGGCTCCACAGGCCCAGGAAGGCAGCCTAGCAGCCAGGGCCAGAGAGGGTCCTGCTGGAGCGCAGGGCTGTTTCCCCGGCCCCCCCACCACAGGGTGGGGGGACGACTTCTCCATCAGCTCCCAACTCACGCCCCCCTCCGTCCCCTTTGTCCGCAGCCGGCGTGATGATGGTCCCGCAGAGGAAGACCGCGGACGGATTCGAGGAGCACTTCGGCCTGAACTACCTGGGACACTTTCTGCTCACCAACCTGCTGCTGGACACCCTCCAGGAGTCAGGACGCCCCGGCCGCAGCGCCAGGGTGGTCACCGTGTCGTCGGCCACGCATTACGTCGGCGAGCTGGACTTGGACGACCTTCAGAGCAGGTGAGTCTGTGCTCCCAGAGCAGGTGGGGCCTCGTGGCAGGTCCCCTGTCCTGGGCGACGCCGCGCAGCGACACGCAGGGCAGAGCCCTCGGAATCCAAGCAGCGTGGCGCTCGTCACCGACCATTTTTTTTATAAACTCGTCTCGTTGTGATAATTATAATGTCTATGAGCTGTTTAGTGGTTCACAGCCCCAGGTTTAAGCGCCTTATCCACATCCACCCGTTACCACGTCGCAGGAAGGTGTGTGGATAACCCCGCGTACCGCTGCCTCAACTTACCCAGATGGCGTGCTGCCGGGTTGCTCCTGTGGAAATGCCACGTTAGGTGCACAGTGACCCATCGGAGCGCTCTCAGATTAAAGCTGTGACCGCAGTGGACAGCGCCGAGAGCTACCCTCACCTTGGCAACATCTTCGTGGGCAACTCATCCAGCATACACTGTATGAGCTTAACCTCATCATCGGCCAGCGAGGCGGAGAGCATGCGCACTACTTCATACGTTAATGGGACACAGCCTTGGTTCCTATAAAAACCCCTCGACGTGAAAGAAAAGCTTTGGTACCTCCATGTCCCATCATCACTCCACATTGAAGACGAGTTTAAGTTCCAACCTCTAGGACCTGGGAAGGGGCCTTATGTGGAAATAGAGTCTCAGCAGAAGGGATGAGTGACGTATCTGAGAGGCAGTTGTCCCGGGTCAGGTGGCCCTGTGTCCAGTGACAGTGTCCTGAGAAGGGACAGAAGAGGAGACGCAGACCCACAGGAGAAGCCACGTGGAGACGGAGGCAGAGGCGGGAGGGACGCAGCCACCAGCCCAGGGACACCTGGAGCCCCAGGAGCTGGAAGAGGCGGGAAGGTCCCTCCCTGGAGCCTGTGGAGGGAGCGAGGCCCTGGGACATCTGGATGATCTCAGACGCCCGGTCTCCAGGACGGGGGAGCGTGGATGTCTGTGGCTTTACCCCCCCTAGTGTGTGGGTCTCCTGTACCCTGCGCCAGGCTTCTAAGGGACGTCTGGGGTCTGTGGGACCCTGGGAGGCTCACCCTGTGGAGTCTCTCGGCCCAGAGGATGAGGATAACCAGCCGTAGGGAGGCCTGGGCGTCTCTCCTGAGCTGGGAGCCTGAGGGACCTAGGAAGTGGCTGACTTCCCTCAGCAACACGCCTCTGCTCTCTCTGTTTCGTCCCTTCAATTCCCTGCTGACGAAGCCCGTGGCTTCCAGGGGCACGAACACCAAGCAAGAGACGCCACGTGACACGTGCTCTCCAGAGCCACTCACGTTGCTTCGAGGACGCACCCTGGGAAGCCAGCCTTTGCGTGTCCCCGGACTCTCCACGTTGCTCCGCAATCCCCGCAGTCCGGTCCTCCTGCAAAGGGGCCTCGCGGGGGGTGCAGGGGTGGGCACCTCTCCCCCGAGGGGGCCACGCTTGGTGTCCGCAGGGAGCGTGTGACCGGCAAGTGCCCCCGGAATTCAGCAGGGGCGTGACGTTGCACGGCACACGGGACCCATCACGTCACGGCCGGGGGAACGCACGGTCCCTTGGCTCACGCGTTGGCCTTTGGTGCTGTCAGCAGGAATGAGTCTGGAGACTCGTGCGCAGGAGGGAACGCAGACACGAGTGCGCCTGACTCTCCTTTCCTACCGTGAGAGGTTCTGGGACCTCCCACAACACCCCGACCTTGGGGGGGCAGTGGCCCTGGCGTGGCAGGCGAGAGCACTTCAGGGAGCTGCTGGTGAGCGGCCTCTGTTCGCTGGCCAGTGACGGGTGTTACGTTGTATCATTTTGTTTTAAAAAGGTTTCTGTAAAGGGGGAGAGACCATTTATCTTTTCAATATTTAAACAGTGTTTCGATTACCCTTGACATGCAGCGTTATTTTGTATTAGTTTCAGGTGTGCAGCACAATGGTGACACAGCCATATGCGTTACAGAGTGATCCCCCCAGTATTTCCAGCACCCACGGGGCCCCACACAGAGTGAGGACAATGGTACTGTTTCCTGGGCTGGACTTCAGATCCTGTGACTGCTCTGTACCTGCCATCTGTCCTTCTCAGTCCCCTCACCTTTTCCACCCAGCGCCCCCAGCCCCCTCCCCTGACAACCGTCAGTCTGTCCTCTGTGTCTGTACGTCTCTCTATTTTGTGTGTATGTTTATCTTGTTCATCAGACTCCACACTTACGTGAAATCCTGTGGTCTTTCTATGACTTACTTCACTGAGCGTCATACCCTGTAGGTCCATCCATGTCATTGCAGATGGTGAGATTTCCTTCTTTAGGGCTGAGTAATATTCCAGTGTACGTAGGTGCCACCCCTGGGTGTTTACGGGAGCAATCAAAACCACTACTGTATTTTGCCATGGACAGCGTGCTCCCACATTTTTGGCCCAAACTTTCGAGGGGAAAAAAAAGTCTTTCATCTTAATCTTTTAATTCAATTTGTTATGTACTTTCATTGAGAAACAAAACCGTCTAGGTATCCGTTATTGCTCTGTGGAGTTACACTTCTTTTTTTCCTTAATTTTTTTATTTTAGTTTATTCAGTACAGTTTCTATCCTTCATTCCCATTCCAGCCCACCCACCCATCCCTCCCCTCCTCCCTCCCATTTCCAACCCCCCTAGTTTTGTCCATGTGTCCTCTATATTTGTTCCTGTAAACCCTT
>CM052552.1:70607244-70626085 GCA_028533065.1 Trachops cirrhosus
ATTCATTTACTGATGGGCATCTAGGTTGTTTCCAGCACTTGACTATTGTAAATTGTGCTGCTATGAACATTGGGGTGCATAGGTTCTTTTGGATTGGTGTTTCAGGGTTCTTAGGATATAGTCCCAACAGTGGAATTACTGGGTCAAAAGGCAGATCCATTTTTAGTGCATAAGCGTAAATAAAAGAATTAAAAACATTTGTATAGATACGGAATTAGCACTGCCCACGTACAATGCGCACCCTTATTTTCCCCTCAAAAATGTGGGCTAAAAGGTAAGCATCATACACAGCAAAATTCGGGTAATTCAAAAATTACTATGTGCGAGAGGTGCTTAGATATCTCTGTAGGTCATTGCGGCATTATTCACCGTTGCCCAGCTGTGCAGGCAGCCCCCTGCCCGTCAGTGCATGAGTGGGTGAAGACGGTCTGGTGCATTACCCAAAGGCTCATGCAATTTTTGGACAGTGCTTTCCTCAGCTCACAGGTTGGCCATTATTGAGTTAGTTTGCTTAGTGTCATACCCTGTAGGTGCATTTCCCTAAGGATATCTTTAATGATTTTGAGACACAGAGAGAGAGAGAGAGAGAAACATCGATCGGTTGCCTCCTGCCTGCACCCTGTCCGGGGAATCCAACCGGAAACCTTTTGGGTCCAAGCACCTGACCCACCCGGCCAGGGCTGGTCTGTGAATTATTTTAAACTCAAAGCATTTGAGAATCAGCAGCTAGGGAAAGCTCTCTCCTTTCTTGTAGTTGCCTAAAAATGAAGGGTAAATGTCCCCTTTTGTAGAGGAAGTTTACGTCAGGGAAGGATTTTTTATTTACAAGTTGTCTGCAGACCAGGACGAGAGCTGCACCCGGAGACGGATGATATCACCCCAGAGCCTGGTGTCTGTGCAGCCAGACAAGCCTCCTTCTCCTCACGCCTCCTCCGCCCCCCTCCCCCCAGCCAGAAGCCAAAACCCTTTTTCTTTGTTCAAACTAAGAGGGACTATCAGCCCAATCGCCTCACTGCCTGCTTCAGCCCCACATCATGAGTGTGAGCGAGAGTGAGTGTGTAAACTCTTCCGGGTACGGATGCAATTAACGCCAGTTTTTCTGTCCACGTGTCTCTGAGCAGTTTCATTTGCGCGCCCCAGGCACGGAACCTAAGAGGGTAGAAGGAAAAAGATACTTTCTCCAGTCCACGACCCCGCAAAAATACAAGCCTCGCATGTGCATTTTTAAAAAACAGGAGTATATGGATGTGTATTCCTTTTGTAGTCTCTAGTTTGTTTTTTCTTTTTTTTAAATGAGGACGTCAGGAGTCCTTGGCCCCACAGAAATGCGTGACCTACGACATCCCCGGCCTGTTGCTAGGAGGCTATGTCCCCTCAGCAGTGAACTTGGCTGTGTCCCAGTCGCTGCTGTGAACTGAGGGAGGCTGTCGGAGCAGTGCCCGACGCAGACCAAGCAAACCCCACCCTGTGTGGGGGACACCCCCTATACTTTACAGCAGACACGGGTGCCCGAAAGCCCAGCACCCACTCCCCGCTGATCGTAGTGCTTCCCCCGGTTTTCCGTGGGATACACCCCTTGGACCTTTTTTGCACAGTGGAGTCTGTGCACAGAAATGCACGCAGTGCGTTCAACATAGAATGAGTCATCTTTCCTCCTCTGGGTCGGAAGCACAGAGAAAGTCTTAGGCTGGGTCAGAATAAGCCGACCACAGATGAGGTGCCGTGGCATAAAGAGTATTTGCAGGGGGAGGCTGTTGAGAACCCACAGATGCAGGGGAAAGAAGCTTCCTTTACCTAAGTTCTGAGGCTGCAAAGAAATGAGCATTGCCATAGAGTCCACACGCATATGCACTGGGCACCCCTAGAAGACCAGACTCCCCTCCCGCGTCTACTCACAATCACCCCCCTTTCTCAAATAGCACATGGACCGTTGAATCTCACTGTCTCTAGCTTTCCACACGTTTTTCCTGGGAAGCCACTCCCACCTTCAACAGAATTAAAGCTAAAATGACTAGGTTTTCTCCTGTTCGCCGCTTTCCTTTGCCAAACCCAGCCACAGAACCCAAAGGGAGAGGAGAAAAGTTTTTCCCACCAAAGGCAACATCCATGCCGGGCGTGACCTTGGCTTTGGACTGAGCTTCCGCTTTTTTCTCCAAGTGGTCCCATCCGTCGGTTTGTATTTATCGAAAGTGACGATTTGTTCGGTGTGGTTTCAGATCTATGTTTTGACACCATTTGCATAATTTATTAAAACGTCCGTGTTTAGCATCAGGCGGCATGGACGGACACTTCACGAGTCTCTCTCGCCTCTGCGCTCGAGGATTCTGACGGAGGAGAGTTGATCGGTCGGTTCTCTGCTCCTGCTGCTTCTTTCTGTAAATCTCTGACTCTATTGTTTTCAGCATTAGCTGCCTTTGTCCGTGGTCCTTGGGGTTCTGTTGACAGACCTCGGCGGGGAGTCCTGTCCTCTCGTCTGTTTGCCTGGACTGTTTTCCACGCCCACTGTCCGTGTTTCCCTACCTCCAAATGCAGCGGGAAGCTCTCCAGCACGCACATGTGCCCTCGGGCTTATTTCATTTCCTCCCGTACGTAGAGAGCTGTCTTGATTTGTCCCCACGCCGTACCTTCAAAACATGTTACTCCATCTCCTTCCCGCTGCCCTGTAAGACCACCCGCCCGCAGCTCACCAGCGTAACCGTGAGGAACCTGCGTAGATGTAGGGTTCGATGTTGTTAAAGTTTCCGTTGGTGTCTTTGCCCCAAACTACCCTGGTACGTAGGATGAATTTCAAACACTGGGGTGAATTAAATTCAAAGATATACACAGGTGGTTGTTTTTTTTTTTTTAAGTTGTTGATTCGGGAGAAAGAAACATTCACAGGAGAGGGTATCATCTATCGGTTGTGTCGTGTACACGCCCTGATGTGGAATTGAACCCACAACCTAGGCATGCGCCCTGACCCAGTTCGAACCCAGAACCGTTTGGCGTGTACAGGACAACGCTCTGACCCACTGAGCCACCTGGCCAGGGCTACGGTGCCTTTTTTAAAAAAAGGTTTTGTTTATTTTTAGAGGGAAGGGAGGGAGAAAGAGAGGAAGAGAATGAACCATCCATGTGTGGTTGCCTCTTGTGCACCCCCTACTGGGGACCTGGCCCGCAACCCAGGCCTGTGCCCTGACTGGGAATCGAACCGGCAACCCTTTGGTTTGCAGGCCAGTGCCCACTCCACGGAGCCACACCAGCCAGGGCATTTTTCAAAAATAGTTGAATATTAGATTCATACTGTGATGAATTACACACATGGATTTTCTCATAATTTAAGAGGTTCCACTCAGCTTGGAAAGATAAAGGGAATGGGACGTGGGCCCTGTCAAAGCAGATGTAAGCTAGTGGCCGCATCGCCATCAGATACGTGACCTTTAAAAGGACAAAAACACTATCGGGACGTAGCATGTGACAAGCACCCAACGGCATGGGCGTGGCCTGGGTTTCCACGCCTGCGCACCCAGTGGCACAGCCGTCAGCCAGAGGCAGCGAAATGGACAAAGATGACCAGGTCGTTCTGCGTCTCACCTGGGGTCGTGCCCGAGTCGTGTCTCCCCAGCACGGAAAAATCAAAGGGGAAAAAAACATCAGCCAGGCACAGCACACGGGAACGTGCCTGTAACACACGTGAGCTAAGCGGGCATCTCTGGACGTGTGAGCGCACAGTGGGAGAGCTGGCGTGTTTTGCAGCAGAAACGGACCGGTTACAGGCATTGATGGTCGCTTCATGCCCGGAAAGCACCCCGCAGACTCGAACGAACAGATGCCCTCACGCGAGGTCTCTGGCCCCACGGTGTGTGGGCCCCAGCACGCGTGAGAAACCCCCGTGTCCACGCTGGTTCTACTCCTCGCGAGACGGCGCACACATCACGGCCCGCGCCCGAGGCTGCAGGGAGCTCCTGGGCAGAGCGGGTGAACCGGGGGGCTCGGCCTTCGCTGGGGTCCCCGAGTGAGGCGCCCAGCGTTGCACACCCTCAATCTGTATTGGTGCATTTAAGCCATGGGATCGGGGACGAGGGCGGGAGGGAAGCCAGAGTCGGGCTGCTGAGTCATCCAAGCCCCCCGGGGCTTTATAAAAGGGGGCACTTGCTGGGTGGGTGGGTGTCCCCCTAGTTCCTTACGTGTCCGTGTTGCTGGTAACTGGCCTGCACGGGTGGTCCTGTGTCTGCGAGGCATTTGCAACGCAAAGGTGAGTGTCAGACACCTACACAAACTTTATGCCGGGAAGCCATGTTTGGGATAAAATAGGCATTTAAAAAACCTGCCCTCCTAGGGAGATTGGGACAGGAATTTGCACACACCCCTGAGGTACGCGGGAGGGGCCGCCCGTGCATGCAGGCTGGTGCGGGGGGGACAGGGAGCAGCTTGGTCACCGTGCCCCCGTTCGCCCGTCCAGCGGCTGCTACTCCCCGCACGGCGCCTACGCCCAGAGCAAGCTGGCCCTGGTCCTCTTCACCTACCACCTGCAGCGCCTGCTGGCCGCCCAGGGCAGCCACGTCACCGCCAACGCCGCGGACCCCGGCGTGGTCAACACCAACCTCTACAAGCACGTGTTCTGGGGCACCCGTGTGGTCCAGAAGCTCTTCAGCCGGTGGCTGTTCAAGGTGAGCACCGCCGGCGGCTGGTCGGCCGTTTCTGGGTCTGTGATCTGAGGTGTCCGCGGCCTGAAAGGGGGTGGACGTGTGCGGTCAGCAGCCTCGTGTGGGGGCAGGCTAGCGCCCCGCGTAGCTCTGATAGGAAACCTTCCACATGCTCACAAGTCTTGGCGTTTTTACGTCAACGCTGGGGCCAGAGAAGCAGGAGGAGGAGACAGGATGGGGTGCCTCGGGCTAAGGAGCGTGGGTGGGCGGGAGTCGGGGTGGGGGGCACCGGGCGGGCTTGCAGCTGGAGGCCATTTCTGGGGTGCACGGGGGGCAGGGCTGGGTGAGGACAGACCCCGGAGACGGTTCTAACAGCGAGTCCACAGATGCCACCCACACGGTTTCCTGGTTGACGGTCGAATTCACAAAGGAAAGACTCCAGGATCACCTGGGGTGAGGTCAGGATCTGGGGGGTCCTTCGCAGCGGGGGCAGGCCACCCAGGGTCTCCTTGGGTGTATTTACTATCTTCTCTTTTCTCAGCGAATCTTTAAAAACACGATGCCCGTTCTCGAGTACATAGCTGCAACAGCTCCCTCGGGGGAGGACCCGTTTTGCTCTCCCGGACCCCCCGCTGGACCCAGGAGGCTCCCGAAGCCCCACACAGATGAGCCAGCCTTTGCTGGGCGAGGCTGTTGGCCGGGCAGCCGGTGGCTCTGGGTTCAAATCCTGGCGTGCCCACTGTCGAGCTGCACGCCGTGGGCAGGTGGCTACACCCCTGTGAGCCTCGGACCCCCGTCTGAAACACGGGGGCTGCGACCTCATCCCGGTGACCACCCCAGCTTGGGTCTTTCGACACGGTGGATCAAACCCAGGGGCTCAGGGTGCGCCTCCTTTGAGGCGATTCATATGTGTCTTGGTTTCAGAGGGAGTTGTTGAACTGAATGTTTACATCAGGGGTTTTTAGTATTTATTGCTTTGAGAGAGAGAGAGAGCACGGGTGGGAGGGAGAGAGAGAGAGATGGGAACATGGCTTTGTGATCCCATGTGCTGATGCATCATGGGTTAATCCATGCACGCACCGTGACCAGGCATCGAACCCATAACCTGGCGCATCGAGGACGACGCTCCAGCCTATTCAGCTTCCTGGCCCTGGCTGCAGCGGGAATTTGTATATATATCAAAGTGAAGGCACCTGACGTGGAAATCCAACCCACGTGGATGTGAGTCCTCAGTAGCTCGTGCTAAAAAGAAACCCAGCAGCTCTGAGGGTGGGCTCCAGTGCCCATCCCAGCTTCCTGAGTGGGCGGGGACCCACGGATGGGGCTCTGTCACCTCCCCCCAGTGTCGGTGCGAGGTGACAACCCACTGCTCCGCTCTCATCGCTGACACGCCCCGGCCTTCTCCCCTTCTCCCCACAGACCCCCGATGAGGGAGCCTGGACCTCTGTCTACACAGCGGTCGCCCCCGAGCTGGAGGGCGTGGGGGGCCGCTACCTCTACAACGAGAAGGAGACCGCGTCGCTGGCCGTCACCTACGACCCGGACCTGCAGCGGGAGCTGTGGGGCAGAAGCTGTGTGATGACCGGCGTCCTCGACGTGACCCCCGACATCCTCGCGGGGCGGCTGCCCGGCGGGGGGGAGGCCGCGCTCAGCACCCCGCTCTCGAGTGTGTGAAGGGTCCCCTGGCTGCCCTGAGTGGGGAGGTCTTCGCCCTAAATCTTGTGATGCCGAAGTGTCAAACAGTTCGAGGTGCCACGAATAATTAAATCCTGCCCTTCCTCATGCAGGGTGTCCCTTGCTTGGCACCGAGCAGACCAGCGGGCTGGGCTGGACATATGCCCCAGGAGGTGAAGACTTTCCGGGCAGAGCCTGCTGTTGGGGTATCGGTGCTTTGGGGGGTGGGCTCCTGTTTGCTGTCTCTGCCCACCCTCATCATCACTCTGGAGATCTGGCTTTGATTCCGGGGCCCCCAACAGAAATAGGCATGAGCCTTCCTCGGCCGGTCGCTCAGGGTTCATGTGACCCTCCTGGTCTCACGCTGACCTCACGGTGGCCCGAGAGTGCCTCTCGTACACTCAGGCCCACCGCCCACGCACACACGTCACCAGGGCCACAGTGGGCGGTGCGGGACCAGGACAGACTCATGGCTGGACTGACGGCTCCTCGTGTCCCTGCTGTGTCTTCACGAGGGACGGCTCATCGCCCGCCACCTCCGAGGCCTCCTGTCTCTGTGCCCCGGGACGAGGGGACTGCTGGGCGGTTGACGTTTCATCGAAGTCGCCTCTCACGTGCACCAAGCAGTGGCTGCCCCCAAACACACGTCCACGCCGTAACCCGAAGGGCTGTGATCGTTTTATTTATCCCAAGCTTGCGTAGGAGAGAGGGAGATGGTGACTCGATTCCAGAAGAGGAGAAGCCACGTGCAGACAGGGGCGGAGACGGGAGGGACACGGCCACCAGCCCGGGCTCGCCTGGGGACCCCGGAGCTGGGAGAGGCGGGAAGGACCCTCCCGGGAGCCTGTGGAGGCAGCACGGCCCCGGGACACCTGGACGCCTGGTCTCCAGGACGGGGGAGGATGAATCCGTGAGGTTTACGCCACCAGCAAATGGCTGGTCATTTGTGAGAAGAAAAACCGAGTGCCTGGACGTTTCGGGCCATTCACTGGGCACTGGCGTTGGCCCACCTTCCTCATTCCCCAGTCAGGCCAGGAAGGGTCCTCAGTCTCTCCAAAGTGGATTCTAGGCGTCCCAGAGCCCCCCGCACACAGATGAGCCTCTGCAAATGCTCTTGAGATGCTGCTGGTCTGCGTTTCCAGACCAGTGGCCTCTGTCCATTCCCTTAAGTGACCAAACCCCACTAAACGACCGAATGGTGCCTTGGACGTTCAGCCAGCCGCCCCGCTGTGGCGGGGTTCACGGAGGAGGCAGGAACCGCTGCCGTGTCCCCACAAACAATGTCACCCCCAGCCACTCTTGTGGCACGGGAGTGTTACTCCACGGCCACTGAGTCACCCGGGAAGGCCTGTCACTGGTCACGTTCGGGAGTCTTGACAAAGCCCATCCTGGGCGTGCGCCTCCCACTTCTGAGACTGGGCGCTGCTGTGGGCGAAGCCGCTGCTCTCCAGGCAAACGTGGGCAGAGCCTACGTGGGTAGTCCCACGTAGCTAGAACGTGGGACTAGCAGTGGTCAAGAGCTTCCCAAGCGTCCGGAATGAGTCCATTCCGTGGCACGGTGTCCAGACCTCGGGACGGGACGCGGGTGTCCAGGGTCCACTGGTCGGCACGTCAGCATTTCCTTCCAGCTCCTCACGCCACCTTCTCTGGTCCAGCCGCGTTCGAGGCCCCGGGAACCGGGCACATGCCGACCTCTGCTTCCCGTGGGCTGGCGCCTCCGGCCACGTCTCCGGTGTCCTGCTCAGCCCCGACTCGTGAGGGCCAGACCCAGAACCGCTTTGTTTACAAGGCTCGACTCAGATGTGCCTTATCTACTGTTTGCCAACGACCAGGATGCTGCGCCAAAAAGTTTGCAGGTCCTCGGAGACCCCGGTCCCCCTGGAGGTCAGTGCCTGCTGTTCCTGGTGTGTCGTCACAGGGGGGGTTCCCAGGGCAGGCTCCAGACGGAGTTGCGGGTGCAGTCCTGGCCCAGCCGACGTCCCCCATCCCTCCGACGCCGACCTGCTGGCCCCGGAGAGGTGCTCGGCCCCCAGGCTCACGAGCTGGGCCACCAGACGGATTTGCATCTTGTGGGACCCTGGTCGCCCCAACACTTCTGTTCCCTGTGAGAGAGACAGCGTGGCTTTGAGATATGAACACGGGTCTTTCCGCATGTGATCCTCACGTTCCTCGGGGCTCGGAGACGCTCCGCAGTGGCTGGGGGCCGCCCCATGGATTCCCGGGTGAGTGAGGCCGACGTTGGGATGCTGCAGGTTCTGGGTTCGAGTCTCCATGGTGTTGGGGGCAGCGGATCGAGCTCTGTGCCCTTGGGGTGGATGACTTTCCACCCCTCACATCGATGTGAGTGTCCTCTCCGTACAGCCACTGTTGTGTCCCCCAGGGTGACATCGGTCCCTCTCCTGCCACCACCCCATCCATCCATCCATTCATTTGCTCATTCATTCATTCATTCGCTCATGCAGTTGTGTGACGCAGTCCGCAGCCGGCAGCTCGGAGCTGAGTGGGACACATCTCTTGCCCTCACAGAGCTGGAGGTCTATGGCGGGCTGCCGACGGGACCCCGAAATATCAGGCCCCAATGCGGGGATGTGGGAATGTGGCTATACGTTATATGTGGTCCCGGGGACTTTGAACAGAAAACCGTGAGAGCAGCAGAGGTGGACTCTCCCCCTTTTGAGGCGCTAGCCTGATCTTGAGGGTGGCTGTGGGCACGGGCTGCTTGGGTGTTCTGCAAAGGGGGCCCCTCCCCAAAAGCCCGGAACTTATTTATGAAACGTTGTGTCTTTGCTCTGACATGTGTAAACTTCAGTCCCCTCCGAGGGACTCTCCACAGGGTGCCATACAGCTATGGAGACATTGGTTTCACGGCGCAAAAACGGTTCCTGAACGTGTCGATTCTGATGTCTTCCGGTGCCCCTTCCGGTTTTTTGTCCCACCTCTTCCCCATCGGCAAAATATTTCCCTTGGAGGACTTTCTTCATCCAGGGAAATGAAAAAAGTGGTTCGGAGCAAGAGCGGGTGAATAGGGAGGTTGGGGCTTGGGGACCATGCTGTTTTCGGTCAAAAACTGCTGAACACTCAGTGTGGTGTGGGCAGGTGCATGCATAAACCCCCCATCGTGAAATGGGCAAACACGTTTTGTTTCTTCAAAATAAAAAATTCATTGCCGCCGGACACCGCCTCTCACAACAACGCCAGCTGGCACAGGGATCCAGACCCCAGAACACTCCCCCAGCGGGGGGTGCCTGCCCTACCAGGGGCTCGCCCTCCAGAAGGTAACGCCAGATTTCTTGGGTCCCCTTCTCGTGCATCCTGTTGGCCAACGATCCAGATCATTTGGTTTCGATTCCATCGGATCAAACGTAACGCAGGCGTCCACTGCCTTTTCAACACAGGGGCCACTTGTCTCGCCCTGGGAGGAGCCGATTTCACGCAAAGGTATCTCCAGCATCCTCTCGGGGACCCGTCTGGGCCACCTGCAAGGGAGGCGTCCGCCTGCTCCTTTTCCACGGAAAGAGATGGACGGATGGACAGAGCTCCTAGGTGGGCCCGACAGAAGCTCTTTCCACACGAGAAATGCGCCACGCGCCAAACGGGCCTCCGAGACACACACAGGAGGCTGCTCTTGCTTTTTAAGTGCCGAGTCTGCCTCTGCCCTGTCCGGTCAGTTTCCGGGAGTCCGGCACGGCTGGCATCCACTCCGTCCGATTTACAGACGGACGCACCCGGACGGCGTCACCTCACTTGGCGTCAGCCCCGCAGCCAGCAAAGCAGGTCCCTTCCCAAAGACGGGACTCGCCCGCCCGTCCCTGGGCCGTGGCTGTGAATGCAAAGCCAGCTTGGCCTCTTCCTCTGCCCTTCCTGCGTCCGGCTTTTTGTGAAGTCTCCGCCTCCCTCTCTGCGCAGGAAAAGGGCCAGGCGCACAGGGAGCCTCCCCTGCCCGCTTCGAAGCGAGAATGAGTGCATCCGGTGTGGGCCCCTCCTGGTCCCTGCGTCTTTGGCGTGCTGCCCGTGGAAGACTTCGTGCTGAAGCCGAGTGAAGTCGGGCTGGTGGCTTTGCGGGCCGCGGGGCCTCGTGGGGGCGCCCCCGCCCCGTGGCTGCAGTGAGTTTCACGACCACTCACGGCGGCCCTCGAGGAGCTTCCGGGACGCGCCTGGGTTTCAGGCCACGCGGAGCCTGGCTAAGTTGTAAGGGCAAACTAACTCCCGGAGGAAACCGTCCACACGTGTCTGCAGCCAGAGCAGGCAGCGGCTCTCCGCTCGGAAATCACCGCTGGCGGCTCCGTGCCGGGCCACGGGACGGCTGTGTCCCTGCCGATTGTGGATCACCGCCGTGGCCTCGTCCTCGCACCAGCTGGGTTCGTGCGTGTGGCACAAAGGGGTCAGCGATGAGGGACGGGGGAACTGACCGCCCGGGGGCAAGACTGACGTGGGGGTTGGTCCTTCCTGTCTGCTGCTCCTCCACGTGCCCGGGACCCACACCCTCCCCCGTGGGCTGAGGGAGGGCAGGTTGGGGGCTGTCCCCAGTCCGGCCTTGGAGACACAGCGGCCGACTCGGAGTCGGGTGGGGTTGGCACTGGCCCCAGGATAGGGATGTCCCCCTGGGCACTGCTGGGGCTGCTGGCCGGTCTGCACCCCCACCACAGGTCAGCAGCATCGCCCCCCGGCCCCCAGTTTTCACAGCCACACACTGTCCCCACATCAGCCGGCGTCCTGTGGCAGGTTGGGTCACCCACCGTTGAGGGCCAGGCCTCGGGAACAGAATACACTAACCTCTCACAATTCCTGGGAGCTGAACACATACGTGTGCAGTCACAGCAGCCCGCACCACGCGCCGGGCCCCCCTCTGCTCCTGCTCCGGACCAGACATGCTCGGTGCACCCTCAGACAGCCCACGCAGGGATGTGACGGTCCCCGAACCCTCTGCAGACAGCAAGCGCTCAGCACCGGGGCAGCTTTAGGGGCAGGGCACAGCCCGTCGGCGTGGCCTCCGTGTCCCTCAGTCTGTCTCTGTTTTCTGCTTTTCATTTATACTCATCACCTGCCACCCATGCGTGAGATCACACGGTACGTGTGTGTGTTTCTGTCCCACTCCTTCCACGCAGCCTGACGCCCTCTGGTGCCGTGTGCACCGTGGCGAATCCTTTTTCGTGGCTGCGTCCTATTCCACGGTGCACAGGTGCCACGTCCCCGTGATCCACCCGTCGTCCGAGAGAAACATTTTGCAGCCCCGATGGCACCAGCTTCAGCTTCTCTGGCGCTGGGCCTCGGAGAAACAGAAGGAGTCTTGCTAGTACCCAGAAGCGACGAGCAGGGAGAGAGGACACGTGAGATTGTGACTCACGTCTCCGGGATGTGGTCCTGTGTGCAACCATTCTGAAAGGACAGCTGTCCCTTCTGACCAGGTGCCGGTCCTTTGGTTCCGTCGGGGGCGGGAGGGGCCGTTTAACGAGAGTTCCCACGTGAGCCGCGCCAACTTTGGCTGGGGGTCTCGGGGGGAGCACTCTGAGCTGGTTCTGCGGGGACAAGAAGTTCGAGATGGCAGACGGGACACGCTCAGGACTGCCTCTCCTTCTCCCCACGCCTGCAGGGAAGGTGAGCGAGACCTCGCGCAGAAAAACCCGCGGGTCGGTGCCGCTGAAACGCACCTGCCACTTGCAGGCCCCCCGCCCCCGGGGGCTGAGGGGGGCCCGTCCCAGTCTCCGGTCACAGGGCCACCGCCTGTGCCTTGCTGACTGACTTCTTGCCTCACGCCACAGCTCCACAAAGGCACGCGGTCGTTTATTTTGGATGGAGTAACGAGGTTGAACTCTCTAAGGCATAATGCCTCGTGCCTGGAAGCTGGCAGGCAGGGAGGGAGGGAGGGAGGGACGGACTTGGGGACAGTGGGCCAGCAGCTGCTGCTCCCAGGGCCCCTGGGGCGATGAGATGGGTTTTTGCTTCATTGATCTTCAACGGGACTGGTCTGGGTCTGGCCTCAGGCACGGGCAGGCAGGCAGCAGCTGGCTCTGAGGTCTTTATTGGATTATTCCTGCTGCTTCCTGCCTTTGCGGCTCTTCCTCCGCACCCACCCAAAGCAAGGCAGAGAAAGTGGGGAGTGGGGGCCTCCTCTTACTGGTGAGAGTTAGGGGCCGAGCCGGGAACTTGAAACCTTCGCCTCCCGGGATGGACTTCAGTGCAGGACACATTCCACGGTGTGGACATACTCTGTTGTGTCTCCATGATGCGTGTGCAATATCACACACGTGTGTTGTGCAAGGTACACCTGTAGCAGTGACTGGAATTTTGTGTCCCCGAGGGATAGCTGTGCATTCTAACTTCAGGAACCTGTGAATGACTTTGTTTGGAAACGGGGTGTTTGCAGGTGGGATGAGTGGAGGGTCTGAGAGGAGGCTGTCCTGGGTCAGGGTGGCCCTGGGTGCAATGACAGTGTCCTGAGAAGGGACAGAAGAGGAGACGCAGACCCAGAGGAGAAGCCACGTGGAGATGGAGGCAGAGATGGGAGGGACACAGCCACCAGCCCAGGGACGCCTGGAGCCCCCAGAGCTGGAAGAGGCGGGAAGGACCCTCCCTGGGGCCTGTGGAGGGAGCACAGCCCCAGGACCCCTGGTTGACCTCAGACACGTGGTCTCCACGTGGGGGACCAGGTGAATGTCTGTCATTGTCAGCCTCCCACTTTGTAGCGATTGCTTACAACGGCACTGGGAAAGCAATCTGTCTGTCGGTCTGTGTAATGGGCTACGTGTGTGCGTGGACTTGTGGGATGAGGCAGTGCCTCTGCGTCTGCAGGAATGCCCGCTGCAGCCCCCTGAAGCGGGCAGCCCCCGAGGGAAGGGGAGAGGCTGTAACCAACTGAGCTCCCCGGGCCGGGCTAGAAAACGGGACCTCCGGATCCATCAGGGCCAGCCCCCCATCCTCCCTCGCCCCGAGCCCTCCTCTGAGTTTGAATGCCCTTTGCACAGCTGCCGTGGCTCACACGGGACACCGACCGATTTCATGGTCTTCGCAGCCCCCGGCTCCGCCGAGCTGGTGAGCGGCACTGAAACTCACCACGACAGAGAACAGGGAAGGAGATCCCAGCACAAGGCATACAGGCAGTAATCACCTCGTACAGAGCCAGGTGGGGGGACTACACGTACGGGGATGGTCGCTTTACAAGGCATATAAATGAGCTGCCACCGTGTTACATAGTTACAACTAATATTTTTAAAGAATGTTGCAAAGAGAGAGCAGAATGGATGTGTCACAGTTGCATTTGCCTCTGGGTTGCTGGCATCGCACACAGCCCTGGGGACGTGCTCTGCCCACAAGCGGAAGCCAGACCCCCGAGGGGCGCCCAGCCCCTCTGCCCCCTGCATGGCCCAGGGGCGGGACCGAATCCCCTCCTGCTCTTTCATCTTCCCCGTGAAAAGCCAGGACGGCTCAGCCCCCTTGCTGCGGCCCCAGTAATTTAGGAGTTGGGGGCTTGCCCAGCCTGCCAAGCCTCATCCTCACACCGTCTCCCAGGGAACTGTGGTCCCTCTTTCCCTCCCCGCGGCCCCTGCCACCCACCGTTTATTTTGGGATAAGCAGATGTTTCCCGAAAGCTAAACGAAGCCTCCCCAGAGCCTGGAGAAGCCCGTGGGCAGTGATGGATGGGGGCGCTGGTTGTCAGATTTCCACCCACGCAGGACCGACTCATCATCTGAGATGCATTGTTTTGTAACAAACTCCGGGGCGGGGGGTTCTTAATAAAGTCTGTGGCTGCGTCATCACCTCACCACACGGGGGGTCTCACTCGTTAAGATCAGCACAGCCCCCGGACGGTGAAGCCCAAGACCTCCCTTGGAAATTCCTCCGGCGACCTCACCGTTCGAGGGGCCGAGAATTTCTTTTCCATCTCAAGCAAATCCACATACGCGATTGCATTTCTCTGTCCAATGAAAATGCTACTCTTTTTTTTTCTTTCTTTTTTTTTTGCCAAACCCACAGCCCCATTTCTGCACCCTCCAACTGCGACTCAGTCCCTTGCAGGTTCTCCTTCGTGATGTCTACTCACAAGCATTTGTGTCCAAACCCTCTGGGGTTTTGCACTAATATCTGTTACATCTCTCTGGGCGTGCTGACCACTGATCACCAGTCTGGGCCGCCAGGATTTGGTTCCATGGTGGGGTTGCCGTCTTCCCTGCCTCAGTTTCCCTCGATGTCTACCTCTCTGCCCTTTCTCCGTCCCTTCCCTGAATGCTAGGATCCCTGGGATTTTTTTCTCTCTTTTGTTGGCTATGTGGGTAGGGTGGACGTCGACGCTGGAAATCCCATGTTCAAGTCCAGAGACTCTCAGGATTTGTGTTCAAATCTCCCCAAATTCTCTTTATGGTGTCAGGCACATTTCTTCGACCTCTGAGCTCCCCGTACGTGTCTGGAGCTTAGGACAATCTCAGTGCCCACGTGTAGGGTTTTTGTGAAGACCACGCGTGTGAACCGTGGCACTCGGACAGCCAGGCTCTTGCTGAGGTCTCCAGATTTTCGCTCTGTGGTGCTGGCCATTTTTGTCTCAGAATGCGTTTGGCTTCAGAGTCTCAGTCCCCTGATTCTGCAATGCCGAGGACTCTCAGAAGTGTGACGCTAGCCACAGACTGTCCTTGAGACCTTCAGGGGTGTTCTGAAGGCCTTTTCTGTGTAGGCCAAGAGGGTGTTAAATTGTTGCATCCACACCAATGTGTACTGCTTTCTTCCTTTTTCTTCTTCTCCTCCTCTGCTTCTTGTTCTCCCTCCTCCTCCTCTTCCTACTGCTTCTCCATCATCATCATCATCATCACCCATCATCATCGTTACTGTTATTTTGTTTTTCCCTCCAGGTGTCCAGCCCTGGTCAGAAGTACCACCATTCTCATTAGTAAGCTCAGTCCGTATGGAAATGAAGTGTAACTCAGTACAGATTGTGAACTCAATAAGATCTCAGCCGGAAGGAACAATCCAATATCAGGAAATGCCCACCCAGGAACCCTGCAGGCTGCGTGAACTCTGAGAAGCCAGCACCTGGCCATCATCTTCGGAGGCTCAGAAACTAGGGTTTCCAGGGCAGGATCCAGTGTCTAAGGGACCCACTTCTAAACCAGATCCAGCTCTTTGAGGCGGTACAGAGAACACTACACTCATCAGACCAGGGTGCCTGCTGTGTCTCCGGGCAGACAGATCCCCATGGGGAGGGAAAATGTGAGGGGAAGAGGGGCCCATGTCTGTAGAAGCTGGGCAGGACGTAGTGACCATGCCAGGCTGCTTTGGTCTTGTGTCCAGCTGTCCACAGGGTTCGTGGAGGAGTGCCATGAGGTAGGCAGAGACGTGGGGAGGACCCCACGTAGGTGATCACCGCTGGGCCCAGAGAGAACTCCTATTCACCCATGAAAGCCCGTACAAAAGAGCTCCCTGAGTATGTGAGCCGACCTTCAACCGGGGGTCCCTCAAGGGTCGTGCCCTCTGAGACCCTCACCTCACCCCACTCACACTACTAGCACTTTGAGGCTGGAGCTTCCTTCGGTCTGGGAGTCTCTGGGCCCACCATGCCTCTCCCCCACCAGCCTCCCGTGCAGTCACTGAAGGGCCGACCCCACCTGGCACCTACCTGTCCCGTGCAGGGCGCCGGGTGGGAGAGCCGTGACATCAGCCACAGCACAGAAACCTGCTGACGGGCCCCAACGTCACCTAGCAGTCTCAGAGGCGATAGAGGACCACGCACAACCTGCTAACAACCCCCTCCACGCACGCACTTCCTCATGGCCCCGGGCATTCAGGGCCATCACGATCCACGTCGCCTGTCTCTCTTGCAATAACACATTCAGAAGAAACGATTCCGTGCACGCCCACTTACGAAAGTCGAGTTGCACTGCCGTCCGCCTCCAGGAGAGCAGGGCCCGGCCAGCGTAACGGAACTGGGGACATTTCCCAGCTCTCCAATGGAACTCTCGTCCGCAGACTCGGCTTGCGTTCAGCGCTGGAATGGTTGTGCCCATTGGGTGAAACGGGACAGCAGAGTCCACAGTGCTAATGCTAGGGAAGCCTTCCTTCTTCAACTACCAAGGTTTTTGGGGGGTGGGTGGGGTGGGCAAGGTGGATGCCACCCACTAGCTCCCACCTGGAACTTGATCCTGCCCAGACTGGAACCGACTGGAAACTCTTTCTGTCTTCCTTTCCTAGACGGATGGGGAGTCTTTCCAGCTCTCCCCATGCCGTGACAACCCGCTCTGCGTCCTCCCTCCCTTGTCCTGTTCTCCACCTTTCCGGAAATGGGAACTCAGGCCTGTCGCCTCTGTCTTTCCGATGGGGACAGTGCTTCAACGTGGCAGCTACGGTTCGCTCGGACGGCATCGGACTGTGGAGTTTGCCTCCTGACAGCTCGGAGTGCTCCCTGGAAGTGTCTTTGGCTCAGGAGACGTCAGAACGTGTGTGTTCTGGTCTCCCTGTGCACGGCGCCTACGGCTGCTCTGTGCAGGACTATTTCCTCTGGCGCTGGCGCTGGCCTCCCCCTTTTGCACATTCTGGAGAGACTTGATGGGTTGTTCTGCTGCACAGCTGCCTTCCAGCTAAGCCAGTGACCAGTCGCTGACCACATCGTGCAGACCGGTCACCGCTGGTCGAAGTCTGCAGGTGGGACTGTGAAAGATATCTTGAGAGACCTGTCTCGTTTCCTCAGTAAAGCTTCTCTCCTGTTCCCTCGATGCTTTTCATTGTGGCGTTGACACCCGCCCATCTTCTGGTATTTTAGACAATCTCAGAAACACAGTGGTGTCTTTTTTTCCAGGGGAAACCAACCTTCAGAACCCACCACGGGGAGGGAGGCAGTTCCAAACTTTTTTGAGCGTTGTCGTCTCTTTCCTCGCTCTTTCAAAATCTCTCTGTGCCTTCGCTTCTCTTTCCCCACCGTTACACTGTGACCGGTTCTTTGCAAAGCTCAGTGGCTGCAAAGGGCTCCTAATTGGTGTCCCGTCTCTCCCCACTGGGATCCAGGTGACGCAGAACAGCTGTCTTGCACCTCCCCACACCTCCCCCCCATGTCTCAGTGCCTACCCCTCAAAGCCCCGGCCACCGATGCAAACCCTTCTATCCTCGGTTTGCCCAAGACCGCCGGTCCACCATGCACCACATAGCTGCTCTGGAGTGCCCTATTGTTTCCTGAGCAAGACCTTTGTCAATAAGCGTGTCCCTCTGCACCCTCAATTCCTGCTGCTTTGCGTGATCTTTTCTGCCCTGCAGCAAATGCTACCTCACCCCACCTTCTACTGCAGCTCCACTTCACCTTGGCATCTCACCTTGAACTTTCGCTGCCGTGTTCCTCGTTTTTTTGTCCCTGACGTCCTCGTGACCCAGACTCCTCTGGCGGCCCCTCCCTGCCCCGGGAAGACATCTGTGTTCGTGTCAGTTTCTGGCTCCATCCTGATTGGGGAATAGACGCCGTGAAGCGGACCGATGGAGAAAGCCCTCAGTTTACCAGCGCCTTCGTGGAGAGGGCAGGCTGGTGTCCGTGCCCGGGAGCTGGGCGCATCGGCGTTACTGAGGCTCAGTGCTTCTCTCTTCTCTGTATCTCCATGTGCTTCTTCCGGAAGCCTGAGCACTCACTGGGAGCCTGGAGCTCTCCCCACTGGACCACATCTTTCTCTCTGTTCCCTAAGCATGCATGCGGGTTGACTACATGCATGAGGAGACGCACAGATGGTACATGGAGGAGTACGTGTGTGGCTGGATGGTGAGTGGATGAATGGGGGTGGAGGTTGACGGGATGGATGGATGGACATAATGGTGAATAGATGTGTGGGTGGGTGGGTGGATGGATGGATGAGTAAGTACGTAGATGGATGGGAAGCTAAATAGATATATAGGTGGGCGGATGAGTGAAGGGATGGGTGAGTGGATGAATAAGTGGATGGATATATGGATGGGTGATGGGTGGATGGGTGGGTGATGGATGGATGGATGGGTGGGTGATGGATGGATGGTGGATGGATGGGTGATGGGTGGATGGGTGATGGGTGGATGGATGGGTAGGTGGGTGATGGATGGATGGATGGATGGGTGATGGGTGGATGGGTGATGGGTGGATGGATGGGTGGGTGGGTGATGGATGGATGGATGGATGAATGGGTGAATACACAACGAATGAATGGGGGAGTGGACGGATGGGTAGATGGATGGATGGTGAATAGATGGATAGACAGGAGAGTAAAAAGATTCATAGGTGGGTAGATAGATGGATGAGTGGATGGATGGGTGAGTGAGTGAGTGGATTGCTGGGTGAATGGATGGATGGATGAGCAGATGGATGAATGTCAGCGTAGACAGATGAATAGACGGATGGATGGGTGATGGATGAATGGGTGGATGGATGGATGGGTAGTGAATGGATGGATGGGTGAGTGAGTGAGTGGATTGCTGGGTGAATGGATGGATGGATGGATGAGCAGATGGATGAATGTCAGCGTAGACAGATGAATAGACGGATGGATGGGTGATGGATGGATGGGTGGATGGATGGATGGGTAGTGAATGGATGGATGGGTGAGTGAGTGAGT
>CM052552.1:70626185-70652535 GCA_028533065.1 Trachops cirrhosus
TGATGGATGGATATATAGTAGATGGATGGATGGATGGGTGATGGATGGATGGATGGGTGATGGGTGGATGGGTGATGGATGGATGGATGGATGGGTGGGTGAGTGAGTGGATTGCTGGGTGAATGGATGGATGGATGGATGAGCAGATGGACGAATGTCAGCATAGACAGATGAATAGATGGATGGATGGATGATGGATGGATGGGTGGATGGATGGATGGGTAGTGAATGGATGGATGGGTGAGTGAGTGAGTGGATTGTTGGGTGAATGGATGGATGGATGAGCAGATGGATGAATGTCAGTGTAGACAGATGAATAGATGGGTGGATGGGTGGATGGATGTGAGGCTAGAGAGATGGGTGGATGGCTCATACAAATGGCAGAACACTTCCTGCTTTGATGTCTGAAGTTTTCCTGCCCGGCTTTTGCTCACCAGCCGCCACGCACCTGGCCGGACACCTGGGCGTGTCACCCGGGCAGCCCGACGGCTCTCCTCTGCTCGGGCACCCCTGTGAGCCGGCCCAGCCCCGGGCTGGCCTGGTTGAGTCACAGCTGTCAGCTCGCTGCCTTCCTAGACTGACTCAGGTTTGCGTCTCAAGCCCTAACTGTGCTAAAAATACAGTGCCAGGCCCCGTGTTGGGGCCCGAAAGAACCGTTGTCAGCCACAGCCGCCCCGAGCAAATCGACAGACTCGGCATCCTTCCTTCTCTGCCCCTGCTGCACGGGCCCCGGTGTGGCATCAGCTCTGGCTGCATTTTCTCCGTCAAAACCTTTCACGTCAGATCTGAATAACCAGCACCGTTTTCCATTTTCTCCTGCCGCGTTTTCCCTGCACGGCGTTCTCGGGGGGCCCTCCTCGGACCTGTAGCTAAACTCCGTCTCACAGAGGCGCACCACGCGGCGAAAAGCCATCCTCGCAAAGTGAGTCGACAGGCCCAAGGAGGTGTGTTAGCTTCCAGATGGTCGTCAGCAGCGATGGCTCATCCTTCCTTCTGTCATTTTTTTTGTCCCCCCCCCAGAAAGAGCAGAGTGACAGAAATGAACACATCTCTGCCCACACGTGTTCTGGACAGCAAGGTCCTCCCGAGAAACCAAGGCTTGGAGAGAGGAAATGAGAAGGAGGGGGAGAGGCGACAGGGAGGGAGCGTGGGGTGGGGTCATTTATTTCCCAGGAAGCCGAGCAGTGACAGCTGACAAACGGATGTGCAGGAAGCGGAGATCTTTCAGGAGGCTCACACAGACCCATTTGTTAGAAGGCCACTTAGAAGCTGTCTGCTCAGAAGGTCCGATCATCACTCTTAGCTGTGTCTTGGCCGCCGAGGAGGCTCCCCGGCCCCCAAAATGCATCGGTCAGATCGCTGTGTCTCTGGGGTAAAGGATGAAGGGGAAACATCCTTCCGGGCTGGTTTGTTCTCTCAGAAACCCAGTGGCAGCCGTGCTCAGTCAGGCCGCACGTGGCATTCCGATTCTCATGGATGAGAAAGATGGTGATGAGGGGGATGGTGATCGTTTTACGATCCACATTCTTTTTAAGATTTTATCGGTTTTGTCCAGAGAGGGGAAGGGAGGGAGAAAGAAGAGAGGGAGACAAACATTGATGTGTGGTTGCCTCTCGTGCGCCCCCTACTGGGGACCTGGCCCGAAACGCAGGCATGTGCCGTGACTGGGATTCGAACCAGCGACCCTTTGGTTTGTAGGCTGGTGCTCAGTCCACTGAGCCACACCAGCCAGGGCTGTAACCAACACTCCTGGAATCTTCACTTGGATCCTTGGAAAATGCCCATTATACTCTTCATCCGATGGCTTCCCAATGGCTGTGTTTGTCTCACCCTTGTTTTCATTGCTTTCTGTCTTCTCTGGCGTATCATTAGGCAACAGTGTCAGGTCGGGTGTTAAATGCCAGGCGCTGAGGACGGTCCCAACTGCGGAGACCTGTTCTCGCATCAGCCCTGCCCGCTCCACACACACACGCGAGAGAGAGTCTTCTTGCAAAGTGCTGGGGAGATTCACGAGGTCTAATCAATACTTCAGTTTGTGAGCAACAGAATAAAAGGGTAGCGTGGAAGTATTACAGAAAGTGCAAAATAAAAACCCACCAATCAATACGGATGCTAATGATTGAACAGAGATAGGATAAGGAGAAAAACATACATATTGGGCTGGCCAAAATGTTGGTTGTTTTTTTTTTTCCATACGATGGCTCTAGTGGTGCTTAGTTGTCTTTAACTTCATTCGAAGCAATTTTGTTACACTGTATTGCCACAGCTGTTGTATCAGCGTGCGCTTATGCAAACTTATCAAAGTCGGTGAGTTTTCGTGCAGTCATTTTAATGTTGGAAGAAGACAGGCAACATTTTTGGCATGGTACGCTTTATTATCTCAAGAAAGGCAAAAACACAACGGAAACACACAAAAAAAGATGGCAGCAGTGTAGGCAGAAGGAGCCGATGGCTCGAACGTGTCAAAGTGGCTTGTGAAGTTTCTCGGGATCATTGACGTTTTGGCCAAATGATTCTCTGCTGTGGGGCTGTCTTACGCACTGGAAGGGGTTCAGCAGCACCCCGGCCTCTCCCCACTGGGAGCCAATAGCAGGAGACAGCCGGCATACTCAAAACATCCCACTTGATACAGTTATTGAAATGAAAAACGTGCCTTTTATGTTTCAGAAACAACGGACTTTTTGGCCAACCCAGTAAAGACACTGGAACATTGCCCAGTCATACGAAGAATGAAATCTCATCATTTGTGATGACTTGGATGAGGCTAGAGGCTATTATGCTCAGTGACATAAATCAGACAGAGAAAGACAAATGCCATGTGATTTTACTGACAGGTGGGATGCAAAAAAAAAAAAACCAAAACACCACAGAATAAATGAACAAGCAAAACAGAAAGAAACTCCTAGGTGCAGAGGACAGAGTGAGGGTTACCAGAAGGGAGGGGGCTTAGGGGTGGAGGGGACAAGGTGGGGGGACTGAGAAGCACAGGCAGGCAGGTACAGAACAGCCACAGGATGTACAGCCCAGCCCTGCGAACACACTCAGTAACGTGATAATTACTGTATATGGTGCCAGGTTGGGGGGCTGCTGGAGATCCTGGAGGGCTCGCTTTGTAAGTTCTATAAGTGGCTAAGCCACTATGCTGTGCACCTACCGTGAATATAATGTTTGCCAACTGAAATGGGGGGGATGCAATCAAAGCATAAACACGAAAGCATAACAAATATGCCGTGAGCTCACACGGTTGCTCATGCTGTGCTCCCGGCTGGGGTCTGTTTAAACAGCAACTCACAATGTAACTATTTTCGAGGCTCTGGCCGCGCTGAGCTTCCTCCCTAACAGCCGACGCCCTTGCAAACGACCGAAGTCTGGATTACACGTTCGCTCTTCTGCGTTTGCGTTGCAAGTTTGCAGGTGTGCACTGGCTACATTGTAGTTCACTCTGGCAACTGAAAAGCTGTTGTATCGCTTCTTCGCAAACGCTTTTGTGCAACCGCGCACCCCTCGCTGTCTCCAGTCAAATCATTCCCTGCATTCATCAAGCCGAGTTCAGCGTTACCGAGCGAGCGACCTGGCATGGGAATGGAAATGTGTCCTTTCTCCTCTGCTGTCTTGACTCTGAATTCTTCTTCTGACTCATTCCTGACAGGATCCCCGTATCCGCACGTCCCTGCGTCTCTGGGACCTCCTGGAGCCTGCGGGGCATGGAGGGCAGACACTGCCCGTGTTTTTAATTCCTGTCCCCAAATGTGCGCGCGGCAGTCAGCTGTCACCGAGAGGATCGAGGTTGGCACGTCCACGCCGTAATCACCACGCTGGGGGCTCTCATCCCGCTCCATCACGTCCTGACTGTGCCCGGCCCCCTCCCCGCCCCCCGGGGGTAATGACCCCCTCGTCCTACGATTGCATTTGTGTCTGAGCAGGAAGAAACACCCACCGCCACGCCTGACCGCCCGTACACCATCATTTTAAACATGCCCTCATTGATCTGTGTCCTCATTTTCCACACTCAGCGAGACGTCACCGTTATTTGCAAGCAGGCCGCATGTGGGGTCATACCGGACTCCAAACCTCAGTCAGCGCAGGCCCTTGGATTCTTGCTGAGGCCGTTGCGGGGGACATGGGGACGCCACCCTCCCGCTGTCCCTGCAGCTGTCTGTCTGCTCTCCTCCCAGGCGGCCACAGAACGGCCACCTGGGTCAAGACTGCCCACCACTTTCTCTTTACCAATGATGCCCTGACTCTGCATCAGCGCATCACCTCCTGAATGTGTAGGTGGAATTTTGAAGGGGCAGTAAAAGGCAGGGAGGGTGGATACCTGGGCAGGTGGAAGGTGAGACCGTTGGGCCAAGGCGGGGGCTAGAGAACGTGCCGCAGACTCACACAGCCAGCATCTTGGGGGACTTCTGGCCTTGCAACATCTGTGCCTCCAGGCCAGCACCCTGGGGCTGTTGGTGTTCGACCCAGGGCCCCTGGCGGGGACCCGGGCACAGGCTCCTTTAACTCATAGAATGTACGGGTATTCTCATCAGGTGGGGCATTCGTCCGGGGCCAGCACAAACAAGAAGCGTGGGTCTCAGCGTCCCTACTGTGTGCAGACACCCGAGCCTGGGGCCACATCCAAGTTCAGATCCAGGCCACCTTTGAAGCTGCAGGACCCACCCCCCACCCCGACCCTGAGGGAACCACCCCACTCAGCCTAATTGCTGGTTAGTGTTGCCCACGCAGTTAACGCCAGACCGAACTGTGCCCCTGGGAACACCTCAGAAACCCCGGGCGGGAACCGGCAGCGACCTCCTATAGGGCAGAATGTCCCCTGGAAAAATCGGGGCTGTAACTCACAGCCCGCCACCTGGTTTTCAGAGGAGCCCAGAAAAGTCCGGACACCAGGCAGGCAGGGCCGTGTGGGGAGCAGAGCTGAGAGCAGGTGTGCGTTAGGGTCAGGGAGCTCCGCAGGCTCGTGGGGGCCACAAGGAGTTTCTCCCACATTCTGAGCAGGTGGGTTTGATCCAAAGGTGTTAACGGGTTAGGGGATGAGGACGGAGCGCATGGCCGGGCTCTGGCCCCTGTGGCAGGCGGAGACCTCTGCCTGTGACTTCCTGATGTGGAGACTCATCTCCTCTCTCCTCTCTCTTTTTTTAAATCCTCACCCGAGGATATGTTTATTGATTTTCGAGAGCGAGGAAGGGAGAGGGAGAGAGAGAGAAATATCCTTGTGAGAGGGAAACATTGATCGATTGCTTGGTGGACGCACCCCAACCGGGATCAAACCCACAACCTTTTGATGCACAGCACGATGCTCAACCCCTGTGGCTACCCACCCCCCCGCCCAACACCTCTCCCCTCCCTCCAGACTTCTATTCAAACCACGCATCATTTCACAGAGGCTTAAAAAATAATAAAACACCGCTGTTCATGCAGCATTTAAGTGCTACTTCTTTACAAGTGCATATGAATGCAGGAAATTAGCGAAAAGCATTTTGAAAGCAGAGCTGGCTAGAGAATTGGTTTTGGTTTTTTTTTGCTTTGAAAAAGACTGTGTGGGCGGGGAGGGGTGTTTTCCACAGGAGGATTTCTCCTGGGCTGCCCGTGGTGTGTTCTCAGAAGGCCCCTCTGGTGGCCTTTTGGAGAAGGGGTGCAGGCGGACGCACAGGGCGGGGGACTCGAGCGGGGACTGTGGGTAGGAAAGGCCGGGGCAGAGAAGGCAGAGATGTTCGGGGGCGGTGAGGCCGCTGTGGGTGGTGAAGGAACGCAGGAAGGCAACTTCAGCTGCTGGGCTGGGATCCCCAGGGCCAGAGAGGAAAGGCAGGGACCGGGGGGCAAATGGTGAGGTCAGTTATGGACGCGGGTTCGAGGACTGTGTGGACAGGGGTGAGCATCTTCTGCTTCGAAGTGTCTGGGACCCCGCAAAAGCAGTTACACATGACTCAGTCTTGCTGCCACAGTCCAGTCCGCAGGCCTGGGACGAGGGAGCCAGACAGAGCACAGGATGGAGACACGCTGGTGTCTCCCCCACGCCAAAAAAGATGTGGCCCCTTATTACACACCAGGCACAGAAAAGCAACTCACAGTGCTGACTTCGGTCTCTGCAGTGATTTTATAGAGACCACACCAAAAATACTAGTAGCAAAAACCCATGCACAGAAGTGGGAATGTACCAAAGTAACACAGACTTCCGCCCGGGCTGGGCTGCTCAGTGGCTTACAGTGTCATCCTGCTACGCCAAGGTTGTGGGTTCAATCCCCGGTCAGGGCACGGACAAGAAGCAACCAGTGACACATCAGTAAATGCCTCAAAAAGTAAATAAAATATAATAAAAAAATTAAAAAACTGCTCTGGACTGAAAAGGAATCATCAACAGACTGAAGAGACAGCCTGTGGAACAGGACAAAATATTTGCAAATTCTGCATCTCAGAACATCGGAAATCTCCCCTTTGGACAAAGCGGGTTTCCTTAAAAACATGCCCAGACCAAGCAAACGAGAAACGAGCCTGGCGGTTTCCCGCTCTGGTGGAATGTCTGCAAATCAATCAGTGTCTGCCAGTCATTTTGCAGAGACACTAACTGATTGATACTTGTTAGCAACCGATGCCTGTGGGTTCTACGCGCTGGAAAAGAACTCTTGTTCAACTGTTCGGCGTTTCCGATGGCCAGTGAGTGGGTGAAGCATCCCACACAGTTGCGCTTCTAAGTGGCAAATGGAAACATTGTGTTTCGGCTACAGAACTACCAGCAAGCTAGCGCCCCTGTGTGAGGAGCCTTGCAAACAAACCACCAGCTGTGTTTCGGAGAACCGCCCCAGGCTCTTGCTTTTTTTTTTTTTGTTTTTGTTTTTTGGTCTGCATTTCATCAAATTTCCTTTGACATTCCTGACCAGCAGTCCGCCTGCACCAAATGCCCTGGCAGAGAATTTTCAGAGGCAAATCGGGTGCCTCGCTGGGCTTGTCAATGAGGTTGGCAGACACCGACTTCGTGGTTTATTTTATTTTATTTTATTTTATTTTTTTCCTGAAGCTGTGTGCGCTCTGAAAACAGAACTGGAAAGCCAAGAGCCCAAGCCTCCCCCCGGCCAGTTTCACTGGATAAAAAGCTCCCCCCAACCCCACCCCGGCAGTGTGGGCCAGCTTTGTGGTCAGGGCACAATAGAGAGACTAAGAGATTAGGCTGATGTGCTGAGAATTAAATTCAGGCCGGAAACTCTTCCACAGAACTGAGCCTGGAAACCTCGTTTGGTGGTTCCTGAGAATCACACAAGCTGACAGCTTCCTTCCACCGTTGCATACGGCAAGCAGACTCCCCAAATATCCCATCGCCCGTACGCTGCCGGGAAGGACAAGGGTCGCTGTTTAAAAACCTTTAGCCGAATGACAGAATTGTGCATGTTAATTCTGCAAGGGGCGGGCTTGGAATTGCGGCCAAGTCTTCGAGCTTTTACAGACACCCTGACTTTTTACGGGGGGGGTGGTGTCTACAGGGCCTTGGCAATCTGTTCTTGTTGGTTGAGAAATATTATAATTTCTGATTTTCAGCAGAAAAGCCTCCTTTTCGGGACACCTGTGGAGGTCATGATCTAGCATTTCCCTTCCGTCGACCCCTCTGAATGCCAGTTGGTTAAACTGTGGTTTGAATGATAAATGGAGACATGTAAGTGAAAGTTAAGTAGATTTATACATTTTAAACATACAGAAACAGCCCCGACTGGTGTGGCATATCAGATTGGGTGTTGTGCCGTGAAGCGAAAGGGTCGCCGGTTCGATCCCCGGTCAGGGCACAGGCCCTGGTTGCGGGTTTGATCCCAGTGTCCGAGCGTGCGGGAGGCAACCGATTTATGTTTCTCTCCTTCTCTTTCTCCCTCCCTGCCTTTGTCTCAAAAAATAAATCAGTCAATAAAACCTTTTAAAATGTGCAGAAATAAACAGAAGCTTCCAAATTCCAGTACAGAGAGGACACCAACTCTAGTGAAGGCTGGAATGAAGATGAATTCATTTTTCGACAGCCTTTCTGGCTGCTGCCCTGGCATATTTTAGAAGTCAGTATAAAGACTCTAATGGAACTCTGGCCATTCTCTTTCTGGGCATTCACCTGCAGAAAAACAGGAACAGTGATTCTAAAAGACACCTGCACCCCTGTGTTCCTGGCGGCGTTATTAACAATCGCCAAGATGTGGGAGCACCTACGTGTTGGTAATAGAGGGTTGGGTAACAGTATCGTGCGCGGTGTGTACCTGCGGTGGAATACTACTCAGGCATGAAAAAGGACGAAGTCCCACCATTTGCAACAACACACATGGGCCTGAAAGGCAGTGTGCTCGGGGAGCTAACTCAGACAGAGAGAGACAAATACCACGTGATTTCCTAATAGGTGGACTCTAACGAACACAATAAGCAAAACAGAGCCCCAGACACAGAGAACAGACTGATGGCCACCACCAGGGAGAAAGAAATGGGATGGGAATTTAAAAAAAGAGCTAGAGATTCGTTTTCTACACACAAATAATAATAAATAAATGAATAGCATAGAAGCCTGAGGGGGAAAAATGCTGAAACGTCACGCAGGCAGTTTCCCTGTGAAATGCCCGTGCTTTGTGCTCTGGGGCCTGTCGAGAGCCTGGGGTCAGTCATTGAACTTGACACAGGTGGTACCAGCAGCAGGGAACTCCTACGGCAGCAACACTCCGTAAGATCCTGGATAGAAAAGGATAATTATCACCATCAGCAGCAGCAGCATCACCAGCTGCAGCATCACGAGAGAGAATCGAACTTGTGTCGTGAAACACTGTTATTTCAGGGCTTCCGTCCCCGCCGAAGCGAGTCCTTTCTGCCACATTCAAGCTCTGGGTGCTCAGCACACACCCCCTCACCGCCCCCCCCTTCGCCCCTGTGAAAAGCTCACCCCTCCCTTTGAACGCCCCCCTGCCCCCCACCCCCCCACAAAGCCGCTCAGCCAGCTCCATAATCTGATTGGCTTCTAATCCGAGCTGGAAGGGATTAGCGCCGTGACCTTCAGGGACAGAAGTGAATCAAGCTCACCGGGACGGAGCCTGAGGGATAAGCATTTGTTTACAAAGCCTTTGGAGGCGCCGTCTTACAAAGTGGAAACATTCCCAATGTCATTCCCAGGGCACGCTCGGCGGGCGAGGCTCGCTTTCGGACCCAGAGAGGCTTGTGGCTCGCTGGCCGCCCGTGACAGAGAGACACATCTTCCTCAGAGTCACAGACCCTCTGTGCACGTCGCTGGGGGCTCGGGATCAGCCCCTGGGCCTCCGACAGAGGGCAGCGCTGGAAACCCTCTGTGAGGTTACATTTCCATACAATGTAACCTCGCGAAACTACGTGGAGGCCTGCTTTCTTTCTCTCTGCGCTGTGAGCAAAACAGCCTCAGCATGTACAGAACAGAGACGTCCATTTTCGGTGGGGTTTTGTTTTTTAATGACAAACTTTCCAATGAGCCTGGCAAGGACGAAGGACTTAACCGAGCATTTAATCTAGTTCTGAGAAAATGGGATTCACAAGGGTGTCAGAAAAGGCTGTTGAAAACATTGCAGACAGCAGCCTGCTAGCCTTTAGGGAAACAGCTTTCCAGGGTGCACTGAACGCTGTGTGTGTGTGTTTCTGTGTGTTCGTGTGCAAGAGGCTCACTGTGCATCCGCAGAGACGCGCACGCAGAGAAATCGCCGGGCTGGGTGGCGGACCCGCGGAGGGATTTCGTAGCTGCTATTCTTTCGAAGAGTACATGCGTACAACTCACCGTTTCGGTTTATGTCCACGTGAAACTGCCGCCACGCTTTGGTCGGTCATCGCTTCTCTGTGCGCGCAGATGCCTCGGCTGAACCACACCCTTGACAGTGCACAGACACCGTGCACACCGGCCAGCTCACGCAGCCGTAAGCAGGCACCGGGCGGCTCACCTCCGGGCACATTCGTCTCCTCCCGGTTCTGGAGGCCGCACCCAGTGCGAGATCGAGGGGTCGGTCGGCCGACGGGCTGCCTGGACAGAGTTGATCTGCTATTACCAAGTCTTCCTTATGGCGTTGTTCTGCATACGGAGACCTGCAGACCTACAGTGGCCCCAGCCTGCCTGCGTCTTTCCGCCGGGACGGGGACTTCGGAGACAAGCTTACCGGAAGCGTCTCGAGGTACAGATCACCCTGGATTCTTCGGGTGCGGCTGCGGGGGGAGCTGGTCACGGCAATGTTGGGTGACAAGACGCTGGTGTGCCAGAGGACACAAGACCCCAAACCCAGGAATGCGGGTGTCTCGCATTCCCCGCCGCTGCGGGCCGGTGTGGCTGCTGTGACTCACACCCTCCCGTTCAGCATCATTTCAGAGTCGGAAACTCAGCTTGTTTTTGTGACTCCATGAAGAGCCAAATAAAGGTCCTTAAATTCAATGCAAAATAAGTGACAAAGTTTTAACACGGTAATAACTTTGTACAGGGCCTGGTGGGTACTAGAAATACCAGTGGGACACTTTGTAAGGTATATCAATGTCTAATCTCTACACTCTACCTCTGCAAGTAATGTGATATTGAATGTCAGCTGTCATTGAAAAATAAAGAAATGGCCCTGGCTGGTGTGGCTCAGTGGGCTGAGCACAGGCCTGGGAACCAAAGGGTTGCAGGTTCAGTTCCCAGTCAGGGCACATGCCTGGGTTGCAGGCCAGGTCCCCAGTAGGGGGCGCACAAGAGGCAACCACACATTGATGTTTGTCTCCCTCTCCTTCTCCCTCCCCTCCCGTCTCTCTAAAAATAAATAAATAAAATCTTGAAAAGAAACAAGATGAAGAAATGGTGAGGGTCCCTGTAGCCTTAGGCCTGGGCATCGCTGACATTGGGAGGTATGTCCAGTTCCAGCCGTTTGCCCCGGTGAGTAAGCGGGCATTGGATGGATTTCCCGGAGCAGCCTAGACGCTTCATCTCTTTCCAACACCCCGCGCGGGGCGGGCACAGCCAGGCCCTGCCTCTTTTCAGGAGAGCTGGGTGCCGGTTTGCGGTGGGATGTCTGGGCCCCTCACAGCCTCCCGGGCCAGGCAGCGAGGACTTTGTGGGGTGCCCTGGCAGGGGGCAGGGTGTGGGACGCTGCAACCCAGGGCAGACCCCAATCGGAGGAGACACAAGGGTGTCCTCCGGGCCCTGCTCCCTGGACTCGGGTGTGTCGGGCCGACATGAGGACCCCAGGCTTGGACGCCACACATTGATTTTGCCCCGATTCCAGGGGTGGGGGCTCCCCCTGAGGCCTCTCTCCTGGGCCTGTGGATGGCCGTCCCTCTGGGTGTGTGTGTGTGTCCTGGCACACGCAGACCAGCCTGCCACTGACCAGCTCACCTGTCCCTCACTGTGTCCGCTGGACCTGGGGAGACAGACACAGCCCTTCCCTTCTCCAGCATCCACAGCTGCCTCACCAGGTGCTGGGCGAGTCGCCTCCCAGGCCACGCGGCGGCCACCCTAACACGCATGCCCCCCCATCTTCCACACACCTGGCTGGGGGTGGGGGCGGAGACCCAGTGGTACACCTCAGTTTGGAGTGCAGGCTGCGCACCCGGTAAAATCGGGGACCTGGAGGGACAAATCATCCCATCTGCTGTGCTCCCAGGTATACGGTCCCCGAGCCAGATAATCCCCCGTATCCTGAGGACTGGGCTCAGGGTCTTCTTACCTGGACCCATCGACGGAGGGACGATTCTCACGGGTCCATCACACCCTCCCGTGGCTGCCTCCACGTTGCCCCACTGTCCTCTCCAAACTTTCTCATCGCCCCAAACAGATGCTGTGTCCCCATTCCACACTGAGTCCCCAGCCCCAGGCTCCACCCTCCAGTCTCCGTCTCTGTGAATCCGGCTCCTCTACCGGGCTTGTCCTTGTGTGTCTGCCTTCTGTCACTCAGTGTAACGTCTTCACCATTCTCCCACCTTGCAGCCTGAGCCAGAGTTTCCTTTTCATGGCTGCGTGATATTCCACAGCCTGGCGGACCCCACTGTATCCATGCTCACTGGGGGTGGCCCCCACCTGTCGGCTACTGTAAATAACGCTGCCATAAACGCAGTGTCTGAGTATCTCTCGGGGACCCTGATTTCAATGCTTTTTGTCTCACTTCTTTTCATACTGGATTTATTGGGGTGAACTTCCCGGTCTGGGGAACCAAGGTCTCATCACTTCCTTCTACCTGCTTATAAATGCAAAGTCAGGCAGTCTTTCCTAAATTTAATTTTTTTCCTTTCGATGCCACGAAAAGTGATTTCTGCCCGGGCGGTGGCAGACGAGTCCCCCTTCCCCGCACACCTTGATGAGGGACATATTAACTGCTTGAGGACCAGGCTTGGCTGGGTCTGTGTCCAGATTTGTAAATGAGCTAAATCCCTTTGGGTTTCCCTCACGGGTTTGGGCATAATTGAAAAAATGCAAATGAGCCCGCTCGCGGACACCGGGCCCAGAAACTTAGCCCGGTTGCTCAGAAACGGGGTCCCTCGTCTCTGCTGGGATGGGGCCCCGAGTGCTGTGCCGGGGTGACGGCAGCCGGCTGCCCAGTGCGTCTCCGCTGGTGGCAGATGGCAGTGAGCACAGCCGGACAGCAGGGCAGAGAGGGAGTGTGAGCTGGGGGGTGGGTTGTTTGTCATGGACAGGATGGGGGGCGGGGGGCAGTGCTGAGATTTACTTACAGAGAGGCAGGCACACAAACCCTTTCCTAGGGTCCTGGGATCCTCGTTCTCCTAACAGTAAAGCACCTTTCAAAGTGGCCGAGTTTAATGAGATCTGTAAGAACTGCTACTGGGGAAGGGCTGACTCAGGCAGGAGGCCACGCAGGGTCCCCATGATGAGCAGACAAAGGGGTGGCACTCACAAGAAAGGGGAGGGGACAGGGACACCCACAGCAGGAAGGCATGGCTGTGGCCTCCTGACGCTGATTCTCCACAACGTGTCTCATTCTCAGTCCTTTGCTCCTCTGTCCAGTCGTCACTCCGTCTGCTTTTCTGTCACCTTTGCGGACAGCTCTGTGAGACACAGGTGGCTGTATGCCCGTGCAGAGGTCACATTGTCGTGTTTCAACACCCAGAGAGGGTGGAGGCATCCGATGTGTGAGGCAGCTCCTCCGGGCGGGCCCCTTGGATCCATTCCCGAGGGGCTCCATCCACGTTGCTTTTTTGCTCTAAACCAGAGCTCAGCGTGAGCAGTGGGTTTTCGCGACCAAGTGTGGGGGCCGCCCCATCCCTGCGGGGGAGGTGGCCCCATCTCTGACGCTCTCCTCTGTCCATTTAGACTCCCGAGTGTGTGCCACTGCTCCCTGTGGCCCGGGGGGGACAGCCTGCGATACGGTCTCTGGGTCTCCACGCACACACACCCCACCTCCCCGAAGGTCCCAGCAACAGAAAGCCCACCGGAACGTCTCACACCCCCCCCCAGGGTCCCCAGGGTCTCACGCTTCGGACACTGGACCAGGTCTTTTATCAGCCCTAGGAGTCTCAGCCCGGTTCCCATCCACGGCCAGCATGAGCCGCAGGTGACAAATGCCTCAGTCCTCGTGGGCAGAAGCATCTGCAGTGGCTGGTGGGCACCCCAGGGACGGAGTTCTGGGGTGCGCGGGGCAGCAAAGGGGGGCGGCCTGCGTGGGGGAGGCCAGCCACTCAGACGCGGGGGCCACCCCCATGTCTGGCTCTGGGAGTGGACAGGCACAGTCCCAGCACCCTTCGTGTCCCAAGCACTATTGCAGTGTTTGGAGCGCAGGGGAGAGACAGATGCAGTGGTGTGTTTCTCTGCCCGCGGAGGAAGCCGCGAAATGAGACCGAGGCGGGAAGGAAGCTGTGAACCCAGGACACTCGCGACCCTCAGCTGTCATCCACTCACAACTGTTCATCCTGGGTGAAGGCCTCGGGAAGCGTCAGCTGCGCTCTGCCCAAACGGATCTCGATCGGTGCTGTCGCAAAACCAGAAGTGGGCACCCCCGTGTGATCCCGGACGTTCAACGCCCCGTCCAAAATCCCAGAGGCTGCTGCCAAGCAGAGGGAGGGGGGAAAAAGTGTGTCAAAACTCTGCTGGTGTGACCGCGGATCACGCAGCCGACCTCAGCCCGGTGGGCGGCTCAGGGGGCGGGGCCCATACCCGGGGAGCATCTCCCAGGTCACACGGCGCACATTGAAAGACGTGCACAGCCAGACACGATTGCTTTTACGGAGGAAGGGCTGTGTGTGCGGAAGAAGACGCCTCCGGGGTGCAGGCTGGCTGCCTGGAGCGCTCCCTAGCCCTCCGACCGCAAGGCGCTTTGCACGCGGAGGGACTCATTCATCCACGTGCTTTCATTCAGAAACCGCTGGGAACGGGGCGCCAGGCACCGGCTGCAGCCGGGGCCTGGTCTTTGCGAGGGAGCGGACGAGCGCTCCTGCGGTTTGAATCCCAGGGGACCTTTGGAGACCGTGTGACACACCGGGGAAGCAGACAGAGCTCCTGGCGTCTGCTGGGTGGGGACCAGGGAGGCTGCCCCACGGCCAGGACCCCCCCGCCCACGTGTCCGTGGGGGTGCGGCTGGAAAACCTGCCTTAGCGTGAGCCCCCATCTGTCTATCTATCTACATGTATGTATATGCATATACATCCACGTTCTGTTTGGCCCAGACTCATTCAAAGCCCATTAGCACAGAAACTTCCAGAAGGTCTCTGGCCGCAGGGTGAGCAGTCAGCCCAGGGCTTTGGGGCTGGAGGGCTCTCAGGTGTGGGGCCTCCTGTGCCCTGTCGGGTGCTGAGCAGCGTCCCTGGTGCCCACCCACCGCACGCCAGCACCGCCCTCCACCCCCGAGTTGTGACCACCAGTCGTGTCCCCGGATGGGGCCGAGTGTCCCCTGTGGTACAGAGCCGCCCCGGACGGAAAACAAGGAGCTGTGGGTGCAGGGTCGTCTGCGCACTGGCTTGAAGAACAGCCACCTCCTTCTCGGGGACCCGGGATGGAGAGACGCCGGAGGCAATATGGGGACGCAGGAAAAGCAAGGCACTGCCGTCGGGGTAGACGTGTCCCCGAGGGCCACGCCTGCTGAATCCTTCCGTTCTGAGAGCATCACTCAGGAGGGCGTGGGGCACCCCACCAGCGGGGGCTCCAGTTCCTTCCGCGTATCTGATGCGGACGGAGAAGGCGAGTCTCGAAGAGGAGGAACCCACCTGCATCCAAGCACGCATTTCTGGCCCAGCCTGCTACTCTCCTAGGACTCGGAGGGACGGCGTTTTTGACCTCTGTGGGGGTGGCAGGATGAGCACATTATCCGCCCCCGCCCCCCAAAAGCGGTGAATCTTAGAGGGGAGAAATGCACGGCCAGCCCCTAACTGCTCATTTCTCTGCCCCCACCCAGGAAAGCGGCGTGATGCTGCCCCTCGGCGGCGCACGACCAGCCTGCAGAGAAGCAGGGTTGTCCGAACGCTGACCCCGGGTTTTAAGAGGGTCAAGACTCCGAGCCCCGGCCGCGTGGCTGTGCTGCCTGCACCGTCCGTCCTCCCGACCCCCAAGAGGTCGCGGGTTCGATTCCCGATCCGGGCACATGCTTGCACGGCAGTTTTGATTCCCGCAAAGCCACGCGGATGCCTGTTTTATGTGTGAAAGTTGCCAAAAGGCTGCGTGTGCCGCTAACACACCAACAGGGGCAGAATATTAATTAGATTGTGAGCTTTGCAGATCGGATGCAAGCCCTGAGCAGACCCCAAAACGCCTTTGGAAGCGCTGTGTTCAGGGAGAAGGCAGGATGGCCTGAAACCGTGGAGAGAGCTTTATTTTCTACAGAAGCGTAAACCCTAATGTCGTGGCTGAAATTCTGGGACTGTCTCTCTGGGACTTGAAGGCGCCGTTGAAGCTCATCGGCATAAATCTCGTCTGTCTTCTCTGAAGGAAGGTCAAGTCCGGAAGAGCCAGGCGGAGGCTGCTGTTCATTGTAACAGTTTCAGTGATGCCTGACAAAGGGCGTCTCCAAACCCCTCCCATCCACCAAGGAATAGACACACTGTGTGAACACGGGGCGCATTTGCAATCCGCTTCCTTTATGGGACTCTATTTGCCTTCAGCATTCTGGTATTTTGTAGACTTGACTCCGCTGTTACTAAGCATAATTATTTTTACATCAAAACTGTGAATTGGTGGAAAAAATAGCATTGCAAAAAATTCAACACAGTATGTGGGTTTTTTTTTTTTATTTCTTAAAGAAATGAGACATGTTGTTCCTTTTTGCATTTTGCTGAGAGATCTTGAGTCAGTCCCTCTGCCCCCCCCCAAAAAAAAATAATACCACTTAGTTTGGTGCTTTGAAATAAACAGAGTCACTGCCTGGTTTGGGGAGGATTTCCAGAGGACGGACAATGCAGGGGATGCACACTGGTGAGGGTGTCCGTGGCAGGGGGGACACAGGGGCCCCCCGTCTCCGGGCTGGGACACCCAGGTGGATGGCTGGTCTTGAAACTCATGGGAGTTTCAGCATGAATGTCCCACAAGAAAATTGAAAGTGTGTGTGTGTGTGTGTGTGTGTGTGTGTGTGTGATGACCAGGATGAGCTGGGAATTTGCTTGTGTGTCTGACCTTGAGGTGACCTTGAAGGAGACAGGCTGCTCCCTGAAAATGCTGGCAGGCTGCTGGTGCCTCCTTTACGCTCCACGCCGGAGCCCCTCCCAAGACCACGGGGACTGGATACTCACTCAACAGCGTCCACACAGAGAAGATTTCCACGTCCACGGTTCAGATCCCAGTCAACGCGAGTGACCACTTGGGGGAAAACTCCTTGCAAGGCATAATAACGCTTCTCCTGGGTGAGTGAGCTGCAGAAATGACCTCGATGGGAACAGTTCATGTTTCTCGTTCCTTTTTTATGCTTATTTTTTTTGCAACAGAAACTTTTGACTTGTAACCAAAGGCTCTTTCATGGCCTGAGTGTGGTCAGCCCGCAGGCATTCAGAACAGGAGGCGTTTGTGTGGTCGGGGATCCTGAGGAAGAAACATTGTTACTTTTTGTTTTTGTTGCAATTATTCTGCCCCAGAGGTTGAGGAACCAGGCTTATCCAGGCATTGTTTGTAGCACATTTCTTTACAATAAATAAGGCACCTGAGCTTTTAGGGACTCAGGGAAGGGATACTGGTCAGCGAAGAAAAGCACACCCCAAGTGCTTCTCAGAAAGTCTAGCGCCCTGTCTGCCCACCGCAGCCCGAGGATGCCCCAGACCCCCGTGGACATGGGTGTCCAACCGGAACCAGCTTCTGCTGCAGACAAAGCCCGACTGTGAGTTTATCCGTCCAGACACAAGAAGTTGCACAAATGTAGGAAACCATTGCTTTGGGCGGGGGGGGGGGGCATTGTTTTTAAAGTTCGATTTCTTGCATGCCTCACCGTGAGCACCTGTCTCAGTACAGGCTCCCCCCAATACAGACAGCAAGACAAGAACCAAGGAGCAAGCGCTGATTTGGGAGGTGATCCCAGGAAGCAAGGCTGCGGGTGACAATGGTCCTGGTTTTCACTATTTATATATGATAGCTCGATGGACGGACAGACAGATGGATGCATGGATGGATAAATTCATGGATGGACAAATGGATGGATGGATGGATGGATGGACAGATAGCTATTGGGTTGGCCAAAAACTCTGTTACATTTTTTCCCATAGGATGGCTCTAGTGGTGTTCAGTTGCCTTGAACTTCATTTGAATAAATTTTGCTAGACCGTATTGTCACAGCTGTCATATCAGCGTGCATTTAAAAAAAGACTTATCAAAATTGGTGAATTTTTGTGCAGCCATTTTTTAAAAAGATTTTATGTATTTATTTTTTTAGAGAAAAAAAATTCCAGAGGCAAACGTTTGGTGATAAAGGAAAGGAGTCTTTATTCAAAAGCAGATACTTAAGCCCAGCAGTTAAGGCTAAACTCCAACACCCGAGTTCTCCTAGCTTTTCCCTGTGAGTCTTTAGTTGCCATGTTTCTATAGGGTTAGTTTACAAACTAAAATCAACATAACATAGAAAAGCTACACAATTTTGGGTGCATGACAGGCTTCTGCCTCAGAGCCCATCCCCACAAAACCCCCCAAAGAAGAATAACTCTGCCACCCTCTGCCCGGTCAGCCCGACCCCAAGCTGCACCCCGAGTTCCTTCTCCAACCAAATACCATATTTTCCTGTGTATAATGTGCACCTGTTTGCCCAAATCTTTGAGGAAAAAATAAGGATGAGGATTATACATGAGTAGCACTCATTCTATATCTATATAAATGTTTTCCATTCTTTTATTTATGCTCATGCATTAAAAGTGTAACTCTAGAAAGCAATAATGATATCCATATGCAAAACCATGCCTTGCAATGTGACCATCGGTTGTATATATAAATAAAAAATTTAATTAAAAACTTAAAAGATTTTTTTCCCTGAAAGTTTGGGCCAAAACTGTGATTGATTTTATTTATGTTTAGAGAGAGGGAAAGAGGAGGAGAAAGAGAGAGAGAGAGAGACATCCATGTGTGGCTGCCTCTAGGGCGCCCCCTACTGGGGACCTGGCCCACAACCCAGGCATGTGCCCTGACTGGGAATTGAACCGGCGACCCTTTGATTTGCAGGCCAGCACTCAATCCGCTGAGCCACACCAGCCAGGGCTCTGCAGCCATGTTAATATTGAAGATGGAAGAAGATACACAACTTTTCCCGTGGATTTATGCTTCATTATTTCAAGAAAGGTAAAAATGGAAGTGATACACAAAAAAAGAGGTGTGCAGAGACAGAAGGCGCTGTGAAAGATCGAACGTGTCAGAAGTGGTTTGTGAGGTTTCTTGTACTGTTGACCTTTTGGCCAAATAATTCTCTGCTGTGGGGCTGTCTTGGGCACTGGAAGGGGTTCAGCAGCACCCCTGGCCTCTCCCCACTGCAAGCCAATCGCGGGAGAGAGCTGACATACTCAAAATATCCAAACCAATGAAGTCAGTGGTGAAAGAGGACAAAAAAATGTCTTTTATGTTACGGGAAAAACTGAACAGACTTTTTGGCCAACCCAATAGGCAGATGCATAATGGGTGAGTGGACAGAGAGGCAGACAGATGGAGAGACAGATGGATGTGGAGGTGGGTAGATCCAGGATGAGTGGTGGGTAGCTGATGGACAAAAATATAAACAGGGATGGGTGATCTTCTCCCCGCTAACTGCAAAACACAGATCACGACGCAAATCCACGCATTCGACTTAGTTCTTCCCACCCTGTCTCTGCAACCCAGGCCGGAGTTTCAGAGGAGATGGAAATGAAGATGCTAAAACCTGGGGTCCTTTGACTGGCTGGCGCTGTGCCTCTGTCCCCAGACCAGCGTGGAGTCTTCGGGGACAAGCAGCCAACCTTCACCTCATCAAGTGTGAAGGGCTCATCATTCAACAAGGCAGGTGGGAAAACATGGTCCCCGAGTCCTCGTTACCCCGAAAATCCCGGGAAGGGTCACAGACCGCGTGCCACGGAGTCCTCGTGGAAAAGAAATCCCACGTGCTTTTAAATGGAACCGAGCCGGAGAGAAGACGGCAATGTGACCAGGCAGCTCAGAAAAACAACGGGGCGTCCCTGCAAAATGTCCTCTTGCCAACGGCTCTCACCTGCGTGCAAGGTGCGCACCTGCGGGCACAGGTGAGCCCGGCCACCGGCCGCATGTCCTGCCTCCACAGTGGCTGTCTTGTCAGTGACCCAGCTGGGTGTTCCCCGCTCCAAGTCAGCTTTGATCAGAGTGAACTCCCACGGCTTTGGCTGCACAACGGGCTCGGGGGACTCTATCGTCACTCACAAGCCCTTTGTGGGGGCTTCGAGGCAGCCTGAGAACCCGTGAATGGGCAGTCACCCCGGCACTCGAGGTAGGTGACAGTCTCTAGTGTCCCCTTGTCTACGCTCATAGGAAGGATGCGCTTTCCTGTGCAAGACCGAGGAGCCACTGTGCACCCCAAATAGCTTTTGGGGGTTGCAGGGTGGGGAGGCCCTGGGCAAGAATGTAACAGCCCATTTGGGGGCTGATGCTGCCGTGGAAACCAGCTCCCTGTGTGAGATTCCATACACAGGGCCACACACTGGCGTACTCAAACGAGAGAAATGTATTCCCACCCGCGTCCTGGACACCAGGTGTCTGAGGTCCAGGGGTCCAAGGGCTGAGGTCCTTCCACGGGCTCCAGGGAGGGTCCTTCCCCCCTCTTCTAGCTCTGGGGGCTCCAGGCTTCCCTGGGCTGGTGGCCACGTCCCTCCTGCCTCTGCCTCCATCTCCACGTGGCTTCTCCTCTGTGTCTGCGTCTCCTCTTCTGTCTCTTCTCAGGACACTGCCACTGGACACAGGGCCACTGTGACCCAGGACGGCCTCCTCCCAGACCCTTCACCCAACTACAAAGACCGTGTTTCCAAACAAGCTCCCGTCCCCAGGTTCTGGAGGTCCAGACGTGGACACGACTTATCGGGGGGCCGCCCTGCCACCCAGCACGCCGTCTCAGTGCTGTGCTTTAACCACGGAATCCATCGAGGATGAATCAGGAGGGCCTCCCCTCTCTGCCGCTGCCGGAACGCTCAGCACGCAAAATGGGCAGCCCTCCGTCTGATGGCCCAGGTCGGCACCCATCCAAGGGTCCACCTGCAAGGGACGGTCCCTCTCCCCGCCCCCCTCCAGCCCCCGCCTTCCCGCCCCCTTTGTTTAAGCAGACACAGCAAGATACGCATTTTTGCTGATGGCCGCGAATCTCCCAACCTCTGTTGGCAGGTGATCCATTTTCTTCTCCCACTCAAGACAGCTTAGCGTTTCCGGGTATAAATAAATTCGCTGAGTCCGGGCAGAAGCAGGGGCCGAGATGGGCTGATTCCCACAGAAGCACCGTAAAGATCGTAAACCACGTGGGCCTCCGAGTTTAAACACCGGGAAAAGGCCACAGAAGGCACGTCGCCATCGCAAAGAAGATGAGGAAGGTGGACGGCAATGGGACAGCGAACGTTTGCAGGTTTCTGGAAGAAACTCGGGAGAGAAAAGCCCCCAACGCAGGTGAGTCGTGAGGCTCAGGGACCCAGGGAGGCGGATGCAGGGGCCTCCCTAGCGGGGGGCGGGTGGTCTGGATTGTGCAGGCCGATTCAGGCTTGCTGCTGGACTGGGGTGTGGAGGCTGTGTCTGGAGTCCCCAGAGCATGCGTTTGTGTGACAGACTCGGGTGGTAGCTGAGTTCACGGTTAGGACTGATGACAGTGAACAGACACAGGATCAAATCCACAAACAGAAAGACACAGGCGGCGTTGAGGTCCTGGGGAACCAGACGGAAGCTTCCAGAGCCCTGCCCCAGGACGGTCACCAGGATGCTCGTTATTTGTGTGGCCAGACGTCGTCACGTGTGTGACACGTGGTCAGCAGGGACGCTGCTCAGGGTTCCGGCGCCCAAGGTGTGCCTGGCAGCTGCCCACGGAAGCACCCGCTGCCTGGCTCCCATCCGCACCCGTGTCCCTGGGGAAACACAGGTGTTGAGCCTGCCCCACGCTGTGCGTGCAGACACTTCTGCACATTCAGCCACTCTTGCCACAGAAGGCAGTGGACATGCTCCCAAGTCCACGTTCCCAGCTGCCGACCAGGCAGCCCTTGCTGATGAGGCTGCTTGGTTCGTCTTTTCTATTTTTCTAAAAACAGCTCTACTGAGCTGTCACTCACTTCCCAGACAATTCACCCACATAAAGTGTGCAGTTCAATGGTTTTTTGTGACTATGATTACGGTCCAAAAACAAACCTCTCTGCACCTACCTCCCCTGCTGTAAGAAACACACAATTTACTCGCTATCCATGCAGAGTGGCCTTGTCTGGATGTTTCTTGTCAACAGAATAAGACACTAAGGGACCGTGAGTGTCTGGCGTCTCTCACGGAGCCTCCTGTGTTCAAGGTCCGTCCACCCTGCAGCCTGAGTCAGAGCCTCCCTCCTGTTCACGGCTGCGTAATATTCCACCACGTGGCTGGACCCCATTCTGTGTATCTGTTCATCAGCTCACAGACGGTCGGGTTGTTTCCATCTTTCTGGCCACTCTAAATGATGCTACTAGGAATAGTCCAGCAACCGTTTCTCTGTGGTCAGTCCTCTCGGGTGGACGGCCAGGGGTCACACACTAATGAGATGCTTCATCATTCGAAGAACCGTCTCTCTCTTTTGCAATACAGATAAAGCATTGACGATTCACTTCCTCCCTTCTTTCTCTTTTCCTGCTATCTACCCATCTATTATCTGTCAATGCATCAATCCGTCATTTGTCTATCATCTCTCCCTTTGTTATCTGCGCATCACTCTGTCTACGTGAGCCGTTATCCATGCTTTTATCGATCATCTGCCTCTCCATGGCCGTGGTTTACATCGGCGGTCAGTTTTCCCAGAAAGGACACTTGTCACCATCTGCGCCAGGTCCCCAGTAGGGGGCGCACAAGAGAGGCAGCCACACATGGATGTTTCTCTCCCTCTCTTTCTCCCTCCCTTCCCCTCACTCTAAACATAAATAAAATCCATCACAGTTTTGGCTCAAACTTTCAGGGCAAAAAAAAAAAAAACTTTAAATGTTTTAATTCAATTTTTTATTTCCACGTAAAACTGGTGATTGTATTGCAAGGCATGACTTTACTTAGGGATATCGTTACTGCTTTCTAGAGTTACACTTTGAATGCATGACAATAACTACAAGAATGGGGAACATTTATATAGATATAGAATGAGTGCTACCCATGTATAATGCGCCTCCTTATTTCACCCTCAAAAAATTTGGGCAAGAAGGTGTGCATTATACATAGCAAAATATGCTATTTGGTGTGGGAAGGAACTCGGGGTGCAGCCTGGGGTCGGGCTGACCGGGCAGAGGGTGGCAGGGTTATTCTTCTTTGGGGGGTTTTGTGAGGATGGGCTCTGAGGCAGAAGCCTGCCAGTCTTCCGAAATTGTGTAGCTTTTCTATGTTATGTTGTTTTTACTTTGTAAACGAACCCTGTAGAAACATAGTAACTAAAGACTCAGAGGGAAAAGCTAGGAGAACCCAGGTGGGTGTTGGAGTTTAGCCTTAACTGACGGGCTTAAGTATCTGCTTTTGAATAAAGACTCCTTTCATTTGGCACCAAAGGTTTGCCTCTGGAATTTTCACCTCCAGGGCAGCGGGACCCCAAGTGCTGTTCAGTGACCGTGGGTGGAGACCAGGGAGGCCCCTGAACACCCTACAGTGCCCAGAACGCCCCACATCTGAGACTCGCTGGGTCTCCGTTGTTCAAAGTGCTCCAAAGAAAACCTAGGGACCATGAACTTTCAGCACGTGGTCTTGGTGCTGTTTCTTTAGCCAGAAGGGACAGCTCTGAGCACCCAAAAACGACTTTCCAAGGAAATCACGTGGGCGGGTAGGAACGCGATGTCAGCAGACCACAGAGGAGGTGGAGAAGGCAGCTTACAACGTGGGCGTGTGTAGACACCAGGAGAATTACGGGGAAGAACAGGAGAAAATTCGGGAAGGAGTGGAACCAGAAAGAGGGCACCGTGGATCCGTTTACTGCACAAAACTGGGGGTGGGTGGTCAGCCAGGGACCTGTTCGCCTGACGCAGCTAAGCTACGTGTCTGCAACCTCACGGGGTCCCCGGGGCTGACCTGGCACAGCCTCCCCCGCTCAGGAAGCGCGTTCCCGCTGCTGAAAATAAACATCGAGTCCGCGAGGCCCAGGAAAAGGAAACCGCCTGCTAATGAGGATGGTGATGGCCCAGGGCTGCGTTTAATCAAAGGTCGAGATTCCGGGGCCAAACGACCCCCGTGGGGATCCCCGGCACCTCCTGCTCACAAACGCCCAATTACACAAGCACGACCTTTTGCACCCCTTTTATCTCGCCATTTCACGGTCCGCAAATGTCACGACCTTTGATTTCAAAGGCGTAGGACCCGCCCTCAGTGGGTGCTGGTGGGGGGCACCTCCAGAGGGTGTCCCACAAAACGGTGAACACGGAGGAAATGCACGCACGTGAGTGTGGGTCTCAAAGCGCCCTCCTCCCTTTCTCCCCAGCCCTAGACCTGCAATGTCGTTTAAACTTTCCAGAACTTCCCATGCACGAAATTTCTAGAACTTTCCATGCGTGAAATTTCTAGTTTTCTACAAATGCAGCGTGGTTTCTTGTGGTTCTTGTCGGGCCTCCCTCCCTAATGCATCAGCATTATGCTGAGACTCAGTCACCTTATCCTTTCCTGCCAGCGCCAACATTTTGGTGCAAAACTCTGTGCTTCTGAACCGCCAGCCGCCCAGCCCTCAGAAACACACAGGCCGACCCGCCTCCCAAGCAGCAGCTTCCAACGCAGCGGCACCCAGACGTAGCCCCCCGAAAGGCGTGATTCCCGCGGCAAGAACCCGCAAGGCTTCTCACGCGAGGTTTCGATACAGGCGAGATTTCAACAGACCCTTGAGCAAACCGACTGTCCGCCCTGGACGGAAAATTCTGCTTTTTTTCCAATACGGCTGCCCTGTCTGGCTCTTCAATCCTTGTCTGCATCGTGCTCACATCTTCCTCTGTTTTGTATTTTGTTATTTTCCCCGCAGTTTGTTTGTGGCTGCACCCCTAAGGTTATTTCCAACAGGGAGGCTGAGTTTAAAGCTCACGCAGCTCCCCGGCCTTCCCAGCAGGAGGCAGTATAACCCCAGGGGGAATTACACGTTCAGGGAACCGCAGCGCCAGCGCCACCCAGTGGCCGTTAAGACGGAAGAACGCCGGTCCCTCTCTGCCGTGCCCAGCCCCGCGACAGAGCTCCGCACAGGAACCCCACGCAGTTGAGAAGCTTGCTGTGTTCCGGTCCCCACAACCCCCTCACCGGACCACAGGCTCCCAGGGGGCAGGGCCTCGATGCTGCCTAAGATCCTCTCCCAGTGGTCGCGCAAGAAAATAAAAGCAAGGGCAGGGGATGGGTAGACACGGGGACATGTCGTTCTGGGTGAGGTCGGCTGTGAGTTTGGAGTGCAGGTGTTTTGCAAAGCGGGCAGCGTGGCCACCGAAATGTCAGGTCGCAGGGAAGCAGCCTGCGTTTTGCAAAAAGCCGTTTCCAGGGAGAGGGCTGGTCTACCGGCCAGTTCGTGAGCTGATGAAGCAACAGCGCCCCCTGCTGTCCATTGTCACGACTGCTCATTCACGTCTGGCCGCCTGCACTGGGATGTGGCTTTCAGGAAATGACAGCTCTGTCCCTCGGTCCCTCTCCTGGGGGTCCTGAGCGGGCCTCCTGGGGAAACTGGGGGTCCGGGACTTTGCCCGACTCCTGGCTCTGAGTACGCAAGGTGGGTGGGCAGGATCTGCCCCAGGTGGGCGAGCCAGGGGCTGGAGGATGGGGAGTGGAGCGGGGGAGCGGTTATTAGGTAACACTTGTGAGTTTCATCGAGGACAGATGAGAAAAATTCACTAATGGGCTGTGCAAATATGTGAGTGTACGTAACGCTATTCAATGGTGTCGTTAGCAGTCAGTGAAGGCATTGCAAAGCACTGGTTGGGAGTTACGAAACCGTGTCGGGGATGTAAAGTGCAGCCCAGGGAACAGAGCCGATAATATCGTAATAACTGTGTATGGGGCCGGCTGGGTGCTGGAAGTAAGGAGGGGACCCCTTTCGAGGGTATATACCCGTGTAACCACTATGCCGTCCACCTCTAGCTCACATTGGGGGACGTCAACTGTAATTAACAATAAAAATTAGAAAGCACAAGGTGGTTAGGGTTGTGCGCTCTTTATTTTTCCACAAGGAAAGAAACCCATGGCCGTTTGAACGCCGAGTGCTCTACACGAAGGCAGACAGAAAGGCGAACGCCGTAGGGCTGTCACTTGTACGTGCAATGAAAAAGGAACCCGGACATATTCGCCAATGATACCTCAGACAAGGGTTTAATCTCCAAAGTATATAAAGAACTTACACGATTCCACTCAAAGAAGACAAGAAACCCAATTAAAAAATGGGCAAAGGACTTGAACAGGCATTTCTCCAAGGAGGACACGCAGAGAATCCAGAAACCCATGAAAAGATGCTCAATAGCACTAGCTATCAGAGAGAAGCAAATTAAAACCACAATGAGGTACCACTTCACACCAGTCAGAATGGCCATCATAAATAAAACAACAGACAACAAGTGTTGGAGAGGTTGTGGAGAAAAAGGGACCCTGGTGCACTGTTGGTGGGATTGCAGACTGGTACGACCACTGTGGAAAACAGTATGGAACTTCCTCAGAAAACTAAAAATGGATCTGCCTTTTGATCCAGCAATTCCATTCCTGGGATAATATCCTAAGAACCCTGAAACACCAATCCAAAAGAACCTATGCACCCCAATGTTCATAGCAGCACAATTTACAATAGCTAAGTGCTGAAAACAACCCAGGTGCCCATCAGTAAATGAATGG
>CM052552.1:70653035-70700095 GCA_028533065.1 Trachops cirrhosus
TCTCATTGGAGAGAAAGACGGAGAAATATCCACGTGAGGGACAAACATGGATCGGTTACCTGTCGCATGTTCCCTGACCGGGAATCGAACCCACAACCTCTTGCTCAGAGGATGAGTCTCCAGCCGAGTGAGCCACGCCGGCCAGGGGCCACATCAGCGTTTTAGGAGCTAAGTCACTGCAAACACCTGCCCCATGGAGGGACAGTGGTTTATAATACAATGGTAGCTCGTGATGCTGTGTCCTGTTACTAAAGTCCTGCCTTGCTGTTGTGAACACCAGGGAAATTGAGGCGGGAGGGGGGGCCAGGGAACCAGTTTCTGTGGGTGCCCTGGCCCAGGACCAGCATCCCTGGGGCTCGAGGCAGCACGCACGGATTCTCTGCAGCTCGCTGCCTCGGGGGGATTTCGGGGTATCTCTGCCTCTCTCCAGCCTCCACCCGCCCTGGTGTCCCCTCCTTCTGTCTGCAAACGGGGTTGCTAGCACCTTCCATCTGATTCCTCTTTCCTGCCACCTTCTTCGTCACTGCCAGACTGCGGTATTGCATGGGGAGCCCCACCCCGATGCCCAGGGTGGATGACAAGGCGCCCCACACGAGACCCGATAAGCTCGGGGCGGGGCGGGGCGGGGGTGGCCCGCATGGTGCCCTCACCACCTCAGACACGTAAAGGAACCACGCAGGACGGCCTGACGCCAGGAACTTTGCACGTCATCGCAGGGCAGGGCGGGCAGAGCCGTCGTGGGCCGCGCGATCTTCGCTGACAAAGGTCCGTCTTCCCCTTCGTTCAACCGTGTATCGAGTTTTCGCATCTGTGGTGACACGCCTTTGGGACGTCAGCATCCCTTCTCCCGGGCCCCTCGAAGCTCAGGCAGCACGCCCGGGGGGAGACTGCCCACCCATCCCTGTTACTGTTACCGTGTTACCTGTTCACTGTTCAGGATCCCACGCCCACCTGTGTGAAGGATGTGCGTGTCTGTCATTGCACCTTTTATCCAATGCCAGAGGCTGCCCTGCTTTGCTCTGTCCCAGCTCCCCTAATTCGTCACCCTTACACTTCAGGGAACCCCCTCAGGCCCCCTCTTTCCATTGCAATGTGTGCAATAAGGCGCAAAACGGCCGTTTTCCGGAGGGTTTTCTCACTCCGTTGAGGTTTGTCTTCCCGGCAATGCTCCTCAGCTCATAAGCATGCTGGCAGGTTTGGCTGTTTCTTACGTGGACACGGAGGTGACGGCCCCGAGTGGTTGCAGTGTCCCGTGTCACCTCCACACGCCTTTGCCAATGAAAGACCTGCCGTCCCAGGTCCTGGGTATGAGGATGCGGCTGCTGGTCCGGGGCGAGGGGGGAGGGTCCCGGCTCCGTTTCCAGAAGGGACCCACCTCAGATTTCCGCCTTGTGGGCTTGCTCCTTGCCCTCTGCATATGCAGGCAGACGGGGTTGGTGTCTTTGTCCGGCAGCCTGGAACCTCCCCGTGGTGGGAGGCGGCAGGGCGCCAGGCTCAACCGGACCCCCGTCACACTGCTCAGAATCCCTAGAGGGTGCATCCTCGGCACACACGCGGTGTCTGCACCCTGTGGCTGTGGCGCTAGGTGCCACTGCGAACTTGGGGGCGCACGGGTCTCCTCCGAGTCCTGATTTCGATTATTTTCAGGCTGTTCCGGGAACCGCGCTCACCGGACCATACGGCAGCTCTAGTCCTAATCATTTGCTGAGTGGATACATAAAGCGTGCTGTGTCCATGCTGTGGAATATTACGCAGCCATGAACAGGGGCGAGGCTCTGACTCAGGCTACCATGTGGATGGGCGTTGAACACAGGAGGCTCCGTGACAGACGACAGACACACAAGGACGGAAACTGTAGGATCGCCCTCGTGTGAGGTCCCTGGAGCCAGATTTGCAGACACAGAGAGTAGAACAGTGGGTACCAGGCACTAAGGAGGGGGGTGGGGACGCGGTGTTGAGTAGGTACCGTGTCCCGGTGCGGGACGATGCCCACACCCCCCAGAGCGAAGGCGTTAGTCAGGGAGCCTACTGAGCCCTTCGGCGTTTGCTAAGAAGGCCCGTCTCAGAACGGGGTCCTCACGACGCACGGAAAACCAGAAACAGCGAAAAGAGAGGAGATGAAGCTTTTGGCGAGAAAACGGGGCATCCGCCTTCCGGTGCCAGAGGGACTTTCAGGTTGGCTGTGGACGGGGAAACACCACACGGCACTCACAGAGGTGGGGTTTGCTGGCCCAGGGGCGGCCCGACAGACGGACAAGAAACCCCGGGCGGCCGGGCGGCCCTGTGTAAGCACAGGGTGCAGGCACACGGGACAGAACGCAAGTGCTGGGGGGCAGAGCTCGCCTCCCTCCCCGAGTGCCCACAGCCGCTATGATCTGAGGACCCACCTTGGCTCTGTGTGTGGCCCCGGGGCCTCCCTGAGCTGTCAGCCCAGGCACACCTGGGCAGGTGGGCTCCTCCTGGGTGCAGGTGGCCCCCAGCCGTGGCCACCAGAGGGCCAGCTTTGAGGGGGTCGGGGGCTTCCCAGGACAAGGGACTTTCAGAGTCCCCGGCAGCAGGGACCAGCCAGTCTTGCCTGTGGGTGACAGGCAGGGAAGTGAGCAGGGCAGAGCCCGGCCGGGCTCCGGGGGGAAGCGGGGAATTTCAGCTCTGACCTTTCGACGAGTCACAGGGCTGTGCCGGACCCGGTGTGACGGAGAACGAGACCCTCCTGAGGCCTCCGCAGTTGGCCCGAGGGTCTGGCCTTTCCCTGGAAGGGCGTGGGGCTGGGCGTGCACCGTGCAAGGCACTGAGGGGCGTGCGCGCCCTCCTGGGAGGGAACTCGCAGGCCCTCGCAGGCCCCGAGTTTTGGTTTGGCTTTCATTTTTATACTTGGAAGCAGAGTCATTTCTCGGCTGGGTTTGCTTACAGCTGCACCGCTTGCAAAGAAATGAATCAACTGCCTGGATCCTTATTTTGTCTTCCTGCCTCCACCCCCACCCGCCGTGACATGAACTGTGTGTTGGTGACAATGGGATAACCCCCACGGGGGCGTGAGGGACAGTTCCTCTTTCTATCCCCCCTGGGGGACCCCGACTGCTTCCCTCACACGCACCCCTGGGCGGCCCCCCACTGGGCCCTGCGGCCCACAGCTGCTGTCCCTTTGCCAAAAGGCCCTGTGGCTCCCTAGCTGACCATGCCGCGTGGGGCCACATGCGCAGCCCGATTCACGGGTTCCGTGCTGTGGAGGGCTGAGTGGCGGCCCCCTAAAAATGCTTACGTCCACATCCATCTGGCCCTCAGAACCTGGGAACCGGACCTGATCTGCAAACAGCGACTTTGCAGGTGGGATCAGTGGAGGGTCTGAGAGGGGGTCGTCCGGGGTCAGGGTGGCCCTGGGTGCAATGACAGTGTCCTGAGAAGGGACAGAGGAGGAGACGCAGACCCAGAGGGGAAGCCACGTGGAGATGGAGGTGGAGACGGGAGGGATGTGGCCACCAGCCCAGGGACGCCTGGAGCCCCCAGAGCTGGAAGAGGCAGGAAGGACCCTCCCTGCAGCCTGTGGAGGGAGCTCGGCCCCCCAGGACACCTGGACCTCAGACATCCGGTCTCCAGGACGGGGGAGGGTGAATTTCTGTGCCTTTCCCCTTCCTCTGCCCTTTGTGCTCCTTTGTTAAGTCCACCCTAGGGAATTAGCACAAAAGGCTTTTTTCTGCGCCCTCGAAAAGCATGTCCAGGCTGACAGCTAATATTCTAAGTTTTAAGAGATGCAAACAATTTCTGACATAACGTGAGCATTGCTATTTAAACATACAGCCGCTAGGGACCATTTGTGGGGTCTCAGAGAACCCAATTCTTAACAGTTCAGGCTTCAGAAACCCTGTTCTCTTTGAGACGAGCCACACACCACCTCTCTTTAGAGATTAGGGGGTTTCTGATTGTTCGCCGGTCCCCGGAAGCTGTGTTTTGCCTGCCCCCTCATTGTCAGATTTGGGTCCTCATCACCTGCACCTATATTTGAAATTCTTTTATTGGGGAGGCCTGCAGCCATGCGCATCGGGGGAATGAAAACAGGGGTGTGCGTTCAAACGTGAACACCTGTTTCACTTCCCTTCCTGCGGGCCCACCGGGCCGGCCCGTTGGTCCTCCTTAGCTTCGTCCTGGGGGTCCGGATCGGTCAGAGCGGGTCAATCCTCGATGCACCTTGGGACACAGTTATTGAACATCCAAGCAAAAGCCTGCTGGACGCTGCTGCCTGGAAGAGGTTTCCTGACACGCTGCTCATGGTCGCACAGCTCACGCACCTGTGAGGTGGCCCCCCAGCCGTCCGCCCAGGTGTCACCGGGCAGGGGACTCGGGGCCTCTCGGTTTGGGGAACCTGTCTTGACTATGAAGGAGGTGGGCATTCTTGTCGGTCTGGGGAGATAAATAAAGGACTTTTCCACTGGGTCGCTGTGACGACAAGATGCTCCTTATAGGTAGGGGCGTCTGAACGGAGAAGGCTCGAAAACCAAGCACGGATGGAGACCCCCAAACCGTCTTTGGTGCCCTGCGTGCCCCCATCGGAAGACTCTTTCTGCCCCAAGTCTTTGAGCAAGGAGGAGGAGGGGACAGCCCAGGACCTAACGGGAAGGGCAGGGTGCAGAACGAATTCTAGACAGATTTGCTCTCATTTTCGTGTGCGTGGAAGGGCGTGCTCACCTGTGCCCCACCTCATGAGAGACCACGCAGTTTTGTATGTTTTTCATTAAAGGGCTCTTCTCTGTTCTCGTCAGGATCTCTTCTTCAGCCCCTGGGTTACATTTGGATGTGTCCAGCCATAGAAGGATCTCTGGTCTTCTCTCAGTTACTGGCTTTCCGCCAAAGTCCACGGAGGTGAGGGAGCGAGTCCCGAGTGGGTTCATGCTGTGCCTGGCTGAGGCTTGCATCAAACGCACCGGGTCCGTTTGGTGGCCTTGGAGAAAACCCGCCTGCCTTCGGGGTCCAGAGCCTCGATAAGGAAATCTTGGGTTGGGGGCCACAGTCTGAGGGCTGGGCACAGGCCTTCCTTGTGTGCTCTGTCCTGTGGGGTCCCCACCTTCAACAGCTAACAGGACAGAGACTTTTCTATTCATTCGTCCTACAGAAGGTTCCAGCTGAAAGTGACCTTGGGGAGTTGAGTCTCACCAGCAAGACACCCACAGACCACATTGCTTTGCAGAGGCCCAGATAATCACAATTAGAAATTTCTTCCTCCCCATATTGGAAGCTTGGGTCCGAGACCCAGGGGTGGGCAGGGCTGGCTCCTCCTAAGGCCTCTGTCCTGGGCGTGTGGACGTCTGTCTCCCCCCTGTGTCCTCACACAGGCGTCCCTCTGGGAGCGTCTGTGTCCCCAGCTCCTCTTCTTATAAGAACCCCACTCCTGTGGGATCCGGGACCCACACTGACCCAGGATGACCTCATTTGAACTAATGACCCTGTCTCCAAATAAGGTCACATCCGGGGGTCTTGGGGACCAGGCCCGCAACGACTGGATTTTGTTGTGCAACAATTCAGCTCTTAACGAAGTCCCTTGCTACCTCAGCCCTTGGCTGTCATTCACAAGTGGACCCATTATTTCCCTCACCGAGCATCTCATTATTCTGCTGGCTGCTTCCTTACTGAATTACGTAACACTTCCCCACGGGCGCCAGGCCTGTGTGGGTGCTTTAGATTGTCACTGACCGCAGACATGTGCTTCTGCAGATAGAAGGTTTCACGCCCGGCCTGCCCCCCGGCCGACTCTCAGGCCCCGTGGGGAAGGGCTGAGTTTCCTGGGTGATGTGCAGGCCAGCGGAGTGATCACTACCAAGCAGATTTTTATCTGTTCCGGGAACGGAGTGACAAGCATCCCACCACGGGCCTTCCTGTTTGTCTTGGGGGTCTTCGTGACCACATCGGCTGCTTGCTCGGCACGCTCCCTGGAGTTCTCCGCGGCGGGGGCTGACCCACCGTGCCCCGTCTCCTCGTGCAAGTCTTCAGACGCCGAACTAAAGATGCCAGTGGCCTCTGACCACAAAGCTCAGACTGTGACCAGTTAGCTTAAGACCAGAAAACAAACAAACAAAAAAAAAACTACGGGCAAGGATTCTGCAAGGAATGCAATAACGTCGTTTTAGTTCTTCCTTCCCACCACTGAATTCCTAAAGCTCCTTGAACGCTCTATTCTTTCGCCATTTCCCACTTCTGCCCTTTGCAACACCGAACTGTGCTCATGGCTGCTAAGCATGTTCCTTTCTCCCCTACAAACCCATTCCCACCGGTGAGCACCTACGGGATGTCACGGTGCTCTACACCTGGGACCGGAACAACGTCACAGGTCAGCTACAGAAGTGGAAAAAAATAAAGACAGGAAAGTGACATGCGCACCAAGATGGCCCAGGAGAACCAGGCACGGATAACCACGTCCTCTCGCACCCTTGCCCCCGCTGAGATGAGCTGTCGCTCAGGCAGGAGGAGAAAGCAGCTCGCCTACTTAGCAAAACAAGAGGCCCGTCGGAGGAGTTTGGGGGCCGCTGGGTTCCCCACTCCCTGAGGAAACTTGAGACGGCCTATCTCCCGTGGTGATGTGGTGACCGGTGACCGGAGACTTGGCCACATCCCCAAGGCCGTCCACATTTCCATGTTCTGGGCACTTGCGTGTTTCTGGGGCGTAGGGAGGCCCTGAATGTCCCCTCGAGCATAGACTAGGATTTAGGGGGCAGCTGAATGGAGAGCCAGGGGCCATGCTGGGCCGTGAGGGGCTGGCCACAGAAACCCAGGGTGGACATCGGAGTGGGGAGACCCACGGAGGACACAGAAGAGACTTGGGGGACGTGGGAGGGACACGGGGAGTCGGGCAGCTGAGTGTGTCAACCGTGAGCAAGGCCCCGGGACCAGGTGTCAGCCAGGAGGATCGCTACCAAACTGCGAATGTTTTGCATCACCCCGGTGCCACCTGTGGGCTCACACAGCTGCCTGCCCGCTGCTGCGAAGCTGTCTCGTTGCGTGAGGTTAGCATTGACCTTGGTGGACGTGGACTAGAACAAGTGGCCTTCCACCCCGTGGGTGAGCCTCATCCGTCAGTTCACGGACTTGAGAGAAGACAGACTGGGGTCCCTGAGGAAGCAAAGATTCTGTCTCCAGAAGGCCTTTGGGATCCAGCTGCACCCACAGCTGTGCTGCGGGCCTGTGGCCTGCTGGTGAGTCAACTCTTTAAGGAAATCCCTCTCTCTCTCTCTCTGTATCTCTGTCTATCTGTCTCTCTGTCTGTCTCTGTCTCTCTGTCTGTCTCTGTCTCTGTCTCTCTGTCTGTCTCTGTCTCCTCTCTCACCCATCTATGTATCTATCTATGTATCTATGGATCATATATTCTTGTACGTTGTTTATCTTTCATGTTCCGTATGTATGTCTCTATCAGTCAATACTCATCTCTCTTGTCTATCTGTGTATGTGTACATATTTATCTTGTCTCTCTCTCTACCTATCCATCTATCCACCCATCATCTCTCATCTGCCTCAGTTCCTGGGCTTTTGGCACCCTCCGGATCACACAGAAGCGACACATTCGAACGAGATTTGTTACAAGGAATCAGCTCACATGACCGTCAGGCTGAGGAGTCCCATGACCTGCTTGCTGTCTGCAGACCGAGCAGAGCTGACGCTGTGTGTCTCAGCCTGAGTCTCAGCTCAAACACATTCAGGCTGAAGAGCAGATGGTCCCTCAGTTCACGTCCAGGGCTATTCGGGCCTCCAACGGATGGGAGGGTGGGGTGGGGACCACCCACACTGGGTGGCCCCATCTTCTTGACTCAGCCCACTCCTCCACATGTTGGTCTCACCCTGAAACATCCTTATGGAACCACCCAGAAAACACCTCACTCGCTAGGTGGGCACCCTGTGGTCCAGCCCTGTTCACGCCCAGTGGACCTCCCGTCGCCTTCCTGGCAGAACCCTCATGAACACAGAATCTGCCAGAGAGCAAGGCTCCCCACGTCACTCCCGACTTTCCTCGGCATGCAGGGTGAATGTGTCCCCCTCTGGGATGTCTGAGACCCCCGGGCCCCCTTGGAGCCCTCACACCCCTCCCAGCCAAGCCTCTGGAGCTGCCCACCCAGGCAGAACCGGCCCACAGCGATGCACCTGCTGAGACTCAGGGCAGTGAAGTGTGGGTGAGGGACAGCATGACCATCGGTGCCGCTGGGCTGATAGCCTCGGGGTCCCAGGAGCTGGGCAAGGTCAAGGGGAGGGAAGGCTCAGTCCCGGGCATGATTTGAAGGATCCCCTTTCTCCATGTTTGAGCCACAGGCCATCTGGGTCAAGAACTCCCCTCCCACTACGATCAGACTTCTGGAGGTCCCTCCTCAGGTGCAGCCCACCCCCCACTTGCCTCGGAGCAGGGACGGGAGAGTCTGGAGAGAGACGAGACCAGGGCGATCATCCTGCATGGGGTGCTGAGGACACCCTCAGGGCCACGGTGCGTTCACCTTGACTCCCCAACACGATGCAACTTTAGGCTCCCCCTGTCTCTGGGCACCCCTCCTGAGCCCCCACGTTGTGGCATGGGAAATGTGGGGACCCTCCCAAATCTTCACACCAGAAATTCATCACAGAGCGAGGAGCTAACACGTCCTAATTTCCTACGTGTCCGGGGAGAGGGCGTGCAGCTGAGTGACCACGGAAGGCCCTGGAAGGATGATACGCCCATTGCACAGAGGGGTGAACAGAGGCACAGAGGAGCTGAGGGCGCCCCACCCAGAGCTGGGAGAGGGTCCCCAACCGCCCAGCGGAGCCCCCTCTTGTGAGCGGCGGTGCTATAGTTCCACGTCACCTCGATTATGGGTGCACGCCTCGCCTGTTTGTGTAGCTTGATGCACACAGGACCGTGATGCACACAGCACGGCATTTCTGCCACACGGTGAGAGAAAGGACCATTTGTCCTGCTCGACTGAAGAGGAAATCGAGGTCGGGGCGTTAGGTCACACAGCGGCCACAGTCACACACACAGCCGGTGCTGGGGAAGGTCAATCCGTCAGAGGTAAAATGCACAGCAGGCCACAACCCACACAGCCACGTCCTCACGATGAGGAAGACTGTGCACAGCCCACACCGTGGCCCTACAGGGCCCCTGTGGTCCTTACCCCCACCTCCTGAGTCACGCAGGACCGGGGGCTGTGCCCATTCCCTCTCATCGCAGAGCCCCGAACAGACACCCTGCGGGTTCGGGGACATGGCCAAGGGCTGGGGTAGCTGCATCGAACGCACCACAGGCAGCATTGACTGAGTTTCTGATCGGTGCTGTGGGGAGTTCCCCAAGAGTGCTAGATGTCCCCAGTTCTCAGAGCACTGGGTGGCCAGCCAATGAGATTCCACTAACGCCATGCCACCAGGCTGCATGTCGGCTGAGGTGTTTCCACTGGGGGGCCACAGACACCCCACCCCATGACACTTGGCAATGTCTGTGTTTGTTCTGGTTGTCATCTCCGAGAGGGGGCACTCCCACCGTCGGGCAGGGGAGACCAGGGCGGCTGCTCCACACCCTCTCACACGGGGCCCAGGGCGCCCCACATCTGAGCGTCCTGTAGCCCCAACGGCAGGGTGTGAGGCTGAGGGTGACAGGCTCTGACTTCAGTGTGAGACACTCTCATCTTTCTCTTTTGGCCTCTTTCCTTCTTACATTCATCTGTGTACCTACCTACCCGTGTACCTAGGTACCTGCCTGTGAATCTGTGCAGCCTTCCTTCCACCCACCCATCCATCCATCCACCCATCCACCCATCCATCCACCCATCCATCCATCCATGCATCACCCATCCACACATCCATCCAACCACCCATCTATCCATCCACATCCATCCACATCCATCCATCCATCCACCTACCCATCCACCCATCCATCCATCCATCACCCATCCATCCATCCATCCATCCACCATCCATCCATCCATCCATCCACCCACCCACCCATCCACCCACCCATCCATCCATCCACCCATCCATCCATGAATCCATCCATCTGTTCATCTATCCATCCATCCACCCATTATCTAGCTGGCTAGCTAGCCATCCTCTACCTGTCTACCCAGTTCACCCACCCATCATCTATTTATCCATCCATCCATCATGTACTTTTCTATTATCTCTCTTTCTCTCTACCATCTGTGATCTATCTCTCTATTTTTGTATCTCACCATCTGTCTACCACCTGTCCATTTATGCATCTATATTCTATCACCTATTTATGTACCTCTCTTTCTATCTGTCACCTATGTATCTGTCATCTGTGTGTATCCATCTGTCTTCTATCCTCTATCTGTCAGTCTATCAATCCATCTTTCATCCATCTATGATCTATCCATCTATTTTCTATCATCTATCGATCCATCTATCATTTATCTATCTCTCTATGTACCTATCTGTCATCTATCATCTGGCTACCTACCTATCTATCTATCATGAATCTATGACCTACCCATCATCGATCTATCCTCTGTCTCTCTATCTCCCACAGTTACTCATAACTGGGGACGAGACGGCCACCCGGAAGGACACTTGCCCATGTCTGGAGACATTGTTTGTCCCTGCATCTCAGGGGACTGCATACTGGCATCCAGTGGCCGGAGACCAGAAACGCCCAGGGCAGCCCCACCTCACAGCACCGTCTGGCCCCGAATGTCCACAGAGCTGAGGCCATGGAGTCCAGCCTAGGTCGCAATGCCCTGGACGTGAAATCAGAGACTCTGGTTCCCCTGGACAACGCTATGGGGTGTTTCCTGAAGCTTTACAAGGCCCCGGCCTCTGTCCCTCAATGTCCGAGGTGCTCGGCCTAGGAAATAAAGGCCATGTTGCCATTTAGCCAGGTGGGCGGCCATGAGCTGGGCTCTGCAGACCCCCTGTGTGGGGTCACCAGACTGGTGGCTGTGCCTTCCTAAGAAGGAAGGCAGCAGGGGGTGGGTTGGAGGTCCAGGGCCCAGGTCAGCACAGGGTCCTTGTCACCGGCCTGTGGTCACTACTATTGAGGACAATGTTAGCACAAGAGGGTGCCCTCCGCTGTCCCCATCTGAACTGGTTTCTGCAGTGATGGGGTACACTGCATTGCCACGTCCAGTGATGGGGGCACGTCCAGGGCCATGCCACTGAGGAAACACTGCGTGTTACCTGGTGACCTGTGGCATGGGCGACCCACCACACACCCACACCTCATAGGAAGTGGTCATGGAGCCCTGGGCTGGCCCTGGGCACACACCTGGTGGACAGGTGAGAACAGGGGTGTCAGGATGGGGCTGTGTTGTGCTTGGTGGGGGGCGAGGCTGGACATCCATTGGGACAGGGGCCTGGAAGAACAAACTATAGAGAAGATGTCCCTCTTGTGCAGACAGGAGCACCAGACAGGGGTGCGGGGAGCCTGTGGCCCCTTCTGCCCTGACCCCCCAGTGCCCCACAGAAGTCCCGGCACATGACGCCCCTCCATCAGCCTCCCCCTTCTGTCCCGAGCCTGAGGACCACGTGTCAAGCATAAGGAAGTTGTCTGAGGCTCTGAGCCACATGGAAACCACTTCAGCAGACAAAGGGGATCTGGGACTGCCGTGTGTGCTGGGCTGGGGCGAAGACCTGGATTTCGGAGCCCACACATTCGGGCGTGACCCACGCAGCCCACGAGTGTGCTCAGGGAAAGTACACGTGACTGCGCCACGAGCTGAAAGACGCCCCCAAATGGCGGGTAGTGAAGACACAATCTTTGCTCCCTTGTCCCTAATAATGTGGCTGGTCCCTAAGAAACTGTCTCATCCGCAATATTTTCTGTGCCCCCCTCCCTCGATAGTGTCCGTGATCCTCAATAAACCCTCTAGTTTTCAGTATCTATTGTGGTCCCCAGTGTTCTATCTGGTTTCCAATATTCTCTTCATCGTCAATATTCCCCCCAGGCCCCGATATTGTCCTCAGTCCCTGATGGGTCTCTGCACCCCAATATTGTTTCGCTGTGATCTACAGTCATTTCCCAGTTCATGCTGGTCTTCATCATCTCTCTGGGTCCCCGTGTTCACTCTGGTCCCTTTAAAATCTCTGCGGCCCTCAGTCCTCGGTCTGGTCGCCCAGCATCACTCTGGTCCACAGGCTTACGTCTGGGCTCCATCGCCTGCCTCACATGGTCCCTTTTGCATCACGGGCGAACTTCTGATGGTGTCACAGGGCAGCCAGCGTGGGAGCTGGTGGTGAACAATCTCCGTCATCCTGATGTGAATCCAGTGTGAGCTACAAGTCCGAGCTGAGGGCAGGAGGACAGCAGAGGGGCTGCCCGTGCATCCCCTCCCCCCCGTGCAGAAGCCTGCCTCTCCTGTCCTTCGCATCACCTGTGCAGAAATGCCAGCGGTGCTTTTTTATTTAGAGGGCAGTCAGGCTCGGGGGACGGGCACCGAGGGGTGGGGTTTTGAGGAGCGCCCCTTGGCTGGCTTCCCAGGCGCGTGACTCGGGGACCGTAGGAAGCAGCCCGCCTGCCTGCCGCCCGCCGGGCAAGGGGAAGTAAGGGCGGGCCCGTCACAGGGTTGTGTATTTCCCTCTCCATCGCTTGAAAGTTGAGACACGGCTTTGGATGATTTAGTGGCCTCTGGTGCCTTCGCGGTATTGTGCAACCACATCCTCGGGCGAGGTCTAGAACTTTTCCACCCTTCCCCCGACCCCACAAGAACCGGTACTGAGCTTGAACTGCAGCTGACGGAGACAGCACTCAGAACCTCCCAGCGTGGACTAACAACAACACCGACAACAATCACAGCAGTCATAATAGCAGGCAGTGTAGACCGCCCGAGGGCTGGGTGACTCTGGCTGTGGCACTGGTCTCTCCCAGCCTCGGTTTCCCCTTATGTAAAGAGCTGTCACCAGCTTTCTCAGAGGGACATTGTGAGGTCCCTGCGAGTTGAACACAGAAACCAGGAGTCCTTCACTGTTTGGGAGGATCCGCCTGTGAGAACGATACTTATCACTTATCGGGGATCTAATCTGCACGGCCAATCAACAGATGCGTGCGTGTTGTTCAACCGTGGAAACCGCCCTGGGGTGCAGATGCTACCCTGGATTTTTCTCGACGGCATGTTTGTTCTCTGTTCTGCTCCCTTTCATTTCCCTCCTGCTGCTTTCTCTGGGTTTGATGTCGACACAGAAACTCTCTTCTGCATGCTGGAGAATGTGTTCATTCACTCACCGTTCTTTGTCTGGGTGTGTTCTTTTATCTATGCATCTACGCCTTCATCGTACACCTACCCACTCGTACACCCACGTTATTCATTCACCCATGTACACACATCCCGTAGACACATCCTTCCATCCACCTGCCTTCCCTCCACCATCCACACACCCCCATCTACTCACTCATTCACCCATCCATCCATCCATCTCTCCATCCATCCATCCATCCCTCCATCCATCCCTCCATCCATCCATCCATCCATCCACCCATCAATCCATCCATCCATACACCCATCCATCCACCATCTACTATATATCCACCCATCATCCATCCATCCACCCATCCATCCATCAACCCATGTACTCACTCATTTACCTATCCATCCATCCATCCATCCATCCATCCATCCATCTACCTTCCATCCATCTGTCCATCTATTCATCCATCTATCCATCCATCCAACTATCCATCCATCCATCCATCCATCCATCTATCTATCCATCTACCTTCCATCCATCCATCCATCCATCCATCTATCCATCCATCAATCCATCCATCTATCCATCCATCCATCTGTCCATCTATTCATCCATCTATCCATCCATCCATCCATCCATGTATCCATCAATCCATCCATCTATCCATGCATCCATCTGTCCATCTATTCATCCATCTATCCATCCATCCAACTATCCATCCATCCATCCATCCACCCACCCACCCACCCATCCACCCTTCTACTCACCCATCCATCCACCATCTACTACATATCCACCCATCATCCATCCATCTATCCATCCATCCAAGTATCCATCTATCCATCCATCCATCCATCCATCCATCCACCCATCCATCCATGCACTCACCTATCCATGCAGGCACCCATGTGTCCACCCACCCGTATACACAGCCAGGCAGCCTCCCGTCCTGCCCCCACTGCCTGCTGGTGTGTGTGTCTCTCAGGTGCAGGGGTGGGCTGCCCGTCACACCCCTGGCAGACGTGCAGATTAAACCAACACCCGGAGCCCCCACAGCTCCAACCACCCATCCATCCTGGTCCCCAAACTTCAGGGGCCACATCCTGGGCTCCACACCCCCCGTGCACGAGGGCTGGCTCTGGCAATGCCCAAAGAGAAAGACCCCTTTTGCCCGCATGGAAGCGTCTTACAAGACGAGCATCCCCGTGCTGACGTCCGGCCCCGTGGCCCCCCTCCGACTAGACGATGCCCCCCTGCAGGCCACACCACCGCTCCTCAGCCCCCCTGCCTCGGGCCTGCTGACCACCGTGCCCGCCCAACACACACGCCCAGAGCAGGCGGACACCCGTCCTGTCCTGCCTGAAAACAGCACCCCAGCCGCGCGGTTCCTGTTCACAGGCTGGGACCCTAACCACTGCTGACCGGGTTCCGTTTCGAAGGCCGTGGGAATTCCCAAGCCGGCTCCCCAGGCAGCGCGTGGGCCCCCCCCTTGTCCCCCCTGCCCCCCGCCGGACCCGTCTGGGACGGCCGTGAGACGCCCAGTTTCTCAGCGCAAGCGTGGCGAGGCCCTGTCTGCCGGCTCACAGGTGCCGGGCGGTGGGTCCCCAGCACCGACGCCTGCCTGCCCGCGCCCGGGGTGCAGCGGGTCAGCTTTGCAGCTGAGGGCTTTTGCATCCCAGCTGAGCGGCTTTGCAAAGCCTTTGGGAGGTGTCTCTTGTTCTGTGTGCAGGACGCTCCGGCGTGCTCCTCACACTTCCCATTTTCCCTCACGGCCAAAGCCTGTGCCTCCCGTTTCTCCTGAGCAAGCGCTTAAAAAAAGCAAAAAGAGGCAGAGGACTCACCTGGGACAGGCAGCAGGTGGGGGGCCGGGCGTGCGCAGCCCACAGGATCAGCAGTCTGCACGCTGCACAGCCTGGAGGCTCGGCGTCAGGAGGCCTGTGTTCATGATGCCCGCCGGCCCGCCGGCGTCTGAACCAGCCCGCGCCAGCACACCGCTCTGGCCCCAGGGGTCTGCACGTGCCTTGCAGTCTGCACCGGGGCCGCGGTGCCCGCCCAGATGCAAATCGTTTCTGAGCCTGCAGCCGTGCAGGGGAGTCAGGGTGCACGGAGAGGAAGCACGTTCTAAGTTTCCTGTACAACTGTCTTGCTGTGCTCTGGGGGAGGCCAAGCCAGTGTGGGGCCCCCGCCTCCTCGCGGCGCTCAGGGGGAGCCCGCCAGGGGAGGGGTGGCCGCTGTGACAGCCTGCCGCCCCCCCCCCGGGGGACTTGTCTTGAGGGGACGCTGCGTGGACACGCCCCACGCAGGAAGCCAGAACCCGGTGCCTGAGCGGACATAGGGCAGGCGGGAAACTGAAGTCACATTTCTAGACAGAACAAATTCCAGTTTTTTTTTTGAATGAAGAGAAAGAAAGTTAAAGAAGGCCATGCTGTCACAATATATTTCTGTGGGCAACATGAGGGTGTGTATTGCGGCCTCTCTGGTGTGCAGGCAGGAGGTGATGCTGGCTCTCCAGGCTTGACTCACAGCGGGAAGGGTGGGGGCTGCCCAGGGCACAGGACGCAGGTCGAGTTCCGGCCTCCAGAGAAGAGCCAGGCGCCAGTAAACCAGAGGAATTCCCAGACTCGGGCGCGGTGGGAAGCGGGGTGAGTGCTTCCGGGGAGGTGCACCTGGGCAGGGCGCTCCAAGGCCGGGCAGCTGGGCTCCCACAGGAGCCGGTTCTGGAGACCGTCCCGGGTTCTGTCCTGAAAGTCGAGGGGGCTGGTGGACCCGCCAGCGCTGAAGCTCTGTCCCCGGGAAAACCCGGGGCTTTCTGTCTGTCTGTCTGTCTGTCTGTCTACACTGTACAGACTGTGTCTTTACCTCTAGGGCACTAGCGGTCACTCATGTATCACAGCCTAGATCCTAGCTGTATCTCGTATTGATCTATGTCTATCGCCGGTCTATTATCCGTATTGGTGTGTGTATCGTCTACAGCTATTTGTCACCTGCTATCAGCTGTCTGTCTCTGTGCATCCGTCCATCCACCCAGCATAGCTGTGTGCCTCACAGATGCACACATCTGTATCCTGTCTGTGTGTGTGTGTATCCATCCGGCATATGTGTGTCATCTATGTGTACCCATGTATCAGCTATCATCTTCTGTCTGTTTATATCCCCCATCCCCCCACCCACCATATCTATGTATCTATTTATAAATCTAACGATCTATGTATCTATCTATGCATCTATGTGTCTATGCATCTATGTATCTGTGCATCTATCTATGTATCTATGTATGTATCTATGTATCTATCTATGTGTCTATGTATCCATCTATGTATCTGTGTCTCTGTATCCATGTATCTATGTGTCTATGTATCTATGTGTCTATGCATCTATGTATCTGTGCATCTATCTATGTATCTATGTATGTATCTATGTATCTATCTATGTGTCTATGTATCTATGTGTCTATCTATGTATCCATCTATGTATCTATGTATCTATGTGTCTATGTATCTATCTATATATCTATCTATGTATCTATCTAATGTATCTATGTGTCTATGTGTCTATGTATCTGTGTCTCTGTATCCATGTATCTATGTGTCTATGCATCTATGTATCTGTGTATCTACCTATGTATCCATCTATGTATTTATCTATGTATCTATGTGTCTATGTATCTATCTATATAGCTATCTATGTATCTATCTAATGTATCTATGTATCTATGTATCTATGTGTCTATGTATCTATCTATGTATCTGTGTCTATCTATATGTCTATGTGTCTGTGTATCTATGTATTTATGTATCTATCTATGTATCTATCATCTACTATCATGCATCTGTCCATCACCGCTCCATCCACCCACCCACCATCTCTCTCCATCTCCCTCTCTCTGTCTGTCCATCCATCACCTACCCACCCTCCCATCTATGCACACACATCATTCTTCCACGACCGGTCCCACCCCTACGTTGGACGCTCTCAGCTAATGATGATGGGTTAGGGTTAGGGTCCCAGGCTGCTGCTCACTCCCCTGGTCCATCTCTCCGTGACCTCCTGCTGTGCTCTGCAGCCACGAGAGAGGGTCCCTCTGGGTGGGTTCAGGACTCCTGGTGTGTCTCTGGCATTTTGTGACGTCTGCCCCAGAGATGGTGTTGGGCGGCCGCCTTGGTGGGAGGTGTGCCACCCAGTCTGCACCTTGCGAATCCCTGTGCACCCCACAGAGCCCTCCTGGCCATCCTACGTGTGCAAGTGAGACGGTGATGCCCACACGGCCAGGACGTGGCATGACAGTTTGCTCCTTCCTCACGCTTCCTGTCTGTGGTGGCTGCTCCTAGGCTGTGCCCAGCCAGGGGCCCCTGTTCCTCCCACCACCAGGGATGTCCTACTGGCGGGGAGGGGCGTGGAGGGGACGGGAGGACTGACGCCTGCCACGAAGAGCTGTCACGCTGGCCACGCCTCTCTGCCCTCCTCTGGCCGAGCTGTGTGGCCACGGGGATTAGTGATGTCGCAAGATGACCTCTGCGAGTGACAGACGAGCTTGCTGGGACAGAGCCACCCCCAGGCCCCCTGGAACCGGAGCTGAGGGTCAGCCCAGGGGGCGCTGCGGACCAGACTTTTCTCCTCAGTGTGCGTCTGTGAGTCTGTGTGCATCCAGCTGAGACTCACACCGTGTGAAGTTTCGATCCTGTAAACTGTAGAGGCACTTAGTACCTTCACCACGTTGGGTCATCGCCACTTGTATCTAGCTCAGATTGGGATTTTTTTAGAGAGACAGAGAGGGAGGGAGGGAAAGGGGACGAGAAACATCAATGTGAGAAAGCGACATCGTACACGGGTACACGGGCCACCGGGCAGGCACAGAACCAGTAACCCACACACCGGTTTCTGGAATCGAACTGGTGACCTTTCAGTTTGCAGGACGATGCCCAACCCATTGAGTAACATGGGTCTGGGCTTCCCTTAAAATATGTTTCCCTCCCCAAAAGGATGTCCGTTCCCACGATTAGTCAGTCCCCACCCCCCTTCCTCAGCCCCTGAGAACAGCTGACCCCTCTCTGTCCCTGTGGATTGACCTGTTCTGGACGTTTCCCACACACGGAATCCACCCCACGGGACCGTGTCTGTCTGGCGTCTCTCACAGAGCCTCCTGTGTTCAAGGCCCGCCCACACCACAGCCTGACTCAGAGCCTCACTCCTGTTCATGGCTGTGTAATATTCCACAGTGTGCGTGCGCCTCATTCTGCGTCCCTGTCCCCCAGGCGACAGGCATTTGGAGTGTTTCCACCTCTCAGCCGTAGACATGCACACAGTGGGGGCTTTGTTTCACTGTCATTGTTGTCAAGCCTCTCGAGCCCGTTCCCAGAAGTGAACTTGCTGGGTCATTAGGTAACTCTCTGTTTCACAGTTTGAGGAACTCCCGGCTTCTTTTTCCCAAGCACCCTGAGCGTGATGCACTCCCACCTGCCATCCACAAGGGTTTCGATGTCCCCACGTCCTCGCCCACGCTGCTTGGGCTGTCGCTGACGGGGGCAGACCCCGGGCCCGGCCGCCACGCAGACGGGATGGGGGGTGGGGGCGCAGGCATGGGCAGAGGCTCCATGGGCAGGCAGACAATCTTGGGGAGCATGGATTTCTGGGGTGGGTGGGTGGAGTCAGCCACGCGCCTGCCCACGGCCAGCGCCACTCTTGGTGGAACGGCATCTTCTAGGGCCTTCTGTCTGAGGGGTGCGCCCCGTCCGCTGCCAGCATAAGGAAGTCACAGACCCTGGACTCGGGCCACAGAGGGCCGCCCTGTGGTGACGAGTTACTGGGAGGCCTTTGCATGGCAATGGGCTGACTGTCCCAAGGAAAAAGCACCCATAGGCAGCACTTTTGTCCTAGAAAAAGAATCTGGAGCATGCTGTTCACACTGCTCTCTCCACGGGGCCACGAGCCGGCTGGCATGGCCCACTCCAGGGCCCCGCCCGGCACTGACTGTCCCTGGGCCCGGGGCAGGTACGGTCCCAGCCCCCTGCTGGCAGATGGCGTGTTTTCCAACACGCAGCCTCACGACACAGACACGCATCCCCCAAACCGGTACTGCTGCTGGTTCATAGTGGCCTCTGTCCCCGGCCGAGCTGGCGTGACATGCCTCTCTGCAGTTTCTTCAGGCCCTCAGCTTAGGTTTGCATTTTTGCGCGTTTCACTGGCCATGGTGCCCCGTAAATTTTACAGGGTGCGGAAGGGCTGTGGGGCGCTCTGAGCTCACGGCGCTTCGAGGCCGCAGGTACGGGGGCGACCGAGTGTGTATGGGAAATGTGGGAGTGAAGGACCGACGACCCTGGGGTGTCCCCCGCGGTGTGTGGCAGACGTAAGGACGGTTTGTAGCTGAGAAGGAGGCGCAGCTCATTTCGTGAGCTCCTTCCTGCACTGGCTGAGGGGAACGGTGCCCGACAGAGTGGCATGTGGGGACCGACAGGACCTGTGCCTCATCGGGCCAACTCATGTACCCCTTTCACACCCAGTCACGGGCAGAGAGGGGTCCCTTCTCCACGTGGTGGGAGGTGACTCAGCCCAAACTCCAAGCCGGTCCACCGCGGCCCTTTGCTGGGGCTGCGGGAGGGGGGTGTTCTTCACCCACGTGCATGGGAATCCCAGCTTCCAGCATGGGTGGGAGGGGTGCTGGCTGGGCAGCCCACCAGCAAGGATGGTCAGCAGACCCCCGTGTGGATGGAGGGGCCAGCTGGGGCAGGCACGCGCCACACAGCTGGTGCGGGGAAGCCGAGATGCCTGAGCTTCAGGGACCTTGCTCACTGATCTCAGAGCACAGCTGACCCGGAGACGGGGTGGGGGGTGGGGTGCCAGGCCCCCGTGGGTCCCAGTGCTCAGGCAGGTGTCGGTGCCCGTCCTGTGTGCGCGCCCGGGCGCGCTGGCTGCTGCTGAGCCGCACAGGATGCCAGAGAGGAAAGGCCACACCCTGCTCCTCCTGCCGTGGGCCCCCTTCTCCACGGGGGGTGGCTGGGGCGCGGCCTCCCCGCAGAGGCTGTCAGTGATGACACCTCGAACAACAAACAAGTTCACGGGCGCACAGGGCCCCGGGAGCCAGTTTCACTTCCCTCTAGAACCAGCTCACGGCCGGGAGGCGGGGCCTCGGTGTGTACAAGTAGGACACGCTCCCTCATAGGAAGGACGCGGAAAGGCCCCCGTGGCCACCCCAGCAACGAGGGGGGGTGGCTTTGTGTTGTTTCTCTCCCCTGGTCACAGCACCCGTGCCGGGGAGTCCCACCCGCGCTGCTGGCGATCCACCAAAGGTAGGAGCAACCGGGTATCCATGGAAGGACAGATGGATGGTTAAACAGAATTGCATCCAGCAAAGCGGTGGAATATTATGCAGCCACGAACAGGAGTGAGGCTCTGACTTGGGCTGCAGCGTGGACGGGTCTGGAACACAGGAGGCTCTGTGAGGGACGCCAGACACACACGGTCCCATGGTGTGGATTCCATGTGTGGGACACCTCCAGGGCAGGCCAATCCACAGGGATGACAGGGACTGTTCATGGGGACAGGGCTCCTTCTGGGGAGATGACGATGTTCTTGAACGAGACAGACCTGGTTGTCCCACGACGTTTTGAATCTGCTCAACACCGGTGAGGCGTCCGCTTTCAAAAACGGTGCCCTGGGGGTTGTGTGAATTTCATCTCCAGTTTTGCGACGGAGAGTCCCAGACACTGGTCTCCGATCATCCGAATGCTGGCCCCTCTGGTGTTGCCTTTTCTAGGTCCGCGCCCTGAGCCCAGCGTCCAGATCCGCACCCACACCCCGTTGATGCCCAGACCAGAGTCCTTTCTCAGCACGGCCCCCGGGCAAAGGGAGACCCGGGCAGGTGCGCACACAGGTACGGACACTCTAGGGCTCCTTCTCTGAACGTGAAAAGGAAACATAAAACTGAAGGAGACTTTGTTACCACACACAGAGCTGCCCCAGCTGTTGCTAAGGCCGCGGAACCGACCGGGAGTTCCGCTCAGGCTTTGCGACGTGGCCACACTGATATTTAAAACCGAAAACAGCCCCTTGGGTGGCGGAGGCCCAGCTGGACTTGACAGGGCTGCAGTGAACTCTCTGTGGGCCTCAGCCGAGGGCCGGCCGCCCAGCGAGAGCAGACATTCAACAGCCAGGGGGGTGCCTTCCCTCTGGGTCTCATGCCCTGGGGTGTCCAGGGCCCTGGTTTGTCTCCAGGGTCAGAGAACTCACAAGCTTTCATATTTTAAATTCAAGTGCCCGGGGAGAGCTGTAAAAAAAAAATGACCAGAAAAGGGAGGGTTGCAACCAGGGAAATTCACCCTCTCCCCACCCTGGAGACCAGGCATCTGAGATCCAGGTGTCCCAGGGCTATGCTCCCTCCACAGGCTCCACGGAGGGACCCTCCCACCTCTTCCAGCTCCTGGAGCTCCAGGCGTCCCTGGGCTGGTGACTGCGTCCCTCCTGTGTCTCTGTCTTCTGCAGCTAGGACTCAGCCAAGGTGCCAATGGGACTCATTAGATCTTTCTGTGGGTTTGAATTCGCTGATCCCGTGAGGCTAACTGGCTTGTTCAGAATTATTCGGAGGCTTTAGGAGAATCACCCAGGTGTGTGTGACTAGGTCCCCTCCCCCGGTGAGAGGGGGTGTGAGCTCCTTCTCTGCCTTTCTAGACTTTCTCTTGCCCGTGGTAGATGTGAAAACAGCTCTTTACACTGTTAAATGCTAGACGCTGAGAGAGCCTTAGACATGGAGACTGAGAGAAAACCAGCAATCACTCTCTAGCGTGATTGCCCTTTGTAGACATAGAGACGTGGGCCATCGTCACACTTTGAAAGAGAGAAGAGACAGCGGGCAGGGAAAACGCCGCCTGACCAACCGGGCTGGGTGAGGTCGGCAGTCGTAGGGACCGGGTTCCTAAAATCCTTCCTGAAGGCGAGTTCCCCAGGGGCAGCCCTGTAGCTCTGTCTGACCTCTGTGTAGCCCGAGGGAGGTTTGGTCGACACTGTTGTACAAGGGCCTCCGTTGAGTATCAAACGGTCTGAGGACCCGAGACGGGCAGGGAGGCGTGGGAAGTAGCCAGGAGATGCCCGGGGAGGGGCTGGGAAAGGGGCAAGAGACATCGGGGAGCTCCCCCCACCGCCGAAAAATTCAGGAGAGGCTGTCCGTGCTGAACCCACTTGAGCAGTGAAGTGAGGACTGGAGAATTCTGTCTTTCATCTGGAGACACCTTCTCCTGGGTCTTTTCTCATCTCCGTTGGAAATAAATGGTTTTCTGCAGGCATGCTGGCTCATAAGGGCTTGGGGAGCTGCCTCATCCACGCCAAAGGAATGAATCTCTAATGTGAAAGTCTGAGCGGTGTTGCAGCCCCACACGGCTGGGGGTGGGGAGGTGAGGACATGGCTGAGGATGGGGCTGTCCCATCCCCCAGCCGTTGTCCCCAACTGGCCCTCGTGCCTGGAGCACAACAGTAGCCTCCAGAACATCAGCCTTCCGCCGGAAGCCGCTAGGTGGACCAAATTAGCATGCCTTGGGCCTCGGCAGGGGCGGGTGATAGAATTGTCACTTCTCACCTACCCCCATTTCTGGTAAGCAGCTTCTTCTCAAGTTTCCTGTTCAAATCCTGCACGTGGACAGAGAAGACTCGTGCCCCTGAGTGTGGGTTATGGTGGCCTTGCAAAGCGCAGACAAGGAACAGTGGATGGGGGGGTGACCGAGTCTTTACCGTGCAGGCATCTGGCACTCACACCTCGGCCAGGCAACTGAGGCCACGTCCACGGCAGTGACGTCGTGAGACCGGCAGTTCACCCGCCCCGAAGCCACAACCCCCGTCTGGCCTGGAGAGACACATCACGCAAAACCCAAAGAGAGGGGCGCCCTGCAAATGCCCAGCCAGCGCTTCTCCAAACCGCCCAAGTCCCCAAAGCAAGACGCGTCTGAGACACGCTCTCAGCCCAGAGGAGGCCGGGAAGGTGGCACAGCCCACCGTCACACGGGCGGTGGATGGGGTCCTGGCACAGGGAAGGTCGCAACGCAAAGTGGCAGGCTGCAGCTGGGAACAATGTATCGCTCTCTGCCCACCGAGGGTAACAAATGTATCAGGTCAGTCACTGGGAGCCGTCTGTGCAGACTCCGCATTGTCCAGCTCACCCCTCCATCTCCTCTGTGCCCCAGGGCGGACAGGCCTGCATCTGGACCCCTGAGGGGGCCCCTCCCTGCCCAGCGCCTCCCCGCCCCGAGTCCTCAGGTCCCAGCGCTCACTGCAGGGGAGGGACCCCGGGTCAGGGGCGAGCTTTATTGTGGAAGATGGGTTCCTCCTGCGGCAGGCTGGGGGCTGCGGGCCCACCCACAGAGGGCACCCACCCCCATGCGGTTTGGGGTTTTCCTCTGAGGCACATGCCGCCCACCCCACGTCTGGTCCTCTGTCAGCAACTGAAGACAGACGGGCTCTGGGGCGGGAGCCCCCCCAGACGCCCCCGACCCCGGCATGCCGCAGCCCAGAAATGAGGGACAGAGCCTCCTCTGTCTGTCACCTATCGATCTGTATAGTCTGCTTATCAATCTATCAGTCTATCTAGCTATCTATCTACCCATTTATCATTTACACATCATCTATATCTGTCACCTCTCTCTATGTATCTATTATCCATCATCTTCTATAACGTGTTCATATACCTGTTTATCTGCCAATTGATTATTTATCTATCATATCTAGCTACCAATCTCTCTGTGTTCCAGTGAATCATTTATGTATCATCTATACATATCTACCACCTCTCTACCCATGTATCTATTATCTGTCTACATATGTGTTTCTGTACCAATTGATTATGTACTTATTATATCTATATATCTATCATCCATCTCTTTATCATCCATATATCTACACGTTGATCATTTTCTACCATCTACATCTATGTATTTATCCCCTATCTATTTATCTACATAGCTATCATCTATCTATGATTCTTCTATCTATAAATCTACTAATCTACCAATTCATCATTTATCTATCTATCCATCCATCTATTTCTCTAATCTATAATCAATATGCTTGCATCTATATCTATCAATTAACCCAGATAGATAGATAGATTGATAGATAGATTGATCTATCAATCAATAATGTATTATCAATCATATATTTATCCACATCTCGATCACTTTTTAATCATCATACTTAACTGTATATCACCTATCTTTGTATGTATGAACAGTATCCTGGAAAAATAAACAAATTGCTTCACAGAGCAAAACATGCTCAGCTTCCCCCAGCCCCCAACACCGAGAGACCCTCAGTAGTTTTGACTGGAGAACGTTTTGCACCCCGAAATCCTGTTCTGGGAAGGCGTGGCCTGGCAGCAGCTTCCGCGGGGGTGGGTACGAAGGGAGGGCGTGGCGTTGCATCCGCTGTCCCTCGGATCGGTCCCGCGAGTCTCAGACGCACGCACAGGCCTTCCAGCGACAGAGGAGGGGGCTGGCCGCCCGGGGCGTTTCCGCCCGTCCGAGGTCGCGAGGCCGCAGAGCGGGCAGTTGAAGCCACGTGGCCTGCAGGACAGCGGCTCCCGGCTCGAGCCTCCTCCCTGTGCGCCGCGTCCGTGTCCTGAGTGCAGGACCGTTGGTTCTTTCTGTGAGCGTCCGGGACCCACTTCGGGCAGCCCGAGCCCCCTGCATGTCATTTCTCTGGCTGCCCGAAACACGAGGAAGGCCCAGGGGACACCAAGGAGCTGACGGTTTATGGAGCATCCTGAGCCCACGGGGGCCGGCGCCCTCTGGGTAGAAGAGAAGGCGGACAATGTCGGCCAACCACGCTTCCAGATGACAAACGTCCCTCCAGTTCTGCATGTCAGCCTTGGGACAGTCGCCACAGGATGCCTGGGGAGTGACGATAAAAATAGTAGCAGAAGGAGGCAGGAAGCGAACCTCTGACCCCACCTGCCTCCTCAGCAGGGCGCAGCCCAGCAGAGCTTCGGAGGAAGTCACACCTCTGGGAGGGGCCAGCCTGGAAAAATGGCCCCTCTGAATGCTTGGAGTCCTGGGGGGGGCGGTGCACGGAGAGGGGGTGCATGGGGGGGGGGGGGCGGACAGAGGTGTGGCGGCAACCCAGCTGCTGAGGAAGAAACCAAAACAGAACAGAAATGCTGAGTGACACTCTCTGGGTGTGTGCTGATTGTGTCTCCTGGAGGGGGGGTGGGGGTGGGGCAAGAAAAAACGTGGCCCCAAGCTCGCTCACCCACATAATCCCCCGCATAACAATGCTCATTGTACGCAATATTGAAACACGGTAAGAACGGATGCAGAAATCCAGGATCAACAACACATTGCCATTCGAAATCAGGCCGGCGTGAGCTGGGGAGAATTCAAATATCATGGAAGGCGGAGAGTCACTCGGGCAGGAGAAACGGTGAAACACGGGTGCTCTCTCAGTTGAACGTGAGAAGGGGAGGAAGGAGAGATTGAGAATGTGTTTTGGGGGGCGAGCTGCTGTGGAAGTCAGGTGAGTAGACGTGTGAAAAAGATGGGCGGGAGGTGGATGAGTGTGTAGGTGCATGGATGGGTAGATGGGAGGATGAATCAGGGAGTGGATGGATGGATGGATGGATGGATGAATGGATGGATGGATGGATGGATGGATGGATGGATGGATAGATGAATGGATGGATGGATGGATGGATGGATGGATGGTTCAATAGCAGATAGATGGACCAATGGATGGAAGGAAGGACGGAGAAATAGGAAGGAGGATGCATGTACAGTTGAAGGTGTACATGGATAGTGGATGGATGGGGAGATGGATAGATAGGGAGGTAGGAGTAGTGGGTGGATAGATGGACAGCTAGTGGACCAGAGATGAGATGGGTGGACGGACAGATGGATGGATGCAGGTTTGAAAGTGTGCATGGATGGATGCATGGATGGATGGTTGAAGTGTGGAAGGATGGGTGGATGGTGTGCATGGGTGGAAGGATTGATAGAAGGAAGCACCGTCGGACGGATGTGCAGAGGGATGGGTCTGTGGCTGGGCAGATGGGTGGTGGTTGGGTGATGGACAGACTGACGGTGACGACAAACGTGGTCAGTGCTGTGACACTGGATCCCAGTTTAGTTCCCTGGGGTCCCTGAGATTCCAGACCCTCACAACACCTCCCCTCCCACTCAGGACCCCGCTGTGGGAGGTGAGCCTCGTCCCTGAGGATGAGGCCTTTGGTTGCTGCTTTCTCCCAGCTGGGCGCTGCCCATGCATCATCTCCCTGGCAGCCCAGGGTCCAGGACCTGTCCCTGCTGTCACCTGCCTCTGCAGCCTCCAGCAGGCCCATCCCTGGAGACTGTATGCTTTGCTCTGGAGGCTCTGCTCCTCCCTGGTTCTGCCCCTCCTGGCCGAGCACCATGCCCTCTGTTCTGCAACACAGCTCGGTTACTCTCACAAGGACAGGGAAGGCCAGTGTGTGAGTAACAAGCAGATGTCACTTCTTTATCTTGGTTTTGTATCTCTGCCTTCTGTCCTTTGATCTGGTCTCTGCAACGTCTGAGTCCCCGCTCCTCACCTAGGAGAGCAGAGCTCCCTCCGCCCGCCCCTGACGCATGTGCCTAGCGTATCACTCACACATCTGCAGCTCATTGATTCCTGGAATCCGAGCGTTTCTCATCGGGCTGTTGTCAATGGCTGCCGTCCCCAAACTGTTCAAGATTGGCTTCCTGAGTTAGCACAGATTGCTTCTCGGTCCTCCTGATGTGCTCAGTAGCAAGGCTGGATGAGGACCGTGTGTCTTACAGCCTCCCCTGCCCCAGGCATTTTCAGAGACTGGAGTGCCTTCTCTCCCCACCGCATGCACACCAAAGGCCAGCAAGGACGTTATATCGGAGATGGAGGATAGGACAAGGGGATAAAGGACTCCGGAAGACCCAGGACTGATACATTCTCTCTGTGAAGATTTACAGAGGCAAGCCTGGCACAATTTATTTAAAAAAAAAAACACAAAGATCTCTGTGCTAACCATGCAGAACTGGGGGTGAGAAATGGAGAAAGCACCGACCCAAAGACCCAGGTCTACAACGCAGGAGCGAACCATGCTGAAAATACAGTCTGTGTCTGAACGAGATGAGCACACGTTCCGCCCCAGGGAACAGTGTTTCTCTAAGTCGGAGCTGACATTGACCTCGACCCAGAGAGACGTCCCCAGAACCTCCACCAGGCGTCCCTGCTCCTGGGGCGAACATGGAAACTTGCCGTGACCTTTCCCATGGAAAGTCCCCTGAGTACAGGCAGCCACGCCTCACCCCCACTGCTCGGCTCGGTGTGGGGGACACCACTCTGCACCTGGAGGCCTGGGTCCCCTAGCTTCCTTCCTCAAACCCTGAACTACTGCTCTGTGCTCCTTAGGGGACTCCACCCTACCCCTTTGTTATCACGCTTTCATATCTTCCTTCAGAGCGCTTACCGCAAGTCGAAGCTCTTTTGTATTTTGTTTTGCTGCAGAGAAGACTTCACCAGAGCCACAGAGGGGTCCGGCTTTTGTCCTCTGCTCCTGACATGTCATCCTCAGGTCCCTGGAATGTCCTCCTTGACAGGGACACTTTTGTTTGCCTGGACATTGGACCACTGGGCAGTGCATGTGGTTTCTGCTGTGGTCTCGGGGACAGGCTGTGTCAGTTTCAACGTCCAGGAGGGGGTGGGGCTAAAGATACCGTGTGGGGCATCTGGGAGGGGCTGGAGACTACGTTTAGCCATGTGGACAGCATCTGGTTGAGTGCCGATAGAACCTGGATGCTGAGGTGCAGGAGAGCTTCCCTGGTTGTCAGTGTTCCTTGTATGTGGTCACATGTTGATGCCGGGTGGATGGATGGATGGATGGATGGATGGATGGATGGAAGAATTGGGAGATGAATGGGTGGATAGATAACTGAATTGATGGCTAGATGCATGCAGGGCTGAAAAGATAAATTGGTGGATGGATGGATGGATGGATAGGTGGGTAGAGATGGGAGGGTGGATGGATGATGGGTGGATACATGGGTGGATGGAAGAATGGGTGGATGGGGGGGGTAGATGTATGGGTGGATGAGTGGATGGACGAGTGGATGGGTGGATGGATGGGTGGATGTATGTATGGATGAATATATGGATGGATGGGTGGATGGAGGCATGAATGGATGGGTGGATGGATGGGAGAACTTGGAGATGAATGGATGGGTGGATAATTGAATTGGTGGCTAGATGCATTCAGGGATGAAAAGATAAATTGGTAGGTGGATGGATGAATGGATAGGTGGGTAGAGATGGGATGGGTGGGTGGGTGGGTGGATAGGTGGGTGGATGGAAGGACAGGTGGATGGATGGATGGGTGGATATATGGGTGGGTGGATGGATGGATAGATCGGTGGATGGATGATGGGTGGATGGGTACATAGGTGGGTGGATGGAAGGATGGATGGGTGGATGGGTGGGTAGATGTATGGGTGGGTGGATGGATGGATGGATGAATTGGGAGACGAACAGATGGGTGGAAAACTGAACTGAGGGGTAGATGCACACAGGACTGAATAGATAAACTGGCGGGTGGATGGATTCACGGCTGGCTGGCTGGATGAATGGATGGATGAATTGGGAAAGAAAACAGTGGGTTGATGGATTACACACAGTCTCTTCTCTTTCTGCCCTTGGGACAGTGGCTCCCACATCACATTTCTTTCTGCTTTGGGACTCACCCTGGACTCCTGACCTTGCTGGGCAGCAGGCACGGGCAAGCCAATGTCAGCCTGATGGTAGCCACCTGCCTCCTTCTGCCCCAAACTGTCCCTTGCCCCTTTCTGTTATCCTGTTGGAGCTCATGCCGTCGACCTCACCTTGTGGCCACAGCCTGGACTTCAAGGTCATTGTCATGCCCCCACCAGACCCCTGCCATCTCAGCAAACTCCCTTCATATAACGTCCAGATTTTTATTCTACGGTCACCCACAGACAAATGTGTTATCTACTGACACACATCTATGAAATGTAACTGGCGCGTATCCCCGTGTGCATCAGTGAGGAAAACCCGTCGAATGAATCGCCAGCAGTGCGATGGGGGAGTCCATCAGAAAGTGCACACAAGAAGAATGGTAGTTATTGCAGTAGGTTGCGTTGAACGTGCTGTTGAAAATCAGGTTCATTAACACACCCAGCCACATCTCCACACCAGTGGAGATGAGAGTTTAGCTCCTGCACTGTCCGCAGTGCCTGGTGCAACCGCTTCAAAGACCACATCATACCCTCTCCTTTTTACCGTGCTGCTCAGAACACGGCAGGCACGGTTGCATGACATTTTGGGATAAGTAAAGAGTTGCCTCATTTGGCCAAGGAAATAGACATGCAAATCCAGGAAGCATAGAGAGTCCCAAAGGAGTTGGATCCAAAGAGGAACTCACCAAGAGACATCGTCATTAAAATGCCAAAGATTAAAGAGGAGAGAATCTTAAAAGCAGCAAGAGATAAGGGGATAGTCACCTACAAAGGAGTTCTCAGTAGACTGTCAGCTGATTTCTCAAAAGAGACCTTGCAGGCAAGAAAAGGCTGGAAAGAAGTATTCCAAGTCATGAAAGGCAAGGACCTACATCCAAGACTGCTCTATCCAGAAAAGCTTTCATTTAGAAGGGAAGGGCAGATAAAGTGCTTCTCAGATAAGGTCAAGTTCGAGTTCATCATCACCAAGCCCTTATTATATGAAATGTCAAAGGGACTTATTTAAGAAAAAGAAGATCAAAAAATACAAACAGTAAAATGACAACAAACTCACCACTATCAACAAACTTAAAAAAAAAAAAAACAAGCACAAAAACAAAAATGAACTAAGCAAACTACCAGGAACAGAATCACAGAAATGAAGATCACATGGAGGGTTATCAGCGGGAGGGGGAGGGGGAGATTGGGGGGGAAAGTGCGGGGAATAAGAAGGAAAAATGGCAGGTACAAAATAGACCGAGGGACGTTAAGAATAGTATAGGAAATGGAGAACCCAAAAAACTTACACGTACAACCCATGGACAGGAATTAAGGGGGGAGGGACTGCTGGAGGGAATGGGGGGGTACCGGGTGGAAGGGAGCAGAAGGGGAAAAAGTGGGCCAACTGTAATAGCATCACCAATAAAACAGGCTTTAAAGAAGAATCGCCTAATAACACATTGAGTTGCAAAGAGCAGTTTTCGGAACGAGGGTGATGCTCATGGGGAACCACCGGGCCCAGGTCTTTGCTGACGGGAGGTGATGGGTGTGTGGAGAGTCTCAGGCCGCCTTGGCTTCCAGGCTCCTTCCCGCGTGGATTAGGGTGCGGGGTGCGCCCCCTGGTGGAAGGGAGTTGTTTTCAATGGTGGCTTAAGAGGCAGGTGTATCTGACGTGTGTGGAGGTGGAGAGACGGAGGTGGGCGGTGGGCGGATGGGGGGGAGGGACAGGCGGATGAGTGGACAGATGGAGGGATGAATGGATGCATTGGAGCCCAGAGGGATGGGTTGGTGGCTAGATAAATGGACAGACACATGGATGGACAGACGGATGGATGGATGGATGGATGGATGGATGAGTGGACGTACGGGTTACACTTAGGGTTTGTATTTGGGTTGCGGTAAAAATTAGTGTTAGGCTTAGGATGAGTGTGGGGCTTAGGGTTGAGTTTTGGTAAGCGTTGAGGTTAGTATTAGGTTTATGACCCTTTATGGTTAGCATTATTAGGTTTAGCATGTGATTTGAGGTTAAGATTAAGGTTGAATTTAAAGGTCGTTTTTCCGTACAAGGCAGCTGGCTGTGTCAAGGCAACCACATTTTTTTGGCGTGTGTTTTATTTTGTTTTCTGCTCCTTCAAACCTCACGTTTCCGCTCCGACTCCGGCACCTGGTTAGGCCAGGCCCACCCAAAGGAATTGGCTCCCCTTCAATCAACTGATGAGAGACTTGATTGCCACGGATTCTTTGATATTTGCCATACAATACTGGAAGGGATCTGCAGTCATGTTCCCAGTCCCTGCTCACACTCAGGGAGTGTGGCTTGTACACTCATGCCCATATCACAGTAGGACCCAGGGTGATGGTGCATGTAGCAGGAAATTTTCTTTTTCTACTTTGAGGTGTCTCCAGAGGAGAAGTATCTTACTCAAAACTTTAACAGGCTTTCTCCTCCAGTGTTTCACTAATTTCGTCTCTTGGGCTGGCTGGCTCCCAAGGAGTCCATAATAAACTCCCCATTTCTTCATTTGCTTTGGAAAGTCTTTGGAGAGCGCGGCTTCCAAATTTAACAAGTCCCCAGGGCAGCAAGGCGCCATCCGTGGGCAAGGCAGTCCTGGGGACAGTAGCTGTGCAGGTCACAGCAAGCATCTCTGTGTTTCCAAGGACGAGAAGGAGGAGGACAGCGAAGATGCAGGCCCTGCTAGGAAGGAAGCCTGCCCGGGGGGTCTAGAGCTCCGCCCCCTTCCTGGGGAACCCGGGAGCCTCTGTTTCCTCCTTGTCAGGTGCACATCAAGGTCAAGGTCACGATCACGGGACTAGAGAGGCACCCAGATCACACCCCCAGAAATTCCCCAGGAGCCCCTCTCGGTGTGAGGCCACCTGACAGGGGTCCCCCCTACCCACCCTGGTCCCCCTGATGCTAACGTGTGGGCGGAGGGTACCCCGACCTCGTTTCCCAAGCCTGTGTTTTCAGTTGGGAGGCTCGTGTGACATATCTGGGGCGTCCTTTCTGTTGCAGGGTCTGGCACAACGGGGGAGCGGAATACATCGAAACTGGCCCGTTCATAATGCAACAGTGTCATCCTAGAAGACTATATTGTCACATAAAAAGACACCATCCGGATGCAGAAAATTATATTAAACATCATAGATAAAATGCAGTCTATTTATCTTTAAATTTCATGTCATTAAAAATGAGTAGTATAAAGAATATGACAATGAAATATTTAAAATATTACAAGTCTATATCATATTACATATTCATATCACGGAAGAACATCATGTCACCTGGAGGGAAGCGTCTAATTTAGGCAATCAAGACACATACTAAATAAAGCAATTAAATAATAAAATCTTGATGAGATGATAAATAATTTAAAATTAAATTACACAATCGATAATTAATCAACATGCATAATGAATTGAGTGAAATAACTAGTCCATGCACGGCTGGATAATAAATAATTTGCTAATTCACACTGCTATCTTATACACGCTCATCATGATAATTTGGGGGGGAAACACCAGCTCCCACTCCTCCCGAGGTTAAAGCAGAGGACCGCCCACTCTGGTCCGCAGGTGCGGCACCGGGGCCCTGGCGCCCTCGCGCACGCGCCGTGCAGAGCCCAGGGCCGTTTAGGCTCAGCCCCCGAGCTCCCGGAAGTCCCGCCTCAGGGGCGGGGCCAGGGCCTTGAGGAGAAGCCTGGGGCCGCCGCGCGTCCGTTTCCGCCGGCCCGGGAGCCGGAAACGGAAGTGCGTCACAAGAGCGGTCAGTGTCGGGGGCGCTTCCGGCGGACGGTGGCGGCTCCGAGGCGACAGGCCGCTGCTGCCGGGGTCGTCGGCTGACCGCGGCGCGCTGGGACCAGGGCGGCGGCGGCTGGGGACGCAGGCGGAGCCCCGCGGCGGTGAGCGCCGCCCGCAACCGCCTTCCTCCGCGAGGCGGCCGGGGTCGGGAGCCGGGGTCTGCGCGGCGCCGGAAGGGGGCTCGGCGGCGGCGACTGACCGGGGGCGGGGGGCCGGGCCCGGGATCTGTGGGCGGTTGGCGTCCTCGAGCGGTCGGCAGTACTGGATGACTGGGGGTCCGGGAGATCCTGGGGATCCCGGGGCTGCGGGTATTGTGGGGCGGTGGTCTTCGGAGGGGGGGGGTCAGTTATCTGCGGGCGGTCGGGGTCACTGGGGCCTGCGGGTCCGGGGGATTCTGGGCGCTGGCGGTATTTTGGGGCGGGGGTCCACGGGGTCCTGCAGTACTGGCGGCCCCGGGGTACTGACGTGGGGGGCAGGGGATACTGGGCGATCGGGGAACCAGAGTCCAGGGGACCGGGGTTCGCTGGTCCTTGAGGATCATAACATAACCGCGGGCCGGAGTACCCTGGGTCGGGTTTAGCGATGGCGTGGTGGGGGCCTGGGTTTGGCGGTTGCCATGGACACCGAGGGTCGTGGGGAGTTCGCTGCGTGGGGGTTAGCGGGGGGCTGTTCCTGAAAAGCCAGGACCACACGGGGCTGGGGAGGCCGGAGTACCAAGGGTGCTAGGGGGTTGTGGGGGTACCGAAATGACAGGGAGCGTTGGGGGAGGCAGGCTGCTCCCGAGGCTGCTGGAGGGGGTGGAGGCGTTGGAGATGCCCCCCCACCACCAGGGATTGGGGGTTGCCTGGGGTAACCAAGGGCAGTCCTGGGGATGGGGGCCGAGCGGTGCCTGAGAAACAGGGTGTAGCCGCCTGTTCCCCCGTGTCGTGGGGGTGCCCAGATCCTCCTGCTTTGGGGCTCCGCCGTCTGGCTGTGCCCCAGGGATTGTGCCTCTGGAACTGCCTGGCTGCGCTGGTGGGTGAGCAGAGCTGGTGGGCAGGTGGCTGGACAGGCCACTTGCACGGTCTGGGTGTCTGGTGTCAGCTCCTGGCTGGAGCCTGGCTCTCCAAAGACTTGTTCTACCAGTAGGGGAGACTTGCCCAGAGAAGGTGGGGGAGGAAGAGGCCACAGGTCACTCCCAGCCCCAAGGTGGTGAAAGGCTGTGTCCCTTTCAACTTGAACTTGGGCAGAGAGAGGGATTGTTCTGTCAGCACAGAACTTCCTGTTTCTTCGCCACCCACGCCAGGTTGCCTCCTCCAAGACCCTCCCTGATTCTCGGAGCTGAGCTGCGTGCCTTCCCCAGCCAGTCTCCTGCACCCCTCGGGGAGCTGGGCAGGCTCTAGTCCGCCTCCCCTGGCTGCTGCCCGGAGGGTGGGGAGCTGGCCCCGGGTGCCCGGGGCAGGTCGGGCTGACGGAGGCTCGGGCGCTGGCCTGTCCTTGAAAGTTTGTGTCCGTCCCGTTCTTTGTCCTTTCAGTGTAATCTGATGACGTGAAACCAACCGCCGCCTCGGGTGGGGAGGGCAGAGAGGCGGGCGGTCTCGCGTCTCCTCCCCGGGCCTCGGGAGCTGACCTCCGTGTGCGTTCCAGGCCCCCGGTCCCGGCGATGGCCTCGGCTACCATCGTGCACGACACGTCGGAGGCGGTGGACCTGTGCCCTCTGTACGGGCTCTACCTGAAGCCCATCACCAAGATGACCATCAGCGTGGCCCTGCCGCAGCTGAAGCAGCCCGGGAAGTCCATCTCCAACTGGGAGGTGATGGAGCGGCTGAAGGGCATGGTGCACAGCCACCAGTTCTCCACGCTGCGCATCTCCAAGAGCACCATGGACTTCATCCGCTTCGAGGGCGAGGTGGAGAACAAGAGCCTGGTCAAGTCTTTCCTGGCCTGCCTGGACGGCAAGACCATCAAGCTCAGCGGCTTCTCCGACATCCTCAAGGTGCGCGCCGCCGAGTTCAAGGTCGACTTCCCCAGCCGGCACGACTGGGACTCCTTCTTCCGCGACGCCAAGGACATGAACGAGACGCTGCCCGGCGAGCGCCCCGACACCGTCCACCTGGAGGGGCTGCCCTGCAAGTGGTTCGCCCTCAGGGACTCGGGCTCCGAGAAGCCCAGCGAGGAGGTGCTGGTCAGGGTGTTCGAGAAGTTCGGGGCCATCCGCAACGTGGACATCCCCATGCTGGACCCCTACCGCGAGGAGATGACCGGCCGCAACTTCCACACCTTCAGCTTCGGGGGCCACCTGAACTTCGAGGCCTACGTGCAGTACTGCGAGTACGCCGGCTTCATCCAGGCCATGAGCGCCCTGCGCGGCATGAAGCTCATGTACAAGGGCGAGGACGGCAAGGCCGTGGCCTGCAACATCAAGGTGAGCCCGGGCCTCCTCGCGGGACGCTGGCCGAGCTCCGGCCTGTCGGGGGTCGGGGGGCGTGCGGGGTGGGGGGCACCACGACCACCTGTGGTCAGGAGCGTCCCAGGTGCAGACACAGGTGAGCAGCCCCCGTGGGCGGCACAGAGTCCGAGTGCGTAGGTGAACGCGCCCGGCCGTGCCCTCGAATGTAGTCGTGGGGTCGTCTGCGAGGACTGCGGAGCCGTAGAGCTCGGACGAATTGGTGCCTCCGACACCCCCCCTTTATACGAGGGTGGGCGTTCCCTTCACCTGAGTTGCCTCCCTTGCGAGCCTTTGAGGAGATAAGGACAGCAGCCTCACAGGGGACTCCGGCTTTGGTCCCCAGCGGCCCTCAGGAGGCAGCTGGCACCCTGTCAGAGAGGCCCAGGCCCTGTGGCTTCTGGGTGCTGGCCACGGTCCGGGGGGTGGCGGGGCCCCGGGAGCAGGAAGGGAACGTGGTCTTGTGAAAGGGGCGGTTTCCTTTGTTGTGCTTAGTGTGAAGGCAGGTCAGCGTCTCGGGGCGAGTGGGTCCCCCCTGGCTGAACGAGGACCCCACGGCGGGGGCGGGGGTGGGGGGACGCTCAGTCCGCACAGACACTGTGATCCCGGCCCTGGGTTGGGCGGCTCCCGGGGCAGAGCGCGCCCGCCCTGGCGTCTGAGGGACTCCGTGGTTCCCAGTGTGGGCGCCGGCCTGCGTGCTGGGCAGTGGCGCTGCGGGTCTCTACCTGGTGCCGCATTTCCTTCCAAAGGTGTCTTTCGACTCCACCAAACACCTGAGCGACGCCTCCATCAAGAAGCGGCAGCTGGAGAGACAGAAGCTGCAGGAGCTGGAGCAGCAGCGGGAGGAGCAGAAGCGGCGGGAGAAGGAGGCGGAGGAGCGGCAGAGGGCCGAGGAGAGGTGGGCCGCGTGCGTGCGCCGGGCCTGCCTGCGGAGCCCCTGCCCGCTGCTCGCCTGTGTACGGGGGCGGGGGGGGCTCCCGTGTGCGTGGGGCGTGTCCTGTCTGCTCCTGTGTGTGTCTGCTCCTGTGTGTGTGTGTGCGCACAGGGCCCATGCCGGTGCGTGTCCCTCCGTGTGCATGCGTGTGCTCTCACGTGCCAGGGCTGCTGGGAACTGGGCACCAGGTGCTTGCCCTGGTCGCGCCCCGAGGCTCATTCCCGCCAGGCACTCAGCCCTGTGGAGCCTCTCCCCCGTGCACCCGTGTGTCCTGGCCGCCGGGCGAGCCGCAGGTGGGTGAAGCCGTGCGGACGGAACAGGTGGGAGAGCTGAAGGCGCCGCCCGAGTTTCATAACATCTGCCCCAGTACAGAGGCCCTCGGGTGCCGGCCTCCCCGCCGCCGAGACGTCAGGAGGCCACCAGGGTCACGTTGTCCCCGGAGCTGCGTGTTTTGTCTGTCGTGAAAGTAGCAACCCTGGCGCCGTATTCTCGAGTTTGGGAACCGGGCACTGGTGCGTGTCCCATCCCTGCCCCTGTGCTGCGGAGGTCTGGTGTGATTGTGTGTGTGTGCACGTGTGTGTGTGTGTGTGTGCGTGCTTGCATCTGCTCCGTGTTTGTTGCCGTTCAGGCCCAGGCCCGGGCGTGTGGCCGCCCTGGTTCCCACCGCCCTTCAGTCTGTGTGTCCGCGGAGCTGGCGTATCGCCGCCCCCTGTGGAGGGTCCCCGTCTTCCCTTCTGTCCTCACCGGGGTCCGTGGTGCGGCTGCGAGTGTGCACTGAGCCGTCTCTGCCTTCCCCTCGGGTCCCGGCCGTGGGGCCCAGCAGGCGCAGCTCGGAGCCTCGCCCTGGGGAGGGTGGGGAAGGGAGACCCCGGGGAGCTCGGGCACACACCCACCCCAGCCTCTGCGGTGGACTGGTGTCCGGGCGTCACCCCTGACCTGCAGATGGGGCTGCTGGTGTCTCAGGCGGCCCCGGCGTTTCAGGACGCCGCTGGGGACCGCTCAGCAAGGCGCTTCCTGACCTTCACGGGGCACAGCCTGGGTCAGGCAGCGGGGTGCGCCGTGGCCCTGGAGGACGGGCGCGCAGGGCTGAGGACAGAGGGTTCTGGGCGTGCGGTGGGGCGTGTGCTGGGCCCTGCGGCAGCCGCAGAGGGAGGGGACCGTGTCTGAGACACCAGCTGGAGCGGGGGCGGGGCGCAGGCGTGCCCGTGGCCTGCACCCTGTCTCAGCCGGGGCCTGTGTGTGCGCGTGTCCGCTGTGTGATGCCGCATCGTGGCGAGCCTGTCCGTGGGCGGTTCAGAGCTAACGAGGCCTGGGGCGCAGCTGTAGCCTCCGCGCTCTGGGGCAGGCGACCTGGCCTTCAGTGCACAGTGCTCACCGGGACGGGTGCCCGCAGGCTCCGGGAGGCTTCGGGGACCTCCAGCCGCTGAGGCTGGGGGCCTGGCCCCGAGCGTGGTGGCAAGTCTGGGGCGAGGCCCTGGGGCTCTGCCCGACTCCGACCTGGTCTGCAGCAGGGTTTGGGCCCCGGCGTCTGTGCCCCATGCTCTGCCGTCTTTGGGGCGTCGCTCTGGGTCTCAGCCGCATCTGGTCCTCCCGGAGCACGTCTGCCTTTGCCACCCCGCATCCCTCGGAGGTTTGAGTGACCTCACAGCCCAGGGGTGCGGGGGAGAGGGTGCCACGTAATCGTGCCCTGGGGTGCTCCAGACTTCCCGCTGATCCCAGTCACGACGGCTGGCGTCGGGATGCTCGTTTTCGGGATCCCCCCAGAAACCGTGAGGAGCCGGCCGTCCTGGGCTTTCTGTCCTGGTGGGTTTGCCTCTTCTGGCCTTTGGTACAAAAGAGGCCGTACGCACGTGATCCTCTGTGCCGCACCCGTCCCCTGGCACGGTGCTCCCGGAAGGTTCCTTGAGGATGTGCACGGTCAGGTTTCATTCCTCCTCTCGGCGCCACGGGGACTCGGAGCCCCAGGTTGGGGACTGTCCCCGCGGGGAGCCGCTCTGGCAGCTGCCCGGCGTTTCGGAAGCGGCTGGGGGTGAGGAGTTGACGTGGTCGGTGCCGGGAACCCCTTCCTAGCACCCGCTCCCCCGCCTGCCCCACGCCGGCCTGACGGCCTCGTGTGTTTGCACAGGAAGCAGAAGGAACTGGAAGAGATGGAGCGGGAGCGCAAGCGGGAGGAGAAGCTGCGCAAGAGGGAGCAGAAGCAGAGGGACCGCGAGCTGCGCCGCAGCCAGAAGAAGCTGGAGAAGCTGCAGGCGGAGGAGCAGAAGAAGCTGCAGGAGAGGATCAGGCTGGAGGAGCGGAAGCTGCTGCTGGCCCAGCGCAACCTGCAGTCCATCCGGCTGATCGCGGAGCTGCTGAGCCGCGCCAAGGTACCCCGGCCGGCGTCCTGCCGCGGGCGCACGGGGGCCACGCTGGGGCCCCGGCCTCGGCTCGCTGCGGCCAGAGCCGGAAGGAGCGGGCTTCCCACAGAGGGCGACCCGCCGTCCGGACCGCGTCGGGTCCCAGGGTCGTCCAGATGCCAGGCTCAGGGAGCGGGGACAGCCGCGCGTGAGCGCCACCTCCCCGGTGCTGGCCGGGCGGCCTCCGGGTGGCCGGGGCCGCCTGGCTCCCGTGGCCGTCCTCCCGCCGGGACATGCTGGCCAGGCCGGGTCAGGTCACCGGGCCAGGAGCCCAGGGCAGGGGGACGAGGGCCGAGCCGGGTCCTCGGGGGAAGCAGGGTGCCCCGCAGAGCTGCGCCGGCCGCCGCCCTGCTCCCCAGCTGTGGTGCGGCCGGTCTTGTCCGTGCCGAGTGGACGATCCCTCAGGCCCGGGAGCCTCCTCGAGCCTCCTGCAGGCTGCGCTGGTGGCTCCCGTGAGCTGGGCCCGGGGCCGCGGACAGACCTGCGCTCAGGCGGCCGCGCGCCCGTGCGGGCTGGCGCGGGGCGACCCCGTAACCTGTTGTCTGCTTGCAGCGTTGATAAGGCCCCGGGAAGGACAATGGCAGGCGCGCTGAGACTTGTGGCAGCTCAGTTCTTATTTCATGGTGAATATTGAAGACACTGACCCAGGCCAGGCCCAGCACGTCCCTGGCAGCCTGCGTTCGCTCGGCGCCTCCGCTCCCTGCTGCGGTGGCCACGCAGGGCGGGGGCCGCCCCCGCAACGCCCGCCCTGGGGCTGTGCCGACTGGCTTTGCCTCGGGGTGTGTGTCTCCCTGGGACGGACGCATGACTGCCAGGCGTGGCCGGGAGGGGTGCCGTGCCGCTGTCCGGCACCCCGGACCGCAGGGCGCCTGGAGAGCCCAGAGCTGCCCCGGCGTGCGGCGGCCCCGAGCCCCTCTGAGGCGGCGCCTCTCTCCCGCAGGCCGTGAAGGTGCAGGAGCAGGAGCAGAAGGAGCAGGCCCTGCGGCTGCAGCAGCTGGAGGAGCGGCGCAAGCTGCAGGAGGCGGAGCTGCGGCGCGTGGAGGAGGAGAAGGAGCGCGCCCTGGGGCTGCAGAGGAAGGAGAGGCAGCTGCGCCAGCGCCTGCTGAGCATCCTGCTGAGCAAGAAGGTGGACGACCCCCAGGCGCAGGAAGACCTGGGCGTCACGCACGCGGACCTGCTGCAGCCCGTGCTGGACATCTTGCAGACGGTGTCGGCCGGCTGTCTGCGTGCCGCCTCCCCGCATCTCCTTGGGGCCCCGCCGGCCCCCAGCACCCCGAAGGAGACCCCGCCGCGGCCGGAGGCGGATTGCGCTCCCAGAAATGTGAACGGGAACGCGGCTGAAGATGCTCAGTGCAGGGACCGGCAGCCCTCTCGCCCGGTCGCCCCTGATGACGCCTCCCCGGAGAAGCGCTGCCCGGCGGTCCTCTCCTGCATCCCCGACAACAACCAGCACCCCAAGGGCGTGCCCCCCGCCTGCGAGCAGAGCGCGCCGCGGAAGGACACCCGTTCGGAGCAAGACAAGTGCAACCGGGAGCCCAGCAGGAGCCGGGGCCGGGCCGGTGGGGCCCCGGGCAGCGCGGACAGGCAGCAGCGGGAGCGGAGCCGGCCTCGGCGGGCGGGCAGCCGGGAGGACCGGGGGCGCCGGAAGGAGCGCCGCTCCCACAAGAAGCGCTCGCGCCAGCGCGACAGCCCCCAGCGCAGCGCGAGCCCCGCCCACGCTCGGTCCCGGAGGTCCCCCAGCAGGGACCGCTCAGGCCACCGGGAGAAGAGCCGAGACCGCCGCAGTGGCTCCGGGAGGAAGCGCAGCCGCCATCGCCACAGCCAGAGGTCTCGCTCCGGGTCCCCCGGCCGGCACCGCAGCACCTGGGACAGGTAGTGCAGGGCGTGTCCTGCCGCCGTCCCGGAAGCGCGGGGCCCTCGGCGTGTCCTGGCTCCTCTTTCCCGCCGCCTGGGGAGCACACCCCCCAGGAGCCTCCGCGTGGCAGAGGGCAGCGAGTCACCAGCCCTTTCCTCGATGAGCGGCGGCCCTGGGGTCCGCCGTGGAGCCGTCCGTCACTTGCCCTTAGTTTCTTGTGAGACTTTCAACCAGTAGCTTTAACGTGGCCAGTCCTCGCTCAGCAGACACGCCCAGAACGGCCGCGGAGGGACTTGCCGAAGCGCCTCGCAGAAGCGCCTCGCAGACAGCGGCGCAGCGCCCCAGTTCCGCTGGGTGGCAGCCTGCGCCACCCACTCACGGCAGGCGCCTGGCCGGGCTCTGGGGACGAGTGGCCAGCGTGGGGACTCCACGGTCCCGCGGGGCAGGACGGGGAAGCCTTGCCCGGCTGGGGTTTTGTTTTTTTTTTCTCTCTGTTTTTCTTTTTGTGACTTTATCGGACTGGGAAGCACCGCGGCTGGGACGCCCGAAGAACCAAGTGACCTTGACGGAGGAAGTCGTGGCTGGGGACGGAGAGTGTCGCAGGATGGAAGCTCTGGCGCGCCTTTGCAGCTTTTGGGCGCAGGGCGTGGTCCGCGGTGGCCGCACGCAGGGCCCAGCGGCGCAGAGACGCTCCCTCTGTCCAAGTTCAGTGGCTGGGCAGAGGCACGGCCGGTGAGCCGCGTGGGTTTCTAGTCAAGGTTAGCGCGCGTGGTTTTTTAAAAAAGCTGTTTTGCTAAATTATTTTTATTCCAGACGTTTCCCACCGATTTCAGGCTGCACACTTGTTAAATTTTGTAATGATTTGCTTCTCCACGTGGAGCGCAGAAGTCCTTAAAGAGAGCGGTCACGTTTGCGTTAGGGAAGACGGTGTTGATTCCAGTTGGCATTTTTATGGTGAAATAAAACCTTTTCCAGTGAAGCAGCGCTGTGCGTGTGTGGTTTGTTGCCAGGAGCCCTGTGGGCTCCATGGCCGAGCTCAGCCTCCTCCAGGGCGTCTGGCCCCGGCAGGAATCGCTTGCTGCTCCGCCCCCAGTTCGCAGTCACGCCCTCGATGGGCCTGGTACAGACCCAGGGTCCTCAGCGCGGCGCGGTGACCCTCGGCAAAGCCACCGCAGCAGTCTCTGTGCAGCCTGCAGAGCTGCCCGTCAGAGACAAGTGCAGGGAAGTGGTTCCTTCTGTCACCAGGGAGTCAAGGCAGCGGGCCGCGTGGTCTGCACTTGGTCCCCACCCAGCGATAGTCCCCCTTCTCGAAACACAGACCTCAGTGGGCAGACGGTGTGGTGGGCTCTGCCACCCCAGCGCCCGGCACCCTCACAGCTGCGGTGGGCACGGCGGCCGCTGACCTTCCTCTCCCCGGCTTGGCTTTGCCTGTGCCACCGGTCATGGCGTGCGTGCAAGGGGCGCTGGTCTGCCCGGCCATTGGCAACAGCTCTCGGGAATCTGGTGCAAGCACAGCAGGATCCCTGTGGCCCCGCACTGAACTCAGCATGTCCCAGAGTTGGGTGTCCCTAACCCTAACCCTGGAGAAGGAGACGGCGCAAATCCAGGGTCTGGCAGAAGGCCAAGGAGCCACCAGGTGGGGTCGCCGTAGGGTCCAGTGAGATTTCTGGGTCAGGGGAGCTGTGTGGGATCGGAGACCCCTGGAGCTGACCGGCATGGGGATCCAGGTGGACGTCCCTACAGCGAGCACGGACAGAGTGTGTTCCCGGGTCAGCAGGAAGCCGCCAGGGAGGTGTTGGCGAGGAAGATGGCGGCCAAAGCCCAGCCGGACGCACAGGCCAGGTCCCGCAGCTGGGACGTCCCTCGCCACCCAGCCAGCCCACTGTGAGCTGGACGTGAAGGGGTAGCGTCGTGGAGAGAGCGCAGGGTGGGGAGGTGGGCTGCGGTATAGAGGTGTGCACCCAGACGTGCTGGCCTGGGTGCCGGGGGTGCGTCGGATGCATGGGGCGTGGTTCCAGGACACCCCGAACTCAGACAGCGGCTGTCCCTGTGGAAGAGACTCGGGAATCTGCATTCAAGCCCTCCCTGCCATGATGTCCCTCCAGAGCCAGGGAAGGTGGAGGGGGAGCAGGCCGGTCCAGGCCGGCCCGCCCCTGCTGACCTACCTGCTGGGGTCTGCCATGCCTCAAACGGGGGTGGCGACGTCTCCACCCGTAATAGCGGACACATCTCTGCTCCTCCTTGCAGCCCTATTCATAACTTTTCCCTTTCGGATTCTGGCGCTGTTATGAGGCGCATACAAGTTAACGGTTGTCCCTTCTTGCCGGAGAGCTGACTCCACACTCGTTTGCGATGCCCCGCTTGAACCTTGCTCATTCTCGTCCTGCCGTCTTTCCAGAGGTCCGTGGGGCGTAAGGGAGGGTGCCAGAAACAGGTGCCCACTGTGGTGGACGGTCTGGTCTCCATGGGCCACGCACAGGCGACTCAGGACCCCAAGGGGGGCGGCCAGAGGCATGCCTGTCCTTCGTCTTCAGGTTCCGTGCTGGTCAGGGGCGACGGACAGTGGCGTCTGGCTGTGACACAGCAGCTCTCTTTGAGGCACCGAAGAAACGCACGGGAGCGCAGGAGTGGCAGCCACAGTGCCTGGGTGGACCCGTTCCCCGAGGCACCCCTGTCCTGCGGGGGGAGCGGGGAAGGCGGCGATGTGCGTGGGGGCCGAACGGGCAGCCCGCGCTCCTCATCTGGGGTCCCGGCCATCCGGGCTCACCTTCTCAGGCGAGCGACACTGTTACCTCTGTGAGTTTGGGCGGCGTTGTCCGTATCACGAGGACGCATGTTGATTTTCTAAAAGCTCTCCTTTTCTCCAGCAGCTGTGAAGAGCAAACCGTGGCTGGGAAGTGGGAACGCACAGCAATGGAGACGCATGTGCGAGGGATCAGAATCCATATGTGCGTGCTGCTGTGTCCCTTAGTTCTGAGGTGGCAGTGGTGGCAAGGGGACTGTGAATGCCGATCGTGCCTGTGGCTGCCACTGATGGTTTCCACCCGGGAAGCACGTGCCCCGCACACTTCAGGACTGGGAATGGGAGACTGACCCCTCTCCTCTCATTGATAGCATTTCGTCCTGAGCCTCTCTCTTCCCAGGTGACAATGGTCTCATTCTGAGTAATGAAGGAATAATTCATCCCAGCTTTGGCTGACACTGTTCAACAAACGGACTTGTCTGGAAATCAAAGGGGACCATGGGAGGGTGGCTCCAGGCCGATTCGGACTGTGTGTCTTGTGCTGTTACTGGCGAATGTTTAGAGTGACCTCGGTCCTTGAGTTCCCCAAGCAAAGAACCGAAAGCCCAGAACTGTGGCTTATTTGGGAAGTCACGGAGGGAGAAGCGAGCCAGCAGGGCTGCGTGCACCCAGGACACAAGTGTCAGAGGCAGACGGAGGGCCCTTGGAACCCGGGAGACAGAGTCGCGGAGATAAACCTCCCAGGGGAAGGAGGGGGACCGGCGTGGCCCCATCCAGACACAGCGCATCTGAGGAAGGAAAGGCAGACAGGTGCGGGCATGTGAGAGAGAGCAGCCCCCCTCCACCCAGGTCCTTTGTCCTGAGGGTGTCTGTTTTCAGAAAGTGGGGACTTCAGGGGCGGTCTCATGAGAGGATCTCAGTACGAGATTGGTCAGCTCTGCAGGTGTGGCCTTCCAGGGGCGTGGTGCCTCCTGATTGGCCGGCACCGGGGCAGGGGGTGGGGTAGGGTGGGTCAATCCTCATGGTGTCTGGCCCCTCGATTTTCTGGGCCTCGAGCTGCAACACAGCTGAGGCCTCGATGTGACCCCGAGTTTGACCGAAACTCGGCCCCCACAGTCTGCAGATCCAGGCTTGGCTGCTCAGATTACTGGACACGGGTCAGATCCTCACTGTCCTGAGGGCAGCGTGCTTGAGGGAGGGGTCAAACAAGGGCTTATACGCGGGTCCTCGGGGGCTGGTCTCCAGTCGGGGGTGTAAACCCACGACCAGCCATCTGCTAGGGGTGCCCAGCTCGCCCTGGGGGTGAGGTCCCAGCCTATAATACCCGTCTTACCGGTTGTGCCTGAGAGACTTTCCGTCCCGGTGACCTCCTGTACGGGGCTGACCGTTCCTGGTCCGGTCAGGCCTGGCTGACTGCACACCCTCTCACTTGTCCTCAGACGCCAGAGAAGCTGGGGTGTCATTGCCGGCCTCCCACGCTTGGGTCCCTGAGTTCTCCCTGTGGGTGTGGGGGCCCCAGGGAACAGGCAGGCGGGTTAGCAAACAGAGCCCCAGGCCGTGAACTTGGGAGGGAGCCTGTGGGGAGGTCATTGCAGGCCAGTTGCAGATAATGGCTCCTAGCTGCCCACGTACGATTTTTTCTTTAAAAACACAGCCTTCCTGGGGAGGCTTCTGGGAAAGCCGGGCGTATATAGTAGAAATCTCTACATTTTCCCCTTTAGATTTAGAGTCTTAAAAAAAAAATGGGCTTAAAAAGCAGACTAGTGAAGATGTAATCCATATGCCCAAATATCCACCCATGTAAAGTGGATAAAGTTCAGCAGTTTTTTTTTTCTGGTATATTCGGTGCCACAACTTCCACCACAGTCTAACTGGAGGACATTGGTACCTCCCCCAGAAACACTCAGTGGCCAAGTGCTCACCCATTCTTGTCTGTTGTAGACGTGGCCCCTGGGAGCTCTCCTATCACGGGGGCATCTTGTCCTTGAGACAAGACTCTGCCTGGCGCCCTGACGGGTGCTGCTCGGTTGGCTGGGCCTCGTCCCGCAAAGCAAAAGGTTGAGGGTTCGGTTCCCGGTCCGGGCACGTGCCTGGGTGGCAGGCTTCATTCCCGGCTGGGACAACTGATGGATGTTCCCGTCCCTCTCGCTCCCTCTGAAAGTCAATAAAGTCGTTAACAGACCCAGCCTGCGGAGGGGGAATCCAGGCAGTGACCTTGAATCTCAGACACCGGGCTCTAGTCTCCAGGGAGTGTGTCGGGGCAAACTCATCGCCTTAAGGGAAGATTCCGCAGAGAGCCTGCAGCTCCAGGGGGATTGGCCAGCTTAACAAAGGCTGCTGACAATTTAATCAAGCGAATGACATCTGTGGCCAGTAGTCCTGTGCCCCTCCTCCCAACCCCCGGTAAGATGGTGTGAAAGTTCCACAATCCGCTTAACTTCAGCTGATGCCCACACTCCCCTGCAAGCTCATCTCTCTCCCCCGACGCCTCACAGGATTCGTCCCCCACTCGACCTCACAGCAAACAGGACCTCACGCTAAGAGGGGGTGGGGCTCACCCTTCGGACTTGCCCTCCAGCCCCAAACAAGTGACCTGTCCCCAGACTCAGGACACACACGTAGGGTCGTGAGCTGCTGGTGGGCTCCCGGGTGGGGAAAGCTGGCTGCCCCCTCTGGGCTTTGCATGGGCATGAAACTCAGTGTCAGAAACAGGGGGGAGGCAGACGGCCCCTCCAGGGCGGGACTGATTCAGCCCAGAGCAGGAAAAAGGCAGAAGAAGCCGAAATGAGAACAGGCTCACGGAAATCTAACCGACTGTGTGAGTCACCGCAGGAGATACAGTAGATGCATTCGACTTCCTTCATACACACCGCCCCCAAATGCATTTCCTCCTCCTCCCGACTCTCAGAAGTGGCAAGGAGAGGCCACGACGTTTTCATCACATGCACACATTTTAATTATTCAAGAAGAAACTACTAGACAGCAGCAAACCATCGGTTGGCTCGTCCAGAAAGACATACGAGAAATCAACCGTGTTCACACCCATCGGCAGTGACCCCTTAAAGCAGGGGTGCCAAACTCATTCTCCCCGGGGGGCCACATCAGCCTTCCGAGGGCTGCAATGGTTTTAGCACCATATACATGTAACTACTCGTTAAGTGTTAAGGAGTTGAAATGACATTCAGGCCTTGGAAGGCGACCTGGAGGCTGACGTGGCCCCTGGTGAGAATGAACTTGACACCTCAGCCCTGGAGCAATGTCGTGGTACAGACGCTGGTGTGCAGGGAAGCTCGTGGGTGTTGAGGGAGAAAGCCACAGCCAGCACCGCCTTCGTGAGGAGCAGGACGTGGTCCTGGCCCACATCCAGGACCCTGGACCGTATCCAGGACCTCGGAATGGCCAGAGGTGAGGGTGGGAGGCGTCCAGCCACGGGGCACGGTGAGACTCGGCGTGGGTGCTCCTGGTCCCTGCAGGCAGACTCCAGGCAGACGGGGAGAGAGCCACAGAGACAGGTGCAGTCCAGGCATGTGTCCTTGTGAAGCTGGCAAGGGAGCCGGCTGTGTGTGCAGGGGCGGGCCGGGGACCGAGGGCTCGGTGGGGACTTACAGGGATGTTGCCAAGATCAGGCTGACGTGGGCGTGGCCCAGAGCCCCCATATGGACGGGCGGAGCGGGCCACAGACCCACAGGCAGGTGTGGGCAGACACGGGGCTTTGGGGATGATGCGGGGACATAACTCACCTCAGAGCACAAAGGGCCAAGGGCTTACACATCCTTGGGACAAGTGATGACCCGTGCACGTGAAATCAAACTAAACTAATTACAGGACATTAAATCCAGAAAATAAATACACTGTTGTTTTATTTATGATGGCCATTCTGACCGGTGTGAAGTCGTACCTCACTGTGGTTTTAATTTGCATCTCTCTGATAGCTGGTGATATTGAGCATCTTTGCATGTGTTTCTGGATCCTCTGTGTGTCCTCCTTGGAGAAATGCCTATTCAAGTCCTTTGCCCATTTTTTAATCGGGTTTCTTGTCTTCTTCGAGTGGAGTCATGTGAGTTCTTTATATATTTTGGAGATTAA
>CM052552.1:70700595-70726040 GCA_028533065.1 Trachops cirrhosus
AAGTAGCATGGATGGTAGGTAGAAAATAGACAGGGGAGGGCAAGAATAGGAGGGGAAATTTAGAAGGTAAAGAACTTATGACACATGGACATGAAGTAAAGGGGGGAATGTGGGTGGGAGAGGGTGTGCAGGGTGGAGGGGAGTGAAGGGGGGCAATGGGACAACTGTACTAGCATAATCAATAAAATATATTTAAAAAAGAAATAGGGATGTATTGTTTAGAGAACACACTGAGTGTGATACTGACGATATTCATATCTTATTTATTTATTTTTAGAGATTGGGAAAGGGGGGGAGAAAGAGAGGGAGAGAGACATCCATGTGTGGTTGTGTCTAGGGCACCCCCTACTGGGGACCTGGCCCACAACCCAGGCATGGGCCCTGACTGGGAATTGAACCAGCGACCCTTTGGTTCTCAGGCCGGCGCTCAATCCACTGAGCCACACCAGCCAGGGCCATATTTAGATTTTTAATGAAAACCGTAGCTCTTCCCAATTTGATCTACAGGCTTACTCCCAGCCCAGCTGCATGCCAGGAAGATCAGTTGTGCTTGTGGACAAGGGGAAACTCGGTGAAATCCTCAGGGTTCGCTGGGGCTTTGGTAGGAGCGAAAAGGAATGAATAGTCACAACGCAGAATTTTTTTTCTTTTTTAACGGGAGAGAAAATACTTTGTGAGATCCACGCCATCGCACATTTGTGCAAATCTGTAGAACACGCGACACCAACAGTGACCTCGGATGGAAACTGTGCACTCTGGGTAATCGGTGTGGGCTCATCCATGGTAAGAAATGTCCCCTCTGGTGGGGGTGCCGGGCGATAGCAGGGGAGGCTGGGCTGAGGAGGCAGGGGATACACAGGAACCCTGGCGTCTTCTGTCGACTTTGCTGTCAAGCTAAAACTCCCTAGCAATAACTTCGCTCATGGAGAAAGTGAGAAAACAGGGTGTAAAATAGTTCCACTTACAAATAAATATAGCCAGAGGACACCTTTCTGAGAATACAATAATATACAAGAAATGGCAATTTCTTATTGCCAGAAAACGGATAAAATAAAAACTGAAACGTACGTGAATCAAAGATCAAAGGGAAACATAACAGATCAGAAACATGAGGTGTCCCGACCTGGTACTGACAGGTAGAAAAAAATTCACAGGGATTTTTCCAACTTTCTGAGATCACGGCAGCTGCTACAAATGTGTCGAAAATAGATACATTCGCTCTGGTTCCATCCGGCAATGTGGCTGCTACAAATGTATCCATCCAGAAGAGCGCTAAGGATGGCCAAGGGTGGGAGAGGCAGGTGCTCCCACTCCTGCTTTCCTGGCGCTGAGGGCCTCTGGGGGCGCCCGTCAGCCCCAGCGCCGTGCCCTGCGTGCCCTGAATTCGTGCACAACGGGGACGCAGAGATTTCATTGCCCGGCAGAGAGCCGGGCTTTGGGAAAAGCGAATGCACCTGCTGCCTGTCTGTCTCCTGCACGCCGAGTCCTCTCGCCCGTGGGTCCCGGCGTGCAGGTAGCCGAGCCTCTCCCGTCCATGAAGGACAGCAGACCTGTCTTTTGTGGCAAATCGAATTGGCCCCGGAGGAAAGACAGCCCCAACTATGCTGACGTCAGCATTCTTGCCTGGTCGCTCAGCTAGAAGCTGTGTGAGGGAAGCTCCCAAAACTCACGCCTACCCATCTGCTCTCTGCCACCTATCAGTTAGACCTTCAGTCCTGGACTCTTAAAAGTGAGCACACCACCAGAAGCTGACAAAATTCTGGCACAATCCCGTCACAACAGGAGAGAAACTAAAACCAACAAAGGAGAACAGAATGTAAAAGAAGGGGCTAGAGAGGAGCCGGGGGGAAGAAAACTTAAAAGCACATGAGCCGTGATCGTCTGAGGGCGCAAAGAAGAGATACTCCAATGATAAAACAAGGATAGGACCCCGGCGCCGAGCTCGCATCTCCGCGGAGCCAGACGCAGGCTCAGGCTTCACGGAAACAGTCGGAGAGGGCTGGCGTGGCCTGTGGGGGGAAGCTGGTTCACCCGTGGGAGAGGAGCTCCATTCTCGTAGCACTTGACTCTGGAAACATTTCCGCTGAAGTCCCAGGTCAGTCTGCTACTTCGTGGGTCCAGCCGTAAGTTCGTGATGACAGGGCTGAGATCTGAAATGCAGACAAGTACAGTGACAAGAGACACAGGAGCTGGAGCTGGCATCTCTCTTGCTCTGAAGTAGCCAATGCCCCGGGAAGTGGCGTTCTGCGTAGGTGAGGGGTTGCCGGAGCTGGCAGGGGTCACAAGCCATAGTGTCTTATTCCGCTCGTGAGCTGACCCCCGCACCCCTCTTAATGGGGGGAGCATTCAGAATAGAAGATCACTTCTGCCATCCTGGTGCACAAGGAAAGAACTGCCCCCCCAAAAAAACTCAGAATTATCCTCTGGAGGGTGGGCCCCTTATAGGACAGGCTTCCCCCACTGGGTGAGTGTTCTCAGAACCCACCGGTATCAGTGTGCCAGCTGGCGTTGTTGTGAGAGGCTGCATTCGGCTCCACTGATTTTTTTTTTTTGCGGACTTTTTCAAGGCACTTCCCCATTTCATGATGGGTGATTGACACCTGCCCACACCGCGCTGAGCGTTCAGCAATTTTTAACCAAAACTGGCATGACCCCCATGCCCCAGCCTCCCTATTCTCCCGATCTCACCCGGAGCAACTTTTTTTTTCATTTCCCCTGGGTGGAAAGAGTCCTCCAAGGGAAACGTTTTGCTCACGTGGAAGTGAAAGTAGAAGAAGTGAAAGTAGAAATGGCAGAAGCACTTAATAGGCATCAACACTGACACATTCAAACACGGTTTTGAGCAGTGAAACAAATGTCTCGTTAGTTGTATTGCATCCAAGGGAGAGTCCTTCGAAGGGACTGAAGTTTAAACATTGGGGAAATAAATGCACGGTGTTTTATAAATAAATTCTGTTTTGGGGGGGACCCTCTCGTAGGTGAAATGGGCCTTTCATAACCAGGCATCTCCTCGTATGTTATTGGCACTGAGAACCGACAATGAATTCTGGTGGAGATGTTTACCTCAAACCCTCTCACACAGGATATGCTTTCGGAATGCTTTGCAATAGAATATATACATTTTTGCTCTACTTCCTAAAATATGAGGCGTGATAATTACTCAGCGATATTCACGTTGTTATACAGCTCGCAAACTGAGCAATGCACCATATCGCTGGAAACCTCTCAGAGTACGGTGAATACAGCTTAAATTAAAGTAACAGAAGCACATTTTGTGCGAACTGCCATCATATTAAACCTGAACGACCTGTTGGTGCATTTAAAAAGATTTAACTCACGCGCAGTATATTTTCTCACCGTAACAGGATCAGATTCAAGATCAATTTTAAAAATCAGGAAAACACCTAATATTGGCCAATAAAACAACACACTTCTAAATCACCACATGGGTCATCAAAAAAAAAAAAAAAACCCCAAAACTCTAGAAAATGGAGAACATGTTTTGAAATGAATAAAAATAAAATTAGACAATGTGGTAGGTAGCTACCACAGGCCTTAGAAGGAAATTCATAATTTTAAATTTTTATGTCAGACAAGAAAGGTTTAAATTCAATGACCTAAGAAGTGCAAGAAAGAAGAACAAATGAAACTTAAAAAGTAAACCAAAAACCAAATCCCTAAAATAATATATATGATAAAAGTCAATTAAAAAGGGATTGGGAGATGGGTACAGACATTAAAAAAAAAACCTGGGTGTGTGTCATGATCAATACGATTGATAACCATTGGCTTAGAATGATCCAGAAAAAAAAAAACAGAGAGGTAGAAAATAACCAAATTTATCAATGAAAGTGGGGAAAATGATACCTATTTCTCAGGTGGGCACCAGACTTACCTGGGGATGATTTTGTAGGTTATATAATCACTATGGTGTAAGCCTGAAACTAATATACTATTACATGTCCACTGCAGTTAAAAAATAAAATAAATTTCACCCTGGCTTGTATGGCTCAGTGGACTGAGTGCCGGCCTGCAAACCACAGGGTCGCCAGTTCAATTCCCAGGCAGGGCACATGCCTGGGTTGCGGGCCAGGTCCCCAGTTGGGGGCACGTGAGACGCAACCACACAAGGAGGTTTCTCTCCTTCTCTTTCTCCCTCCCTTCCCATCTCTCTAAATACAAGTAAGCACAATCTTTAAAAAGAAAAGAAACATAAAAGAAACTTGAATACATTCACGCCAATACAGTCGATAATATATAGCCTAAACAAACTCCTCCAGAGACAGAAATTAACACTGATGTAGGAAAGAGAAACCCTGAACAGCTGGATACCTATTTATCCCATAACGCAGCTGCTAGAAATGTATCAAGCAGAAAAGAATAGAATTTCTAATAAAAAAATCTTCCCATACAGAAGCCTTGTGGTTGGATTCTTTCTATTTATCAGGGAAGAAATTATATCAGCATGCTCCAACTTTTGAAAGAGAAAGGGGCCAGGGACGATGTCCTGGTGGATTTTTAAAAAAAAATTTATTTATTCATTTTTAGACAGAGGAGAAGGGAAGAAGAAAGAGGGAGAGAAACATCAGTGTGTGGTTGCCTCTCATGCGCCCCCTACTGGGGACCTGGCCCGCAACCCAGGCATGTGCCCTGACTGGGAATTGAACTGACGATCCTTTGGTTCACAGGCCGGTGCTCAATCCACTGAGCCACAGCACTCAGGGCGATGTCCAGGTGGATTTGATGAAGCCAGCGTGATGCTGATGCCGAATCTGAGATGTTACAGTGAAAGTGGGGGCCAATATTCCTTATAAACACAGACACAACACTTCTTTCCAAAATAATACTAAAAGTAAAACGATCCAGCAACATGTGAAACTGATGATACCTCCCGACCCGAGAGAGTTAGCTACTCCAGATATGTCAGGGTGTTTAACCATCAATACCATTTGTCTTATTAACAACAACAACAAAACAGATTATCTTCTCAATAGAAGCAGAAAAAAAATAAAGACACCCATTGGGGATTTATAAAAAATATTTCACACCCATTTGGGCTTAAAAACTCAGCCAACTAGGAAACAAGCAGAAAATAATCATTAACACCGATTCGGGATTGAAAAAAATTCACACCCATTTGGGCTTAAAAACTCAGTAAACTGGAAACAAAAAGCAGGGTTCTTACCCTGATTTAAAAAAAAAAAAAAAAAAGTATGGAAACACAGCCGCTAATTCAGACTCAATAGTGAATGACTAACCACATCTCCCGAAGATGGAGGCCTGGCATGTGGTTGCGACTCTTCTACTGCATTGTGTCCTGTGCCCATGGCCCCTCAGGTGCAACCGCACAAGGTGGGCGCTTTAGGGTCTTTAGCGGGGAATTGTTACAATGTTGGAGCACGTTGCCCACAACCTTTAGGCTTCAGTTTGTCCTAGAAAGACACTCACTTCCTCCTTGTGGTCAGTGGTGCTGGAACGCCCACAGCCCTGCAGAGACCGCAAACGTGGCCAGCACTACTGACCCAGCAGGGACCCGGAGAGGGGCCCTCAGAAGGCCAGGATGCGGGGAGGGGGGGCTCTCGGAACTGTAGGAGGCCCCCTCCCCGTCAGACGGGCCCCGGCCCCTGCATGTCTGTCCGATCCCTGGCTGCAGCCCCGTGACAACGTGCTTGCCAGTGAAATAGGGCAGCAGCGATGTGCGACACTTGTGACTCTGACCCAAAAAGTCCTCGGTGGAACCTACAAACGCCTCCAGGCACGCGAGGGGCCCCAAGGAAGCATCCTGAGTCTCCGAATGATTCCTGCCACCTGGGAATCAGGGTCTCTGCAGATGGGATGAGGGAAGGATCTGAGAGGGGGTCGTCCTGGGTCAGGGTGGCCCTGCGTCCAATGACAGTGTCCCGAGAAGTGGCAGAAGAGGAGGAGACGCAGACCCAGAGGAGAAGCCACGTGGAGATGGAGGCAGAGACGGGAGGGACGCGGCCACCAGCCTGGGGACACCTGGACCTCAGACGTCTGGTCTCCAGAACTAAAGGTGGAAGGTGGGTGAATGTCTTTTGTTTGTGGCATGTGGTTGGAGCAGCGTTTAGGGACCGAATACGTGTCCTCCCCATTCACTCGTGGAAGACCCAACTCCCAGGGTGTTGTGTTGCTGAGGGGGGAGGACTCTGCCGGGGGACAGGGTGGGATTCGTGTCCCCATGAGAAGCAAAGGAACGGGGGGTCTCATGAGGGACGAACCACCGGCTCCCTGCGGGTGGACTTCCAGCCTCCAGAACCGCCAGAAGTAACCGTGCCGGTTGGAAACCGCCATCGGCCTGAGCGGACAAAGCAGGCGCCGGGAGCAGAAGTCCCAGACTCCCCACTCAGCGGCCCGCACCTGCCCCCACGCCCCTGCGGGGAAGGAGGGCGCTGGACGAGGGTTACGAAACCCGGTGGCTGGCACCGCAGTCCCTGCCGTCCTCGGTGATGCAACCACCCAGGGCTGCTGGGCTCGGGCCTGGAGGTTTAAAAATATCTCTTTTGTTCCAACATGCCCCTGAGTGTTAAGAAAAATAATACAAAGGGAGCCCCTTTAAAATGGAGCTGCTGGCCCCTAGGAGCTGCCACCCTGCAGGTGTTAAAACAGGACAAAGTGACCTCTGCTCGGGGCCGAAAGCCACCCTGTGTCCCAAAGAGGTGTGTGCAAAGGTGACAGGAAAGCAGACGGGGTGACACCTGGACAGAGGAGCACAGGACTGAGCATGGAACACGCCGTGGAGAATCAGCCTCACGACGCCATGGCATCTGCGCCCACAGCCACACCTTCCTGCTGGGAGTGTCCCTGTCCCCTCCCCTTTCTCATAGGTGCCACCCCTTTGTCCCCTCATCGGGACCCTGCCTGGGCTCCCGCCTGAGTCAGCGATTCCCGGGTAGCTGTTCTTAGGGATCGCAAATGAGTGCCGTTGCCGCCCCCTTGGAAAGGCCCTTGATTTCTGGGGGACGAGAGGGAAAGTGGACACATTACGGTGCCCAGCACGTCGGACGGGCTGTGAATCGGAAGCCGAGCACGACCGGTGTGTCCTTTGTCACTGCGGGCCCCCCTGTGGCCTCCGTCCTTGGCCATGGGGAGAACACCTCCAGGGGACAGCTCTGGCAGCCCGAGACGCTGTCGCCCGAAAACACGGTAGTTTTAGGGAGGGATTAGGAGGGACACGGATCCCGGGTGTCGAGGTTTAGGGCCAAAGCACTGGCGTTTTTTAAATAAATAACCCTGCAAATCCTCACAGTGGACTCTGAGCCACGGCCAAGCCCCACGCACGGAGCTCCAGGTCCTGGCCTGCGATTCCTGCTCGCCTTGCAGGGCGGTCCCACTGCGAGCACCAGCGGGCTCACTGAGAGCAGAACGCCGCGGCTGTCCAGCGCCCCGTAGCGGTGCACCTACCTCGGTCCGTCGGCAGCACGCAGCAGACGGGCGTCAGCACCACGAGGAGCCGCAGCAAGGCCATGGGGTGGGTGACCCCCAGGGGGGCGCTGGACCTGCGAGAGAACAAGGCCGCGTGTGGGCGTGGCTTCCGGGAGCGCAGGAGGGCGGCCGGGAGGCTGGGGAGGTGGGAGCTCCCAGGGAACCGCGTGCTTGCGAGCAGGCAGCTGCGTGCAGGAGGAAGGCCCCCGGGCATGTGCTTGCACGTGGGCACGTGCATTTGTGGGCGCGTGCCTGCGCGTACACGGCGATGAGCATGTTTGCGTGCACGTGTCTCCATTCTCCATGCATGTGTCCGTGCATGTGCCTATGCGGTGGTGTGTACATCTGTGTTTGCGCGCGCACGTGCGTCCACAGATGCGCACACGTCTGCACGTGCACGTACACGTGCAACATGCAGGTTGTGCACGCCAGTGTCTTCATGGGTCCACACACTGTGTACGCATACATGTGCACGCCTGCACATCAGCGTGCATGCCATGCACACACACGTGCATGCGTGTGTATGTGTGTGCATGACTGCCCATGCGCACACATCTGCGTGTGTGCCCTTTATGCGTGCACACGTGTGTATACCTGCGTGTAGGTCAGTGTGTCTTCAAAGAGCGCCCGCCCTGGGCTCTCAGCGGCCTCTTGGCTCCCGCCCCGCCCAGATCCCGGAAAGCACCCGCCAGGAAAAGCACCGGGAAGCGCCGAGGTGACCGAGCTGTGGAAGGAAGTCTCATTAAAACGTAGCAATCACCGAAGGCGGAGCGCACTTCCGAAGGGACCCAGTTACGGTCAGTGAGCCCTGCGCGGTCCAAAAGTCCCCGCCGGGACTTTTTTCTGCACCCTCCGCTGGTGGTCCCCCTCCTGGGCCCACGTGGCTTCTGCGGTGTGTCTGAGTCTCCGGAGGACCTGTCTTTGCATGTACGACCACCCTGAGCCAGACGACCTCTTCTCACACCCTCCTGAGAGACGCCAACACTCCGCACGCCTCATGCTGGCACATCTCTCGCAAACATCGTTGCGGCTTTGGGGGAAACGTCTCCAGGACAGGAGACTGCCTCGTTGGTGGGGGTGTCTGGAGACAAAGGTCTTGCCGACCCGTTTGCAGTACAGGGACCAGGAGCCGGCGAGCGAGGGCCCCGGCCCCATGCCTAAATGTGTGACATTTAAGGCCCTATTCATCAAAGGCCAAAGCAGCCCGTCTCAGGGCGAAAGAAAGGCCAGCATTTGAAACGTGAGCACGGCCTTGGAATGCGTCTCTCCTTCCTGGGGACTGGCCAGTGGCTGCGGCTCGCTGGCTGGCTGGTGGGACGCGGTGCCTGTCTTCGGCTCGGCTGGGCGGAGCTGCCCTGTGCGGAGAACCCTTCGGCGTAAGCCCCCTCACCGGCCCGCCTCTTCCCTTGCCCTCTGCCCTGGACTGGCTTCCGAGAACCACACGGCAGTAACTGTCGTCGCCGTGGTTCCCCAATTACGAACCTGGAGCGCGCGCACGAGGCTGCGGTTGGCAGAGAAGGGGCGAGATTAGAGGGTCAGGACTCGACACCCCCCACCAGCACCCCACCTGCCTGGAGGGAGGGAATCTCAGCCCGTCTCTGTGCCAGCTGCAGTGGGGAAGGCTGTGAGTATCCGGGGGCTTGGCCGCGGGCCGGCCCCCATGGATGGGTCTCTGTCCGCTCATTCACTGGTGCGTACCTGACCCGCAGGCCCGGGGCTGAGAGGTGGTCATGACCCAGGGCTGTAAGGATCTACATGCCCGGGGCATTGGAGACTGCAAAGGGCCACCCGGGTGGGTGTGCGTGAGCCAGCACGTATGTAGGGGTCTGCGACCCCCTGGAGCCCATGAACCCCCAGCACGGTGGGCTGGGGTGCGGGGTGAGCATCCTATCACGGCCCTCCAGGACCCGCGGAGTGGGGATGTGGGGCACGGATGCCACCTCCCCGTGGCCTGACCTAGTTCACACGCTTCGGGGCACTCCCAGGACACCGGTCAAAGCTCCCGGCCCGCTCCCTGTCACCCCAGCCTACGTCCCCACCTTACCTGGGATGCAGAGCAAAGTCCCACGTGAGACAAAGTCCCGGCTGGTGGCCTGCGGGCCGCGGTGCCCCCTTCAGGCCCTTCCCTCTGGCATTGTGTCCTGTCCGTGCTGCAGGCACTGAGCAGAAACCAAAGTGTGTGTTTCCCCCGATTCAGCTCTTTATAGCCGCCCGGGTGGGGCCGCCCTGCCCCCACCCCCCAGCCAGGCTTGCGGCCCAGGTGGGGGGCGGAATCTAGTCCAGGAAGCCTGAGTCCCTCTCTCTCTCTCTCCGAATCTGGGGTTCGGCAGAATGACAAGAGCCGAGTGTTTATTATCTACGGTTCCTCTTTGCCGTCACCCAAAGGCCGAGTCCCCATACGCACGGAGTTGAGCAACTTCCTGCAGGTGCTGATAGAGCCGGGCAGCCAGCCGTCCCGTGGGAAAGGGTCTCGTGCGCCCTCCGGTCGGGGCTGGTGGGGGGCGGGGAGGGTGGACGGGGCGATGGCCCCGTGTCCCTGGTCCGTCGCGGCCCAAGCCATTGTTTGGGTTGCAGCCAACATCCAGTGAGCGGCCCCCGCTTTTCCCTTCCGGCTGCAGGCTCTTGCCTCCGCTCAGGAAAGCCCCTGTGGTCCTCGTCCCTCCCTGCCCTCCCTCTGGCCCTCGACGCACGTCTCAATCCCCCTCCCCCTTCCATCGCCTTCCTGTGAAACCCTCTTCCAAGACGCCGGCTCCTGGGTTGAATCGTCTGCCTGGAACCTCAGAATGTGGACGAATCTGCAGACAGGGGCGCGCACCCCCTGGAGCACGGGGTCTCCGTGTGCTGTGGCCTGGGAAGAGAGGGACCTCCTCGCAGGGGCTGGAAGACGCGGAAGGCCCTTCCGTGGAGCACCCAGATGTGAACGGGCTCTGGGACCTCAGATGCTGGGTCTGCAGGACCAGGGAGGGTGAGTCCCTGTGGGTTGGAGCCCCCCAGGTTATGGGGATGGGCTATGGCTGCCCCAGGGCACCCCACGGATCTTGGGTCTTGGTGGCCGAGCAGCCCCAGGTTGGCACAAAAAGCGTTCTCCCCCAAAGGCTGGGACCAGGACCCCTGCCCCTCACCCCACCGCCGGGCAGGGGTGGGGGTCATGCCCATGTTGGTGAGCACTCAGACAATTCTGAAACTCGGGGTGTAGGAGTGCCATGACCCCTCACAGTGCGCAGCGTACGGTAGCAGCTGGGGTGCGCGGTGGGGGGGCACTGTGGGTGAGACGGAGGGGTTCACCGGGCTGCTGGAACCTGAGGGCCGTCCGCTGAGCCTGGGCTGGACCCCTGGCCACGGAGCCACAGTGGGCACTGGGGTGGGGGGCTCCAGTCTGCCCCTGTCCTTCCTTCCCAATTTTTTTTTTCGGTCTTTTTCTTTTTTCTCTGTTTCTGTGTCTTTGCTTTCTTGCTGGCTCTTTTTCTGCCTTTCTGTGTTTTTCTGTTTCTCTCTTTTTCTTTTCTTTGTTCTTTCCATCTTTCCCTTTTCTCTCCTTCCTTCTCTCTCTGCACATCTTCTGTTTCTTCTTGTTCTCTCCCTTTCTTCTTTCTTTCTCTTTCTACTTCTCTCTCTCTCTCTCTCTCTCTCTCTCTCTCTGCTTTGTTCATCTCTTTTGTTTGTGTGTTTCTAATTATTTTCTTTGGTTTTATTCTCTGTTTCTCAGGTACCCTGTCTTTTTTTTCCTGTTTGTTTCTTTCTGTCTTTTGTCTTTTTTCCTCTTCTTTTCTCCTTCCTTCCCTCCCTCCTTTCTGTCTTTTCTCTTTCTTCTCCCTCCGAAAGCCCAAAGCACAGACCACAGGGAGCACACATCCGTGTTTGCATCGTGGGTGGCTGTGCGGCTGGAGGCCTAGCACCTGGGCCCTGCCCCCCGGGCACGCTGGCACCTCAGGGGGAACCCTTGCCCTCGCCCAGTGCTGGCAGCGCAGACCCTGGGGCTCTGGACCTGAAGCTCTGGGATGAGCAGGTCCAGTCCACCCGGGGCGGTCCTGGGGGCACCCACGCCCGTCACGTGGGGCCAGCCCCCAAGCCCTAGGAGGGTGTGAGTCCCGGGTCCCAGCTGTGCCTGCTCCGGGGACACAGGCACGGGTGGGCGGGCCCCGCCTCAGAGCCAGGCGGTGACGACACCCCTGGTGTGGACCTCATCCTGCAGGATCCGGGAGGCTGCACCTTCCTCTGTGCACACCTGGCTCTCATCCACACCTGCTTCCCGCCCGCTGCCCAGTGACCTGCGTCATCCCTCAGACACGCGGGGGTGACCACACACCGGAGAGCGGAAGGCGGGAATGGACGCCCAGGGCTCGGGGGTCAGGGAACCCACGCTGGGAGCAGAACGTGCCGCCTTGGCAGGGCAGGGTGGTGCACACGGGGGACAGAGGAACAGAAAATGGGAACTGGGAAGGGGGGTGGCCCGCCCGGGGCCGGCCAGCTGGGCCGGGGGAGCCACCCCAGGGCTCGGCAAGGTGCACCGGTGACTATAGACCCCAGCAGACGACGCCTACGTCCCTCCCAGGGGCTCAGCCAGCACCGCAGGGCCTGGGAAGCCTTCCTCCTCAAGGAGCCGGGCAGCTCCGAGGAGCCCCGGTCACGGCGACAACCTAGAAAGCGAGGCCTCAGAACAGGCCCTATGCCGCCCACCGGCTGGATGCTCGAACCCGGAACCAATCCAGGGCCCACGTCCGGGCGGCCACGAGGGAACCCGAGAGGTGCTCCCCACCTGTCACCGTGCCGTTCTTCCGAGGCACGTGTGTGCTGTGTGTCCTTCGAGCAATTGTGGTCTGAGGAATTGTGGAGACAAGTCGCGAACCCCCCATCAGCAAAGACGGTGGTTGCAGAACCTCTGTATGTATTATATCAGCGTGGGCCTTATTGACACACATTTTAGAGCAGATCTGTGTGGTATATTATTATCATCGAAACACAGCGCATGGGGGTCAAAAGTGCCAAGATGCCCACAGGCTGTTGGAGCCGAGACTCCGCCATGCTAGCCCCCAGGGTCCCCCGGGGTCTCCAGGGCCAGGTAGCGGCTGGCCTGCCCCAGGGGTCAGAAAGGTGGGAACATCCATGGCCTCCCCTCGCCGACGGGGTTCCCCAACACAGCGGCTTCCCTGCAGAAGTTCCCCAGACCCCAAGACACACACTACACCACTCTGCCTGCCCCCGACCTCAGTAGGAGGGGCCAGAGTGGTGCTAGATCAAACACTCCCAGCCATTGGCTCTGGGGTGCGTCCATCAATGTGATTGACAGGTGCCCTGGGACTGGCTCCTCAGTGTGATTGACAGATGCCCTGGAACCTGCTCATCAATGTGATTGACAGGTGCCCTCTCCTCTCTGCAGGGATCCAGCAGACCCGCCCACCCAGGGTGAAAGCCACGTGTTTGCTCTTCACCAGCAACTGTTGGGGGACGTGGGTCCTTCCTGACACTTTCAGTGCCTGTGCTGGACAGCGGTGGCCCCCAAATTCATCTCCCTGAAAGCCTGGGAACAGGGCCTTGTGGAAACAGGGTCTTTGCAGATGAGACTTGATGAAGGGTCTGAGAGGAGGCTGTGCTGGGTCAGGTGGCCCTGTGTCCAATGACAGTGTCCTGAGAAGGGACAGAGGAGGAGACGCAGACCCAGAGGAGAAGCCACGTGGAGACAGAGGCAGAGACGGGAGGGATGTGGCCACCAGCCCTGGGACACCGGGAGGCTCTGGAACTGGAAGAGGGGGGAAGGACCCTCCCTGCAGCCTGTGGAAGAAGCGGGGTCCCAGGACACCTAGACCTCAGACGCCTGAACATGGGAGCATGAATTTATGTCGTTTGAAGTGTCTGGGTTGTGGTCCGTTATTTTAGCTGCCCCTGGACCCTCATATAATAATCCCATTTTTCCCTTTTCTTCTCCCCACGCTCCCCACTCACCCCTGCCCCCGTCTGGCCTCCAGGAGCCCAGTGTGGGTCCCCAACCCGAGTCACGCAGGTGCCTGTCCATTTCCAAACCTGCCAGCCACCCACACAGCCTTGGACCCCGCTTTCCAGGTTCTGATGTTGAGTTGAAACCCACGCACGCCAATCAGAGACACCACCGGGGTCAAGTTCACGCGCAAAGCTGTCACTTCTGTTTCCAGGAGACGCTTATCTTCCTCACCCGCAGGTTTCCACCACGGAACCGGCGGCACCTGGACGGTCCTCTCGCGGCGGGCGCCCCACCCGTTGTCACCGGCGGCACGGTCGTGTGGGGAGATTGCGACACGGGCCGTCTTCGGACCCGGCCCCGCTGGCGCCCGTGATAAGGGCGTCCCCTTCCCGGAAAACACACCTTGCGTTCTGCTCGGAAAGTGTTTTGAAAGGTTTCAGCCGCCCTTTATCTCGGCTCTGCTCCACCCGAGAGCGTCCATTTCTGAAAGCAAAAATCGTCCTTATCGGCGGCCGTGGTCTGTTGTGAAACATCGGTTGCTTTGTCGCCGAGAGCGGTCGGGTCGAGTGGCCCCCACACGCCGGCCGGGTGGGAACACCATCTTCTTCTCTGGGTGGGCGAAGCCCCTTCCACGCGTCCGTACAGCGTGTGGGTGTCGGGAGCGACAGCAGATAGGACTGTCCCGAAATCAGCGTAGCTCACCCCGCCCCGCTCTGCTTTCGTCCCGCTCCCCTCGTGACAGACCGTGCCCTTGAGATGGGGTTAGTTACCAACGCCACCCGGATAAATTCAGCCCCGACCGGAAATGCAAACGGGAGACATCAGACAACGGAGGAGGGTGGTCGTCTGTCATTTGTTCAGAGACCTGGGGGCTCCTGAGATCTGCCACCTCCGGAGTTGTGTGGCACCCTTTTCCTCCATTACTTTGCTCATCGTTAAAGGTGTCTCAGAGACAGAGAGAGATAGGAGAGAGAGAGAAAAAGAGCATGTAAATGGATTCACGGAATTGGGCGCAGGCACGCAGTGGAATATTACGCAGCCATGAACAGGAGCGACGCTCTGACTGAGGTTGCAGCGTGGAGGGACCTTGAACTCAGGAGGCTCTGTGAGAGACGCCAGACACTCACGACTCCACGGTGTGGATTCCGTGTGTGGGAAACATCCAGAGCAGGCCAGTCCGCAGGGACAGAGAGGGGGTCAGCGGTCGTCAGGGGCTGGGGGAGGGAAGGGGTGAGTACTCATGGGGCCAGGGTCTGTTTTGGGGTGATGAGAATGTGCTGGAGTGAGATGGTGGAGGTGGTTGGTCATCATTGTGAGTTGGCCACATGTCACTGGTGGCAATAAAGTCGCACCACGAGTTTCTCCGTGTGGATGGCGGAGGCTGCAGCCTCTCTCCAGGGAAGAAACGCCCTTGTGGGAAAACCCACTTCACAGCACGGGGTCCCCCCCCCATGCGGCCACAGGGAGCGACTTGTGTGTGTGCCCCGGGCCGGGTGGGGGAGCAGAGGGGCGCAGAGGAGAACACCACGCCGGCGGTCATGTGTGGCTCCACTCAGCCCTCCACTGTCAGCGCGTTCCCACGCCAGAACTCACCGTGCACACCTGATTTTTTTGTCACGTGCACGAGCTCATTTTCCCTGTAGAAACGGGCTTTTTAAAAAGTCACCGATATAAACACGGACGACTGAAAATTTCCTGAGGTTTGATGATGAGCACGCTGGGCGTCCTGGTGTCAGATTCTCATGGGTGTGTGTCTGCAGGCACACACATGATCACACGCTACACACCCGCACACCTACATTAACACACACGCATGTCCACATGCATCCACACACATGCACACACGCCACCTCACCCCTCATGCCACGCCAGATACGTTCCCATTTTGCAGAAGCGACGCTGTGAATTACAGGCAAACACACGACAACGTCCCTTTTCTTGCCCCCTGTGCCACTGCACCGTGCTGGCCACGCCGGTCCGTTCACAAACACGGAGGCATTTCTGCAACCGTTGGGAACCGACCTGCGCGGGCACAGGGCTGTCTGGCCCCGGGCTGCGTGTTGGACCGCCTGGGACGGACGCGCTGCTGGAAGCCCGAGGATGACAGCGCGCAGAATGATGGCGAGCTTTCGGAAAGCAGCGCACACAGTTAGCGCCTGTGAGTCCCATCACACACACTCTTTGCTTTATTTCATGTTCTTTATGGTGGATGCAGCACCGGGCCACACAGAGAGACAGCCATCGGACAGCGTGGCTCCCCCACAGGTGGGGGACAGCAGCTTCCTTCGCCCCCAAACCTGCACTGAAGCTTTCACATCAGGAAGGACTGCGCCCTCCCCCTGAAAAGCAACGACAGAACTAATCGAGGAGCCCCACAATGGGGAAGCCCTGAGTGACAGAGCGCTGAGCCCCAGGGAGCTTTCTCCGTCCCAGCCCCGCCCTCTGCCCTCTGCCCCTCGCCCCCCACATGGGTGGCAGAGCTGCATCTGACGCCTCTCACACCCCCCTGGGGAAAACTGCTCTGAAATGGTCCCTCAGGCATATCCACGGTCTGCGTTTCTTATCAGTTTGAGCTGTATGCCGTAGCGGGGGCGGGCCATCGGGGGTGTCCCCATCTCCAAATCTGAGCTGATTCACCTGCCAGGTGCTCAGAGCAGCTGGCCGGGCCGCCTCGCATGGGGGGCGCGCAGGGGCGAGGGCTTGGGCAGGGCGGGGGCGAGCAGATAGAAGAGACCATGACGTGGCCGGGATCCTGGGGGGAGGGGGGCTTTCGACTCCAGTCAGAAGTTCCACACGTCGAGGGCGGGACGCTCAGAACTGGTGTTTGCGGAGCTTGGGCCGGGCAGCGCTGGGTTCTGCGGGTTCCGCGGCTCCGCTCACACAGGGCAGCACTTCCTCCACAGCGACGATGTCCTCGGGTTCCTGGAAGCTCGGCGGGCGGTGGCCCCCGTCCCAGAGGATCTAAGAGAGGACACAGCATAGAAGAGGCCACCAGCTGGTGTCCCTGGGTCGCCCGTCACAAAATGGGAGATGGACCAGCATTTATAGCAGCCCAAGGGTCCAGCAGGGTAATAGACCAGCAGAGAGCATCGCAGGCAGTGGAATATTATGCAGCCCTGAACAGGAGTGGGGCTGTGACTCAGGTGCAGCGTGGACGGGCCTTGAGCACAGGAGGCTCCTTGAGAGACGCCAGACACACATGGTCCCATGGTGTCTTACTCTGTTTATACGAAACGTCCAGAGCAGGCAAAGCCGCAGGGACAGAGAGGGGTTCAGCGGCCGCTGGGCCTGCTCACCGTGGGGGAAGGGCGCGCTTACCTCGGGGGAGGGCTCGAAGCTGCCCACGAGCTCCGGCTTCACCTGCGGCACAGGTGGGAAGAGCGTCCGCCTCAGGGGCCACCTGCTGAGGAAAGAGGGCGCGTGGCGGCCTCCCGTGCTCGCAGCTGGGCGCGAAGCGGAGATCCCCAACTGGGCACGCTGGCCGGGCATCCCGGGGGCCTCATCGCCGGAGCAAGCGGACTCTGCACAGGCGCGGGGCCGCGCCCTAGAACAGCGACCCCAGCGGAGGGCCACACAAACTGCCTGCTGCCCCCTGGTGGCTGCCGTGAGCAAGGACAGGCTCAGCACGGTCCCCGCTTTGCAGGGGTCTCAGGGCATTGGGCAGGACCCCAGTGAGGGCATGGTCCAGTGGGGGGCGGGGGAGTGCGGCGGGGGTCCCTGTCTAGCGCTGGGAGCTCAGAACCGTCTTCGGGACACGGATCATTCCGTGCAGAGACTCCTGGCCTCACATCTTCGTGAGACATCCTGGCATCAGTCACAGCTTTCCTAGTCATGTGTCCGCCCCTCAGTGCAAGGCTTTTCACGGTGACGGGACGCAGCCTTTACTGACATCCATGACAACGGCTGTGCAGGAGCGCTGACTCAGGCCGGAGCCCACCTCGGGTCCCCATGAACAGACAAAGGGGTGGCATTTACGTAGGAGAACGGGGAGGGGACAGTGACGCCCACAGCAGGGAGGCGTGGCTGTGGGAGCTGATTCTCCACAGCGTGAGTCCTGTGCTCCTCCGTCCAGGCGTCATCCCGTCTGTTTCCCCGTCACCTTTGCAGACAGGGAAGCTCTCGGCCCCGAGCAGAGGTCACTTTGTCCTGGTTTGATGCTCACAGGTTTATGGCATCGGAATACAAAGCAGCTCCTCGGGGCCAGAGCCGCCTTTACGATCATTTCCTGCTTCTGCTCGTCTCAGATGCTAAGGGGAGGCTGCTGTTCTGCACGGGATCCCTGGGTGCAGGACGTAGGGAGACCCCGGTACAGGAGCTTTCTTTGTTCTGTCCGTCACAAGTGCGCATATCGGAAACTGCGCCCCCTGCAGCACGCAGGGAGGTGAGAGTCTTCGGGCCCCGGTCCGTGGGACAGCCAGCGTGGGCGTGTGGAAGGGAGCCCCCTACTGGTCCCCGGGTCCACCCCAGTGTTCCTCTCCCGGCTCTGGGCCCTGCACATCGGCTCCCTGTCTCGGCGCTCTCCTGCTCTGCTCACTCTGCGTCATTTGGGTCCTTCTGTGTCTGGAGACCATGGTTTCACGTCGTCGGCGGGACGGGCGGGGGACTCACCTCGTGCAGAGGAACGTCAGGACGGACGCGACTAAAACCACGGCCGCCACCAGCAGCCCCACCAGGGCCATGGCGGTGCCGCTGACCTCCGGCTCTGGGTGGCCTGCCGGGGAGCGGAGAGAGGAGCAGAGGGTCAGGAGGCACCAGATCTCAGGGTCAGCACGTCAGCACATCAGCCCCCTCTCCCCACCACATGATCAGACGGTGGGGTGAGATTCTGGTCCGGGGACGCAGGGCTGGCCCCAGGTGGACAAAACTTCCAGACACCGGGACCTGAGGGAGCTGGAAACACGGGTAGTGACGACTCTGTCCTTCCTCGGATGCTGTGTCCACCCCGCCTCACTAAGTCCCCGTTTTCTCCACCCTCTGCTGACGAGACAGAGCTCACTGAATACATTTCCATGACGGCACAACACCATGCGATGCTCTCCTTCTCAGTGGGTGTTTATGGTCAACACTGCATTGACGTAGCCAAAGGAATGAATGTGTAACTGTGAAATGTGAAGGCCGGGACAGGGTGTGAGTGTGTGTGTAGCTTGGACCACTTCTTGAGCCATGAAGCTGTTGGCTAGAAGGAAAGAGGGTCCCACGTGGACTGGACAGCTCCTCTTGGTGGGGGGTTGGGGGGTGAGTGGGGTGTTCTGAGGGCTATAGCCTGGGCAGTGTTTTTGCCTCCAGCAGCTGTCCACACGGAACTCATGTCCTGTCGGCCCCTGAATGGATCCTGAGGGACAGCTCACCCAGGGCCACAGTGCATCCTTCGCAGTTCTGTCCTACGGGGACTGCTGTACTGCAGGCCACCCCCTTTGTGACAGCCCTGCCTGCTGCCCCAGAGGGTGAGGGCGGATGGGCCACCCAGCAGCACCCATAGAGCAGGGGGACCTGAGGGAGGGGGAGCCGTCCAGCCGACCCCTGGGCATGGCGTCTGCGGCTGGGGCCTTGGAGACACGTCCCAGCGCAGTGGACGTCAAAGTGGCAAAGACGGGCTTGTGCCCCTGTGGCTGGTCTGGGAGGGACCTCGTTGTTGGGGGACCCCAGAAACACAGGAGGGAGTGCAGGGCAGGCTGCAGAGGGCGGAGGCAGCAACAGTGGCCGGGAGCCCCCGGAGCTGGAAGAGGCGGGAGGGACCCTCCCCGGAGCCTGTGGAGGGAGGGCGGCCCCGGGACCCCCAGGTGACCTCAGACGCCTGGTCGGCAGGACGGAGGACGGGAGGGACGCAGCGCCCAGCCCGGGTCGGCTCTCACCGAAACGCAGAGCGGCACTCCACTCGCTCCACACGGCGCTGGGCAGCGTCTTCCCTCTCAGGCGGACCGAGCGCTCGCCTCTCACGCCCGCCCCGGGCACCACGTACACGTTCTTCTCCCGTCCGCGTTGGGAAACCTTCCAGAGAAAAGCAGACCTGCGGCCACCGGCAGAGGTGACAAACCCGAATGGGGAGGAGGCAGGAGCGAGAGCGAGACGGTCACGCCCTGTGTGAGCGCTGCCGTCCTTGCTCCACCCACACCTGCCCCGCCCAAAGGGGAGGGACGTGAGGGGCCCCCGCACGCCTGGATCCCACAGCCCCACCCCCCCGCTGTGTTGTGTCCATATCAGGGCGAGTGCCCGGCGCCATCGGAGGGGTCCGGTTACACAGAAAGGGGGACGAGAGTGGCGCTGGCACAGTTTTGGTGGCATGGCTGAAGTCGCAATCATAATGTGCATGTCTTGTAGCGCCTTACCAACGTCCTCAGAGGTCCAGCCCAGCCTGGAGGGGCGGGGCTGAGCAGGACAGTCAGACCCAGTTCCTGGCCTGTCACAGCTCGCACTGTGTCTCTGAAGCCCAGTCAGGGGGATGGACGCTGACCACGGTTTGCAGGGCCCTGAACCCCGTGGACACGCTGCAGGCTGCTCCCCTCAGCTGAGAGAGCTGACTGTGTTTGTCTTGCATTGGCGCTGTGCACGGTCCCAGATGGTGGCTTTTATCGGCGGCTCTGTCCAGACGCAGCCGGTCCCAGGCTGCCTCCCGTCCTACTCATGACGGACCCCTGGGCAGCTACCTGAGGGTAGGCGTGACCACAGAGAGCTGCCGGCCACACCAGGGAGACGGACCGGGAGATCCCTGGCCACCAAGGAGCGCCCCAGGCTATGGAAAGTCATGTGTGATGGTTGGGTGACACCAGCAGACCACGCTGAGTAGGGTGCATGGGGCAGGGGACACCTGTAGGGTCCCACTTGATAAGCCAGGGAGCACCCAGCAGGGGGCCGAGCTCCCTCCACAGGCTACAGGGAGGGTCCTTCCTGCCTCTCCCAGCTCCTGAGGACTCCAGGTGTCCCTGGGCTGGTGGCTACATCCCTCCCGTCTCTGCCTCAATCTCCACATGGCTTCTCCTCTGGGTCTGCGTCTCCTCTTCTGTCCTGTCTTCTCAGAACACTGTCACTATACTCAGGGCCACCCTGACCCAGGACGGCCTCCTCCCAGATCCTCCACTCCCCCCACCTGCAAACACCCTGTGTCCAGATAAGGTCCCATCCTGAGGTGCCAGGTGGGCATGCATTTGGGGTGCACACAGTTCACGTCACCGCAATTTGAACCGGAAATGCTGAAGGGGCCGCCTTAGCCAGCAGCGTGAAGAACCCAGCTTCTCCCTCCAAACCCAAACCCTGGTGAGTCTGGAGGGGCTGTCTGGACCCCCGCAGCTGAGCTGAGGGACCCGCGTAGGGAGGGCTGGACTGTGAGGGCCCACGGACACGGCACGGACGTCATACAGAAGAAAACAGATACTTACGGGGTCTTTCTGGGAAGGGGTGCCCTGGGAAAGCAAACGAAAAGAAGAAGGTGAAAAGCGGCATTTGCAACATCAGATTCCAACTCAGGGCCCCCCGAAGAACCCCAGAACTGGTGCAAACGATCTTCATAGCTGAAACTATTACGGACTCAGCAGAGGCAGAAAGAAGTTTTTGGGGCGCTCCCCTGATCTGGCTGAAAGCGGGAAACACAGGGGAATGAGGACTCGTGAATTGATTCTTTGGGGTCAGTTCACTTCTGGGGAGGAAAGTGAGGGAGTGTGGTCAGTTCACTTCTGGGGAGGAAAGTGAGGGAGTCTGCCCCAAATCGCATCTCCTGGGGAGTTTTACGGCCACAGGGAAGCAGGAAAGGTCACTCATTACCTGCATCAACAAACACCCCCTGCATTTTCTTGCCTCTCATTTTCTTCGCTAAAAGAAATACGTGCTTTCCTCCCACAGCCGTTTATTACCTCCCTTCCCTCTCTGCTATGAAGGTAAGAAGGTAAGCCCCTAACTTTAGCTGTTTGAGGTCTCCGCTGTTCTGGGAGCTGCCAAACGCACAGAAATAAACGCTGCCTTTTTGGCTAATGTTCATTCATCTGCTGTTTGTCGGTTTCATTTGCACGCCCCCGGTGCAGAACCTAACAGGGTAGAGGAGATGTTTCTGCACCAAACATGCAACGTCCTTCCTCCGAATCGAGTTCCGGCCGGCGCATGGATCTGCCCCCGGGGACCTTATGAGTGACAGCGAATCTGACCCTTCGCTTGTCCTTTAGGGTTACAGTTCTGGCTGCACAGGGTCCCCCTGAATCTGCGGTTCCTAACAGAGACGGGGCCGATGCCGGGGATACCTGGGCCAGCCTGGGAGCACGTGTGTGCCAGCGGGACCCAGGTGGCTCACCTGTGTGAAGCCGCCTGCTGAGGTCTCTTGTCTAACTAAAGTCACCTGTGATTTTACCTGTCTGAGGTCACCTGTGTCAGCACCTCCTGGAGGCCACGTCCAGGGCCCAGACTTTAACCCCAGAACAAGCCCAACCTCTGGGAAGAGTGTCAGTTCATCGGGAACACAATTGCACCATCGTCCAAAAGAGTGAAATACTCCCAAATGCATTTGACAGAAGAAGAACGAGACTGGTGCAGTGACGACGATGACACATTGCACAAAAGACGAAAGGAAACTGGAATAAGTAGAAACACCACCCTCGTTCAGGGGTCAGAAGACTTTGTCCAGCTAAGATGACCACGTCGTTCTCTAGTTGGTGTCTAGATGCAATGCCCTCTCTGTCAAATTTACAACGCCTGTTTTTTTTATGTTTGTTTCTTTGTTTGGTGCAATCGCACCCGCACGTCCAAAAATTCATATTTAGTGGCAAAGACCCCCGAGTAACCAAAACTATCTTCCTTTGAAGTCATCATACTTCCTGACCACCATGGTCACCACAAAGCGACAGGAATCCAAATGGTGTCAAGACAGACACATGGATGGACGGACAGAATAAAATAGAGACCCCAGAATGGACCCCACGTGGGTGGCTGGATGGTTGTGGACAAGGCTGCCAAGAACACTCCGGCCTGAAAGGTAATCTTTGCAACAGATGGTGCAGACACAACCCGATGTCTGCCTACAGAGGCACGGCGTGGGGCCTCAGCCTCCCACCAAACAGAAACGTTCTCTCTCCGTGCATTACAGACGTGAACGTAACCATCAGACGGGAGAACTTGCAGACCATAGCGCAGCTACGACCACACTGTGGGCCACGCCAAGTGGCTTCCGAGCTCACACACCAAAAGCTTAAGAAGGAGGAGAGAAAGAACTAGCTGAGCTTTATCAGAAAGTAGCAGGTGGCACTTGGAGGGTGAAGAGAGGGGACGGGACTGAGTAGAACAACATGGTGGAGTGGACTGGAGATCCTGTTAGTGACGGTGCAACTCCACACGGGAGAGAGGGAGGGCCCCTGGGCTCGGCCCCGGCCCTCACCGCCACGTGGATGTCCACTTCATAGCACAGGCTACTCCTGAGGAGGTCGAATCGCATCTTGGGGTTGTCCCACTGGATCACATGGTGGGATCCGTTGTAGTCGACCGTCAGGTTGGCTGGGGGGTTCAGCTTCTCTAGGAAAAAGCAAAACCACAAATGACTCAGCGACGTATACACACGTCAAGTGGATGAGACGTCACGGCATGTGTCTGATGAGTCACTGGCTCTGGTTTATGTTTCTTGCACAAAAGGGAAAACCACTGTGTTGGGAAGCAAGACATCAAGGTCAGCCGAGCCTCTCAGAAAGTGCCCTTCATGATGCGTGGAACCCCTGCGGGCCGGACCCCCCTGTGCCCCACATAGCCTCTGTGTCTCCCAGTTGCTGGAGCAGCACCTGGAGATGCCAACTGGCAAGAACTTCCTCCTTTGCTTTCTCTCATCCCTTCACCAACGATGTCAGGGGTCCACTCAGCCACCACCTCTGTCAAGCCCACCAAACGGGCTGACTTCTTGTTACCCCGAACTCATCTAAATGCCCAGCTAAGGAACAACCGCCCCCCCCCCCCAGCCCGTGCACCAGATGGTCAGTCTGCAACCAAACACCACGCAGACGGGGTGTCTGCCAGAAAGAGAGCTTCCAGAAATGTATTTATTCTGCCAGGAATGCAAGTAAAACTCTGACACACAGTCGTCAAAGCACAAGTTTGGAGGGCCCCCACTGACTCATGGAGTGGGTGGCTTTCCTATGGGTTCACCAAGAATCTTGTTTATTCACAGATTCTACATCAGCAACTTTGCCTGCTCCCTAAGTCTCATTGGTCACCCCCAAGTCATTACTCTGGGTAAGACTTACAGCCACTACAAGGGTGGAAAGTGGGCACAAGGATAAATTGGCATATCTTCCAGCCAAGAGGGAAGTATAGGTAGATACACTTTGCCTGAGGAACAATGACAAATTTAAAAACAAATAACAAGAACCGCCAGAAAATCAAACTGTATGGAAGTCCAACAACCAAGGAGTTAAAGAAGAAACATTCATCCAGACTGGTAGGAGGGGGGGAGATGGGCAGCTGGGCAGAGAGGACTCATGGCAAGGTGGCAGCTGGTGGACTGGGCAAGGTGGTGCCTGGCAGAGTGGGTAGCCCCACATTTGTGTGCAGATAAACTGGGAGGAACAACTGGGGAGTGAGACAGACCACGCAACCCAGGGTCCTAGCGCAGGGAAATAAAGCTTCAAACTGCTGACTGAGAAAGTCTGTGGAGGTTGTGGTGGTGGGAGAAACCCCCAGCCTCACAGGAGAGTTCATTGGAGAGACCCACAGGGCCCTAGAATGTACACAAGCCCACCCACCCGGGAATCAGCACCAGAAGGGCCCAATTTGCTTGTGGGAAGCGGGGGAAGTGACTGAAAGCCAGCAGAGAGCGGAGCAAGCAGCACTGTTCCCTCTCGGACCCTCCCCAAAAACACAGCTATGTGGGTTGCCCTGCCTTGTTGAACACCTAAGGCTCCACCCCTTATACGTAACCAGCATGCTGAGACCAAGAAATATGGCCCAAATGAAAGAACAGATCAAAGCTCAAAAAGTAGAACTAAATGATGAGGAGGTATCCAACCTATCAGATGCAGAGTTCAAAACACTGGTAATCAGGATGATCACAGAAATGGTTGAGTATGGTCACAAAATAGAGGAAAAACTGAAGGCTATGAAAAATGAAATAAAGGAACATGTACAGGGAACCAACAGTGACGGGAAGGAAACCAGGACTCAAATCAGTAGTTTGGACCAGAAGGAAGAAATAAACATTCAAGAGAATGAAGAGACAAGAATTTAAAACAACGAGGAGAGGCTTAGGAACCTCCAGGACAGCTGTAAACATTCCAACATCCGAATCATAGGGGTGCCAGAAGGAGAAGAGGAAGAGCAGGAAACTGAACACTTATTTGAAAAACTAATGAAGGAGAACTTCCCCAATCTGGCAAAGGAAATAGACTTCCAGGAAGTCCAGGAAGCTCAGAGAGTTCCACAGAAGTTGGACCCAAGGAGGAACACACCAAGGCACATCATCATTACATTAGCCAAGATGAAAGAGAAGGAGAGAATCTTACAAGCAGCAAGAGCAAAGGAGACAGTTACCTACAAAGGACTTCCCACAAGACAGGGGTGTCAAACTCATTTTCACCAGGGACCACATCAGCCTCGTGGCTGCCTTCAAAGGGCTGAGTGTAATTTTAGGACTGTATAAATGTAACTACTCCTTAACAGTTAAGAGAGAGTTTGGCACTCCCGATGGGTAGAAACAAGGTACCGGGCCGGATAAGACAAGGTAGAGGGCCGGATTCGGCCCACTGGCCTTGTATTTGACACCTGTGCCATCAGACTATCAGCTGATTTCTCAAAAGGAAACTTACAGGCAAGAAGAGGCTGGAAGGAAGTGTTCGAAAGCATGAAAGGCAAGGATCTGCACCCAAGATGACTCTATCCAGCAAAGCTATCATTCAGAACGGAAGGGCAGATAAAGTGCTTCCCAGATAAGGTCAAGTTCAAGGAGTTCCTCATCACCAAGCCCCTGTTACATGAAATGGTAAAGGGACTTATCTAAGAAAAAGAAGCAGATCGAAAATAGGAACAGAGAAATGACAACAAACTCACAGCTATCAAGAACCGAACCTGAAAACAAAAACAATCTAAGCAAACAACTAGAACAGGAACAGAA
>CM052552.1:70726540-70763959 GCA_028533065.1 Trachops cirrhosus
CCACAGCTCGGCGGGCTGTGCCCACGGCCGTCTCAGTTCCTCGTTTGTGTGGCGGGCTGAGGGCGGGAGCGTCGGGCGGGGAAGGACACGGAGCAGGGCCACCGGGCACCGAAGGCACAGTGCTCCTTGCCCGTGATGTTTCTGGGCAGGATGACAGTTTGCGGCCGCACCGAGCTCTGGAAGCACAGCCGGACTTGCCCAGGACGCCCCCACACGGGCGCGTGGGGACCACGAGGTGGCCCGATGACACACGAGAGGGGCCAGGCTCACGGAGCCCATGCCACGGCCGCCCTTGACCTGCGTTCTGTGTTGTTTCCATGACACTTTTCCAGCTGTTTCCTTAGGATATGAGCACGTCTGTGTGGGCGTGACATTCCTCGGGTGTGACCTGACCTTTACAAAATTACCGAAGTGAAAGTGTCTTCACCGAGCATTCGCCCCTTCACAGGACTCGATGCCCCGGGGCTGGGCACAGCCGGTCCGGAGGCATCCTCCATCCTCCCCCCCCCGCCCCGAAGGAGGGGTCCCGGACCCCAGGAGAAGTGGCTCCCCGCTTCCTCCCTCCTCCAGACCCTTGGCAACGGGGACTCTGCTTTGGATGCCGCACGATTCAGATGAAGGGACATCACACCGTATTCGTCCCGGTGTGTCTGGCGTCTCTCACGGAGCGTGCTGTGCTCAAGGTCCATCCACGTGGTGGCCTGACTCAAAGCCTGCTCTTTTTTCTGCTTTTATTGATTTTTACAGTGAGAGGGAGAGAGAGAGAGACACGCGGAGAGAGAGAAAGATCCATGCCTGAGACAGAAACGTCTCTCCCGTATGCCCCCTGACTAAGGACCCAGCCCGCAGCCTAGGTACCGAATGTATTTTAAGCTGGCTACATTTCAGACTCACTAGCTGACAGGAAAAAAAAAAGAAAGAAAAAAGAAAAAGGAAAAGGAAAGAAAAGAAAAAGAGACTCAACAGCTGCAAAAACAAACAAAAAAAAGCCTTTTTGCAGCTTCCCTTATCTGTCCCAAAACAGCAAGTTCTGGGAAATACGTCTGCTCTAAATTCCTCTTTAAGCGGGGGGACTCCTCCCAGAACCAAAAATGCAATGAAAGCCACCCTGACCTCCCCTCCAGGGCACTCAAGGCCCTGGAGGGGACGGGCACCTCACCCGTGCCTGGGCAGACAAAGATCATCGCAGCTCATCTCCTGCGTGTCCCGAACACTCCTGCATCTTTCCCGAAAGACCCGCGTTTCACCTTCCTCACCTCCCCGTCGCCTCCTCGGTCGGCTCTAGCAACCCCAGACTCTAACCACACCTTTCCGTTGCTCACCACGAACTTTTTTCCCAGGGGCACCCTGCTGTACGTGGGAACTCGGTTTTTCTTGTCACTGCTCAGTTTCCTTCTGTCCCTCGAATTTGCACGCCCCGGGCACCGAACCTAAGAGGGTGGAAGAGAAGCTTTTGCAGGTCCGTTTCTCCAGTTTTACCTTCCTTGCCTTCGAGCTGTCTGTCCACGAAGGTGCTCGTCCCCTTCCTCGGGCCAGACACCGGTAGCACGGTGCACTCCAGCGGCCTCACCACTCACCTGCATTTGTGGATTTACTGGCTTTCCACTGTGCCACGTGAACGTGGCTTGTGGACGGTGGCCGTCTTGTTGAATCTGAGGGCGTCTTGACAAGATGGATGGCAGGCTACTCAGGAGTCTGGGGCGCAGGAGAGAAGGAGACACGGGGACCCCAGAAAGCGGGGATGTGTTTGCCGTTTTCATCGATCTGGAAAAGGGTCACTGGAAGGTGGATTTTCCGTCTGGCCGGAGGTCAGGCCTGGGAGAAGAGATCCTTCTTTCCGTGTCTGCACTCGGGCCCCTGCCACACGGGAGCACAGTTTTTCTTCGTCACACTCTGTTATTTTTCTAAAAGAGCTGGCCTAGCTTTCACGTTTCCCCTGCACTTGTCTGTCTGAGGGCCCACATTCCCCCTTTTGTGAGGACAGCAGCCAGATAGGATGAGGGACACTCAGAGGATCTCACGGCAGCTTTGTCATCTGCAGCAATGTTATCTCGAAATTCCGTCGCAGTCATGGGCATTAGGGTTCGGGTTTCAACATCTTTTGTTTTTTCTGAAGAAGGAGGGGAATTTAACACAAAATAATACCTTTCAGGGATCTTCCAAAAGCAAGAATGTATAGTTCTTTCATGGTTCTACCCACCCAACCAGCCATCCACCCACCCATCCATCCATGCATCCATGCATCCATCCCTCCACCCATCCATCCATCCATCCATCCATCCATATATTCATCCATCCCTCATCCATCCATCCATCCATCCACCATCTATCCATTCATCCATCCGTCCCTCCATCTGTCCATCCATCCATACATTCATCCATCCATCCATCTATCCATCTACCATTCATCCATCTATTCATTCATCCTTCCATCCATCCACCATCCACCCATCCATTCATCCATCACCCACACATCCATCCATATATTCATCCATCCATCCATCCACCATCCATCCATCCACCCACCCAACCAACCATCCACCCATCCATCCACCATCCATCCATCCATTCATCCATCCATCCCTCCATCCCTCCATCCATCCATCAATCCATCCATCCATCCATATATTCATCCATCTATCCATCTGTCCATCCATCCATATACATATTCATCCATCTATCCACCATCCATCCATCTATCCATTCATCCATCCATCCACCCATCCATCCATCCATCCATATATTCATCCATCCATCCATCTGTCCATCCATCCATATACATATTCATCCATCCATCCATCCATCCACCATCCATCCATCTATCCATTCATCCATCCATCCCTCCACCCATCCATCCATCCATCCATCCATATATGTATCCATTCACCCACTCGCTCCTTTTGACAGGTTTTGGGACCACACCCTTTCCGTGTGTCAGACACGGGCAAACAGCATGCTCCCGTGTGGTCTACCATGCAGACAAGCACGGCCGTGGTGGGGGAATCATCACATGACCTGTGCATTTACTCAGACATTCGCCTCACTAGCATCTACCTTGTAATGTCACTGATGAGAGTTTCTCTCGCCACACAGGAGCACACTCTTTCTTTGTCACACTCTGTTATTATTCTAAAAGAGCTGGCCTAGCTTTCACGTTGCCACCCAGGACGCTGGCCCCCAACTCAACTCCTCCTTGGTTCCTCCTCAAGAAGCAAGGTTGGGATGAGTGTGACGAGACACAGGGAAGGAAGAGAATGATCCGGAGGATTCAACTCTGATTTCTGGGACCCGGTTGCTCCTTTAAGGAACCTCACTCAGCAGAGGCTCCTTATGGCAAATTCGAGGCCAAGAAGACCTTGGTGAGGCTCAGGAGACCACACCGTCTGGTTCCTGATGTCCGCACAGCCCACGCTCCACGTTCCACGCTGCTGCCTGTGCCGGCTTGCACCATTCCAGGTGGACAAGGCACCCTTCTCCCGGGCGAACGCACCTACGTCCCACTCACTCGCCCCCAGAGCCAGCGGTCTCTGCACTCGGCAAATTCCACATCGGACTCGGCACGGCTGCGCATCTTCAAGCATTGACCAAAACCCGTGAAATGGGGAAGTAGATACTTTGCACTGTGTTCCGTGCTGTGGAAACGCGACTGGGCTGTATGTGTGGCCTCGAGGTGTCCCCTGCGCTGGGCGCAGAAGTGTTTCTGTCTTGTCACAGCTTCTGCTTCGGGAGTCGGGTCTGACCAGCTTTGCGCAGAGACGGCTGTGATAGGCAACCACAGGCTCCCGGCACCCAGCAGCCCCCGAGCCTGCGCACGGCGGCTGATCGAGAAGCAGCAGCGGCCAGAGCAGAGATAAGAGATAATGTCATTGTGCTGACGGACTCGACGCTGCAGGAGCAGCGTGACACGTACGGGGTGGAGGCCTGGCCACCTCAAAAAAAGGGCGTTGTCATTGTGGCGAACACCTCCAGCCTGCTGTGAATGCAAGAATCACGGGGCCTTTCTGGAAAGAGCACAGGACTTCTTAAAAAGAGACTGGAGTTGTGGAGACGTGAAGGCAGGGTGAGTTCAGGTGTGCCCCCAGGGATTGGACAGTACGTGACTTACTAAGTGGTCATCGCAATAAGTCTCTTACCCGCCTGACACCATCCACAGCTATCGGAGTATTATTGACGATATCGCCTGTGGTGGACTGTACAGCCTGTGACTGCTCTGTGACTGCCCGTCTGTGCTTCTCAGTCCTTCACCTTTCCCCTCAGCCCCCCAACCCCCTCCCCTGTGGCGACCCTCAGTCTGTTCTCTGTGTCTGTCCTGCTCGTTTGCTCATTTTGTTTTTCAGATTCAACGGTTGATAGATATGTATTTATTGCCATTTGATCAACCATATCTCTCATCTTTTTTTACCTCTTTTTCTTGAAGCAGACCCTTTCCTATACTATTGGATGTCAACTATAATTAAAAATGAAAACATGATTTCGATAAAAAAGAGAGATGAAGCTGAAGGGTTGACAGCCACTCCCGAGAGGAGCTGGAGTTGACTCTCTCTATTACTGAGTGTGGGCTGGCTCGAGGGTGCAGGCGGGTGCAGGGGGGTGGAAGTCACAGGTGTGTGAGACAGCCATCTAGAACATCCCATGCAATCATTTTCCCCTTGCCAAAGGTGCCACTCAAGCTCTCGGTGGATCGTCAGCCCGGCGGCCGGGTGCGTGAATGAACCATCTAGAACCTTCCTGCCCACTCAAGTCTCCAGCCCCACAGCAGACGCAGCCCCTGACCCCGTCCATCCTCAGCACCCTGAGAGATGAAAAGAGATAGCCACGAGGATTTGGGGAGACTCGAACCCAAGCCCACATCAGCCACGTCACAGCTCCCCGCAGGGTGCGTCACACGGGATCCCCGGGAGAACTCCGAGCGGACATGACTGTGTCAGTGGCATCCAGCCAGAGGCTCCCAATCTCTGTGGCCCTTGCTGGGTGACTCACGGGCCGTGTTGCCAAACACCAGCCACCGAACATCAGCCTGCGGATCCACGTGGAGATGATGAAGGCTGTGGGGTGGCACGGGGCCTCTGTGTCACGCCCGTGAGACACGCCGATGGCCTGTGACACTCACACAGCGTGCGTTGTCTTGGCGGAGCCCGGGGCAGGAAGGGCTTGGAGCCCGTATGGAGCTTCGTTTCCCCAATTTTGTCCCCGTGTATGGGGGCGGGTGTGGGGGAGAGGTCGTAAGAACAGAAATGGCTGTTCATTAAAACCACCCTGCCCCGGCCAGGTGGTCTCTCCCCAGCCATTGTGTTCGTGTTCGTGCTGCATTTCGGGGTCACAGCAGTGACATGTGGGGTCGATTTTCCCAGAGTTTGCACAGACGTGGGGCTCAGGAAGGCTTATGTCCCCCAATGGCCACTCCTAAGCCCCCCAGAGCCCACACAGGAGCACCTGCCGGGAATGCAGACACTCCCCTCTGCACAGTTCTCTGAGGGACCCACCAGCCTTTTCTCCCCTTTAGGTCAAAACCCTCAAAGGTAGTTAGTGACCAGAGGGGAGAGGGGAGGGAATTTTAGGGGAGAAGGGAAGGGTTTACAGGAACAAATATAGAGGACACATGGACAAAACTAGGGGGGTTGGAAAGGGGAGGGAGGAGGAGAGGAATGGGTGGGTGGGCTGGAATGGGAAAAAACCCTCAAAGGAACAGTTCCTGCTGGAAGAAGGGGGAGGTTCCCCAGAGAAAACAGGGGGAGCTTCCCAGCTTTGCTGGGTGGATGGGCGAGGAAGAAGGGGTGTCACTCCCGCTGCCGGCGAAGGTCTCTGCAAGTATGGAGACACTTTGGTTGCTGCCTGTGTCGGTGGATGGGGACCCCGGACCCTTCTGAATGCCCACCAGTGCCCAGGACGCCCCGTGACGCAGTGTCACCAGCCCCAGGCGTGCACAGCATCAAGACAGAGCCCCTGACCTTCCCTCGAGGGGCTGTGCCTCTCTCACCCCCACCCACGTCACTCTAAGTCTCTACGTGCTTTCCTTATCATCCATCACGCTCGGCTGTCTGCATCCTGCAGCCCGTGTGGTGACAGCATCATGTCCCCAAAGACGTGCACGTCCCAACCCTTGGGACCCACGAAAACATGACATTGGGTGACAAAATCGCGTCTCCCGGCGTGACCACAGGTGCTGAGATAGGGAGGCTGTCCCGGATCGTCCCTGTGGGCTCAGAGTGCACATTTATCAGGGCAGGCCAGTGCAGGGACCCAGCTGTGACTTGTGGCAGTTATTATTATTATTATTATTATTATTATTATTCCTCATCCCAGTTTGTCAGATTCTGGCAGGAGACCTGTGTGAGCAGGCTGCCAAGGTTTGACCTAGTGTCACAGGCATGGCTGCTAGTGACCCTGGTGTTCTCAGGTTCTGGGCAGTCCCTGAGCACCTGTGCTGGCCGTGGACACACCTGTCCTCGGCGCTTGGACCCTCTGTCACCCTCTCTCACCCCTGCGAATGACGTGCAAGGAAGGGATTCTGCATTTGGAATCTGAGTGTCCCCAGCCCGCGTCCCTCGGGACACTGCTGTTGCTTGGTTTGGGGCACATGGGGGTCTGACTGGCCGCTGCCCAGCCCACCTTCGCCGTCCCGGACACTTAGGGACCTAGGGACCTGTAGGACCCCCGGGCCCTTCCTGCCACGGCACCCAGCCCTCTCAGGATGCCCGATGGAGCCGGAATCCTGAACGCAGAGCCTCCGATTGTTAACCTGGGAGCCAAGCCCAGCAGCTTGAGGTGCAAACCTTATCTCCTTCTTCTTCCTTTTTTTATTCTTATTTTTAGATAAGAGTCATTGGTTTCAATAAAGCATGAGTGTATTTCCTCTCGTCACTTCCCTGCGGCTGCTTCTGCCTTTTATAAGCGCGGTGACCTCGGGGGGTGAGTCAGGAACCAAACATCAGAGGCGGCCGGGGACAACCTGCCCGGTGGGGGTATGAGTGCCACTCCAGGGCCCTGGGCGGCCGCCGCCGTGGCCGCCCTCCTGCTGGGAGCCTTCTTCTTCGCCTCGGGGGACGTGGCCACGGGTGAGGCTCCGTGGCCGCTGCTGCGGCCACGGCATCCTACAGGTTAACATCCATTTCGGGGGGGGGGGCGGGTCTCTTTGGAAACCTCCCTCTTTTCTGCATCAAGGTTACAACGAGGTCACCCAGGTTTCTGAGACTCTGACTCAGGAAAAATGGGGTGTTCTTGGCTGATTTCAGGATGAGCTTTGAATGGAACTAATACTACTTTTAATAATAATAATAATCCCAGGTTTCTGGGACTCTAACTCAGGAAAAAGGGTGTATTCTAGACTGGTTTCAGGATGAGCTTTGAATGGAACTAATAATACTATTAATAATAATAATAATAATAATAATAATCATCATCCCAGGTTTCTGAGACTCTGACTCAGGAAAAAGGGTGTATTCTTGGCTGATTTCAGGATGAGCTTTGAATGGAACTAATAATACTATTATTATTAATAATAATAATAGTAATACAGACCTGTGTGCCGAGTTGAAAACTGGGGGGGCTTTGTTGTTCTCTGTGCCCCCAAACGGGATGGTGCTTTTGTCTGGGTGTGCATGCACCTGCCTGGGGCAAAGTCACGTCAGGAAGAAGGCATTGTCCACGCCGGGTCCCTGGACATCTCTGTCCATCGGCTGCGGTCCTTCAGTCCCCGGGCTGTGCTTTCTGAGAGTGACAGTAAGAATCACCGGGTTGTCTGTCCTCAGGACATGGCTCCCTGGGGGGGGGGTTCCAGAAAATTCTTGTGGGCTCGTGTTAGAAGCTGTGGTGAAAGGGTAAGAGAAGCAGGGGGTGCGGAGGGACCGGGTCGTGGGCCGGTGGCTTGGGTCTGACTTGCGGGCTCTCCGGGTTTGCAAGCGTCCTCCCCAGCGACGCGTTTTGCTGAAATCTCAGAGCCGTGAGTCGGGTGGACAGCGAGGGAGCCCGGAGATGGGGCCCCCAGCGCCGCCGCTGCCGAAACTCTCGAAGTCTCTGCTTTGGACTCGTGTGGGTTTTCCGACGCTCCGATCCGGAGCTGCGTCTGCAGGGACTTCAGCTCTGGTGTACCCCATGCTTCCCTGAACTGCCCTGTGACACCCCCGGAGCTTGATTGAGGTGCACACAGCTCGGGCACATTCGGGATCCTGACCCACGGAAGCCCACCCCAGCACAGAAGCGGGTGTCCCGGGCCATGGGTGGGGCCGGTGCCCAGACACAGCTCCGGGCTGCCCAGGGAGCCCACTGACTCCCAGTCCGTTTAGTAACTTCTTAGAAAGCACGAGGCTGCCTGTGTTTCTGGAAGGTCTGGCTTCCTTCTCTGCTGCGCTTTGAGGATAGAGCTGCTCTTCACCTGTGGTCATTCCTGGTGTGCTCTTGTGGAGAGAACAGGGTGCCGAGGGTGCACAGCCCAGGCAAAGGACCCCCAGTCCGCCCGTCACTAATCCGGGGGCCGGACCGCCAGTCACGGCCCGGGACCCGTCAGGGGGAGGACCGAGGTCCCAGAGGTGCACAGGGAGCCCCACTGAGGCTGCACCCAGCGTTTCAGGTGCCGGGACTCTGTCTGGCTTCAGAAAAGATTTCCATCGGAGGCAGCTGGGTTTCTGATGGGTCGGTGGACCGCTGGCGGCAAACTTAGAAAAAGGGGACACCAGGACGATGCGGGGCCTGTGGCTCCCAAACGCTGACCCCCAACTGCACAAACCAATGACATCTTTAATCCTTGGTCCCAACACCCAGCACTCATATGAGCTGAAGTCACACCTCCTGGGCAGGGGGGCGGGACAGGGACAAAGGTGATGACAGGTGGTGAGGAGTGGGGTACAGGCAGAACTGGGGGCCCCAGAGAGTCTCAGGGGCAGAGAGACCGAGAGGAGCAGACAATGCACACCCGTCAGACTCAGCAGTGACAGGACAACAAGAGCCATTTCCGTCTGCAGACCCCCCATCTGCACATGCAGACTTGTGGGTGTCGCTGTGTCTGGGTGCTGAGCCCACACGCACCAGGATGGGGGTTAGGGTAGCAAGCGTGGGGGGCAGGGAGGGCGAGGGGACCCTCCCAGGTGTGTCTCACGGTCGTGTTGTTTCAACCGTGCTGGGGAAGGGGACATGAGGCTGGCTGGCAGGTGGACAACGGCCAGGTGACCACCTGCATTGGGGCGATGGTGGCACCTGACTGGCCACCTGCACACACCTGCCTTCTCCAGACATGTTCCTCCCAACATCCTGGTGACTCACGGATGCTCCTCTTGTGGGTCACGGGGTCTTCATCACAAACACATGTACCGGCGAGCGGGACCCGTATGGACACGAGGCCCTTGCAGGTGGCATCAGTGAAGGGTCTGAGAGGAGGGCGTCCTGGGTCACGGTGGCCCTGCAGCCAGTGACCTGTCCTTACAAGACCCAGAAGAGAAGCCACGTGGAGATGGAGGCAGAGATGGGAGGGACGTGACCACTGGAAGGTGGGGGGAAGGAGGTGGAGCTTGTGCAGGGAGCATGGACCTGGGACACCTGGACCTCGGACACCTGGTCTCCAGGATGGGGGATGATAAATGTCTGTGGCTTAAGCCCCCTGATGTGGTCCTTGGCTACAAGCCCCCAGAACACTCACACCCTCCTTATGGTACCTGCTTAGAACGTGCCATATGCATCGTGGGCCCCTTGGGGGTCTTCCGAGTTTTCAGACAGGGTTTGATGACTGTGGATTAGGTGGTGGGAGCAGCTCCACAGATGCTGGGGAGACAGCAGCAGGGGAGGGACCCTAGACATCAGCTCTGTTGTCATCGGCCACCACGTTCCGATCAGGCTTCTCAGTGAGTGTCAGGGAGTTGCCGGGAAGCCACGCTGCACGCTGAGGACAGGTAGCCAACCTCAGCGGCGTCCCTGGGTAGGAGACAGGTGCTGAAGCTCAGAACAAGGAGAGTGCGGATGGCGTGTGCCCGACCTGGACCCCAGTGACCCCAGCAGGGCCTCCCATGGTGGATGGCATGAGCTCAAGTCCGGAGCAGGGCCGGGCGAGGGCGGGCTGGGGGGCGGTCACGCTGTGCGAGTTAGTGGGCATTGCAGCTGGCTTGGGGTCTTGTTGCTGAACTTAACGTTTCAGCTGCAGATTAAATCAACACTGAAGGGCAAAAAGAAAGAGAGGGAGGAAGAAAGGAGGGAGGGAAGGAAGAAGGAGGGAAGCAAAGAAAGGAGGAAAGAAGGAAATGGGATGGAAGGGTAGATAGAAGGAGGGAGGGAAGGAAGGAAGGAAGGGAGGAAGGAAGGAAGGAAGGAAGGAAGGAAGGAAGGAAGGAAGGAAGGAAATGAATGGGTAGAGAGAAGGAGGGAAGGAAGGAAGGAAGGAAGGAAATGAATGGGTAGAGAGAAGGAGGGAAGGAAGGAAGGAAGGAAGGAAGGGAGGAAATGAATGGGTAGAGAGAAGGAGGGAAGGAAGGAAGGAAGGAAGGGAGGAAGGAAGGAAGGAAGGAAGGAAGGAAGGAAGGAAGGAAGGGAGGAAATGAATGGGTAGAGAGACGGAGGGAAGGAAGGACCCACTGCTTTGGTCCCACCTGACAGGTTCTTTCCAAAACAGCCACAGTACTGGATGTGAAGCCCCCGTTGCCCCCAAGGTCATGAAACCAAATTCCCCCGACGGCCCACGGCCTTCTCTCCCGCAGGTGCACTTCAACTGGGAGGTGGGCTGTAACCGTAGAGCAAAACCGTTGGTGTTCCAACGATGCCCCACTGTGTGCCAGCGCGTTCACCTGCACACGCTGTGCTACCTTTGTGTGTTTGTGAGAAAAAACGGAAGAACCAGCCCCAGGGTCTCCCCGGTGCTGGGGTCTGTGAGGCGCCATTCGATGTCAGGGCGACAGCAGCCTCGTGCGGTCCCTGCTTATCTGTGTCCCCATCGGTTTCCTGACCTCCTGCCCCCGACAACCACTGACCCCCTCTCTGTCCCTGCGGACTGGCCTGCTCTGGACGTTGCCCACACACGGAATCCTCACCACGGGACCGTGAGTGTCTGGCGTGTCTCACGGAGCCTCCGCGCTGCAGCCTGAGTCAGAGCCTCTCTCCTGTTCAGGGCTGAGTCATATTCCACTGCGTCCTCCGACCTCATTATTCATCCAAACAGATGACTTTCAGGATTTTCCCCGCATAGCCTCGCCTGGGAGTGTCTGCGCGTCACACAGGGAAATAAGAAGTCAGAAGCAATTCCAGCCATTTGCTGAGGTCCCCACTGCCTCCCCGCAAACAATTCCTTGAAGACGTATCATAAAGTTGATTGTAAACAAACACTTTTTAAAGCAAAATTACGTGGCTTCTTTTTATAGGAAAACTTTATGATATAATGCCCACGACATTACATTTGTCATTGTGACTATTTTTGGGGCGCACAGCTCCGCGGCATGAAACGTACATTCATGTGGTTGTGCAACTGTCCCCACCGTCATTTCCAGAACGTTCTCGTGTCCCAAACAGAAGCTCTGTCCCCAGCAGATTCTCACGCCCCTCCCCTTCCCTAGTGTCCGGCTTCCACTGTCCACTCTCAGTGTCTGTGATGTGTCTGTTGTAGGGGCCTCAGGGGTGTGCAATCTTGCAGTGTTTGTGTTTTAAGTTCCTTTTCTTTCGGATGGTATGACCATTTGTTCAGCATTCCTGGGGGTTGATTCATGCGGACATCCAGGAAAGTGGGGGTTTGCCCTAGAAAGGCAGGGTCGACGCGTGGTGGAAACTAGTACCCAGAGCAAAGATCTCTCCGTGTCTGTCTGTGCCTGTCTGCCTCTCTGTCTTTCTGCCTGTCTCTCTGCCCCTTTATCCCTGTCCAGGCACAAACCCCTTTTGTCACAGGGCTACCTGGTTGCCATTTCTGTCCTACAACTCGCCATGTACGCCTCTGCCTCTTAAAACCTCTTCCCACTTCCAAACGCACGCAGTGATCAGGAAGAGTGACCCATGCTTCCAGAGAGGCTGGGGAGACAGGACGGTGACGTGACGAGACGAAGATGACATCTTTCATGGGAAATGGGGCCACGGGGATGCTGACCACAACTCATGACCCATGGGTCAGGACGGGGCAGTTTCTGAGGCTGTTGGGGAAACACAGCCAAACCCAGGATCTGTTCCGCACGGAGCAGCTCTTCCCAGGAAGGAGGACGAGGCAGGACAAGCCCTGCATTGTTGAATAAGAGTAAAACCAGACAGCTCTGTGCCTCCTGGGCTGTGCGCTGGACAGGCTGCCGTCGTGCGGATCTGGATGTTCTCACGTGTTCTCAAGATCAACAGGGGGCCATCTGTGGCTCCTAATCGTTTATGCAACAGAAAAACAAGTCTCTATATGCGGGGGGGTGCAGTTTCACAACTTGTCTTATCCTCTCACAGAAAGTGGGAGATGGGGCTCCCCACACCCCTTCCTACTGGCATGTCAAAGAGTGGGTCCTTGACAAAGATATTGCTAGGTCTTGCATGTGGCAAAAAGCTTCATCACTATCGAAAGGACTGACATGTATTTCAAAGAGGTGGAGGAAGCTGCACAGAATAGGGGCCGTAAGAAGGGGGACGTCAGTCCTGCTATTTATTGTTTCAATGACATCGGCACTTCGATCGTGTCTTGTGTCAGTTTCAGGGGTACAGCACCGTGATTAGACACTGGTTCAACTTTCAAAGTCATCTCCGCGGTATTTCTAGCACCCACCAGGCGCCCGACACAGTTATTACAACATTGCTGATTATATTCCCTGTGCTGGATTTTCCATCCCTGTGGCTGCTCCGTAACGGCCCATTTGTACATAATTTCTTCACATTGTTAACTAGTTCCCCTGAATCCTGATCCTACGCAGCCACCGTTGGTCTGTTCTCTGAATCTGTGGCTGTTCGTTTTGTTGGTCCATTTCCCCTGCCCTGTAGACTCCACATACAGGAGAAATCCTGTGATGTCTGCCTTTCTCTGTGTGACTTGCTCTCGTTCTGCGGATCTATCTCAAGACACCAGACTCACTCATTTGTAAAAACATTCACCTGTACGCTGCCCTTTGGGGTGTTATTTACAATCACCCCGATCTGGAGACGACCCGAGTGCCCGTCACGAGGCGAGCGGGCCACACAGCTGTGGTACGTTCGCACAGGGAACACTACTCGGACACAAAGAGGAATCTCACGCGTTGTGACAACATAAAGAGTATGAATTATGCTGGTGAGATAGGTCTCTCCCGCTGCTGTGGCAGAGAGAGGTTAGCGTCTTATTTGTAGCTGGGACCTGCCCACACAGAGCTCAGGATGCAGCAAGGACAGACCAGCTGAGTAAAGGCTTTCTCTGTTTCCGTGAAGGTGCCTGAGCCCTCAGAAACCACTTGCTAACCTTGAACCTGCTTTTAAGGTGCAACCGGGAGAAGAAACCACTCAACAGCAGCCCTGGGGCATCATACTGTGTAGACCGTGCAAAGCCATCCCTGTGTGTCTCTCAGTGCCCGTCTGAGAATTCCTGCCGCATGCCAGTGGGGAGGGTCCAAGCCCCACCTGTGCCCTGGACTCGCCAGCAGTGGACAAGCCCGTCAGGAGGACTCAGCAGACAAACAACACAGACCCGAGGGGCCCCCGGTGTCCTCGTCCCCTTTCTCGCTGCCGTGGCTCACCTTCTGACCCTGTGGCTGAGTCACAGTGTGGGCGAGGCACGGAACCACAAAAACTCCCTTCCTTTTCAGCTGGAACCCGGGGGTGTTTGGCGTTATCGGTGAGGAATTTTCCAGGCGGGCAGGGGACGGAGGTAGAAATCTCCTCAGCGTATGACATAAACACAGCTTCCTCTTCTGAAGGTTGGGGACGCCCACCCCGGTCTCTCTCCGTTTCAGGAAGCTGTGGATCGACTTTGAGAGTGCCTGCTGCGTGGTCACTCAGCGTGGACCTGGAATCGCCCATGCACGTGGGCACGTGGAAAAAAATGCCTCCAGAACTCAAAAACATCTACATCCCTCCTTGTACCGGCGATTTTCCAATGTTGCGTGAGATCCACAGTCCCATCGCGAGATCTCCCACGAAGCTCCATTTTCCTTTCGTTCCCCGTTCTGAACATTTTTCTACAGGCTCAGCACAGTCCTGGACGTGGTGAGGGACCTCAGGAAGCTGGTTAAAATATAAAAGGAACACAGACAGGACTCACGGGGGACAGAGGCACTGTAGCCCCATTGGTGACGCACAGAGAGTTGAGACACTGATCATAGCAGCAGCCAGGGGCCAGGCCACGGGGAAATCCAGACATCCAACCCACCACCCGCAGCAGCCTGCCCAGGAAAGCAGCCCCTTCACTGCTCACGGACGACATTCCCGATTCCAGCCAGAGAAAGCCAGCCTTGTCCTCTGTCCATTCACAGGGGACAGTCTGCTTCTGACGGGCACCCTGGAAGTCTCCCTGGGTCCTGTGTGGGGCTGCCGGCCGTGGCATCTCATACCAAATGCCACTGATGGGGGCCACGTCTCTTGCCACGGCGAGTTCTGAATAGGCCGCCCGTGTGTGGTGTCTCCGGGGTGGTCCTCCTGTGGTGTCCACATGGTGGGCATCGTCGGTCACGGCGATCCCAGAAGGGAACAGGATGTCGGTTGGAGGTCTTGAGAGAGGCATTTGTGAACTATGAGATGGGCTTTGGGAAACGGATTGACGTGGGCTGACTGAGGGGCTGTGGTTGATTCTGGACCGTGAGATAAGGCGTGGCCCCGTGAATTTCCATCGGGGAAAGTCCAGACACCTTGCGTCGTGCACCCAACACAGATGGGGCACCATCCAGATGTGCCTCCTACCCCAGGGCCCGGGCCGGCACCCGGCACTGAATGTGGAGGGTGCTTCCCTGACCCCTCGACCTCAGAAGTTAGGGACGTGTGTCCCTTCATCGGCCTACCAGCCACATCCTGCTGGGTGCTACAAAATGAATGTGTCCGTGCATCCATCCACCTGGCCATCCATCTCTTTCTTTCTTTCTTTTTTTTAAAAAAGATTTTATTTATTTATTTTTAGACAGTGGGGAAGGGAGGGAGAAAGAGAGAGAGAGAAATATCCATGTGTGGTTGCCTCTTGCCTGCCCCTTACTGGGGACCTGGACAGAAACTCAGGCATGTGCCCTGACTGGGAATCGAACCGGCGACCCTTTGATTCTCAGGCGGGTGTTCAATCCACTGAGCCACACCAGCCAGGGTCTACCTTTCTATGTCCATCTGTCTATCTATCCGTCTGTCTTTCATATATCTGTCTCTGTATCCATCCATTTATCATTCATGCTTCTATTCATCCATACACTATATCCATCGAACCATCCATCCATCCATCATCCCTGTGGTCATGCATTATCTGTCTATCATCTATAGATCTCTTGATCCATCCATCCATCTTTCCATCCATCTATCACATTCATCCATGCATACACATATTAATTCTCCATTAACTATCCATCCATTGTCTTTATCAATCTTGTATGTATTGATATTCTGTATCTATCTATCTATTTATCTATCTATCTATCTATCTACCTACCTATCTATCTATCATTTATCTTTATATTTCCCCTTTTAATCCCATACCACAGAGTAGATCGTAGCCTCTCATCTTTCAAAATCGGTAGCTGCCTTCTCTGATAGGTAGCAACCCACCTCTCCTTATCCACCACATCATCGCTTCTTTGCTCAATCCTAAAAATACACCCATTCACCGTTTTCAGACTCACTCGTCAGAACTTTACCAATGCCAAACCTACTGAAGCTGAAGTCACTTTTCAAACACTGAAAGACCCACTTGTCCTCGAGCTTCTCTTCAAGTTGTCACATGGGGTGTTCTGAGGGAGGCAGTGACTTTGGTGCACAGGGGACAGCCTCCAATGTCCCTCTTGGCTCCCACCAAGGGCCGTGCCATTGGACACATGGTTGGGACTCGCTGTCTGCCGTAGACAGTAACTGTTGGTCTGGAAAATGTGAGAAGAAAGATAGCTTTCGTCCTGCTGTGGGTGGTTGTCTCTCAGGGTAATTGGCCTGACCAACCTTTACATCCATACATCCTTCAGCTCTTAACTCACATAATTAATGACTGGCTTGTGTGAAAAATCTTGGTTCCATCCGTCCTTTTAAAGCACTGCATGATCTTTATGACTGGGGTATGGGCATCCCTTGACAAATTCAAACTCTTTTCCTCTTCTCCTGAAGTTCTACTCTTTTTTTTTGCTCCCCAGGGGAAGCATTGCCATTTCATGTCATCAACTTCAATTTCGAAACTGTGCAGGTGACGTGGAATGTAAGTGAACACACGGGGACGAATTTCACTTTCCACTACAGGTAAGTGCTCTCTGGGGAAAAAAAATAATTAACAGCAGTGCCCCATGTGAAAATACCTCTTCTTCTCAGAGATCACCGGTGGGGAGGGCCAGGAAAGAAAGCTCTGAATAAGCAGGAGGTCTGAGTATAAATATGTGTTTTCTTGTCCTCTCCAACTGAAACCACGGTGCCACAAACTGAACCGAGTGATGACTGACTCACACTCGAAACTACCTAGATTCTCGCCCCAGTGTTCACAACACACTCTGTTCATTGGGGGTCACCTTCAATGTCTCAGTAGCCACATTTTTCCAGGTCCTCCGCTGCCTGGACATACCACTGCTATGCTGCCCTCGCAAAGAGTATTTCAGGATCACATTTCTGGATATCAGGATATCAAGTGCCACTTTGAAAACCATCTGTGTCTGTTACCAGCTTATTTTACGTTGTTGCATGTATCTGTATACAGGTTACGGAAGGGTTTTCCCCACATGAGTTTAGCTCAGTTCCATAGACATGGGTGTGTGACATGTGGTCGGTCCTCGCCATTTGATAGTCCAGGAGATTAGTGCAAAAGGGTACAAAACAGGGAAATTTTAAAGATGCATTGATTCGGAAAATAAAACGCACAGGAAAGAAAAATGAAGGGCTGGCTTTTCCAGAGAGGTCACAGAGATGGGTCGCGTGAGGTTTCTGAGCATGAGTTTTCAGCTTTCTCACTTATGGAGGGGGTACATTTTGATCTAGACCCTACTGGGGTTTGGGGTCTTTAGGTTGAAGCATTAGGCGGCCTCGGGCTGAGGACTGGGCCACTTCTAATAGTGCAAGGAAGTTCAAAGTCACATCCCATCTTGGTGCAACCACTGGAAAGTGCCTGTCACATCAGAGGGCTCGTTGCTCTGGAGGTCAGACAGTCCTGGCATGAGTTCCTGGGTTACATGTAACGAACTATCACAAAGCGAGCTTCTTCAAACCACAGATGTGCATCCTCTGTCTGTCCTGGAGACCAGGTCTCTGAGATCACCCAGGTGTCCCTGGGCTGAGCACCCTCCACAGGCTCCAGGGAGGGGCCTTCCCACCTCTTCCAGCTCTGGGGACTCCAGGCATCCCTGGGCTGGTGGCCACATCCCTCCTGTCTCTGCCTCCATCTCCGTGTGGCTTCTCGTCTGAGTCTGTCTTCTCAGGTCATTGTCATTGCATGCACGGCCACCCTGACCCAGGACAACCTTCTCAGAGCCTTCCCTCATCCCACGTACAAAGACCTTGTGTCCACATAAGATTCTGTTTGCAGGTCCCTGGGATCGGTGCGTGAACGTACATTTGGATTGTCACCATCCAACCACTCGAAGGGTTTAAACACTTGAGCGAGGGGATGCTCTTCTGTTTGGCCAGGGCTTGCTGTAGCTGTCACGGAGGATCGTTGACATGAATAAGCAAGGTCCCCAATCGGAGCCTGTGGCCGGTAGACTTGCTAAGAATCTTCTGTCAGAGACAACCTACAGCCAGGTGTTCTCTCTTGTAACCCCAGGTTCCACGGTGACAACTACAGCCAATGTCCCAGCTACGTTCTTCAGCACGGTCTCACCGTGGGGTGTGTTCTGGAGGCCAGAGATTCGGTGATGGATTTCTCCATCGGGAACGGGACTCACCCTGTCGCCTCTGAGAGCGTGTGGATCAGCTCTTACCGTGAGTACCCAGAGGGCCGAGGGTTGCTCCTACCCCAACACCAAAGACACCAGCCTTCCGGAAAGTTCCATCTCAACACACACGACAGACAGAGAGGCGTGCACCCCGAGGGAAGACTGCAAAGGCTGTGATTGGACACAATGAGCCAATGATGTGGCTTTGGTGTTTCCCCCAAAAACGAGCTCAGAAATACACCCTCAATGCACGACACACACCCCATTCATTTTCCTTCACTGCGTTGAGGTGGGTTGTTTATCTTGGATGAGAGAATACTGCACACAGGTAGAAACCCTCTCTCCAGATACGTATTCTTTATTCTGTATTTCTGTGAGATAGTTTTTTTTTAAATTAGGGATGGGTGTCAAGGGTGCATCTCAGAATCAGATGTGACCTATAACCCCCTGCTGACAAAGTCACTCAGAGACACTGCATGAGCTTCCTAAGGTGAACTTGAAATTCTCCCAAACTGGGTGGCTTCCAGTAAACATTTGTGGCCTCATAGTTTGGGGGGCTACAAGTGCAATATCAAGGTGCTGGCCTGGTGGGTTCCTTCAGGACGCTCTGAGTGAGAACTGGTCCCATGCCCCAGTGGAAGCCTCTCAGGGTTCCGGAAATCCTCGGCATTCTTTGGCTCGTAGCTGGGTCACCCCAATCTCTGCCTGTGTCTGCACATACCCTCTCTACGCGTGGCTGAATTTCCTCTTCCTCTTACAAGGACCCCAGCCATATTGGTTTCGCAGCCACCCTAACTGCAAGATAGCCTCGTCTTACATTAAATAACAACATCTATAATGATCCTATTTCCAAATGACACCGTATTTTGAGGTCCTAGCGGTGGGAGCATCAATGTGTTTTTTTGGGGGGGGCATGATTCATCCCATAACAGAAACACAAGTTCTTCATGCAAGTTCATGAAGCTCCATCAGGACATACCTGCTGGTTGGTCCTTGGAGCGCAGGTTCCAAGCTCTATTATAAATGTCACACAGACAAGGGACCTGCCGACCGCCCAAGGAATTAAAGGCAGAAGAAAGGGAACGTAAGCAATGTCACCGCGGCCATCGTAGAAACGTGGGGGGCCCACTGTCGCCATGGTGACGGTCCCTGTGTTGTCTCCCCCACCCCTTAGTGAAACCCAACTCCCCGCGGGGCCTCCAGTTCCACTGGCACCAGGAAGCCATCACGGTAACATGTTCAGATCTGCCGTACCGGGGCCTCCGGTACCAAGTTCAGCACAAGAGCATCTTTGACGAAGAGTGGCAGGTGAGTGGGGTGGCATCTTGTCAGGGCCGGGGTGACGGGACATCCCCAGGATGCTAACGAGAGAGAGAGGGCGGGAGAGAGAGAAAGACAGAGAGAGGGAGAGAGAGAGAGAGGGAGGGAGAGAGAGGGAGGGAGAGAGAGAGGGAGGGAGGGAGAGAGAGGGAGGGAGAGAGAGAGGGAGGGAGGGAGAGAGGGAGAGAGAGAGAGGGAGAGAGAGAGAGAGACAGAGAGGGAGAGAGAGAGAGACAGGGAGGGAGAGAGAGGGAGGGAGAGAGATAGGGAGGGAGGGAGGGAGATCGGTTGCCTTCCATCTGCCTCCTGACCAGGGATCGAACCCACCACCTTTTGGTGCCCAGGACGATGCTCCAACCACCTGAGAACCACCCAGCCAGGGCTCTCTCGCTTTTGCACACGCTCACCTCCGGTCCCACAAACAATAGCATTTTGCCAACAGGACGCTTGACCTCTGTCCTTGGGGTCACCGCGAATGGCATTCCTGAGGGCAAGTCTATGCACTGCATCCAGGGGAATGTATTCTGTGTGGCGGGCTGGTTTGCGGTACCTGTGGAGTTGGCAACTTGACTGTGGAGCCAAGCAGCATGAAGGAAAAGGGGGTAGGAGTTTTGGTAAAACTCGACAGCGAGATGGCTAGGGAGAGAGTGAGGGGGAGGCACCCCCTGTGGGAGACACCCTAAAATGTGGACGCCATAGAACACAGCAATAACAGTCAAAATGACAATGAAACACCATCCAGTGGTAGTTCTATTTGACCGAGGCAGAAGGGAGCCTCTCAGGAGAAGGGGAAACCCACATTGTATGGCTGGACCCACTCGAGCAGAGTCACTTCTCCTTAAAGAAATGCAAGCTCTGTGCAAGTTCAAACCACAGTGGGCAGAGGCGTTGGTGGCACAGAATGCCAGCGATGGCACAGGAGGCACCCGATGACATTCGGCAGCAATGAACTTGGAGAGCGTAGCCACGGTCCGACTTCTGACCCACTCACGGATCTCCCGTTTTAGAAGCTGATCGTAAGGAAATAGTTCAAACTGTCGTGGCGGTTTTACGCCCAAGACGTCTGTTGGGGTGTTATCGAAAATAAATATGAAAGATTTGGGCCACCTGTATGTCACAGCGTAGATGAGCAGCCTGAAAACAACGGTCCCTGGCTGGGGTGCTCAGTGGGGTGATGCATCGCCCTCTATACGAAAAGGTTGCCAGGTCGACCCCCACTCTGGGCACACTCCTGGGTTGCGGGTTTGATCTCTGGTCAGGGCACGTACGAGAGGCAACCGATCAATGTTTTCCACTCCCACTGATGCTTCTCTCTCTCTGTGTCTCTCTCTCTAAAAGCAATAAACATATCCTTGGTTGAGGATTTAAAAAAAACAAATAATGATACATTTATATAATAAAAAAGTAAAGAGCCATGAATGGACGCTTTAAAGAATATTTACTGCCCTGACAGGTGTGGCTCAGTGGATTGAGCACCAGCCTGTGAACCAACCAACTGGTCACCAGTTCAATTCCCAGTCAGGGCACATGCCTGGGTCGCGTGCCAGGTCCCCAGTAGGGGGCGCAAGAGAAGCAGCCACATATGGATGTTTCTCTCCCTCTCTTTCTCCCTCCCCCCTCTCTAGAAATAAATAAATAAACTCTTTTAAAAAAGAACATTTACTGATCAGCAGCAATGCCTACGGTAAAACATTGTATTCTATCAGTTGCAGGAAAAGAATGATACACATAGGTTCACGATGGTTACATTTTAGCATATTAAGTTTCTTCTGTTGCCGGGTGTGCGTGAGTTTTCTGAAACCTCCAAAGTAGCATGTGCTCCCTTTGTATTCAGAAACAAATGTTTCCTTTTTTTAAAAGGATGAATCGCCCCCACGGAGCACTTCTTCAAGAAAACCTGAAGGAGTCTTTGCTGTAAAGGATTACAGTAGTAGGATTCTTACTGCTGTAAAGTAGTCGTGGCTGTTTTTTTTCTTCCATTGGAGGGAAGCACGGATGTGTTGACAGACATGGTCTCTTGCTGTTGGTTTGAGGGTTCAGATCTGGGCAGAAAGACAAACTCACCCAAGACGCCCAGGGGCCTGCAGGGGGACAGCGGAGCCCCCGGGGCAAAGAGAAACGTCCAGGCGATGTCGCCGATGCACCTGCTCATTTCTCTTCCCTGCAGTCCAAGGAGGAAGACACCTGCAACGTGACGATCACAGCCTTGGATGCCGACCGGTGCTACAGCTTCCGGGCCAGAGTGACGGCCAAGGAGTCCAGCTACGGCCCGCACACCTACCCCAGCGACTGGTCGGAGGTGGCCCACCGGCAGAGGGGCGAGCCGCGAGGTGAGGCTGGTGACGCGGCCACGCGGCCCCCTGGCCTGGCGGGCGGGGGGCGCAGGGCTCCTGGAAACCCTGAGGACCTCCCTCCTCATCCGGAGGTCGGTTTGAAGGCAACACCTCTGCTTGTTTCTCTCTCCAGCCTCACTCTTCGTCGGGGCTGATTTTTAGTGTTTGCTTCTAGTGACTTGGCAATAGTAAATAATGATTATTTGTGAATGCTGTTACACTGACATAGGTGTACATGCACAGGTGGCTAGATCTACAGGTAAATAGGTGGATGACAGAAATAGGTAAATAGATGATAGGTAGCTGGAAGAGTCATAGGTGGATGATAGGGATAGATAGGTGATGGATGGATGGATGGATGGATGGGTGGATGGGTGGATGGGTAGGTAGATGATATATGATAAATACATAGGTTGACAATAGATGATTAATGGAAGGATGGATACATGGATTGGTGACAGATAGGTAGGAAGATGATTGATGGATGAATAAATAGATAAATAGTGGATAGATGGATGGGTGGATAATGGATGGATGGATGGTGGATGGTGGATGGATGGTGGATGGATGGATGGGTGGGTGGATGGATGGAGGATGGTGGATGGGGGGGATGTGTGGATGGATGGTGGATGATGAATGGATGGGTGGATGGATGGGTGGATGGATGGTGGATGCTGGATGGTGGATGGTGGATGGATGGTGGATGGTGGATGGTAGATGGTGGATGGTAGATGGTGGGTGGATGGTGGGTGAATGGATGGATGGGCAGATGGATGGATGGGCAGATGGATGGATGGAGGGATGGGGGATGGTGGATGGATACTAGATGGTGGATGGTGGATGGTGGATGGTGGATGGTGGATGGATGGGGGATGGATGGGGGATGGATGGTGAATGGTGGATGGTGGATGGTGGATGGTGGACGGATGGATGGTCAGATGCATGAATAGAAGACTCACCGGCGATGCACAGAAGTGAGCTTGCGCACCCTCAGACAGCCTGGCAAGGCCCGTGCAGAAGGGCGGTGTGACGAGCCTACACTACGTGCCTGGTGAAGTCTCTCTGGAGACACCTTCTTTCCTCCCGGGATGCCTCCTATGGAAACCAGGAGTTCCTGACCCTGATGTGCTGACATGCACACAGAAAACGCAGTGGAGGTGGGCGCTGGAGCCCGATCAGAGTCTCCTGTTATAACCTAACAGCGCTCCACCTGTTTTGTTTAGACTCCTGCCAGAAGACACCGTTTTCCTCCAAATTCATCTTCGTGTACGGCTCGGTCGCCGCCCTGATCGTGCTCCTCCTCCCCCTGTCCGTGTGGAAACTGCACAGGTAAGCGCCGCTCTGGCCGGCTGCGTCAGACTCGGGCGGGGGTTCCGTTCTGACACGCCCAGGACGCGGGAGACGAGGGCGACCGTCCACCACGGTCAGGTAGCTGACCGTCACATCCCCTACGAGGCTCGTCCAGTTTTTACATCCAGGCACAGACATTGCAGAACAATATTCTTTGAGGCCGTGCACGGCCTTTCAAAAATGTTATCTTAATTCATTTTCTCCGTGGGCCTCCCACAAAACAACGTAACCACTGCTGTTCCTACCTGTGCTTAAACTTACCTGGGTGCAGGTGTTTGGTGGTGGTTATGAGTTTGAAGGTGCTGATGCCCAGGGTTGGGGGCGCCATCTTGGTTTCTTAGGAGAAGGTTTCCATAGCAACGGGGGGAGTGATATTGATTGTCTGAGGGTCCAGGTGTGGGCAGGGCTGGCTCCTCCTGGGGCCTCTGTCCTTAGCGTGTGGACAGCCATCTCCTTCCTGTGTCTTCACGTGATCTTTCCTCCATGGACGCCAACATGCCCAGGATTACTCTTGTCACAGACACACCAGCCCTATTAAATTAGCATCCAATACATCACCACCTCTTAGGTTCTGTGCCTGAGGGTGTGTGAATTAAACTGACCAGAGGCAGATTCATCGGAGGAAAGGCGTGTGTTTCTTTATTACGGTGCTGCTTTTACATGCAAGAGGGCATCCCGGAGAAGAACTAAAAGCCCCCAAGGGCAGTTAGTCTGGGGGGAGTCACACAGCATTTTAACACAGCGTGACCGGTGGGGCAGGGGGACTAGACAGAGGGACACGGGTGTGGAGGCGGTACGAGACTCCCTGCAGAGGGGTGCAGAGATGTGCATGAAGGAAGCGTGCAGCAGATAAAGGCTGTCTGTGCACAATTATCTCGGAATCACTGCCACTCCTTCTCCGTTTCCTGGAAAGGGACCGGGCGTGCGTTTACCAAAGGAAACTTCTTTTGCGAAAGGGGAACTTGCTGCGTTTAGGTCGCTGGGGGGAGGGCAGAGAGCCCTCCACCTCAAAATACCCAAAGGGGCATATCTCCGGCCTCACCTTCGTGACCCAAGTTGGTCCTTAATTACCTTGTGAAGGGCTTGACGCCCACATGCAGCCACATTGTGGGTTAGGGCTGCAACCTATAGATTTTGGGGTGCGGGCAAAATTCCGCTGAAAACGTCAATGAGAAAGGAATAACCAGGAGTCGTTATGATCCGAAGATGTGCTGTGTGACCCTCAGCTGACACCCCTGGTGGGCTTCACGTGGGTGGTCGGGGCAGGGTGCCTGTGGAATCGGGTGGGGGGGTCACAATTCCCTCTGGTCACTGAGTTCCCTGGGTGAGCAGACCCTCTGTGTGCCTTGCAGAGTGAAGAAGCTGCTGGTGCCCCGTGTGCCTGACCCCAAGGTCACCTTCCCTGGGCTCTTCGAGTCCCACCAGGGAAACTTCCAGGTAAGCGTCACACTGTGCGCTGCCCTGGAGGGCTGGCGCTCACGCTCCCACCTCCCAGGAGCACGGTGCTTACAATGGCACACCCTCCAGTCACCTCGTCCAGTGCCTGCCAGCCTCTGCTGCTCTCACACTGGTGGCTTGGTGGGTTTCATCTTTCAGTCGGAGAGGCAAAGCCCCCAAGGATCCCTAAACGTGGGTTCTGTAGAAATCGGCCCCAGAGATCTGTGCCCCGCCTCACCAACTCTCCTCACACCAGGAAGCCGTGTCTGTTCCCCGGCACGCCGAACACGGCCACCAACTTCTGCTTTCCACCATTCACTGCCATGGTTACTGCTGAGGAAACGCTTAGGGGGGCCGAGGACCAGCTGGTGGAGAAGTAGGGGGAAGGGGCCACTCCCGCCCCAAGGAGCTCACCAGAGGCCTGAGGTTTGAGCTCGGATTTGATAGCACAGAGTGATAAGCGTGTTCTCAGTTCCCTGGGGAGGCCACACAGCAGGGGGCTCGAAACATCACAAATTCACCCCCTACATCCTGGAGACCAGGTGTACCAGGGCCGAGCTCCCTCCACAGGCTGCAGGGAGGGGCCTTCCCGCCTCTGCCAGCTCTGGGGCCTCCAGATGTCCCTGGGCTGCTGGCCGCGTCCCTCCTGTCTCTACCTCTGTCTCCACGTGGCTTCCCTCTGGGTCTGTGGCTCCTCTTCTGTCACTTCTAAGGACACTGTCACTGGACGCAGGGCCACCCTGACCCAGGACGACTGTCTCTCAGTCTGCTCAGTAACCCCATCTACTGAGACTATTTCCAAACAAAATCACCTTCACTGCTTGGAAGGTCAGGACTTGGGCATATACACCTTTTTGAGAAGAGGTGTGCACCTTTCAGCTTCCTCCAGGAGCAAAGGGAGTTTCAAGGCTACCTAGGTGTGGAGGAGGACAAAAAAAATAAAACGAGGGGAGAGAAATCCTTTGCTTTCCTCTCTTAGGTTCTGTGCGGGAGGACCGTGCGGGACACGGACAAAGGACAGATTAGAAAGACCCAGTAACCAGAGAAAAGGTTCATTTCATAGGCACGCGAGGCAGGGAGGGGGTCACAGAAAAGAAGGGAAAACCCCAAAGAGGGAGTCTGATGCCCTGTCAGCGCAGGGTGGAGAAGCGTGGAGAAGAGATTGGACCAAGGAGAAGGGGCGGGGCCAGACCGAGGAGAGGGGGCGGGGCTTGTGCGCACCAGGTGCGGTGGGCGGAGGGGTTCAGCACCTGCGAGCTCAGAAAGTTTCCTTACAGCAGCAAGGCCTGTGTGGGTTCGGCTGAACTCGGAAGCGACAGGAGAGACCCTTTCCAAGCGCAAGTCCCGTTGACAAGGGAAATCCATGCGCTGCTTTTACGCACCAACAGGGCAGGGAGCTCCTGCTGCGCGTGCTGTTTGCTGACGTTGCTTTCAGCTAACGATAATCTCCGGGCCCCGTGGGGGTGGCGTGGCCCCCTCTCCTTCAAGGGAGAGAGCGGACAGAGCGCAGAGAAAGCCCTCGTGTTCGCATCTTTGTGCTAAAGCCTCTGGTCCTAGACCCAGCTTCTGTCCTAGGCTGGCCTCACACAGCTGCAGTTGTGACAGCTTCCGTGCTTTATGGGGGTGGCGTCCCCACGGAAGGGGCCCCCAGGCCGCTGTGGGCATCGGTGGGGGCGCTGGGACAGGGGCCCTTTGCTCCCCCACCTGCACCCCCAGGCAGCTGGCTGACCCGGGGTTTCCTGCCTGTGACTCCCTGTGCTGTGTGCCCGCAGGAATGGATCAAGGACACCCAGAACATTGCCGTCTTGAATAAGGCAGAAGACAAGGAGCAGGAATCTTTCCTGGAAGAGCCGCTCGTGGTCCAGCTGCCCACAGCCAAGGCGGAGACGCCCGCGGCCACAACGACAGGCCCTTCGCACCCGCAGATGGCGCAGAAAGAAGCCGAGAGGGACCCCGACCCGCTGCCCTGCCTGCCTGCCCCAGGCAAGGAGCGGGTCTCTCTGGGGGGCTTCACGTTTGTGGTGGATGACAACTCATATGTGACATTGTGACGTGGCTGCAGACGCAAAGCCAGTGGCAGGTGCACGTGGACACAGAAACACCGAGGGGGTCTTCTCTGGGACTCGATGTCCTCCCCCGTGAAGGAGACAGACACCCCGGGCCAATGATGCCAGTGTGCGGGGGTCACCGAGACCCCAACCGCCCAAGCAGTGCTGTGCCAGAGTCAGCTTTCACCCCGGGGGTTTCGCTGTCTGAGGGCCGAAGGCGGATTCGCCGCAGGTGGCAGAGGACGGGTTGGATCTGGTCTTTGCCTTCAGCTCCCATATCTTCAGGGCTGATCCCCCCACCTCCACCCTGATCCTCACCTGATGATGTTTTCCACTGATTTTAGAGAGAGAGAGGAACAGGGGTGAACATCGGAGACAGGGAGAAAGAGAGACAGAAGGAAACATCGTTGGTTGCCTCCTGTACTCACCCCGACCGGGGATCGAACCCGGAAACTGTCAGTGTACGGGGCAATGCTCCAATCTGCTAAGCTGCCCAGCCAGGGCGTGGTCGAGGCCCAGGCTGCCCTGACACCCCCTTCCTTCCCTTACACCCTCCACGTCCCCGCTTTTATGCACAAACACTTGGGAGCAATTTCCTGGGTCTTTTGTTTCCTGGAACCTGTACCCAGCAAAGCATGCAGAAGCTATGGGCCTGGAAGGCACCCTAGTTTATCACTGGCGGCCGGCCACCCGGCGCTTGCTCTGCAAGGGAAACAGCCTGGGGGCAAGAATTGGGGCATTTCCTTCTGGAGACTTGGCCCCCCTTGCAGACTCCACGTTGGTGACGTGGGGGACACGGCAGAGTCGCCAGCAGCATCCCCCCCATGGAGTGGGCCTCCCAGTTTTTAGTTCGCCCCTGAAATCAAGAGACAAAAGGACAGGGTTGTCATGAGAACTATCGCAGGGCTCACGTCGGTGCTGGATGGAACGAGATAGAAGAGAACGTTGGCGCCGTTATCTCCTGGGTTTTGTGAACTGCACAGGAAGTTTCTAGATCTTTCAGATCTGGGTTTGTTGCACCGGCGCGACGCTTCCTTTTCTCCGCGCGCAGGGTGCTGCAATAAACGTCCGCCGCGCACTGGGACTCTGTGTGTGTTCTTGGGGAAATACAATGAGGGAAAAAAAAACAGCGTCTTTTCAGCACACGCCCCAAAGCCTGTCTGCAGAGGACCCCAGGGAGAGCAGCGTTTCCTACTGAAATAGCTGATGCGCATCACCGGCCACCCACTGAGCAGTGGCAGACAGCGAAAGCAGCTCACCCCTTTTTACGGCTGAGCAAAACCCCTTCTATTGCTGTTCTCCAGAGAAGAAAGCCCCTCGTTTTCTCCTCTCTTTCCATGTGTGAGTTGGAGGCAGCGCAGGCTGGAGTCACGCCCTCCTCCTGCGGAGAGGAGACGGGGGCGCGTCTTCCCCAACGTCTTGGACGCGCTCCTGGTCTGGGTCGGTGTGTGGTCCGCGGAAGGTGGGAAGGAACTGAGACCCCACCCCGCGGACTGTGCGTGCACCCCCCTCCTCCCTGCCCCGGCTGGACCCAAACCTTGTTTCTAGGTTAGCACCTCGCGCTTCTCCAAGCCGCCCGTGACGCAGCGCGCGCAGCGGCTCTCCGTGCGTTCTTTACGAACGGCGTTCTTTTGTTACATTTTAGGGTTTTTAAAAAATTTTTTTCAGTTCCCATTTATAACCAACATTATTTTCTGTCAGTTTCCCGGGTACAGCATACTTCTGATGAGACGCGTATGGGATTTACAAAGGGATTCCCCCCCAGCCCCGCCCCCACCCCCATATTTCCAGCAGCCACCTGGCCCCACGCAGAGTTATTCCAACGTTACTGACTATTCCCTGTGCTCGACTTTCCATCCTGAGACTGGTCTGTAATGACGAATTCATACTTCTCAGTGCTGCGCCGGCTTCACCCTCACCGCCCCGGGCCCCTCCCCTCTGGCAACTTTCTCTGAGCCTCTTCCTGTTTCGTTTTGGTCCCGGGCAGCCGCATCGAGCAAGCTTAGTAGTAAAAGGCTTCGGGGACATTTACCTTACATACCGGGGATGCGCTGGCTGCCTGGTCTCCTGCAGTCCCGAGCGCACTCTAGGGGAGCCCTGGACACAGGAGGCCGCAGTCACGGGGCCTGATGCGCACACACTTGCGCCCCGGTGTGAGGTCCGCTGCTACGAGGCTTCTGGTTTGAAGACAGGAGCTGCGCCCTGTTTTTGGTCGTGAGGATAAATGCCTAACTCAAGGTCTCAATGGCTTCTGGGGATGGGTGTCCCTCACTCTCTCCTGCCACCGTGGCTGAGGTTTGTCACTGAGCTTTTTTCCCCTGCCAGGGCTGCGGAGGACACGGGTGACCTCAGAAATGGTCCTCAGAGGTGTCCACATCTGAACCCCACGGCCTGTAAATGACCTTCCATGGCCAAGGGCGTGAAGCGAAGGGTCTCAGATGAGGTCATCCTGGCTCAGGGTGGCCCTGTGTCCTATGACAGTGTCCTGAGAAGAGACAGATGAGGAGATGCAGACACACAGGAGAAGCCACGTGGAGACAGAAGCAGAGACAGGAGGGACCAGCCACCAGCCCGGGGACACCTGGAGCTCCAGGAGCTGGAAGAGGCAAGAAGGACCCTCCCAGGAGCCTGTGGAGGGAGCTCGGCCCCCCGGGACACCTGAATGACCTCAGACATCTGGTCTGGAGGATGGAGATGGCGTGAATCTATTCTTTTAAGCTCCCAGCTTGGGGTCATTTGTCACAGTAGCCCCCAAAACCCTCAAATTCCAATGACACCCCTATTCCACCCCAACCCTGCACCCATCTTCCAGGGTCATTTCTTTCTCCCTCAGCAACGAACAGCTTGCCACCCTCCTTGGGGAAGACTTTCATCATCTTAACCCTGGAGTCCCCACAAAGCGGGTACCGCACGCTTGGGTCCTAATGAGGCAGCAGTTACGAGTGTGTCCAGAACTGAGCCACACACACACACGTGCCCGCAAATCCCTCAAGACACGTGGGCACTCCCTTTCACAAAAAGTTCCTGCATGGCTGGGAAGCACAAATCATCGAATCCCAACACCCAGGAGACAAGCGGGGGCCGGGGCGGGTGGGCAAAGGCTTCTGTGGACGCTTAGCTCCCACAGGACAACCCCTTTGGTTTTTCGTAGGGAAGAAAAAAAAAGAAGAAGAAGAAGAAATATTTGCGGACATTTTCCAGGCCTACTGAGGTGCCTCTGGTTATTTTGCAAAAATACGTCGTAAAAGTGTCTACATGTTGTTAACAGGCCTGCTCACACGATTTCCCCATTTTTTTCCAATTAAGAACAATCCCTTCGGATGAAGACTTCAGGACTGTACATACGGAGCCTCTCTACGCCCACCAACAAATACCACTAATTGAAGGCGTGCAGAGCCTCCCGGGTTGAGAGACAACTGGTCTTAAGTCAGAGGCGGTTTTTTTACACCGTTCTCACACGCAGAATCCAGTCAAGCACATGCACCCTCTTCATACTCTAAACCCCCCGCTTCCCCCCCACATCTCATGCCCATATTCTCCCGGATACTTAAATTTTATTATCGAGTGAGCCAGTGACTTCCTCTTCTGCTGTTTACCCAGCCTGCACTTCTTGTGGCCCTCTCTTTCCCTCACCGTGGCTGGTGAGATTTAAAACAAAAACAAAAACCTCTGGAAAAGGGGGGATTTTCAGCGTTCCTGAGCAAACCACCCGGATTTCACATCTGGGTGGTCTGCCTCCCTCTCCCCCCCCCGCCCCCCCGCATAGGCTGGAAATACGAGATGGCAGCAGAAGGGAACCAAGTTTTAATTTCTGCATCACATGCGTGCACGCCTTTGCATCTCCAACCCCGCGGAGGAAAGGGGTCGTAAATGGGGCCTGCTTCTCACACAACAAGGGCCACTGGCTATCTTAGGCTCCCTACCCCCGCCTCGTAGGTGTCTGGGCGGCCCCAGACGGTCTGGATTCCTTCAGGCGTAAAACGGGAACAGTGTTGAGTTCTCACCTTCGTGGATGGCTGTCCCCTGGTCGATGTGGAGCAGAACAATTTTTTTACAAACTCATTTGCCTTCTGCAGAGGGTTGTTTGATATCTAAATTCCCCAAAGCCAGGGAGAATTTCTACCTGGATTTTTAAAAAAGATTTTATTTATTTGTTTTCAGACAGAAGGAGAGGGAAGCAGAAAGAGAGGGAGAGAAACAGCAATGTGTGGTTGCCTCTTGAGCGACCCCTACTGGGGACCTGGCTCGCAAGCCAGGCATGTGCCCTGACTGGGAATCGAACTGGCGACCCTTTGATTCATAGGCCGGAGTTCAGTCCACTGAGCCACACCAGCCAGGGCTGTACATGGATTTTTCATGTTCTTTGCTACACGGAGCCAACTTCTGCCGTCTTGTTCAAACAATCTTCCTCTATGCCAAGCCCAATATTTTCCTCTTATTTTGCCCCACAGAAATTAAAATAATCATGTATTTAGGAGGCAGTGTGGACTCCATCTAGATATTTTCCTATGCAAACTGTGGGTTGGGCATTGTATCACTTAGCTACGCTGCGTAACAAATGACCCTGATCTAAAGTTGCCAACGAGACACATTTAGTGTGTTCCGTTTCAGGTGTGCACAGGTAACGTACCCCACGGCTGAGCTGCTTGTTCAGCTCAGGGTCTGCTTACCCGTGGCCAAAATCGGGTTTCCATGGGCCTGCGTTTCTCTCCGGAAGGCCACAGGGAAGAATCCACGTCCACAGGCATGTACAGTGTCAGCAGGATGAAGATTGTTGTCATTCCTCGAATCTCTCTGTCATCCTCTCGTGCTTTTACGGGGCTGGCAAAAATACACGGAGGCCATCTTATGTGACATGCAGTTGACCGGAAATCTTAACTATTCCTGCAAAGTCTGCTGTTGTGAAATGGTGTGGCACGTCCGTGCCTGGCTGACCAGGACAAGAAGGCCCCAAGGGGCAAACTCAGGGCTGTGCCCGAGATTCCATTCCACGGACGTTTTCTTGGCGGGTCGCCGACTGGCCATCAGCACGGCCCTATCGGGTCTCTCTCTGCCACAGGCGGGCCTTGCCATCTGGGCCCTGAACAGTGTCCATCAGCATGGGGACGGGTTTCTGTCTGTTTGGCATGCTTTCCTACTTTTGCCCGCCACGAAAATCGCTTTAGCTTTATGTAGCGGTATTTGGTGAGATAAGGCAACCTGCTTTGGTTTCTTCTCGAAACATGGGTTGGGTGTCTGGACAGGTGCGTGAGTTGGATGGAGCATCGTCCCGTGCACCACACGGTTGTGGGTTCGATCCCTGGCTGGGGCGCAGGCACAGGCAACTGAGTGATATCTCTCTGTGTATCTCTCTGCCTCCCCTTGTCTGTCTGTCTGTCTGTCTGTCTCTCTGTCCCTTCCTGTCTCTATAAAAGCAATGAAAAAATGTCCTCGAGTGACCACAAAGCTGATGAACTGTTTGGGCAGCACCCTAGAAACTCGTGTCCAGGGGAACCCCATGTTGGCCAGACTCTCTGCTCCCAAGTGGGGCTTCGGAGGATCCACAGCGAGCTTTGGCCTTTGGGGGAGGAAAAAAGTTTTCTCCACCCTCTGAGGTCCTGCCCCGAGGCCTGTGCATTCGATGAACCAAACGCCGAATCACGACAGCAAAAAGAACCACATGGACGGAAGCACCCACCTGCGACCCCGAAGCGGCCTTTTTCGAGATATTGATGTGACATTGCTTAGTAAGAAACAAGACTGTGAAATAACCTTTGACCCCCTCCGTTCCTGCCCTAGAGACTCACACAGAGGCATCCTGCTTCAGAATGAGAGCCTCGGGATAAAACTTCGATGTTGTTCTGTTTATGTGTCTCTTCATTTGATTATTAGCTCAGCTTACAAGAACTTAGAAGACAGGTCCTGGCCGGGTAGCTCAGTGGGTTAGAGCATTGTCCCCATATTCCAAGGTTGTGGGTTCAATCCCCGGTCAGGGCACATCCAAGAGTCAACCAATGAATGCATTAATAGGTGGAATAACAAATTGATGTCTCTCTCTCTCTCTCTCTCCCTTTCTTTCCCTCTCTAAAATGAATAAATAAAAAAAAACTTTAGGAAAGTATTAATAGCCACGGTTGGTGTGGTTCAGCGGACTGAGTGCCAGCCTGCAAACCAAAGGGTCGCCGGTTCAATTCCCAGTCAGGGCACATACCTGAGCTGCAGGCCAGGTCCCCAGTGGGGGGTGCACAAGAGGCAAGGTTTCTCTCCCTCTTTTTCTCCCTCCCATCCCCCCTCTCTAAACATACATTTAAACATCTTTTTACAAAGTATTCATACATATATTTTTAGCGCCCACACAAAAGCGTCGATTTGCACACACACAGAATTAGGTGATGAGTGTAGACAGGGAACCGTTTTTGTTCGCACCTGGGAGGCTCTGTTTGTGGGGTCCCGTACGTGACGCCAGCCAGAGACAGACTGGCTGGAAGAAAACAGGGATTTCTCAGCGTGGGGAGGGTGCCCAGGGCCCCACTGGGGCGTGGGACTCAGACTGAATTGACCGCCAGCCCCGTGGACCGGCCCTCAGATGCACTTTTCCCGGTGAGTGTGAAGTTCCTCCACCAAAGGAGATCTCGTCCCTTGTTCTCGGTGGCCTTTGGCTCAACCTCATCTGCCCACCCCAGAGGCACATTTCGGGGGACGGCGTGTTCCTCCGGAGGAACTGATCGGGGCGATTTGAATTCGGGGCTTCCAGGGGAAGCCCACTCGGCAGGAAAAACGATGACCTTTAGGAAAGATAAGCGGGTTTTCTGAGAACACGCAGGAGATCAGCGCGTGTGATACTGTGTTCCTACTCGCAGAGGAATGGCCTCCCCACCCCCGTTTGGGGCCGTGACCCCCGCCCCCGCCCGGAGAAGGGATTGGGGGCGACCCTCACCTCCCTGTGAGGTCTGGGAGCGGAGCTGCCCCCCGGGGGAGCACATTTATTGAGCCTCACTTCCTGGAGGTTGCCGCTTTGGCGCAGAGAAGGGGGAAACTCCAAGGAAGCTCTTTGTAGATGTGTTCAGTTAAAAATAATCTTTGCATCTAGTCTGGGTTCTGCGGGGAGGGGTGAGTCGGGGGTGCTCAGGGCAATCAGATGCACAGAGAAGGGAAGGGACAGAAGCCACCCATTTGGCGGGGGGACGTGTGTGAATTACGTTTATGCTGAGTGGGTCTGGCCCGGAGTATTTGACGTTTCCCTTTGAAAACCGTTCTGGGCAATGCTGTCCTCTGTGCGGGCACCCGAGGGTGGGTGGGGGGTGAGGGTGGGTGGCGTTTGGCTTCTTAGCGATACAGCGAGTCCCAGCGGCACACAAGGGGGGGGGGCTGCCTCAACCAGCACACTTCTGTAGCACTGGTCTTCTCCGGCTGTGTCCCATTGTCCCCCCATCACCGTCCGCTCATCCCGCCAACAGTAAAACAATCGGATGCCATGCATTAAAAAAAAAAAAAAAAACTAGAAAACAAACCTCGCACGGCCCCAAACACGGAGCGGGCTCTCCACAGCCGAATTCACCCAGGAAGCCAGAAAGGCCCTTTGGAAACAGTGGGGCCGGGACAGCGGTGTCGCGGCGTTGTCCCGAGCGCGCACGGCGCCCCCTTCTGTCACACCGTGCGTCCTGCACGGCGGTCCGTCCTCGCGTCTTACTCCAGGGGCATCTGCTCTGCAACCGCCTGGCCTCACCTTTTCTCTGTTCCTCCCGAGCCCGGCCCGGCCGCCAGTTCCTCTTTCGGGCTATTTTCAGCGCGTCTGCGTTTCCGCGCACACGGCGGGGCAGAGCCAGAGGCCCCCCGAACAGCAGCCGAAATGCCCACTGGCCGTGGAGGATTTCCACAGACAGTTGGCAAGAACCCATCTCCTTCCCCAAACACGCTCTCCCGCTTTTCCTTTCCTCGCTCTCGGGAAGGGTGCGCCAATTTTCACGTCACCTCTTTGCTTGGGACTCTGTTCTGTGAGCCTTCACCACCTGCTGAGACAAATAGGATCGTTACTTTCATGTGGGTTTTTTTTTTCCTGATTTTTTTTTTTTTTTGGCTGGTGGGTAGAAACAGGCGACGTTCGAGTAGGGATCGTGTGTGCGGCTGTGGCGAGATCAACTGTCTTACTCACTCCTTCCGTTTCCTGTGAATTTCGTGGCTCCATCGCGGCGTGCTCACCACTAGTTTTGTCCTCGTTTGGCTGTCTTGCCCACACCTGTCTCCATTTCTTCTCCTGGGTACGTTTCTGACATCCGGAGATCGGTTCCTCTCTGCTGGTTTCACCAGAACTTCACCGGTTTCTCTCCGTTTCGTGGGGAACCAAATTTTAGTCTCGGTTTTATTCACTCTTTCCGCAACTTTCCACCTTTATTAATGTACTGCTTCCCCCCCACCCCGCCGCCCCTAATTTTCAGGGGACACTATTTGGTTCATTGAGATATCTCAGCCTTTTTTGCTTTTATCATCAATGTTTTAGCTGCGTGGGGTAGCTTAGAAAAGTGATGGCTTTTCTAAGATATCGTGCATTTGCTCAGGCAATTTTCAATTCAAGGACAGATTACACTCTCATTCAATTTAAAAATCACTTAGAAATAGCTTTTCTGTGGAAGTTTCTTCTTTATTGTATAGCTTTCGATGTGTATTTTTACATGTGCAAACATGTGTTGTTGTTTTTTTTGTGGTTAACTGCAGCTCATTGCTTTCGAGGACCATGTTGTCATTTTCAGCGTGGAGAGCTGACATGATGAGTCTTTTTCGGTTTATGGAGATTCGCCGTCTGGGTCGGTGTGAGGCGGGGGGTGGGGGGTACCGGGGCACTCCCTCCACCCTTGGGTGTCCCACAGCTGGGGGTCTGAGGTGTGAGCTGACAGCAGGCAGACACAAGGAGAACAGGCCCATATAGCTATTACAGTTTAATATGGTTTTTAATATTAAAGGGAATCACAGAAAAAAAATGTGAATGCCCCCAAAATGCAGAGGTTGAGAGTTTATGTGCCATCCAAGCAGGGGAACGGGGGGTCATCAGGCCAATGATTTTAGGAAAGATTCCCATGGTCCTTAGAAGAACAGATAGAAGGGGAACAGAGAGGACAGATGGAAAGACAGACAGATGGACGACATTCATAGAAACTTGTTCTTTCTCGACTGTCCGGCCTTCCTCAAACCCTGCACAGACACACTCAGGTCTAACCATTTCTCCAGAGGCCTCTCTGTTGCGGAAAGGTCACACCAAATCCATCTGCTGGCTGTTCTGAGTGTGTCACTTAAATTCTCAGACCCAGGCAGGGACCCTAAGAAGATTGAGAGACACTTTTTATTCTGCATACCTGCACACATATATAGAAATATACATACATTATATAAGTCCATAATACAAAATATATACTTATATAATGAAGGGGGGACCCCAAAACACCTGGCATTACCTTCTGGAGGGTGGGCCCCTTGGAGGACAGGCTTCCCCCACTGTGGGAGTGTTCTAGGAATCCATCTGTATCAGTGTGCCAGCTGGTGTTGTTGTGAGAGGTGGTGTTCGGCTTCTCTGAATTTTCTTTGAAGACTCTTTCAAGGTGTTTCCCCATTTCATGATGGGAAATTTATGAGCGCACCTGCTCACACCACACTGAGTGTTCAGCACTTTTTGACCCCAAACGGCATGACCCCTGTGCCCCACCCTCCTTATTCTAACCCCAATTTCACTATGATCTTACCCTGAGTGACTGTTTTTTCTTTCCCCAAATGAAAAAAAGCCCTCAAAGGAAAACATTTTGCTGATGTAGTAGAAGTGAAAAAAAAAACCTGACAGAAGCACTAAAAGGCATCAAAATGGACAAGTTCAAACACAAACTGTTTTAAGCAGTGGAAAAAATGTCTCAATAGGGGTATTGCATGTGATGGAGAGTCCTCTGAAGGGGACTGAAGTGTACACATGTCAGAATAAATAAAAAAATTCTGAGGTGTTTTGGGTCCCCCCTCATGGATGGAACTAGAGGGTAGGATGCTCGGTGAAATCGTCAGAAGGAGAAAGACAAACCCCAGATGATTCTACTTGTACCTGGAATCTAAAAAAACAAGCCAACTCATACAACCAGAGAGTAATTTCTGGAGATTTCCAGGGCTGGGGGCGGGGTGGCGGGGGGAGACAGACAGGTGTTGTCCCCAAAGGGCATGAACTTGCACTTGGCAGATGCGTAAATACAGCGTGGTGACTACAGCTCACAGTCCCGCATCGGGCACGGGAAGGGACAAGAGGACAGACCTTCAGTGTCCCTATGTTTCTTCCTGCACACGCCCGGCGGTGATGGTGGGGTCCCCAGCGGGGTCCTGGGCGTGCTCAGCCTGCTTATCACTTATCCATCGCCCGGCACACCCTAACCCCTCACAGCGGTACCTGTGAGTTCATCTCACTACACCTGGGGAAAAAATAAGAAAACTGCAGTTGGAAAACTCAGCTACAGACAGAAGAAGGTTCTGATCTTTGGGGGTGGTGGGTCTCCACCCCGGTTGTGTCTCTTGTGCCTACGCCTGTGTCCTTGGATCAGGACCATGTGGGACTGCCACAGTTGCCACACGAGGGAATTCAGGGTTGGTGTCACGCCACAAAACTTACTCCGGTCTCCCCTGCATTGTCCACATCGTCTTCTTTGTAGCACAGCACCCCCACCACCAGCGGCCCGCAGGAATCCAGGGTCCAGGGTCCACGAGCAAATGTGGAGGCCAAAGCTCTTTACTCTTTCTCTTCTCTTCTTTTCTCTTTTCTTTTTTCTCTTCTTCTTCTCTTCTTTTCTTTTCTTTTCTTTTCTTTTCTTTTCTTTTCTTTTCTTTTCTTTTCTTTTCTTTTCTTGTCTTTCCTTTCCTTTCCTTTCTTTTTCTTTTCTTTTGCTTTTCTTTTTTTCTTTTCTTTTTTCTCCCTTCTTCTCTTCTTTCCTCCCTCCCTTCCTTCCTTCTTTTCTCTTCCTTCCTTCCTTCCTCCCTTCCTTCCTTCCTTCCTCCCTTCCTTCCTTC
>CM052552.1:70764459-70812660 GCA_028533065.1 Trachops cirrhosus
AGCATTCACATCCCATGACTCAGCATCCATGTCACCACGACTCAGCATCCATGTCACCATGACTCAGCACTCACATCCCGTGACTCAGCATTCACATCCCATGACTCAGCATCCGTGTCACCACGACTCAGCATTCATGTCACCATGACTCAGCACTCACATCCCGTGACTCAGCTCCATGTCACCACGACTCAGCACTCACATCCCGTGACTCAGCATCCATGTCACCACGACTCAGCACTCACATCCCGTGACTCAGCATTCACATCCCATGACTCAGCATCCGTGTCAGCACGACTCAGCATCCATGTCACCATGACTCAGCATCCATGTCACCACGACTCAGCACTCACATCCCATGACTCAGCATCCATGTCACCACGACTCAGCACTCACATCCCGTGACTCAGCGTCCATGGCACAGAAAATACGGCTGCACATCTTGTGGCGGGCACACCTCCTCAGCACAGGAAGGGCGGACGCCACGCCCAACAGCTCACGCCTTTGTCAAGTAATTAAACCCGAAACCCTTCCCCCTCTCCGTACCCATCAGAATGGATGTGGGTTCCCCTGTCTCATGCTAATTTTAGTAACAGTTTTATCGTCTTCTCTACAAAATTGCCTTGCCATGATAAAGCTGCATGCTTCATAACTTCCACGAAACATCTTTGCATTTTTACATTATGATCTTTTATTAAACGCACAGAGCTGGCCTCAAACAGTCATCCCAACAGGATTAACCCACACCGCTGAGGACCGCAGTGCTGTGTTGCGATATTGTATTTTGATTATTACTCTGTTGTCTGGGCTGCCCTGGACCTGAATGGTCCCCAGGGACACATCTCTTGTGTCTTGAATAGGTTTGTGATGCTTAAAACCGGGGCCAGTTTCTGTGGTTCCAGTAAAAATCTCTGCAAGGGGCGTCTGTCATGCACCTACCCTCAGTCATAGGGTATTGGGAGCAGGTGGGTTTCCGGGAAGCTGTGGGTCCCTACCTGTAGCCTCCTCACCCAGGTAGACAATGTGCATCTCTGTTGTCACAAGCTACGGTGCCTGGGGGTCTGCAGGGGTCTCTGAGTGGGACCAGGCGTGTCCACATTTGAAGTTTCGTATAAGCCTCAGTCTCTGCCTGGACCAAGGCTTTGTTGTCATCTGTCCTCAAGGGGTGGGGACGTTCTGAGGGGCACAGGAGGGCCACTCACCACACGAGAGCAAGGTCAGTGGCGTGGGTGACACGGTGGCCCCGGAAAATATGTCCACCCAGAATCTGGGAACCAGACTTTATCGGGAAACGGGGGCTTTGCAGACGGCACGGAGGGAAGGATCTGGGGGGAGGTCGTGTGTGTGTGTGAGTCCAAGGTGAATAGCAAAGATCGGTGGACTCAGCACTGGGATGAAAATTACTCCCTATTCAGCGGTTGTGTGTCTTTGAGCTAACTGGTCACCTTCAGTCCCGATGTTCAGCCGAGACGTGGGTTTCCCCCTGGACACACGTAGCTTTGTAAAATCTGATTCACCCTCCAGTACGTATCATTTCTCAGGACCTTCTGCAGTGTGTAAAGTCCATCCCCAAATGGGCACACTCCAAATCTGTTCAACATTCCGAAATTTTAAAAAAATCGTGAATATTCAATATCGAAAGGGCACAGAAAAACGGAGGGATTGCAACATTATCACCCTGAACGGTTGAATTCGAACTCTGTGCCTATTCTTCCTGGTTCAACGAGGGTCTGGAAACTGGGAGGATCGCCGTAAAGAAGCAGGCAGAAGCCTTGCTTTTGGGGAATCTCACGGACACAGGCCGAGGCGTCTGCTCTCCTCAAAGCACCGCACGGCCCAGTACAGAATGTGGTTGCATTTCGCCAGGTGCTGAAAAATCCCCCACTCCGAGGAAGTCGTAATTCATTTCCTCCCGCAGAATTGGACGTGCAGCAAAGAAAAGGTTTGGACGCTACAGCTACATCCAAAGCAGATGGTTTCAGTGTGGCCGTGGGGACAGACGGCATCCCTGGGCTGGGTCACTGCTGCGACGGCCTGAGGGGTCCTTCTGCATGGCAGTGGGGGGTGGCAGGGGGGTCAGACCGTTCCTCCTGGTTCACCTGCTGAGACAGCGCAGAACTAAACAGGAAAGGAGGGAAAATTGAGGCTGTGGAACCACCCACAATCCAGTCCCACAGCCGCACCCCGTCCCACAGCCACAGATTCAGGCTCTCGTCCTACAGATCCAACCCACGTGGATGTCACCAAGTGACAAGGTCTTCAGAAGCCGTGAGCCTTCTCTTCAGCCCCGAAATCTTCAGGGTCCAGCGGACGCCTTTCTAATTCAATTAGAGCCATTTCCCAGACACCGGGGCCACTTGTGGATGACAGATCAATAGTCTCCTGTGTCTTCACTTCTGATCGGCACCAGGCGTCAGGGAGTTGGGGGATCCAGCTCGTGGGGAGTCGGTGCATCATGGTGATAACAGAGCTTTCTGGGGAGTTAAGTGGGTCCAGTAGTGTCCCCTCAAAATCCATGCCTTGGAATCGGACCTTCTCTGGAAAAACGGGACCTTTGCAGGTGAGACTCAGTGGAGGATCTGAGCGGAGGTCGTCCTGGGACAGTGTCCTGAGAAGGGACAGAAGAGGAGATGCAGACACAGAAGAGAAGCCACATGGAGATGGGAGGGATGCGGCCACCAGCCCAGGCACGCCTGGAGCCCCCGGAGCTGGAAGAGGCGGGAAGGCCCCTCCCTGCAGCCTGAGGAGGGAGCAGCCCTGGGTGAGCTCAGAGGCCTGGTCTCCCGGACGGTGAGAGCATAAATTCCTGTGTAATCCACCCAGTTTGCATCATTTGTTAGGGCTGCCCAGGGCACGGTGTGTCATCCCTAGCGTGTGCTGGGTGCCTTCGAGGAGAATTTGGAGGACATGATGCTGAGCGAAAGAAGCCAAGCCCAGGAGGACAAATACTGTGGAGTCCCCCTCATAGGAGGGACGGAGACTCACAGGGATGGAGGGTAGGTGGAGGGAGTCCGGGTGGGCAAGAGGGAGGGGGCCGAGTGTTCAGTGGGGACCGAGCATCCGTTTGGGACAATGAGAAAGTCCTGCATCGGATGGTGAGACAGCGCCCAGGCCCAGTGGAGAGATTCCATAGCCTGTGTCTAAGTCCCGATCTGGGGGGAAAGGAACAGAACCCCAGAACATGGCAGATGATAACATCAGTCCGAGCCGGCGGCCTCCCTCTGCCGGGCAGGGAGCGTGGGCCGTGCTGATGCGGACGATGTTCAGGAATCCAGCCTCAGACCTTCAAAGGCCCCGGCCCCGCGTGGGGGCAGAGGCGGGGGGCGGGGGTGGGGGAGTCGGGGGGACGCGGGCATTCCTCCAGAGCCACACATGAAAGTGCCGTCGACAAGGGCCGTATATTATCCCAGCATGTCGGGGGTTCTGTGCCTACTGCAACTGATTAGCACCTCATCAGGCCCGGCTGCGCAAACAGATGCCCACGGGCCGGAGAAGTCCCGCCAAGCAGCCGGGCTCTGTGTCCCATTAGGCGCAAATGCAGCTTAATGGGCCGAAGAGGGAAGGGGCAGAACCGGTCCATATATCACCTACGCCCCAAACAAAGCCAGGCGGGCAAAGAATGTTTACAGCGTGGGGCGGAGAGCACCTTCGAAGGGGTGCCCGGGGCGTGGGGTGCCTCGCTCATGTGTCCGGCCAACGTCCCCGTCATGGAATTGGGCGGTGTCATGCGCACAGAACAAAGACACAGATGTCCTCGTAGGGCCCATCAGAAGCCCTTCCAACAGATACCAAAGTTATGGGGAGCATCACCAAGGCAGTGAGTGCTGTGGATATAAGGAAGCATGCGGGAGGATGCAGACGGGTCTGCCGGTTAAACACTGGGGGCGCTAGGGAGAAGGAGATGGTGGGTGTGTGGGGGAGAATGTTCCAGAAGGCTGAGGTGCGGGCAGAATGTTCCAGAGGGTCCTAGACATGCACTGTGAAGCTTAGTGCATATACACGTAGGAACGTGTGTGTTGGTTAATTCTACGTGTCCACTTGACCTGGGTGAGGGATGGCGGTACATTGGTGAAGCGTGAGTCCTGGGTGTGTCTGGGAGGGCGTGTGTGGACAGCAGCAGCATTTGAACGGGCGGACTGCATTGAGCAAATTGCCCGCCCACTGTGGTGGGCCTGGTGTAATCCGTTGAAGGCATTACTAGAATTAAAAGGCGGTGGGAGGGACAATTTGGTGAATCTGAGTAACTGAGCTAGGGCGCTGGTCTCCTTCTGGCCTTGAACTTGGACTTGTACCATCAGCTTCCGGGTCTCAGGCCTTGGGACCCAGATGAGAACTCACCCTCCTACATTCTCTAGGGTCAAGTGCAGAACACGAGACCCCTCAGCCTCCATAAGTAGGTAAGAATTAGGTAAGCCGATTTTTATAGTAAATCACTTTTTACATATATCTGATTCCATATCTCTCATTGATTCTGTCTGAGGAGCCCTGATAAGACAATATATAGACACTCATACGTATGTGAAACTTTTTGTCTATTTATGTCTTCACCTATTATATATCTATTATGTTTTTACCATCTGTACTATCCATCCATCCATCTACCCATCATTGATCTATTCATCTATCCATTAATCTATCTGTGCATCCCTCCACCCATCCATCCACTAATCTATCCATCCATGAATCTATCCAGCTATCCATCTGTACATTCATCCATCCTTCCATGCCTGCATCTATTCATCTATTCATCTATTTAACCATCCATCTGTTCCTCATCCATCCATCCATCTCCCATCAATCCATCCATGCATGCATTCATCCATCCATCCATCCATTAATCTATCCATCCATTCATCCATCCACCCATCACTGATTTATTCATCCATCCATTAATCTATCTATCTGTGTATCCATCCATCCATCCACCATCCATCTGTCCATCCACCCATCCATCTACCCATCATTGATTTATTCATCTGTCCATTAATCTATCCATCCATCCACCCATCCATGCATCTAACCATCCATCCGTTCGTGTATTCATCCCTCCACCCATCCATCCACTAATCTATCCATCCATGCATCTATCCAGCTATCCATCTATACACTCATCCATCCTTCCATGCCTGCATCTATTTATCTATTTATTTACCCATCCATCTGTTCATCATTTATCCATCCATACACCCATCCATCCATCCACCATCCACCATCCATCCATTCATCCATCCATCCAACCATCCATCTTTCTATTTATCTCTCCCAAAATAGGCCCCCAAATGACAGAGCCAATGTCCCTGCTAAGCCCAGCCTGCTTTTGTGCCCCGCCCACAGAGAAGCCCTGTCTGCCACCACCTGGAGCGGGGCGTCCTCCGCCTCAGGGTGCATTTCTGCGTACAGGTGCTCCGAGCACACCCCACCTTGTCCTGTACAGAGGCAGGGACTCCGCACAGCCGGGGACATGCGTGATATAGCCGATATTTTTATTGCCCTTTAAAATGCAAAGCCCGGCACGTGTGATAGAACACGAGACACAAGTGGTGATTTTTCTCTTCCTTTGCAGCGGTCCAAACGAAATAGATGCCTGTCGGACCACAGAAGGAAAAACCAGCACCCAGCCGTGCAGGACCTCCGGCGTGTGCTAGCCGTGTGTGCCGGACTCTGGACGCCCCCACGTGTGCAGGGAAGACAGGGAGCCTTGCGGCTCTGCTTGCGTGTGATACCACTTACACTTGATATATCCCAGAAGACAAAAAAAAAAAAAGGCCGTCCCCCCAGAGCCATTTCAAGCAGGGGCTGTATGTGGCTCCTTTCCTTTGTGCTTTTGCAAACTCTGGAGTTTTAATTGTAAATGCACAAAAGAAAAGGAGATTAAACCGTAACTTGTACCTCTCCCCATGCCCAACTCAGAATATAAACCCAACTGAAACGCCGTAAAATTGAGCAAGTCAGCAAAAGGGGCTTTGCCTTTGGAATGAGCCCCGAGGGTGCTGTGCTCACAGCAGAGTGACAACCCCCAGTCACGTTGTTTGGGTTGGCGTTCCGGTGTCATTTCCTGCCGTTTCCCATCCCTCTCCCCCGACAGGACTCGGTTAAACCTGCTGGGGAAGAGGCTCCCCCCCACGCACAACATCACAGCCCCGGCCACACCAGAATCCACCTCACTTGCGTGGGGGTGCTCTTAGACGTGGGGAGGTGTTCTGGGGGTCTTGTCCGCCCCCCGAGCAAAGCATAGTGGGTGTAGGAGGGCGGCGGGGGCCTCCTGTGGGTGGCCCCTGCCCGTCCACCTGGTGCAATGCCGTTCCCACGAGGCTCCTAGAGCTGGTCGGGGACAATGCGCAGACTCGCAGGCCGGCCTCCTCTTGGACACGACAGCCTCTTGGGAAGTTCACGCCTCGAACGTGGAAGCGTGTGGCAGGCCTGGGGAAGCCACTGAGGGCAAAGAAGAGAGCGTGGAACATTCTGCAGACGCTTCTGGCTGCAGTGGGACCTGGGAGCCGGGAGGAGCTAGGACCCCACACCCACTCAGACCATTGTCACTTCCTTTTGACCTTGATGGTGCCCTCACATGTGTCCTGCTGTGGCCACTTCGTTGAGCCTCTCCTTAAGTGCGTCCCCAAAGATCCCACATCCAAATCCCTGGGTGGAGACAAAATAATGGCCCCAAAGATGTCCACGTCATAATTCGTGGGATTTCTGAACACGCCTTCTACATTCTGTCTGAGCTAACAATCAAATTAGCCGAGACAGATTAACAGGAGATCACACGCAGACCTGTGTGTCCAGAGAATCCACGGCAGCGGGAACATCTCCAAGACAGCGAGACGACACCGGGGACACGGGACATTCTCCATCAAGGAAAAAACGGACAGGCGGGAGCTTCGGCTTTGAAATGACCAAGAGGTGACGCGTGCAGGCAACTGAGGAAGCGCAGAACACACCTGGCAGGTGAATTCTTGCTGCACGGGACAGAGGGGGGCGTGCAGCCACCAAGCCCCTGAGGGACACCTTCCTGTCCTCCCCACTTCATTCACAGTGGCCTTAGGTGACCACGGCAGGTAGGGTGTGCAGTCCACCTTCCTGCTGCATCTCTCAGGCAAGACAGGGAAAGGGTCAACCATTCCTTTACATCTTTTGTTTCTTTATATTTTAATCCTCTCCTGAGGATAAATTTTATTGGTGGTAGAGAGAGAGGAAGGGGGGCAGAGAGACAGAAACATCGGTCAGTTGCCTCCCACTGGAAATCGAACCCACAACCTAGGCATATGCCCTGCCCCAGGATCGAACCTGTGACCCTTCAGTTTATGGGCTGAGGTTCCAGCCAACTGAGCTGTTTGGCCAGGGGTGAATGTTTCATTTCTTAGTAACCAGCTTCCAAGCAGCACCCCCTGCTGACCTTACAGATGGACAAGGGACTTGGCTGAGGTTGTGAGGTCAAGGATCCTAAGGTGGGACAGGACCCAGGAAGAAGCCGAGGGTCACCCCAGGAGTGTCTGTGAGAGAGAGGTGGGCAGAGCAGGGTCTGACAGGGATGCATGAGGATGAGGAGCAGAGGTCGGAAGGATGAGCTTGCATCGGGCACGGAGGGGGACCAGGCGCCAAGGACAGGGGTGCGCACGGCAGCTGGATGAGACTCGGAAACAGAGCACCCCCCGGAGCCTCCAGAGGAGCCAGCTCTGTCCTCACCTGGAGGTGCCTGGTGACACTTCTCCCCTGTGAAAGGTGAGAGGATGGCTTTGTGCTGGGTAAACTGTTCGCTCTGGTCTTCCCTGCCCAGGAAGGCGGTGTGATGCCCATCAGCTGCATGTGGAGAGTCAGGAAAATGGGGGCGAGCAGATTTGGGGTTCGGCGTCACGCTGGGGGTACCCCTGAGCCCACCACCTCCCCGCACGGACACCTTCATCTGTCCTTTGACGCCTCTATGATTGAAAGGAAGTTCCAGAACTGACTGCAACCAGCAGCTCCCACGCTCCATCTCTGCACCCTCCGTGGGTTCCGAGCTTCGGGGTGTGAGGGAGCCTGGCTGCTTCAACTCCTCCAGGCTGTCCCCAGATGTCCCTGCACCGTTTGCAGCTGTCCCCTTCGAGGGCTCCAAGTCACGAGAGAGACGCCCTCACTGCCCCAGCAGAGGGCATCCGACGAACACACATACTTCCTCCAGCCGCCCTGCCTGGCCCTGCCAGGCACGTCCACAGTCTCCGGCCGGCCGAGCTCTGAGCCCAACCACCAGACTTCTGTCTATTCCCCGCAAGGGACTGAAGGCGTCCCCGCTCCCCAAGCCACAAAAGCTGTCACAGCTCCAATTCCCAAACGTCTGGGACTCTCTGTGCCAAAGCAGCACACGGTCAAACCCAGCACAGCCTCTCAGATGTTCACCGTCACTTTCCGATGACACACCGGGCCAGGTGGGTGGGCTCAGGGCCAGCACCACTGGGCGCAGCTCTGGATGAGGACCGATGGAGAAGTTTGGGCGACAAGGGGCCGAGCTTTGCGGGGGGTGCCATCCAGTTATATTCCCGGGAAGGGGGTGCTCCCCTCTGAAACCTGGAGAAAGGTACAAGAACAGAGGCATTCGCTCCAACTTCATGTGCACGGTCATTGCTTTGTGACGATGACGATGGATAGCTTTGTACCTGCAAATGCTGGCCGTTCACGTGGGCTACTGCTCCTGATGTGTCACCTCCTGGGGGCTGATGCCACAATTCCCAGGTAGCTCCACTCAGGGGTCCCCCTCGTCACCCCATCTGGGGTTCACCCACTCTGTGTATTCAGAAGAAAGTACCCCCAGAGATCTTCTGGGTGATACCTGAACAAAGCAAGCCACACCTAGTTTACCAGCTTGCAAACAACTTCTTTTCCTGACAGGGTGCTGGAAAATGGAGTTGAGAGAGAAGCAAGAGGAAGCAGAAGAAGGAAGGAGGGAAGAAAAAGAAGAAGCAGAGGAAAGGAAAGAAAGGAAAAGAAAAGTAAAACAAAGCAAACAAAAGAAAAGAAAAGAAAGAAAAAAAAAAGAACTCGGACTCCACCGAGAACAGCAGAGTAGGGAAGTCATAAAAGCAAACCTATAAAACAGGAGAGCTTTTATCAAGGCATCCCACGAAATCCGAGAAGAAAATGTTATTAAGCCAAAAAAAAAAAAAAAGAAAGAAAAGGAAAAGAAAAATCATACCAGATGCTGCGGTGCTGACGAGCTAAAGAAGCCGGCGCGCCAGATTGCATCCCGAAAAGACAGAACCATGCAATAGCCGAGATGCGCAGAAAAGAGACGGAGGAGGGGACGTGTTTGTTTTTATTACCTAATGTCCAATTTAAAGATTAACAGCTCGGGCGCCCCCAACGAGGCGGCCAGGCTGGGGGGTGGGGGCGGGGGGAGTCCGGGGCGCGACGCAGCTGCGTCTGCCCAGGTCGCCGGTTGTCGGGGGCACGAACCCCGCGCACGGACCAGCGAGAGCGCATTTCGAGGGAACACTTTATCGGCGTCGCCGCCGACGCCTCCGCGTTCTTCACCTGTCGTCGGAATGGGGTGATCCGTTCCGGTGGCCGCGCAGAACAAGTGTCGCGGAGAAACTTTAAGCTAACCTGATAGCTATTTAGGTTAGTCAAAGGCGGAGCGCCTGCCTGTCCTTTTAATTATAGCTCCGCGGAGCGCAGTCCTCGGGGACATACTCGGTGTCAGCACTTTGGCGGGAGCGCCCTATTTTTAGGGCGCTTCGAACTCAGCTGTTAAAAATTCGCTGCAGGCTGAAAAACCCAACCCGGGGAGCCGGGGAGGAAGTTTAAAATACGAAAATCAAGGCAGCGTATAAAAATAAATCTGGTCACTTCAAGACATCATCCGAGTGACCTGGGGCGGCTGTTCAAACGTCGCAGGGGCCCAGAGCCGCGTCAGGGGGCGGGGGCCTGGCTCCCACAGGGACGCCATCTTGCAGAATTGATGTGTGTGTCTTGGGTCTCTCGGCGAGAACTTGGTGACGTGGCCACTCGGGCAGGGATGTGGCCAGAGCGCTGCCCGCTGCTGCTTTTGCAAAGGGATGCGTTGAGCACCAAAGGCCCCCCCTGTGCTCCCACGTGAGGGCCCCCGTTTTGAATGTCTCACTTCCAGGGACAATCTTTCCTGTGCAGGAAGCTGCCCCCATGGGCAGAGTGGGCTCCGCTGTGGGACCACCCTGCACTGACGTGCCACGGGGGTCCCTCGGGTTCGTTCTGGGTTGTCCTGAGAGATGGCGTTCAATCCGTTGAGGAGACGTGGGTCAACTTGAGTGGGCTCTGTGGTCTCTGGGATCCCAGTGGCGGTCACTTCTGGGGTCACCCTTGTAGACAGAGAGTCCCGCGTCCCTGAGAGCAGCTGGCAGTGGGCAGCGTTACTGTGACCTTCCCCTGCACCACATTCTTACCTGCAACAATTGCCGTCTAATGCAGGTGTCCCGGGATGAGGTGGGACTCAGCCGTCACCCTTGGTCGGCATCTGTTTGCACAGCCCCGTTCCCCTTGTCCCTGCTGCCTCGCCGAGTACTTACCTGCGGGGGACACCTGGGAGACTCTCCTGTCCACTGTGCACGGAAGAACACACAGCCGGGCTCCTCTGTGCACAGACCGAGATTCGTAACACTGAGACGTCATGTGTGCGCAGGGGACCATCTCCGAGCGAGATGAGGGGCCGCTCTGCGAGCAAACTCGGACACGGTCGGGTGGAGGTCACAGCTGAGCAGGGAAGGTCGGACTCACACCCAAGGCAGGTCCAAGGCAGCCAGCGGGACGCAGCCGAGATGCTCGGAGGAAAAGAGCAACAACAGGTGGTCTGTACGGATGCTTCAAACATACAATAAAGCCAGAATTAAGCCCACCACCTACGCATGTGCCGTGACCGGGAATCGGACCTGCAACCTTTTGCACAGCAGACAATGCTGCTACCCACTGAGCCACGTGGCCAGAGCTTGGGTGTGGTGTTTTTTTCTCAACATCTCTGCGCTAATTATGAATCCACCGCTCTTTCCTAAAACCCCAGTCTCCACAAAGCGACGTATTAGGACCGGTCCGCACCATCTTTAGGATTTTCGTTCAGCCACAACCTTATTGCCACATGATTCATTTCCCCCAGTGGGACCGTGTGCACCCTGTTTTAATTCACGGTCACCCTATGGATTCGGGGACTCTTTCCTTTCAAATTGCAAAGCAAAACAGGGGCATCGATTTTCTTGTCTTTTTTTTTTTTTTTTTACCAAATGGCCCTGGATTTTTACTCCCTTTTGGGTTGTGTGATGATCACGTCCGTGGACACGAGGTACGTGGCATCAAGTCATATTTCAGTCACCCGCCTGGGGACGCTGCTGTTGTGTTGGGGACTGGCTTTGGGTTCCGTGTTTATTTCTAGACCACTGGAAGGGACAGTTTTTGAGTGTTCCATGACACCCCCACTTATTTAAAGAGAGAATTCAAAGAAAGTGGGTATTTGTGAGTGTCCAGGGTTCATGCAAAGCAGGGAGGGGCTTTCGCACAGTCGCTTAGCTTCTGTGTTTTTTTAAATCCTCACCCTAAGATGTGTTGATTGATTTTTAGAGAGAGCTGGGGGGAGGGGTGCAGAGAAACGTGGTTGTGAGAAAGAAGCATCGATGGATCAGTTGCCTCTGGTATGCACCTCGACTGGGGATCGAACCTGCAACCCAGGCATGTCCCTGACTGGGAATCGAACCCACAAACTTGTGGTGCACGGCACGAGGCTCTAATCCACTGAGCTTCCCCGCCAGACCTTAAGTTCTGATTTCACAGCGTCCGCCTGCATCACCCCAACCTTCCTCCTCAGACCAAGTTTTGTAAAACACCTCCCCTCAACTTCCGAAGGCCCCTCCCTCGCCAGCCAACGCAGCCCAGGCACGGGGACCCTTCTTTTTCTGCGCCCCCCAAAATGGCATTCCCATTCAGGTTACATTGCAAAGCGTGCTGAGCCAGCCCGTGCAAATTCAGAGAGTCCCCCCAATACCACTGGGACGGGGAGGGATGCCACAGAGAGGGGTGCACGCGGAGGGATACACTTTGGGGCCTGGGCGTCGCCAATGCACTCCTCGCGCCGCGCCCTTGCGGGCCACCTGCGCGCACCCTGCTCCCATAAAGCCACCGAGCCTTTCCCCAGGGGGCCCCCCGCCCCCGCAGCCCCACTACCTGATCACGGACCCCGCAAGGGGCGTTGTGTGTTCTCACACAACTTGACTCCGTGTCCGTCTCCCCGCCCCCCCTCCCACCGCGGCCCCCGCTTGTTGAGCCTCAAATTGAAATATCCCGAACAGACGTAGAAACACATGGCAGCCCCTCGCACAAGCTGTGCGGGGTCTTTGTTTCATCTGCTGCTGATGGAAGCCTAAAGCAGAGCTTTTTAAAATTTCATCACTATTCAAAGGGATAATTAATACGTACCCCCAGGCTTTGATTATGCCGGGCACGGTAAGTAATGCGCGGGCGACATAATGAGAGCTCATCAGGCCGGCGGAGTATGCACCCCGCCCGCGCGCCCCAGCGCACGGCGAGGCCTCCCCCTCACGCACGCAAAAGGCAGCCGAGGTAGCTTGTAGGTGGCTTCATCTAATTTTAATTTGTAACACAATACCACAGATAAGATCACGGGTTTGTTTACACGACGCCCCAGTCACCGGCGGGCAGGTGGCCTTTTTAAAGGCTTAATTGAAGTTTTCGCATCGACCCTCCCTCTTGTTCTGGGGGGGAAACAGCTGGTCGTCGCAGGCGCGCACACACGCGCACACGCACCCGGGTGTGTATCCCTGCACCCCCGGGAGGCTCGCGACGCTCCCAGGACGCCCCTCTAGTTGGGATGGCTGCCGCGGATGCCATCCTGGGGCACACCCGCCTGCCCCAGCTTGACGTCCCCACTGGGGGGCCGCCCGCTGCCCCCGCGCACCCTGCTTCCCCCGGGAGACCCCCTGGCCTGGCCTTGCCGGCGACCCACCGGGAATATTTCAGTAGGCGCTGCCTCCACGGGCACCCGTGGGCCGAGTTTGTTTCCCACACCCGGAAACTGAGATTTGTTTCCTAAACCGAGACCTCAAATGCTCACGGGACACCCACAGACACCCACACAGGGGTGGGGGGGGCTGTCAGCCCCGTGTGCGGGATGCAAGATGGAGCCGCCTCCTGTCAGGGCCAACGCGGCCTGGTCCCGAGGGTGCCGTTGGTGGCCTGCGACCCTCGCGTGGCTGCTCTGTGGCACTTGAGTGTTGTTTATTAATCCTCACCCAAGCAGTTGCTTCTCTATTGATTTGAGACTGAGAGGAATGGGGCGGAGGAAATAGGGAGAAAGGGGAGAGAGAAACATCAATCCGTTGCCTCCCTCACGAGCTCCAACTGGGGATCGAACCCACGACCCTCCTGATGAAGGGTCCAACCCAAAACCTTCTGGTGCACAGAACAATGCTCCCGCCGACTCAACACTGAGCCAGAAAGGTGAGCTTTCATTTCCTCCTCACTGTGGACATCACCCGGCCACTCGGGGTTGCCCCGGGAAGCTCAGAAGCCCGGGGACCCTGGCACCCGCTGTGCTGAAGCATCACCTGCACCAGCCACACCTGCAATGAGCCAGCTAGCCCAGTGCCGCCCCCCACCCCCTGCGCCCACCAGCTAGGGGACCCTGCCAAGCTCCGACGCAGCCCCCACAGCCCTGGCTGTCCTCCCTGGTGAAGAGGGAATGATACCACCCACCTGCGGGGCCAGAACAGTCATGGGACAGAGGAATGGTCGCTACATTTTCTTCCCCGTCAGGCACACGGTTTGCGCTCAGCAGGGACGCCAGCCTGCGGAGGGCGCAAGCCCAGGCGTAAAGGGGTGTGGCCTTGAGCGCGCTGGCAACAGAAAGAGCACAGCACGCACGAGAAAAACTGCCGTCTCTGCGCTGCAAGACGCAGGGCGTGGCCGAGACCGGTCAGTCACGTCCTTGCCTCCCAAGGCTGCTCAGTCAGACCCAAAAGGCTCTTGGAGTCCCAGCCTGGGACCCTCACGCCAGCCAGGCGTGGGTCCCCCGGAGGTTTACATGGCTGTAGATGAAATAAAATGATGCATTTTCTGGGACCTTCTGGGGGGGGCACTGCTTGGAAACAGCTGGTGGGAAGCTGTTCACATTTATTCTGAACTGCCGCGTTCTCAGACTCAGGGCTACCGATGCAAAGGGACGCATTTGTTCCACAGGTTCAAGGCTGCCTGTTCAAAGCAACTTGAAGAGGGAATGTTAGGAACCACCTCATCTGGAGAGACCCAGGCAAGGGGTGTGGGTGTGAGGTGGAATGTGGTCCAGCCCGGGACTTCTCTGAAACCATCTCTGTGGGCAGCAGGGGCCCAGATGGCCCTTCCTTCCCTGGGCAACCGCTGTGGCTTCCGGTTCATTCTTCTGGAAACGTGACCAAAAGCAGAACAGAAATCCAAGTGTAAACAGATCAAGATCCTGTGTCTCTTCTCACAGGATCTCAGCTCTGCAGGCCGGGAAGGAGTCCTGGGGAGTCTTAGCCCTCACGGGGGCCTGGGGGTCCCCTGGAATGGGCAGGGATGCAGGCAGGCTTCCGGTTTGCCACTTGGAGACCACCTGCTGGGAAGGTCTCCATCGACCCTCCACCCTGGGGTCTCCCCTGGCAAAGGGTTTGTCACAGGCTGAGCTGTGTCTCCCCTAAATTCCTATGTGGAAGTCTGAACTCCCAGAATCCCAGAACAGGAGTCTTTGCAGGTGGAATGAGTGGGGGATCTGAGAGGAGGCTGTCCTGAGTCAGGGTGGCTGTGTGTGCAATGACAGTGTCCTGAGAAGGGACGGAAGAGGAGACGCAGACCCGGAGGAGAAGCCACATGGAGATGGAGGCAGAGACGGGAGGGACGTGGATACCAGCCTGGGGACACCTGGGGCCCCCAGAGCTGGAACAGGTGGGAAGACCCCTCCCTGGAGCCTGTGGAGGGAGCACAGCCGTGGGACCCCTGGACTGCGTGGATGCATGCTGGCCCACAGCACACTCACTGAGTTTTCGTGGGAACCAGTGGTTTCCAGAGCAATGGCCTTTCCCGGGACAGCCAGGCGTGGGTCCCCCGGAGGTTTACGTGGATGTACATTAAATAAAAAGATGGAACAGGTTCCGTGTCCGTGCTGGTGGGTTTCCTGAGGGCAGCACAGCGGGCAGGGTCCCCTCCTCAGACTCACTCCTCGGCCCCCGGCGTGCGGCCCAGCGTGCCCTGAATGTCCCCGTGGGTCCCGTTCAGGTCCCCGGTCACTGGGACGCTGAGCGACGCTCCACGGGCTCCCTGGCCGGCCGCTTCCTCCTTCCCGAGGGCCTGTGTCTGCCCGGCCCACCACCTGTAGGGCTGTCTGTGCTCTTCCTGTCTTGGCTCAGTGGGAAAACCTCCTCTGGGCCACAGACACGTGCTCTTCTGCACGTGTGCGAGAATGGCATGTGCGTCTATGTTTCTGTATCACCTGTGTCTCCATAGCTCTGTGAGCTGCCTACCTATGCCATCTGTGGGCCTGTAGTTCCCACATCTGTATCACCTCTACCACCTGTGCACCTGTCTGTACCGTGTACACATCGGTATCTACTGATCTGTGCTATGTGCTTATCAAATCCGTGTGACGTCGACGTCTATCATGTTTAAATGTATACGTATATACCTGTACTGATGCCTATGTCGTACCTATATATCACCTATATGTCTCTTATCTACTTATTATCTGTATCTATATGGCTACATCATCTATCTCTGTCTGCCTCTAAATCATGTGTCTGTATAATCTCTAATCATTTGTATTTATATAATCTCTAATCATTTGTGTTTATATAATCTCTATATATCATCTCTGCCTTTCTAGGTCTGTTCCTATGTCTCTACCTTTTCTCTGTACTTGTATTTGTCATCTACGTCTGAACCTCTGTACCTGCACCTACAACTCTATGTGTGTGCAGCCACACTTATACCCACACCACTGTCATCTGTGCACACCTGTCCTGCATCTACCCCGAGTCCGTGTGCCCCTGAGCGCACACTTGTCCATCAGCGCGTCGGCACTGACCCCTGTGGTGGGTGCAACACTGTGATGGGCAGACACACAGGAGAACGTGGGCATTTATTCACGGCCACGGACCACTGAGCATTCATTAAGCAGACACATGTTCCAAGTCCCCTGAGCAGAAAGCAGACACATTCTCCCTGCACTGTCACGTGAGCCGGAGACTCCTAAGCACACCTGCACACCAGCTGGGTTCTCCTTCCACAGGGATGGAGGGTGGGGTGCAGACAGCGTTGGGGACAGGCCCAGGACATGCCAGGAGTCCCAGGCAGAGTTGGATGGAGCTCTGACCCTGCACTTCCAGATTGCCAGTTTCCAAAGAATCATAGCAGCTTTCTGGGTAGTTTTCCTCCTTTCCAAAAAGCACATGGTTACATGGATAAGAGAATGGAAGAGAGAGAGAGAGAGAGAGAGAGAGAGAGAGAGAGAGAGAGAGAGAGAGAGAGAGGAAACATATCTGTCCCAGGATTCACGGTAAAATCATCTTTGTTGAGATATAATTTACACTGCACATTGTCTCTCAAACCTTTCAGGTTAGACTCACAGAAGTTGAGGTGAAGCAGCCCAGCTCTAAGAAAGTTCTGGATCTTGTCTCTGCTTCTCTCTCAACAGAATGAACCACCCAAGCACTGCCAGGGCCCCTGGACCCACCAGAGGACCATAAAACGCCCCCCACCTCCTCTGCATTCTGCCCACCTCATGTCTTTCCCTATTTACCCCTTAGGAAAAGAGGTGACAATTTCTATACTGCACATTCATGGCCAGATAAAGGACAACGTGGGGAAAGACACAGTTCCTCAGGATTTACGTGCTTGCCTGCTCCAGTTCAATCCCAGCTTCCCTGTGCACAGCCATCTCCTATGGGCACTGAAAACTCTCATGCCTCCTAAATCCAACATCACTCTGGCTGTAGCATTTGAGATTACGTTTCTTGTTGAATCGATCACATATTCTTGTGGAATCAAACACACACATTAGTTTTGCAAGAGCCCTTTCCCATCTTAACATGTGATGGGATGACGCATTCTGTCGAGTCTAAAACTCCATGAATTGAAGTCACGCCATGAATTTATGACCCTGCCAACCCCCCACTCACTCAGACAAAATAGAAACTGCTGCTAATTACATGGTGACGTGCCTGTCATGATGCACAAGAGCGGAGCTCAGAGATGGTAAACTGTAGATGCACGTTTTGTCCTAGAGCAGAGGCCAAAGGTAGACAGAGAAAGATGGTTGGACGACTAGAACAGCACCGTGCAGACAGGTGCCCACCTGAACCCCTGAGAGAGCAGCGTGTCTCAGACAGTGTGGTGAAATCAGATCGCAATAACTGACCTGCGTGGATATCTTGCAAGTGTTGGCACATTCTGAGTATTTCAGGGACGTGGGCAGATGCAGTCCCTTCTGTCTTTGCCTGCCGGTCCTGCCTTCCCCCGGCTTTGCTAATATAGAAACAGACACAGTGCAATTTCCACGCGTGCAGGGACCACACGGATGAAAGTAAGACCAGCCACCGTTTAATTCCTCTTTCTTCCTGCCAAGGCCGTGTGACCACAAAGTTATCGGCGCAAGCACGGCAGAGCGTGGAACTTATTGCTCCTCATTATGTGCAATTAAGCCCTTGTAAAGGAGGGAAAACTGGTTATAATCAATAGCATTCCCTTCGTTTTAAGCCAGTCCTATGGCCTGGAGGTGTTTTCCCTGCATTTCTACAACCTTTCATTATGTAAAAACAGAAAAACATTTTAATGGGGATAATCCATATACATGTAGTTTATGGGGACAAGCAAGTGATTTAGTCCATGGAGGGAGAGATGGGGTATTGTGACGTTTATGGCCTGCTAATCTGGGCCCCTGTAATTAGCCAGTGAGGGCAGTTCATGGAGGGACACGTTTAGTTTTACGATTCCAGGGCCAGAGCTGAGGCTGTTTTCTTGGAGCGTCAGTGAGAAGCAGTGCTACCCTGGGCTCCGTGCAGACACTGTCTTTCCCTGTCTGTGTCCAGGGGTCAGATGTCCAGCAGGTCAGGGGTCAGGTGACTCAGAGGTCAGGCCGGTCAGGAGTCTGGGGTGGCTTGTGGCCTCAGCCTTGGTCTCCAGAGACCTTCTCCCAGGCTTGCTCATCTGTTGCCAGAGGCCAGTTACTGCGTTTGGAGAACTGAGACCCCACATCCTTGCCGGCTTTCCGTGGGGGCCTCTCCCTACTTTCCAAGGCCATGCACCCCCTTGTCCTGGGGTCCCCCCTTTTCAACCAGTCCAGGGTGCACAGACATCCTCATCCGCCCAGTTCCTTAAGTTCCCTTGCAGCCAGCAACCAGAAAAAGCCACTTGCTCCACCAGCCCACGTCCCAGCACTGAGGTGGGAAATGGTGTCACTTGCTGGGACACTGAGGCCACTGAGGACACTGCTGGTCCCCAGACTGGATGCTGCAGACAGGAGCCCCCCACAGAGTGGACATCGGGGGACCTTCTCTGGGTAAAACCCATCCAGGGTCTCAACCATGTGAGGGCTCACTGGGGACCCATGGAGCGGCACCAGCTGGCAGCGTGGGCAGGAGACCAGCATGCCCCACGGTGCCACCACTGACGGAGGCCACCGAGTGGGCACACACCCCAGGCCTGCCCTTCCGAGGCTGGGCTGGAGTGACACATGCTCATCAGCACCTCACATGAGCACAGGAAGGGCCTACCAGTTCCTGCAGGAACTCTCCCGGGGACCCCATACGGGGCCACGTACCAACAGCAGTTGCTGGTTCGTGCAAGAATATCCTGAGAAAGAAGAACATGCTGTATTTTGCCATGTATAATGCTCACCCACTTTTTTTTGCCCAAACGTTCAGGAAAAAAATCTTTCATTTTCATTTTTAAATTCAACTTGTTATTTATTTATATTTACGAAGGAAAGTGATGATGATATTCCAGGGTATTATTTTGCACAGAGAAGTCGTTATGGCTTTCTAGAGATACACTTTTAATGCACAAGCACAAATAAAAGAAGGAAAAACATTCATATAGAGATGGAATTAGCACTACCCGTATATCATGTGCCTCCTTATTTTTCCTTCAAAAATGCGGGCAAAAAAGTGTGCATTGTACACAGCAAAACACGGTATGTTAGAAGACGTTGGCATGAAGTCTTGAAGGTTCACTGCAAGTCAAGGCAACCAACAAGTGAATTTTTTTTTTCTTTCTTTTGATTGAAGTAAAAAAAAAAAGCCAGTAAGTTTTGTCTTGTATTTTCCTCCCAGCCGTGGAGAGCACCATGCTGGTGTGCTGTATTGAGAAGATGCAGAGGAAGAATTCCGGGTTTCGGTTTCACTTGTGAATTTATTACACTGTTTGTTTGTCCTAATGAGGACCTGAGCAAACAGAAAATCTGTGCCCTATTTTGGCGGAGCTCGGTGCCTCCCAAAACAAATTTGGGATGAGATTGGAACCTGCCAAATGCCCCTGAAATGGGCAACCCAGTGAATGACTGCATTTAATCCCCTTCAGTCATTAAAATCAGTAACTTGCCATGTGCTCTTTGGGGCTGAACCTGGTCCCTGACTTGTTGTTATAATAAAGTTTTATTGGGACACAGGTATGTTCATGCATTTATGCATCATCTCTGCTGGCTTTTGTGCAATGACAGCAGGGTTTCGTACCTACTTCAGACACAGTATGGCCCAAAAAGCCTGAAATATTTGCTATTTTAGTGTTTACAATTTGTCCACCCCCGCGCAAAATCCTGAGCGGTGGGGTGGGCTGCTTGCATTTCAGGGAATTTTCTTACCCCACAGGTAAGTAATTTTCATGCTCTACGCAGCTACATAAAGTTCATAGCTGTGAGACTCTGATAAACCCAAAAAGTGAAAGGAAAAAATTATGATTTCAAAGGAAGTACGACCACTCTGACAAGCCACAGTTGGAAGAAGCCCCTCCCCCTGGGAAGGCGTTGAATTCACATGCTCACGGAGCATGACATCGCCTCCCGCACACGCTTGGAAATACGGGGAATGCCTTTCACACGTGCCCTCCAGAGTTTAAAAAAGCAAGCGTAAAAGTTTGGTCTCGCTGCCCAAAACCAAGTGAAACAAGAGGCACTCGCCTGTCTCAACCTCTGAGCATCTGGAACTACCGGCGCTGTTCCAATCTGTATCAGAATCCTCCGTGAACTTCAGAGGCAGTCTACGGTGACATTCTGCTCGGCACAAAGTGACAAATAAGGACAGGCCGCCTGCCCACACATGGCAGCGTGCCGGGACTTCTATCTGTGGGGCCAGGCCAGCAGCGGCCTGATTAAGGGGGTGAAGGAAGCGTCTCCCTCTCCCACCGAGATAATGGGAACCCATTAAAATGGAAATATAAGGACTCGATGCTCACTTCACTCAGCAAAGGAGACATTTGCGATGCATATTTGTGTGGCCAAGACGTTTGGTGGGCAGAAAGGCACTCGGGGCCAGAACAAGCAGGAAAAAAAAAAATTAGCAGGCTGGGGGCGGTAGAAGTTCCCCATTTTCTAAATCCTCCTTGCTTTGATGCGAACCCTATTCGGTGGGAGAGATGTGCCAGCTTTCAGCAGGAATCACAGATCCACTCATGCACACGCACACTCGGGCCCACGCTCGGGCCCCACCCTGCAGACACACCCGGTTGGAAACGGAGCCTTCAGTCAGCACGCGCGCGGGCGACGCGGTGCCCCGCGCTGATACCAGACCCAGACGACGATGAAGGGTGGCGCCGATGCGCCTCGTTTCCTGTAATTATTGCAATCATCTCGATGCGATAAATTGAAATCTATTAGGATTTCCTGTAAAAAGCTGTCATTGGTTGGCGCTTTTTTTTTTTTTTTTTTTTTTGTGCGCGGAGCAGCCAGCCTGCAGAACGCAGAAGCCGCCGAAGCAATTAGCAGGCGAGCCTCGCAGGGAACACGGGAGGCCGGGCCGGCGTTCCCGCCACTGTCGCTGCAGCCGCAGCTTGAGCCAGCCACACTCATCCGCCACATGTGTCCCCTTCCTCAGCTTTAATAAACACATCAAGGCGCAGGACGGGAGGTGGCCGTCCCCGTCATAATTAACACGCGCGCCCCGCGCTGGGGGCTCGGGTCGGCGGGGGAGGGGGGAGCAGTGTCTTCCCGCAGAGTCATTAGCATGCAAAGCATCAGACAAGAGCCCGACGCGCGTGGGTGCCTGTGTGCAATTGCTATGCGCAGCGTAAAACAGCTCCCCGTGCGCGGGAGAGGGTGCGCACGCCGGCGCGCGGGCGCCCCGCCGTGGGGAGGGAAGGCGGGGGGGGGGGCGCGGGGTGGGGGGAGCCGCATCGCTAACGAGACCCCCGCTCGCTTCTCGGCTATTCCCAGTGCAATTAAAAAATATATATTTAAACAAGCCGGTAAGCGCAGCGCCTATTTAACGTCAAATTAATTCAGTCGCTCGGGAGAAGCCATCTGTATCAGCTGCACGCGGGTGTCACCGGCGCGCGGATCCGGCAGACGGGACCTCGCCGCCGTCTTTGATGGCTGTGATAATGGGGACACGATAAGCAATCGCAACAGATATATCATAGATTTCCTCATAATTATCTGACCTGTTACACTGTGTCACTGTGCCGCCAAACACACTGTTTTTATGTCAGAAGCTGTATGGGCATTTTCGGCTTTGATCATCCTGCTCTCGGCACATGTCAGCTTTCCTGTATTTTAATTGACGGTCGGGTAGCATTCAAAAAACCGCCTTCGCCTCGGCTTGCTCGCGCCTGATGAGGATGACAGGCTGGCATTTGTGCGCGTTGCGGCTGCGAGGTAGGCACACGCCCCCCTGCGCCTCCGAGCGGGTGACAAAATGGTGTCGCAGGCGCCTCCCAGCGCCGCCCGCCTCGGCCTGCGCGGGCGGGAGATGCTCCGCGCGGCTCCCGGAGCTGATGGGGTGCAGGTCTCCGACTGTGAGGACACCCCCCCCCCGCGCCCCTCCCCCGCCTTGGCCAGCAGGGCCGGCTCAGCGTTTGAGGCAGGGGCGAAGCTCCCCACCACCGGGTGCCTGTCCCCCATCCCCCCACCCGACTGGAGACCCCTTCTGCCCTGTCTCCAAGTGACATGACATAGAGCAGTAATGAGCCAGGTTTGCAGTTTCCGACGGAAGCCCTTATCTCCCAGGGCACGGGAATCTTTAAAAAAAAAACAATTCCTCCCAGTTGAAAATGCTGGCTGAGCACCGACCGGGAGGGTACATTTCAACACGAAGGTCAATTTGTCTCGTCTTGACTTGTGCGAGACAAGAAATCTGTGGCCTCCCGTCTGGGAGCACGCCCTTGTCACGCTGGGCTTCCTGGCTCGTTAGCCCAGCCCGGGAGGGGAGAAGCTGTCTTCAGCCAGCCTCTGACGGACACCAGACCCCTTTGGGGACGGCCCACCGGCCCGTGCATCGGCCCGTAGGAAAGCACTCTCTCCCTTCTCGGAAACCCAGAGGGAGCAGGGAGCTCACAGCCTGCAAAACCAAGGCGTGCTGCAGGACAGGTTCCCTTGCCAGGTTTGCAGAGCAGAATGTCCCGGTGGGGATGCTGAGTGGTCGGGGCACGGGGCCATCGTCCCAATCCGCCGGTGACAGAGCATCAGGGAGCAGCTCCCCGCGGGCCCACATCTGTGAGCAGGCACACAGGCTGTTAGGAACCCGATGGTGTCCTGTGAGTCACCCCCGTCCTCTCGGAATTCCATCCCGTGGGGGGCCCTCATGCCCTTCTACACATGCCCTGATGTGGAAATGGGTCGAGGATGACGAGGCGGGAATGGAGCTGGTGACCCCAGCTTCCTGCACGCCCCAGGATCTTCGAAGAACATCGGCTGGTTTTTCTTTGGCAAACAGAGCATCTTCCTGAACTTGGGCTGCGGTCACCTAACACCCCAGGCTGGGGACTGAGGTAGCACGCACGTATTTGTCACAGTTCTGGATGCTGCAAGTCGAAGGTCACACACAGTCGTGGTCTTGGGAGGTGTCTCTTCCCAGCTGGGAGATGGCCACCTTCTCACTGAGCCCTCCCTCCCATGGGAGAAGGTGGGCATGTCATGTTTTACAAGGACACCAATCCCCTCTGGGGACCCCACTCTCACGACCTCTGTAACCCCAACTCCCTTCCAAAGGCTCACCTGTGAATATCATCACCTTGGAGGGCAGGGTTTTGACACGTGAATCTTTGGGGGGACACACAGTAGGTCCGCAGCAGTGAGACAGAACCCAGTAGGCTAAGGCTACGATGACCCCATCGCTCTCTCTGCGCCCTCCTGCTGGACTGTATGTTCAGAAACTTAAAGTAAAAGAACTTGGATTGTGTGAGGCACACCAGTGGCCCCAAACACGTCCAGATCAGGATCCCCAGAACCACCAAATCCCTCACCTCAAGTGGCAAAAGGGACATCACACAGGGACTTACCTGGAGGGTCTTGAGTTGGGAAGAGGGTCTTGGTCAGCTGGGTGGCACCTGAATGTGACGATGGAGGACGTGGTAGGAGGAGGGAAGGAGACTGGGAGTGAGGGAAAGAGAGGGGGTGACGCAGCACAGGGCAGAGCTGCAGGAAGGAGACACTGAGGGGCTGGCTTGGAAGATGCAGGTGGGGCCAGAGGTCAGGAAATGCAGGCAACTTCTAGAAGCTGGAGAAGCCAAGGAACTGAGTTGTCTACCTACCCGTTTACCCACTCATCCATCGGTCTATGCATCTGTCCATCAGTCCATCCATTCATCCATGGATCTGTCCAACCATTCACCCATCCAACTGTCCATCCATCCATCTGTCCATCCAACCATCCATCCATCTACCCATCCACTTATGCATCCATCCATTCGTCCATCTGCTCATCTATGCATCTGTCTGTCCATCATCTACCTATCCATCCCTCCATCCGTCCATCCACCCATCCATCCACCCATGTGTCCATCTACCCATGCATCCATATGTTTATTTATGCATCTGTCTGTCCATCATCTACCCATCCATCCATTCATCCACCCATCGATCCCTCCACCCACCCACCCACCCACACAGACATCCCTCTCTACATCCCTCCAATGCACACTTATTGGGCACTGAAGGGTCGGAAGCAATCCCCAAGCACAGAAACAAGACTCCAGACTCCACCCTCTTGAAATTCCAGGGCAGGGGACAAACAACAACAAAAGAAGTGCATACACCAGAGAACAGGAACGCAACCCCATAGAGCAGAGGAACTAGGGACAGGCTGTGGGGAGACTATAACTTCTCTCCTAAAATCCACCTGGTCTCACAGAGATCCTACCCCACCTCCCAGGTGGGGAGGGTGAGCTGAGTCTGCAGGGCCTGGTCCTGTTCTCTGCTAGGACCTTCCTGTGTACAAGAGTATGCGTGACTTGTTGTTGCTCCTCCCCCTGTCTTCACGGGGACAGCACCCACGTCCGTGCCTCCAGCTATGGGGGTGCCCCCCTGAAGTCTCCGTCTGCAGAGGAGGGAAGCCCAACCCAACCACGGAACTTTGTGAAGGGCTTGGGAGAACCAAGGCAGCATGAAGGGCTCTGAGCCGCGCCCGATTCTCCGGGCACGCACGCTCCCCACGAGGAGCCTGCTCTGCCGATGAAGATCGTGACCCCGGGGACAGGGCCAGGCCCAACGAACAGACAGAAAAACCTCACCCCTCTCTGAAAAGCCATCTGCTTGCCAACCAGCAGCAAGAACCACCTGGCTGTGCTCCTGGGTGGGAGGGCCAGGAGGAGTCGGAAAGAGAGATGAGGCTGCTTGGTGTGTAGGGAAGCTGGGTGCTGCCCCCCGCAGAGTCTCCAGGAGACAAAGCCCTCCCTCATCGCCGTGTCTCTCACTGGGACTCGGCGTTCACGCACCCAGAGGTGGCCGAGAGTCACTGCGTCCGCAACATCCTTCACGTTCATCTGACATTCAAGATTTTCACAAATCTGCCTTAAAAAAAAATCTACAGCACGACATTCGCCATCTTACCCATTCTTTAGCTTTTTGTGTGGTGGCTTTAAGCATATTCACACGGCTGTGTGACCCTCACCGCTGTCCTCTCCAGAACTTTCTCATTGCCCCAGATGGAAGCCCTGTCCCCAGGAAACACAGTTCCCACCCCTGTGTCCCAGGCCCTGGATCCTACTCTCTACTTTCTGTTTTTACAAGTTTACTTTTAATCACTTTCAGTCCCACCTATGCATGGAATCACACAGTATTTGTCCTTTGGTGAGTGGCTTATTTCATGTAGCACCATGTCCCCCAAAGTCCGTCCACGTTGCAGCTGGTGTTGGAGCTTCATCCCTTTTCATGGCTGCGTAATACTCCACTGTGTGGCCGGACCACACCTTCCTCATCCATTCGTCCACCAATGGACGCTGGGGCTGCTTCCACCTTGTGGCTGCTGCGGATAACGCCGCAGTGAACACGGGCATCTTGACGAGACCCCACCTTCAATTCTTTGGGGGTATCGGCTCGGAATCGGGATCGCCACACCATATGGTAACTCTGTTTTTGATTTGTCGATGAGCCGCCGTACTGTTTCCCAGAGTGGCTACAAGGCACCTTGCCCACATCGTCCAGAATGCTCGTTTAGAGCTGCTTTGTCCGTGGAGGCCACGTGCTTGCATTTCCCATTTATTTCTGGGACGAGTTTTCCCACGCAGGACTTATGTCAGGAGCTCCAGTCTGAGGCTCCTGGGAAGAAAGCCAACCTGCCCCAGGATTTCTCCTCTCAGAGCCTCATTCATGCGCTTTGGGGGGGGGGGTGTGCTGTGTGCGTTCGTCCCGGGGGGCAGGCCCACCAGGACAACAGGTGTTCATGCAAACAGCCCTGCCCTGTGTCCCCTCCCCCGGCGGCCTGTGCATCCTCAGGGACCCCAGCTGCCCATTTCGGGGCCCCTGGTGGACGTGAGCTACGTCTGCGGGCTGAGTGTGAGGCTCCGTCTCTGCCCCAAGCTCTTCGGCGGTGACGGGGAAGACATCAGTGAAAACAGACACGCGGATCATGAAGTGGCGTCCGGCCTGCCACACGCCGGGACCCAGGTCGCTGACCCAAGTCACAGCATCCTCCTCTGAGGGGCCCGAAACACCACCAGCAATAGCCTCGACCCAACACAGGATACGTTCCCACAAAACAAAACCAGTCGGCTGTCAGCCAGTTGGCGGCTCAAACATTGCCCATGCATTTACTCAATATTAACAATAGTCTCTCCCGACACCCCACCTCCAGATAAACCCTGATAGATCAAGAAAGCTGAATGCAGCATCCTGAATGACTTATATGGGTCTGTTTGCTTTATTTTCTTAAAGATTTTATTTCTCTTTAAAGAGAGGGGCAGGGAGGGAGAAAGAAACAGGGAGAGAAACATCCATGTGCGGTTGCCTCTTGTGCGCCCCCTACTGGGACCTGGCCCACAACCCAGGCATGTGCCCTGACTGGGAATTGAACCGTCGACCCTTTGCTTTGAAGACCGGTGCTCAATCCACCAAGCCACACCAGCCAGAGCGCGCTGTGTTTTCTCTCCAGGCTGCTGTCAGGCCGAAACGTGGCAACTTGCATGTCCCTGTCGCTGACCGTAATTCCTGTGACAGCGCAGCCCCAGAGAAAGAGACCCCGTTTTGCAGAATCCACAGGCACCCCGCAGGTCTGCCGGGAGGAGGACCCACGGCCGCGGCGACGGGAGAGAGGAGAACACAGAACTCCACTGAGCTCATTCCCTGACGCAGAAGCCAGCGTCCCCGGCTTGTCTGCTGGTCCCCAGGCCTCAAGTTCACATGCAGACACCTCTCCCATCAGAGGCGCCCAGCGCGCGCTCCGGAAGGGCGGGGCCTGAGCTGTGCGGTGTCTGCCGGGACTACATCCTGGGAGCCGCGGCCTTCCCGGTGCCCCACATTTGATCTGCGAGCTCCCAGACACCGTCGCACGGAGGACGCCATTCAAAGGGACGCTCACTTCAGAGAACCAGCGCCTTCAAAGCGTCAATTTCATCCACGCCACCGCTGCCTGACAGGCCCCGCGTTGCAGGACAGAAAAGGAGCAGACGGAGCTTTCCCACCAGACACCGCCCCTGTCATCGCGGGTCCCACAGCGAGCCCGAAACATCTGAGGGGACAGAGGCCTCCCGGGGACTCCCCCGCGCCCCCAGGCAGAGAAGAGACCTCATTCAAGGGACCTCGAGTGTGAAGCTGGCTTCGCCGTGCACAGCCTGCAGCTTATGGAGCTCAGTACGGAGGCTGTGCTCGCCACACCAGCCCACGAAGAGATGTGCAGGGAGCAGGCCCATGGGGGTCGGGGGGCAGGCATCTCTACCGGAGGCGGTTAGTGGGAGGGATATTTTGCGGTGCCGAGCGTCACGCCCTGGTCTCCCAGCAGGAGGACAGCGATGGCGGAGGGGAGGCGGAGCGCAAAGAAGGTCCCTTGCGCCCCAAAGCATTCGGGGGAATCCACGCTTCCCTAACCGACGTGCGTGGGCTGAGCTTTGGGTTTCTCCCATCCTGCTCTGTGGGCTCCCACGCATGGGTGAGACTTTTATTTTCTATGTTTGGCACTCAATGCGCCCCTCGAAAGCGCATGGTTCTGTGGCATGGAGCGCATGTGACATCCATGGCAACTGTCAGGACTACTTATAGACTTTTTCATTGAAAGGTCACTTTCCTCCCCCTCCCCCAGCCCCTGGCAAGCGCTGACCTCTGTCCCTTCGAATGGGCCTGCTCTGGACGTTTCCCACACACGGAATCCACACCACAGGACCGGGGGTGTCTGGCGTCTCTCACGGGGCCTCCTGTGTTCTAGGTCCGTCTGTGCTGCAGCCTGAGTCAGAGCCTCACTCCTGTTCATGGCTGCGTAATATTCCACAGGACCCAATTTTGTGCATCCATTTATCCATCCATGCACCCTTAGGTGGCTTCCACCTTTTGGCCCTTGTGAATGTGTTAGTGAGGACCATCCAGGATATCAGAAGCAATACCAGATTTACATTAGATATATATAAATAGAAATCATTAGAGTTATTCAATATATATATTTATAGGAGAATACATACATAACATTATATATGTAATAAAATTACATTACACATATATACATAGGAGATTATTATATATATTAACTATAGATGTAGAGGAAAATATATAATAATAGGTAAAGTAACATTTATCTGAGACGTATACACTATGGGAGATTGTTACATGTATTAAATGTATATTTATTTTATATATTACATATGCACACATGTATAAACACACACACAGCATGTGGCAAATGTAGGTTCACAGCTGTGAGTACACAGAACTGGTTAGTGTTTCTCTCTCTCTCTCTTTCTCTCTTCCTCTCTCTCTGAAATCAGTAAACTGATTCTCAGGTGAGGATTAAAAATAATAGCTATTCAGCCCTGGCTGGCGTGGCTCAGTGGATTGACTGCTGGGCTTGCAAACCAAAGGGTCACTGGTTCGATTCCCAGGCAGGGCCCATGCCTGGGTTGCAGGCCAGGTCCCCAGTAGGGGGCGCACAAGAGGCAACCACACAGTGATATTTCTCTCCTCTTTCTCCCTCCCTTCTCCTCTCTCTAAAAATAAATAAATAAAATCTTTAAAAGTTATTTAAAAAATAAAAAGGATAGCTGCTTAAATACAAGGAGAGAAAGAAGCAGAAAGCGGGTTTTCTCACTCGGGCACTGGTGGAAGCCTTTTCTGTGGACCAGGAGACCGGCCGTCACTGACAGATTTGGGCCATGGCCGCCACGGTCTGCAGCATCAGTATTTTGCTAAATCGGGACAAAGACGAGTGCAGTCATCGATCCTGACATAGTGATGGTGGACCGGGCCGCCTCTGTATTGGCTTCTGCATGTTAGCGTGCAAACTCCCTGCCCCCCCAAAACCTCCGGCTGCATATTGTCCTGGAATGGGTTGTGCGTCAGGCGGAGAGCAGACACCCGGAAGCAGCCGTTCCCCCTCACCTGCACGGTCCTGCCCCCTGAGTCCCCGAAACTAAGCCTGACACACCCTTTTTCGGGTGGCCATTCGGCGTCATTCCCTGACCCGCCGGACCGTCCACGTCGCCCTGGCCAGACTCCCTGTTCGCACACGGTCCGGCCTCTCTTTGCCCCTCCTCCCACAAGACGACCTGCGCCCGGGGGAGCAGCGTCGAGCAGCTCAGAGATTTGGAAGGCGGCTCCTCCCGACTCCTCCTCTCGGTTCCGAGCCATCCGAGGGCTTCGTGGCGCTTGGGTGTCAGAACAATAAAACGCAGCCGCTCTGGTGGAGCCGGGTAATGAACACCGAGCCCCGAGCTCGGAGAGGCAGCGCGGTAATCAGGACCAGATGGCCCCGCGCCACCGACCCCTTTGCTTACGGGGGGCCCCCCAACGCACTCGGAGACGGCTCTCGTAGGGCCTTCATTGTGCTCGGCGATCACAGGCCTTTACATATGCTCAGAGTGCGGGTTACCAGTGCGGGACTGGCTTACTCCCCGGGCCAGGGCTTGGGAGCCACAGCCGCTGCTGACCAGGGGCTGCCCGCCCCGCCCCCACTCGGAGGCACCAAGCCCCACACAAGCGTTGCGGCAAGAGGTCGAGGTGTCTGTCCAGATTTGGGGCCCGCGGCGAGCTCGCCGATCCATCAGGCTAGCGCCAGGCTGCAGGCTGGGGAGCAGCCCGTCCTAGAGACTCCAGGGGCGTGTTGAAAAACCAGCCTTGTTACGGTCAGTAGACTCAGTTTCCCTGACAGCCAATCACTGTGCCCACACTCCATCCACCCACAGCCATGTTCTGTGACCACTGAGGTCGCTCCCCACAAAGCCCCACTGGGCAAAGTGTGGTTGACACGAGATAGGAGCAGGCGACCCAAGGGTGTGGGGCGCAGGCAGCTGGAGGTGGGGCGGCCTTGTTTTCCCATGGAGCCCACAGCTCAGTGGGGGTGGGCGGTGGCAGCCTCCAGGGGTCTACAGGGACGTAATATTTAGGGCAGGCAGAAAGATGTCCCCAGGGTCTCCTCCAGCAACCAAGGACTCTGCTCCCTAAGTGTGGTGCCCATTCGGGTGACGCCCCAGCTCAGCCAGCCCTCGGCCGCCCAGCACTCGGGGGGTGTGTTTTTGCAGGAGGTCAGCATAGCCCCCTCGGGGACCCCCTGCACGCGTGAGGAATAAAATGCATTCAACCCAACCTCTGAAGGAGGGCCGGAGACTCAGCGTGCTGAAGAACCAGAGACGTGAACAAATCACGGAGCGCCGGGAAGCTCCATTTGTAATGTTTTAATTAACGTTGAGCTCCATTCTCCTTTCCACAGAGGCTGCCCCAGTCTGCAGTCCCCCCAACAGTGCACGAGGGTCCCCTTTCTCCACATCTCACCAGAACTTGTTGTTTGTTGATTTGTTTATGATGGCCATTCTGACCGGTGTGAAGTGGTATCTCATTGTGGTTTTAATTTGCATCTCTCTCTATGGCTAGTGATGCTGAGCATCCTTTCTTAAGTCTCTGGGCCCTCTATATGTCCTCCTTGGGGAAGTGTCCATGAAAATCCACATTTAAGTCACATTATTGTGTTTTCAATTTTATTTATTTTTTAAAGCTTTTTGATTGATTGGAGAGAGAGAGAGAAAGAGAAACATCAGTTTGTTCTTCCACTTACCGATGCATCATGGGTTAATTCTTGTCCGTGCCCTGACTGGGGATCGAACCCACAACCTTGGTGGATGGGGGCACGACGCTCTACCCCACTGAGCTACCAGCCAGGGCTTATTTTTTTCATTTTCATTTTAATTTTTAAATTACAGTTGACACTCGATATTATATTACTTTCAATGGTTTTGCGAACGCCTGTCACCCCAATAAATTCAATAAAAATATTATATTGGTTTCAGCTGTACAGCGTAGCTGTTACACATTTCTACACCTTACAAAGCGATCCCCCATAAGCCCAGGGCTCACCTGGCTCATACTTAGTTATTACGGGATTATTGACTCTATTCCCTGTGCTGTGCTTTACATCCCCGCGGCTGGTTTTATAACTGGCAATTTGTACTTTTTAATCCCTTCACCGTTCTCACCCAGCCCCCCCAGCCCCGCTTCTATATGGAAACCCTCACTGTGTTTTCTGTATCCACGCGTTTGTTCATTCTCTTTCTTTCTTTTTAGATTTTATTTACTTATTTTTAGAGAGAGGGAAGGGAGGGAGAAAGAGAGGGAGAGAAACATCCATGTGTGGTTGCCTCTCGAGCGCCTCCTACTGGGGACCTAGTCCGAAACCCAGCATGTGTCCTGACTCGGAATCAAACGAGCGACCCTTTGCTTCACAGGCCAGCGCTCAGTCCACTGAGTCACACCAGCCAGTGCTGTTTGTTTTCTTGGTTTGTTTATTATTCTCCTGTCATTGCTGCCTCGAATGTTCCTTGTGCATTCTGGATATGAACCGGGAATCCAGCCGTGGTGTGTGGGAGGTGATGGAGGTGCTAACCCAGTGCGTGCGGGCATCGCCACCGGATCCACGCTCACATCGGAGCAGCTCCCTGTGTAGCTCGGATGCGCACAACGCAGTTCGTTCACGCGATCTCCGCGCGGCTGCTAACGACAGAGTCCGTGACCTTACCCAGAAACTCGAGGACTAGGAGAACCAGCTGTGTCACGGGATAGCTGGGTTCTGACAGGGACCCGCACACCCCCACCGGCACCAAGAGCCGGCAGCCACGCCCCCAAAGTGAGCCGGTCGGAACCCTCCGCCCGGTGGGTGACCTCAGATGCCACCAGGCACGGGACCCTGCGCTCTCTCGCCCTCGCCGGCCACCCCACGACTCCGCGAAATCTTTCCCAACGCACGTTTACAGCGCTCTCCTACTTGAGGGCCATTAAATAAAACATTTACAAGCTCTCCATAAGGAGTGTAAACGTCTTGGAACAGCGCCTGTGGATGAAGCCATCGTTTCCTTGGCGGGAGAGGCGTGGAGGAGAGGAAATGACTTCACGGTCGTTCGCGAAGCCACCTAGCGCGCTGGCGAGAGCTCAGCCGCCTTCCAGGGCAGGCTGGCCTTCCTCTGCGGGACCCCTGGGTGGCCCGCGCGGCCGCGCACCGAGGCCCCGCACCCCGTCCACAGTGCTTCTCCAAACTGCAGCGACCTTCCCCAAAGCTGGCTGGCTGCGGTCTCGATTCTTTATTTTATTTTTGCTTATTTTTACATTTTTGTTCAGGAAATCAGGGCAAAAAGAACGTTCCACCGTCGTTGCGATTTGCCCATCAGGAATTGAGTAGCCACATGTTTGCAGCGCCCCTGTTCTGAAATACGAGCCATATGGCTCCGGCTGGGTGGCTCAGTGGGTTAGAGCATCCTCTGGATGTGCCAAGGTTGTGGGTTCAAATCCCGGTCAGGGCCCATACAAGAATCAACCAATGGATGCATAAAAAAGTGGAACAACAAATCAATTTCTCTCTCTCTCTCTCCCCAATTAATCAATAAAAACCCCTGTGATTAGTCTACTATAAATAATTTGAAATTTAACCCTTAGGTTATACAACATGTCTGTGGAAGCATACTCTAGCCTCATGGAATCCAAGACCCTCATTTGTGGAGCTCTAGCTTCTGGCGTGCCCCCTTTGCTAGCACAAAAGAACATGAATCTTTTTGATTCTGACTTTACAAAATCTCTTCTTTTTTGCCCAGGACCTGGCCTCTGGCCGCCATCCTGAGCTTCTCAACCCATGAAAGTCTCTCACGCTCACACTTCCAGCCGTTTGCCAATGCAGCTCCCTCTTTGCAAATACCCCCCCCTCACGGGAGCCAAACAAACTCCTATCCACCCTACAAAGCCCCACTCATTTTATCCCTCCTGACTGCCATCGATCAGCCCATCAGAATAAGGCTGAGCTCTTCCTCCTGTGCTTTGCCCTTGTCTATGTGCTGATGTCCATCCATGGGGCACAACCCTTCAGGTTGCATCTGGCACCTGAACTGCAAAGGCAGGTGAACTCCGAGCACACAGGTGGTACCCGATGGGAGGGGCTGCCTTTTCTCAAGTGAAGAAGCAGCAACTGAGATGCTGGCTGTGTGCATTAAAGAGAAAAAGAAACTAATAGAAGGAGAGAGCACTTTAAAGCAGTGATTCATGCTTGTATTAAAAAGGAAGGAAGGACAGGTGGATGGAAGGAAGGAAATAAAGAAGGAAGGAAAGAAGGAAAAAAGAAAGAAAGAGAAAGAAGAGAAAGAAAGGAAGAAAAGAAAAAAGGAAAGGAAAGGAAAGAAAAGAAAGAAAAGAAAAGAAAAGAAAAGAAAAGAAAAGAAAAGAAAAGAAAAGAAAAAAGAAAAAAGAAAAGACACTGACCTAGTTCCTCGCATGCGCTGGCCGGTATTTCGGGCAGGGCTGGGAGCAGTTGGGGTGGGATGGGATACTCTCCCTCACACGGAGAAAGACTTCTGTGGAATTTGGAGAGGGAATGCACCGCCTCCCGCCCAGCGAGAACCACTTTTATGGGCACAGTCCAGAGACCACACAGCGCCCGGCGAACACGAACCCATACTTAGCGTTCGCGTATAAACACTTAAAGACATCAGCGTTTTCGGCGAGGGGCGTTTCAGGGAATAAATGCTGACTCTCACATGGGCTTTTTTTCCTGGTGATGGGGCAGGAGGGCTGGTTCGCTTTCGGCCTCAGAGCATTCGCCAAAGCCGGCTTGCCACAGCCCACGCGGAGAAGAAGGCAACCCAGAGATGCGATGCCTTTGCCAAACGTCCTGCAAACGTCTTTCTTGTTATCCGGGCGCGACCACGCGATGCCCAAACCTTCGGGGGTCGTGAGGTGAGCCCTTCTGTCCTGTGTGTCTTTGTCCGTTTGGTCAACTGAGATCTCCCCACCCCTCCCCACTCCCCTGCGTCTCCTGAGCCAAAACGAGCCTTGGTGGCATTCTGTCTGCGTTCACTCATGCCCATCACCTCATCGCGTTTCGTTACGATGCTGCAAGTGATCCCCTGCATCGGAGTCAAACGTGCATGCACCTAAAATGGGTTTCAGCTGAGGGTCCGTTTGGACTCGGCCGGCTGCCCGCTGCGGCCCCTGGCTCGGAATTGCAGCAAAATTTCACACGGGGGACTGCCCTGCCACACTGCTTTTAAAGCTGAAGTGCACGGGGCCACACAAATCCTGCTGGGGACGGACGCTAAGGAACTCAACCTCAACGTCCACGTGTATGGAGCTGACCACACTTTCTGAGGGGCAACCGTGGCCTGCGTGAGCCTGCCTGGGAAATAAAAAAAAAATAAATAAATAGTAAAATAAAGGAATAAAAAATAAAATAATAAAAAATGAAATGAAATGAAATGAAATAAAAAATAAAATAAAGTAATAAAAATAAAATAAAAATGAAATAAAGTAAAATGAAGTAATGAAAAATAAAATAATAAAAAATAAAATGAAATAAAATTAAGTCCTAAGAAATAAAATAATAAAAAATGAAATGAAATGAAATAAAATAAAGTAAGGTGATAAAAATAAAGTAAAATAAAATAAATTAATAAAAATAAAATAATAAAAATAAAAGGAAATAAAAAATAAAATAAAATAAAGTAATAAAAATAAAATAAAAATGAAATAAAGTAAAATGAAGTAATGAAAAATAAAATAAAATGAAATGAAATGAAATAAAATGAAATAAAATGAAATAAAATGAAATAAAATAAAGTAAAATAAAGTAAAATAAACCAGGCACGCCGGGCCAGCTAACAGGAATGCAGAGTGGACACAGGATGCCACAACTAGTGACAATCGTGTTGACGAGCCTCTCATCTCTCCGTCACTTTTCAAAAGTGACGAGCCTTCGAGCACCGGATTCTCTCAGCTTTTCAAAGCGCTCGCCGGTGGCTCTCTCTGGTGACAGCTGAACACCCGTGACCGGAAGTTCACCGCGAGTGCCTCCTTGACAGCAGCAAGCCAGGGGCGTTCAGCACGCTCATGGCCTGGTGCAAACACAGGTCCCGAATGTCTTCATCGCCCCGCTCGGAGAGGACACCCCAGGCTCGTCCCGCTTACGCCCCATCGCCCGCCCCACGCCCCAGCAGCACCGAGGTACATGCTGTTTCTGGGGGTTTGCCTGTTCAGGACGCTTCCCACAAAGGAAGGGACAGATCTGTTCCCCCAAATTCACTGTCTCTTGTTGCCCCTGGTGCCCTGACCTCCAAGCACCACTGTCAGACCTGTCCCCAAGTGCTGGCTCATCGGGACGAGAGTCAGGCCTCCCTTTTTCTCTCCCTCATGCTTGCTCATGCTCAAGAGCCCCCCACTGTCCAGGTCTCCCCACGTGGCCCGGGCCTCAGGCTGTTCTTCTCCTCACCTACATCATCCCTGGATCACCTCTTCACGAAGGAGGTGTCTTCTCATTTTATCTGCCCTCGGCACCGTGGCCTGGGTCACCCTCTGAGCTTGGGCACAGCCACACGCTCATGCCTTGTATTTTCACAGATAATTAGGGTCATGAAGACACATCACACAAATCAGAGGCCCTAGGGCTTGGAAGGGGTGATGGTCGGATGGTACCCAGAGGGAAGCAGCCAAAAGAGGGCCCTGTGGTGGGTGTTACAAAGGGCTATAGTCACGGGCTTAAAGCCACAGAAATGCACTCTTCCCCAACCTGGAGACCAGGCGTCTGAGGTCCAGGGGTCCCGGGACTGTGCTCCCTCCACAGGCTCCAGGGAGGGTCCTTCCCGCCTCTTCCAGCTCTGGGGCCTCCAGGTGTCCCCAGGCTGGTGGCCACGTCCCTCCCGCCTCTGCCTCCATCTCCATGTGGCTTCTCCTGTGGGTCTGCGTCTCCTCTTCTGTCCCTTCTCAGGACACTGTCATTGCCTCAAAGTTTTCTCTTCTGAGACAACTTTTTAAAATTTATTTTTCAATGACAATCGACAGTCAGCAATATCTTAGTTTCAGATGCACAGCCATAAATTGGTGTTCCTCTCTCCCTCTCTGTCTTTCTCTCTCTGTGTTTCTCCCGCCCTCCCTTCCTCTCTCTCTGTAAAACTCAACAAATGAATGTGGGTCAACTTATTTTAAAAATAAGTAAAGACACGTTTAACTCCTTAAAAACACGCCCCCCTTTTGTCTCGCTCCCTCCGAAATCAACCCTCGCCTTTGACGATTTCTGTCTGCTGTTTGTCAAAAGGAACTTTCGCCAGTGGGTCTGAGTTTCCAACACCCACCCGACAAAAGGCAGGACGGACCAGGGAGGGAAGAAAGAAAAGCGCACGCAGCAGCCAAGAATGCCAAGCAGGGAGAGTGGGATGGAAACTCCGGTGCGAAGGCCATGACAGAGGACCCAGCGCAGCGGATCCAGGCCGGGGAGCAGACGGGGCCGCTGGAATTACAAACACGTGTGGGGATCGCACGAGCACCCCTCTCACGGGGGCAGCAGCCAGGGTTTTTGGGGGACGCGGCCGCGTCGGAACATCCTATCAGCAGATGCTTCCGAACTTGAAAGGGTTTCCAAGGTGCTGCTGGGCGGGGGGGCGGCTGTGAGTGATTGCAGACAGGGGCCCATGCAGCAGAAATTGGAAAAGGGAAGAGGTGGTGTTGGCTCGGAAACAAAAAAAAAAAAAAAAGGCGTGCAGGATTTCAGAGCTGCCGCTGAAAAGGTAATAAATGGGCTACATAATCACACATAAGGCCCGCGTGTCTTCTTCGGCTGAAGAGGAATCACTTAGGGTTTTAACAACGCCTCTCGGCTCCTTGGGCTGGAAGAAATCAACGCAGGAGGCATGCTCCCTCTTTAGTGGGAGTTTTGGGGGGGTTTATGTCTTGAAAGTGTTCTGGTGAAATAAATACTGGCGAGCATGGACGTCACTCCACGTCCTCCCGGTGGGTGGGGACACAAAGGGCCAGCTAAGCACTGTCAGGAGAATCCCCTCTCCAAATGCGCCAAGTCCCCAGGGGCCACCGCACCGGGTGGCAGGAATGTAGCTCGGACCCTATGTGCCCAAATCCTGGATGAGCCGCCCCCAGCATGCCCTGCAGCGGCCAGAACCTGCCCAGCGCCTGGGACCGGCCACCTATTCCAGTCACTGCTTTTCACGGCCGTGTTTACGAGGCGTCCCTCACTGGGGTGCAGCCAGCACCAACTGGCTTACGGCGCTCACAGCAGCCTCTCCGTGGAAGGCTGACAGCGGGTGTCGTGTGTTTGTTCTCGGTTGACAAGCCACACGCCGGATCCCTCAGCACCCGAGTCCGCCGGGTCTTGCCCACTCCTTGCCCTGTTTTCAGCTTCTGGTCTTGTCTACGGTCCGTGCTCCGGGAGCTGCACGGAACCGAGGCTGCTGTACCTATGCGCTGATCCTCCTACGGACTTTTCTCATTTGTCCACTGCGGGACCAGGAACCTCATCAAAGAGGATTTGACTGTCCACATTCAAACATTCTCGGGCAGGCTGGGTGGGGAGGCTGCGTCCGCATAACGGCACAGTCTGGGTTCCAGGGAAGGTGTGATATCTTCTGGGGGAGCCAAGTGGCCTTGGGGTGAGCCGTTCCAAAAGGCAAGAGAAACCTGAGCCCCAGACCTCCCAGGCCCGGCCTCGGGATGGCTCCCAGGACAGCCCCCCGGGCGGCGGGCCGCAGCAACCCTCGCTGACTTGGCTCCTGCCGCAGATCCCACACCTTGTTGGGGGGCGGCCCAGGCTCCGCCCTCTCCGCCCAGGGTTCCCTGCTGAGGCCGGTGCCTCCTTCTTCTTGGTCCTGCTGGTTCCCTGGGGTGAGTATTCCGGACGGATGCAACGACAAGCAGCGTTTAAAAAGACGCCAACACAAGTGTGGGATTCTCAGCAAGAGCCCAATGAGTGAGGGACGCCTCCTACGGGGTCAGAGTCTGGAAAGTGGGGTGCATCTTGGGGGGGTGATGAGTGCACAGGCACGTATCTGGGCTGTGAGAGACACCTCAGTCCCGGCACAGGGTCAAGGGCATGCTTGTTGACACCTGACCTCCCCCGTCAGGTTTGAAAAGCAGAGACAGGAAAGCCACAGGGGCCGCATGGGCCTCGGGGAAGGGTCAAGGACAAAAGCTGCAGAAGCCAGCATGGTCCCTCCACGCTGGGGGCGCCAGCAGCAAGGACCTCAACGGTCCCGGAACCCAGCCCTGGAATGAGGCGGAGCTGAGGGAGCAGCTCAGACACGCCAGCCGAGGCCAGGAGAAGTGCGGCGAAGGTGCCTGGTGCTGGGGACTCGTCTATCACGCAGTCACCTCTAGAGGCTGCGCAGACGCAAGCAGAGAGACACAGACATCCCAGTCCTTGTATGCTCCTGACCGTTTATTCATGGGCCGCGGAGGCTCCGAGCCCTCTCCGCCACCCTCTCTACAGGCCGTGAAGCGGCCGTCTCCTTCCGCACCCAGGGGCCCCACTGTGCAGTCCCGAAGCAGCTCAGCGTGCAGACCCTGGAGATGAGACACGGGCGAGTTCTTGCTCCGCGTCCTCCGCCCAGAGCGATTTCCAGGACCCTGGCATCCTCGGGAGCATCGGAGCTGTTTCCTCCCGGGTGGGCTCTGTTGTGGAACTGCCCGCAGGCAGACCTGCGGAAGATGACGCCGCCGGCGTCCCCCCCACCCCCCGCCTGCAGTGTGTCATGGAGAGAGAACCCAGGGCGCGGTGGCAGCCCAATTCACTGCTCCCCACATTCACAGAAGCTGCCTAAGGGCAGTCCCCCTGTGCGTCCTAAACCACCACCCCATCCTCTGAGCCACACACCGGCCAGCACTGGGCGGTGGTGGGGTCACAGTGCCCCCTGATAAAAACCAGGTCGCAGCTGCCATAACTGTCACGAGGAAGAATGGCATCGTGCCCAGGCCCAGGGGGCTGACGCGGAAGCAGGGAGACCCCACCCCTCTGTGCCTCCTTGTGTGAAAACACCTCCCTTTCACTTACCTTCCTGAAGTTCAGTGCCCACCCACTCACCTCAGCCTGCAGGGAGCTCCTGACCTGCTCCCGGCTACGGGAGGGGGCAGGTGTGCTGGGCGTGGGTTTCATGCATGTCACCGCTGTGAGCGTGACGAGGCCCGCAGGAGTGCACGTCGGTGTCTGTGCTCCGGCGGCCTCCCCGCTCGACTAATTCATCCATCGGGTGGGCCAGGGCCCCCCTTCCTGGTCCCCAACTGTGTGGTTTTCAGAAAGCACAGTTGTGTTTTCTTTGGAGGCTGCACAGTGGAGTCACACGGTGTCTTTGCTGAGTCTTGTGAGCCCGTGAGGAACTGAGGATCGTGATGATGGTGAGGAAGAGGAAGAGGAAGAAGAGGAAGAGGAGGAAGAGGAAGAGGAAGAAAAGGAGGAGGAGGAAGAGGAGGAAGAGGAAGACAAGGAGGAAGAGAAAGAGGAAGAAGAGGAGGAAGATGAAGAGGAAGAAAAGGAGGAAGAGGAAGAGGAAGAAGAGGAGGAAGATGAAGAGGAAGAAAAGGAGGAAGAGGAAGAAGAGGAGGAAGAGGAAGACGAGGAAGGGAAAGAAAAGGAGGAAGAGGAAGAGGAGAGGGAGGAGTCCTAATCCCACCAGTTCTAGGACCTACCATGTCCGGGAGTTGGTGACCTGGCTCATGATTCATTTTCCGTGTCTCGTCAACTGTCTCTTCTCAGGGACACGTGTGGGTGCTCACTTCTCCACACGCAGTAACTGTGAGTCGTGTCTGTGACAGGGTCACCTCCCCTCGCCCTTCCCTGTCCCAAACTCCCGGGATTCCCGGCCAGCCCCTCTTGCCCCTCTCCACGAACCCCCCAGCGGCTTCTCAAGCGAGTCCTGGACCGACACAGATTTCTCTCACCAGCCCTGTCTCCACACAGACCCCCTCGTACAACAGTGTCCATACAGCCCACGGGGCAGGATGGAGGACAGGCTCAGCCGTGGTCGAGCGGAGCTGCCTCTTGTGTGGTCACTCCAGGCCCTGCTGCCGTGGGCCCGACACCCTCTGCACCACAAGAAAGCGCGCCACCCCCGGCGTTTCCTGCAGGAGGACAGCGCTCATCAGTGGCCTGCCAGAGGGCCGGGCCACGGCCAAGAACAGAGGAAACCACACCACTTTGTTCTCCTGAGTAACTGTGTGTCCTCTGGACACAGGCCAGCTTCCATCCACCCAGGGAAAACAGCTCCGGTTCCCCTGCCCGGGGCACGCGCCAAGCCCAGTCCCGGCCCAGGCCCTCCACGATGGCCTCCGTGGATGCAGACGGCCCTTGTTTTGGTGCCGGTAAGAACGCTCTCTCACACCAAAGCCGGTGACTCGGCAGAGCTACATGCAAGAACAGGCTGGGTGTTTGGGGGGATGCTTAGAAAGAAATGTCCAGGCAACAGGGGTCCCTCCAGCCACCATAATTCTGCAGCGAACCCCAGGGACACAGACCAATTTGGCCCCCCCAGCCGGTGACAATCTGAAGGCTTAGTGGGCTTGTGGGGTCATCTGTTTCCACCCCAGCGTGCCCCCAATCCATCACACTCACTGCTGGCTCTGCACAACACTCCTGCGAACTCCCTCATTCCGAGAGGCAGCGAGAAGCCAGAACAGACTCGGGAAAATGCCCATTTTTACAAAGCCGACTCACACAGACTTTCTGGCCTCCCTCCCACGCTGCCAAAACCCATGAGAGGAGATGGAAAATTAAAAAGGGAGGAGGCGTGTTCTCTGCCGCCCGACAGATGTTACCTGGCGTGGCCCCGACAGGTGGGACATGCCCTGTGCGAACGCTCAGCTCAGGTGTGGGCTCCGTGGGGCGTGGACAGCTGCAGAGACCACCTCGGTCTTTGCAGGGGACACTCCAAAAACGATCGCCCGGCAGCCAGAGACGGCAGAGTACCCAGCAACCCCCAAGGGTGGCTGTCTCCCGGGACCGTGTGCACGAGTCTCAAAACACACAGGGAAGCCAGCCACGAACTGTGGTCATTCTTTTCAGGTGCCCGCCTTTGCCGAGCCGGCTGCAAATCGTGTCCTCGGAAGACCTTCCTGGGGATGCTTTTCTAGAAATGCCACATGTGCTTTGGACAGGAAGGGACAGCATCATTTTTGTCCACGCAAAAGTCTCAACCCGAAGCAGTGTGTATTGTACAAAACGCAGCCACAGAAAACGTGTAGCAACGTCCAGCATTCAGGGGGCGCTTTTTTCAATCAGTCCTCCAGAACTTTTGTTATTTTTGTAAATAATTGTTTATAAAATTGGAGGTGTCAACCAGACAATTTTATCAAGGCGTCTGTTAAGCATTGTGTAGATTAATAAAGTGTGATATGTCTGTATACATAATATATATATTTCCGCGTATTCTCTGCCTATTGTGTCTGAACCCTCTATTTACACTCTGTATACATTGTATCTGCAGAATCTGTATCATGCACTCTCTGTCTCTGTGCCCTGACCGGTGTGGCTTGGTGGCTTGGGTGTCATCCGGTGAGTCAGAAGGTTGTGGGTTCGGTCCCCGGTCAGAACACCTATGAGAGGCAATCGATCAATGTTTCTATCCCACCTCTTCTCTCTCTCTCTCTCTCCCTTCGCCTCTGTCTAAAAATAAATACATATTTTTTTTTTAAGGGAGGGACGAGGAACCTGTATAAAGGACCCATGGACAAGGACATCGGTGGCAGAGGTGGGAGGTGGGGAGAGGATTGAATGTGTGTGGTGGGTGTGGGCAGGGCCCGGGAGAGTAATGAGGGAAAATGGGGACAACTGTCATTGGACAACAGTGAAAAAATTAAACAATAAAAATTAAAAAATAAAAACGGAGGGACAGGGAACCAGCTGCTCTGAAAATGCCAGCCTTTGGGGACAACTACTAATCACCGTGGCTTGGAGTTCGCAGGTCTGCCGGGACATGCATTGCTCACAACGGTGGTCTTCCCTGGAAATGGCAATGAGGGTCTCACGTTGCCACTTGGGGTGTGGCAGCCTTTCCTGTGCTACAAATCGACACTCTTGGAGACAGGGGTAGTTATTTCGCCGAAGCAGCAACGGGTGGCAGCCGCCAGGTCCCTGAAGAAAGGACCATGAAGCCTGCGTTTCTTGGAATTTCGAGGGATGACTTGGATGGAGAGACGTCCTCTCCCAGCAAACGTTTCGGCGGTTCCTTCGGGGACCTGCTTCCGGGAGCCCGTGGAAGTTTCCGGGAGCTGATTGTTCCCAAGCGTTTTTATTTACCGTGGGACCCTCAGGACACAGGGCATGACATCACCTGTCCCGGCACCTGGGGCGTTTTGTCCCCCTTGAGAAGCTCGCGAGGGGCGCCTGGACGCAACCCTCGGACGCCTTGGGGTGAGCGTCTCCGCCTCTCCCCACGTTCCGCAGACCCAACTTTTATTTCCTATAAACTGTTTATTTTCCGGCGAGATGGATGCTGTTAATATCAGCTTTCAAAATGACAGATTAGCATCACCAGTTAATCAGGGCTATTAGCAGATAAATATTTGTAATCCGATCTCCCCAGTAATTTCTTTTCCAATAATGCGATTTACCCATGCAAGCGATTAAGTCATTAGCTTACATCTCCATAGATTAGCAGTCCTCCCAGCACCCCCTGCTCCTGGAGCTTCCCTGGGTCAGGAGAGCCGCCAGGAGCCAGCACCCTACATGGACACAGAGATGAGGACGTCCGTCGTGGACAGCACATGGGTGTGTGGGGGCAGGCGGGGGCTAAACTCTTCCTCTCCAGAGTGAGTTTCTACAAGAACCGCCTGGCAGCCTCCCCTCACTTCAAACCATCGTTCTGTGCCCACGTGTGGGTCCCTCCCAGCTGGGCACCCACAGACACCTCATATGGGCAGCCGGTGGCATCTTGATTCGTCATGGCAATGGGGGGAGAACTCCAGCTGTCCATCCACGGCAACGTGGGGGCCTATGCTGCCTCACATCACAGAATCTGGGCTCCAGGGAGAATGTTCTGTGAACCCCTGCCACGGTGTGGATAGCATTGATTGTCGTAGATATCTTGGTGGGTGACAGGGGGCGTGGCGGTTTCTTACCACGGGGGGTGTGTCTCCGGGGGTGCAGTTCTGTAAAAACTCACGGAGGCATAACTCGCCCTTTCTGCATTTCACACTATTTGGATATGATGCTTTAATTTAAAACGTCAACAGGCACCGCCTTTCCACCCAACGCGGAAAGGAAAAGGGGAAGGACAAAGGTGAGAACGCATCCATCACATTGTCCAAAAACTGTTCTGGGTTTTGGGGCGCCACCGGAGGACGGTCTGGCAGACAAGGACAGCCCCCTTCTTCCCGGGCGTCGGTCTGCCGGCTGCGCGTTGGAGGTGGGGCTGTGCCTTGTCCCGCCCCACCTGTGACGAAGAGACACGCCCCCAGCTGTCTCTGCCTGCCGTTCCCGCCATCTGCTCGGCCTGGACGGAGTGCGGGGAGAAAGCTCCCCAAACAGATGCCCCGCGATGCAAATCCAGGACACACCGCAGAGCAGACACAGATGCTACTCTGTTCGCTCCGAGCCCCCAGGACCAGGGGGCTGAGGCGTCGGGGCTCCTTCCTGGGACCCCTCCCGACTGGGGACGTCCACACGCTGCAGAGGGACAGCTCCCCCGGGGCCTCCGACTCATGCTCCTCTTTCAAAGCCTTCAACCGTGTGGGGAAAACGCTGCGTCTTGCGGGAGACCAGAAAGCGAAACACCCATCCTCCTCCTTGACGGGGCGAGGTCCCGGTTGGAGGGTGGCAGTTGCGACACGTCTCAGCCAACATGGGTCACACACGGCCCACCTTCTCCCCTTCGTCCCGACCCGCGGCCAGCGGCCCCGCGTCCTCTGATTAACATGGGCGTCCACGTGCGTTTGCCAGCGCGCTGTCCCCGAGTGACTCCACGTCTCCTCCGGTTTCCCCGGCAACCACCGCGGAGCACGCGGAGCCTGGCAGTTCTCCGCCCCTCCTGCTGCTGAGGAAGGTGCCGGCGAGGCGCCCGGGCCGCCCCCCACCTCACCTGTCAGCGCGGCAGAGGCCGGCTTTGATCACGCCGGCCGCGCGTCCCGCCAAGACCGCGCGCTGGCTGATCAGAGAACCCTGCTAATTTAGTCCGCGGTGCCGATCCTCGGGGACCCCTCCACCCAGATCTGCCAGTTACCGTCTGATTTTCATCTCAAAGGCGGATGGACCCGAGTCGCACGGCGTGGGAGGAATTATACATCCATTTACTTCCCGCAATAAGGGGGGGGCGCCGAACTGGCGTGGAGGGACAGGCTGCCCAGCGCCCAGAGCTCCCCACCGAAGCGTTCTCGCTCTCAGGCTGTGCTTCCGAGTTTTCCTGGGAGGGGCCCACATAAAACACCCTGGTCGTGGCTGCTTGATGACCCCCGAGGACCCCCAGGGCCTCAGAAAGGGGCTGCATTTGGACATGGGTCTCTGTAGACATGATTTAGGTGACATGAGGTCCCGAGGGTGGCCGTGATCCCACAGGACTGGGGTCCTTGTAAGAAGAGGAGCTGGGGACCCAGACACACCCAGAGGGACGCCCGTGTGAGGACACGGGGGGGAGACGGTCGTCCTCACACCCAGGAGAGAGGCCTCAGGGGGAGCCAGCCCTGCCCGCCCCCGGGTCTCAGCCTCCAGACTCCAGGACAGGGAGGAACAAATGTCTCAAATGTTGTGTAAGCTGCCAATCTGTGGGACTTCATCACGTCAGCAGAATCAAGCAGTTTCTCCATAATTGCTGATAGGTGACACCTGCAAATTCACGTCACTGTGACGTCTTTAACTCACCTGTTGTGGACCATCATTTGCCTCTGATTTTAATGCCTAAAAACGCAGCGGGCAGGTGTCCGCACCAACGAAGTCGAGGTGTCCGGGAACATCGCATCTCCTCCTCAGCATGCAGGTAGGTGTGTCCCTGCACGGGCAAGAAAACGTCCTTCCACACAAATTCCCAAAGCTCCAAGAAAGCCCACGTGCGACTTGAAAATTCCAGGTCATGAAAATGCTCAGGGTGCAAATATGGATGAACAACGGCGAGCTCACCCTGGCTGCTGTGGCTCCGTGGATTGAGCGCCGCCTGTGCGTCAAACGGTCCGCGGCTGGATTCCCAGTCAGGGCACATGCCTGGGTTATAAGCCAGGTCCCCAGTAGGGGGCGCGCGAGAGGCAACCACACATGGATGTTTCTCTCCCTCTCTTTCTCCCTCCTTTTCCCTCTCTAAAATAAGTAAATAAAATGTTTTTTTTTTTTAAAAAAAAAAGACCCCGTGGCAGGACGACCTTCAGAAGCACATCAGCTTCTGAGTCTGTCAGGCCAGTGGATGCCCCGTAATCTCTTGCCGCCACTGTGGTGAGTCAGCGTCAAGGTAATCGCCGAGGCCCTGAGAAACCCCACAGATCCCCCGGGGTCGGACACCAGCTCTGGAGGTCTGAGACCCTCCAAGGAGGGCAGCCCAGCACGGCGCTCCAAGCCTGCGTGGCTTTCCACTTCCTCTGCACGAACGTTATCACAGCGCACACGGTTTTGTGCGTGAGAAAACACCGAGTCTTTCACGACCGTGGTCCTGCATGCCCACGCTCACAACTGGGCTGAGACGGTCCTCCAGCGCTCCCTGACTTCCCACTTTAAATGCCCCTAGCCCCGACAGGCCGCACCACTGTGCGCGGCCTCGTGGGGGACACGGGTTCCAACACACAGAAAGCGCACAGATCCACACGCTATCCAGTGCAGGGGACAAGACCACACACCCTGTAAACTCTCACCTGTCAACCTGTGCTGTTTGCCGCGAGCATCTTTGGAGACACCGTGCGCTGGACGGCACGCACACAAACACGCCGCCGTTGTTGTTACAGTATCTGCGTGTTGCGACGTTGCATTGGACAAGAGAAACACTGTTGCTTTATGCGTCTGAGAAACTTGCGTAACGGGCTTGGTTACTATTAAAATTCCCCTAGCTTCCTTCCCTGCCTTGATCTTGGATGCCCAGGACAGACACAGGGCCACGTGGCGTGGTTGCCATGCCAACAAAACAGCCGCTGAATCCACCGCATCCACACGCCCAGCGCGGGGACTTGACGTCAACCTTGGAGCGGTTGCGCAAGATCCGGACTCCGCCGTTGCTTGGATTCTTCTCTATGTAAACGCACCCGTGGCCCTCCGCATTGAGGGGCTCAGAATACACCCCACCAGCCAGGTGCCCACCCCGTGGAAAAGCCGCGAAAAATAATGACCCCGTTAAGATCCCAGCATCCCGATTCCACCCGCCTCCCACGCACCCCCTCCCCCCCCACTGGGCGCTGAATCAGGGTCATAAAACGCCTGCTGCCCGAGTGCGGGCTGCGAATGGGCGGACCCCCGAGTTTTACGGCCCTTCCCCACCGGCTCGCTGTGTGGCCGGACTGGGCTCGATGCGTCTCCGTGGTCCAAGACCAACTGGCACCGTGGCTGGACCGCCCACCGCGGCAGCGGCCTCCCAGCCGGGCCGGGGGAGCGGGGGAAGATGTTAATTTGCACCGTTTCAGCCCTAAATCATCCCCCATCTTCTCTTCAGATGGGTTAAGGCCACTGCACCCCCGGGAGCTTGCAGTGTTGGGCAGAAGCTGCAGGCACCTTACCAAGCACCCCTGCCCCGCCCGGAATGCACCCCAAATCTCCGCGTTCTTGTTACCTCTCTGCAGCCCGTCTGCCGCTCCGCCTGCGCAAAACCAACCCGCGTCCGCTCGCTGGGAAGCCTGAACTTCTTTCGGCCTCCAATCAGCTCCGCAGGATTGGGGTTTTTGAGCTTTGTGGTCAGGCAGAATGGGGTGATGCTCACGCGCTCAGCCTGAACGTTGAGGAGATTTCACGGTCCCCTTGCGCAGGGATCCCGAGAGAGCACGCGTGCAAAGCAACCGTCCTGTGGGTTTCACGAAACAAGCGTGATGTGTGTGTGGGCACGGGGGTGAGGGGAGGGGCAATTCTAGGGGCCCGAGCCGTCCCCTTGTGGGACATGCGTGGGGACATAACACCTAGAGGACATGTACCCAAAGCATTCTAGGCTCTTTTTTGCAGCAGCTTCGTTCCCAAGCCACGCCATCCTGACATGTCCCCCTTTTCCAATCGCAGAACAATACAACCGGCCATCCATGCTCGTTTGAGAATTCAGGGGTGAAGCTATGAGGCGGTGGCAGTCCCTGTGGAGTTCCAAAGAGGTGCCAATGAACCTCCCCAGCACACATGTGGAGGTGAGACGCAGGAGCCCACGGAGTTCGGAGGGAACCGCGGGCTCAGGGAGGCACCCGAGAGATGTGGGAGGCAGCCAGGGCTGCCCACAAGCTTCCCTTCCCCGCCCTGCAAACATCCGCCCTGCAAAGCTTCAAAGGTGCTTTCCTTGCACAGGAAAGCCTCCTCTGCCAACCACAACCTTCCCTGTCTCATGGAAAACAGGCCATTATGCCCTGGCTGGTGGTCAGGTGGTTGGAATGTTTTCCCATAGAAGGAAAGGTCGAAGGTTCGAGTCCCGGTCCGGGCACCTGCCTGGGTTGTGGTTCCGTCCCTGCTCCGGGTGCATGAGAGGACACCGATGGGTGTTTCTCTCGTGTCAGTGTTTCTGTCCCTCTCTCTCTCCCTCCTGTCCCCTCGCTCTAAAACCAAGGGGCCTGTGTTTGTGTGACGATAAAACAACAACGCCGTATGATCACATCTTTGGTCTCAATGCTCATCCATGATGTAAAGTCCTACCTTCCTTCTCGAATGCCGCTGTGGTTCCACAATGGCCTTTTAGAATCAGGACTGCATTGTAACAAAATGGATTTCTGCGTTGGCCTGGCAGCCTGACAGTTGTCATGGGTGCAGGACCCTACCAACAAGATCTATCTATCTGTCAATCATATATTTATCTATCATGTATCTATCATGTATGTATCTGTCTCTCTCACTGTCTTTCTCTGTCCATATCTACCCCAGTCATCCATCCATTCATCCATCCATCCACCATCCATCGAGACATCCATCCATCCATCTACCCATCTATCCATCCACCATCCATCCACCCATCATCCATCAAGTTATTCATCCATCCCTCCATCCATCCATCCACCATCCATCCATGCATTGAGTCATCCATCCATCCATCCATCCACCCACCATCTATCCATCCATCCATTCATCCATTCATCCATCCACCATCCATTGAGTCATCCATCCACCATCCATCCATGCATTGAGTCATCCATCCATCCATCCATCCACCCACCATCTATCCATCCATCCATCCCTCCATCCATCCATCCACCATCCATCCATGCATTGAGTCATCCATCCATCCATCCATCCACCCACC
>CM052552.1:70813160-70852169 GCA_028533065.1 Trachops cirrhosus
CCGCCCCATGCTGAAGACCAGACGTCTGAGGTCCAGGTGTCCCAGGGCTGTGCTCCCTCCACAGGCTCCAGGGAGGGGCCTTCCCACCTCTTTCAGCTCCTGGGACCTCCAGGCGTCCCTGGGCTGGTGACTGCGTCCCTCCCATCTCTGCCTCCATCTCCACATGGCTTCTCTTCTGTGTCTTCATGGCTTCTCCTCTGTGTCTTCTCAGGACACTGTCACTGGACGCAGGACCACCCTGACCCAGGACGACCTCCTCTCAGACCCTTCACTCATCCCACCTGCAAAGGCCCTCTTTGCAAACACGTTCCTATGTCCAGATACTGGGGGTCGAGACTTGCACATACCTCCTCAGGGGACACATTTTAACCCACTACAAATAAACCACCAGAGAGAGCCAACACCAGCAGGTTCTGACCAGGTGCCTGCAGACTGGAGGGGTGGTGTGTCCCAATGGGCAGACCTGTTATTACAAGGGATGAAAACCAAGTGGTGGGAACACAGGTGTGGGTCGCACTGGGGAGAGGGTGGCATCTCCGAGTCCCTCAGATGGGAGCAGGCACTCAGGTGGAGGCTCCAAACCAGGCAGGAGCACCAGGTACAAGCAGTAAAAAGGAGGATGGAGCTTGGTTTCCACACAGCACTGGAAAGAGGGCCCGTGTCCAATAGGACACCCAAACAGAGAGGGATATGAAAGATGATACCACACACGCAGGGAGATGATTTCAGGGAAGGTCACGGGTGTGGGTTTCATGTGAACTTCAACATGAGACAGCACTTAACCCCATTTGATTTTTCTACAGGTCCCCAGATGTAGGATCTGGGTGAAGCAGAGTGTCGGTTTGATGCAGGACCGAGCCCACCTACCTCAGGTCAGAGTCTGGAATTCCTGCCTGTGCCCCTTGGCATCCACGTCGTACCGAGTACCTGAGAACTCTGGATCGGCAGCTGGTGCCTCAGCCCCCCTCACAGTGCAGGCCTGTCCAGGGGCGTCCTCACGGACCCTGTCCAGTCCACACTTCGCCATGGGAGAGAAAGGCATTGGGAGGGGCCCCGTGTCTCCTTGTGATCTGACATCAAAGCATACGGTCAGCTCTGCTGTAATCGTTGTGAGCACGCAAAACAATATAAAACAATGAAACTCTCAGAAGAGTTGATGGAGATGCTGGTGGGTAAAACCGTGGTCTACTTATGAGGTAAGCAAAGATATATGGAGTCCTTGGGGGTGTTCCGACCAACACCCTTGGTCATTTCTGCTTTCGTGTCTTCAAGGGAAAAAGATGGAATGCATGGGGATGCAGATGAGGGAGATGGGACATCTGGTATACCCCACCAAACTCATGTGGACCAACAGACGGAGGTATCCCCATGGACACCTGCAGGTGCCACCACAGCCGCCTCCAGCTTCGCTCTGGACTCTGGGGGACGTCCCCGGCTCACTGGGACAGTACCCAGGTGGAGCCAAACACTCAGATTTTGTTCTCAGAGGGCTGGGGAGAAAGTACAACCTCATTCCTCTTAGCCGTCCACCAGGTCCGACACATCCACACGACGATGTATTACGCAGGCTCGAAAAGAAAGGACTTCTATCCCGTGGGACAACCTGGAGGAACCTGGAGGACATGAGGTGACACAGAGCCAATCACAAAAAGACAAACCGTGCATGGCCCCACCCCCGTGGGGAATCTGAAATAACCCAACGGATAGAATCACACACCACGAGACTGGCTCCCAGCGGCGGGGGGAGGGGAAATGGAAAATCACTAATTAACGGGCATCGCATTTCAATTACGCAAGAGGAATAATTTCTCCGGCCCTGCGGTCCCACACTGCCTGGACTTCATAACACTCTCCTGTACACCTTCAATTGAGTTCACAGGGTAGATCTTACAGTAAGTGTTTGTACCACAATAAAAAAAATATTGCAGTTTTATGACCTGCTTTTTTTCCCCCATTGGAATGATATTAAAATATTTCTGAGTATTAAAAAAAAAGAGAGAACAGAAAGCCAGAGAATGTGTTTCGAAAGCAAGGATCGTTCTGCTGCGACTCTGGAGGGTGTGAACGCCTCGTTTACCTGTCCCTTTGGCTCTTGGGGTGTCACGGGTGAACTTGACTTCTCCTTAGATATTTTTTAATCTTTTAAATTGTCCAATTACCATTGAGAGAATATTATATGAGTTTCAGGAGTGCTGCGTGGTGGCCAGACATTCATACAACGTACAGAGTGGTCCCCCTGGCATTTCCAGCGCCCACCTGGCCCCACGCAGGGCTGTTACAGTATTATTGACGCTGCTCCCTGTGATTCTCTTCTGTTTTAGAAAAGGCAAATTCAGGACTTTTCCTCTTGCTTTCAGCCTACCGCAGAGCGTACGGTTGCACCTGTCTTTACCTGCGAGGTAAAGACACACCGCTCCCTCCCTTTATCTGCTGTGAAGCTGCTGTCGCCGTTTAGAATGTGGAGGCTTGTTCGCTGTGTGAAGGGTGGGCCTTCACTTGCTTGTTGGAAATCATTGCATTCCCGTATTATTTACCTTGATACCTGAGTCTGAGGAGCCCCCCCACCCCCCGTCAATTTTGTGCTGCTAAGGAATGCCTTGCTTGCCTCCCCGCGTAGCCCAGCCCTGTGAGTGATGATGGCATGTAGAACTCTACTGGCCAGAAAAATCACCCTGGGGTGTGTCCACCTGTATTGAAGGGCAGGTAGCCACGGGTGCTGGTGTGGCCAGAATCCGTGCACCGGTCCCTCCAGATACGAGGAAGACTCCAGTGAGTTCATCCGACACCGAGCAGTCGATCTTAATTCGATATCTCGGTGGCTACAGTAATGGACAGACTCCCGCCGAAACATCGATACATCAGATACCTCATGAACCTACTCACGGCGGGTGAGGCCATCCGTCTTGCTGTCTCAGGATCGGCGAGCGACGAAGACCACATTTCTAATCAATGAGGCACGGCGCTAAAGATTTTAATTTACACCCGATAAGCGAGTTACGGCAGCCTGGCGCTCTGTTAACGAGCTCGGCGGCTCGTTAAGGCTGAGGAATCTCCGAAGCCTCCTCCACGAAGGTGCTGGACCAAGCAGAGACTGGGGAGGCATGGAGGGTGGGTTTTGAAGTCCAGCACCGTTCCCTGAAATGATGTATTTGAACGTGTCCATGGGGCGACCCCACGTCAGCCCTCCGGCAGGGACAACGGGTGTGGGGGTGACTTGTCGTAGAATGAACAGAAGGAGCAGGGCTAAATGTTTTAGAAGTCCTCACTCCAGGACATATTCTCATTGATTTTAGAGACAGAGACATTGATGTGAGGGAAAGAAGCATCGATTGGTTGCCTCTCCTATGCGTCCCGACTGGGGATTGAACCTGCCATCCCTTGGTGTGTGGGATGCCGGCTCCAACCAACAGAGCCACGTGGCTAGGGCCCAAATTAAATTTTAAGAGTGACATGGGATCAGTTGAGGAAGGCTCTCTGAGGGGTAATGGAGTTTCCTAAAATGACATTCTGGTCACACAACATCTTGGAAGATAGAACCTGGAGAAGCCAGAGTGTGTATGTGTAGAGATTAAATGGCTCTAAAGAGATTTTCCATCTTTTGGGACAGGAGAGAGAGTCCTATTATCTATTTTGAGCTGAAAAATAGTCTTTGCTTTTCAATGTGGATTCTGTTCTGGAGACCTGGCAGAACGTGGGACATCTGGTAGACCCCAGTCGTGGGACATCTGGTAGACCCCAGTAGCAGTACATCGGCGAGATGGATGTACCTGCATTCCCATGCCACATCATGGGTGTCCAGGCCGCCTCTCAGCTCTGAGGGTTGGAACCAGCTTTTTAGGGGCTTGCTTGGATCTCAGGAACATAGAGGAAGAGTATTTTCCCATGGCAAAGACACAAAACTTGGCTATTCCTCAAGGCGACGCATAAGAAAATTGGCAGCCACAGCTCACGACAGCATGGTGCAGAGACTCTGAGGTGCACCCGTCCGCGGCTGACGTGAACCCTGTGGCTCCCTGTTGGATTTTCCTGCATGCCGCACGCTTCCCCAGGTGCTGTCCACAACCCAGCTACCCCGGAGCGCTGCCCCTGAGGAGCACGCCCTGCAAATCCAGACCAGATGTGGCTCCGTCTTTATCTTAACAAGCACAGATTCCGATTAACCTGGAATTTGTAGTCCTCCAGAATTAGTTTGATTTAGCTCTGTCTCAACCACGAAGCCAAGTTCAAAAATTACATGCAGAGGGGAAGAGGAAGGGGAAAAATGGGGAACACATGCCCGAGGCTTATTTGTCGAGCAGACAGAAACATCCATTAGAATTATATTGATTTGCCAGACCCTCGGCGACCCTTTGAAAAACGTTAGGGCCCTCATTTGTTTTGTTTCCCGGCAATTCCCGAGCTCTCAACGGACGGAGATGAATACGTCCCGTCCGAGCCGGGCGGCGCAGCCCGTCGAACTTGTGAACAGGGGTACACAACCCCATGTCTCGGGAACTCGAGGAGAAATCTGAGACGCCGCCGAGCCCATCCACCCACAGGAAATCACAGAATGCAGAAACAATCAGCTTCTCCCGAGACCAGAATAGAAGCCGACGTTTTTTGGAAAGGACCCTGGGTGATCAAAGGTCTCCGGGAAGAATGGCGAGCGTAAGGAAGCAAAAATCAAAGGGTCAGCTGTCCCGGGGAGTGTTTATTTCTCAGGTGGGGGGACGTACGCCGGTCATGACCAGTGATGGGAACGGCATGCCCCAGGCTGGGAACGCACGCCCCGGTTTCTCACCTCACAGCACGCTGAGCTGGCAGAAGCTGTCCATCTCCTCCCACGTGGCCCTGGGTCCCTCTCCTTCAGCTCCACCAGAAAGCAAACGCTCCAGGGGGAATATTAATAAAAAACAAACATCTCCTGATACGATTAAAACAGCAAATGAACCCCCAGTGCACATGTTGGGGTGCACATCTTAGGAATGAGAGTAAGAACCCCCTGACCCGTACATGTTCCCCAGGGGGTGGGGGGCCACTGGCCAGATTCCACCATGACACCTTTTAAAAAAAATTTTTTTTGGCATCATAAAGAATTTCATTGAAACCCAGAACCTTTTGATAGGTAATTATAGGCAGGAAGCCAAGCACATATGAATTTTATATTTATGTTCCATACTAAGGTCACCCTTAAAATTCCAAAAACTGGGTTTGGAAATGTGGAAGTGTGTTGTTTTTTCAGTTTAAATGCACTTCGTACCCTCTGCTGTGGCACGGCCTGCTACCAAAAAACAGAAAAAAAAAGAAAGAAAATAAATTTAAAAAACAAAAAGATAAAACACTGAGTGGAGGTTTCACGAGACATGTCCAGAATCCGGCAGTGACCCTCACATCCCGTGCTCCCTCCCTCCGGTGGTATCTCTGCAAAGACAGCACACTCTTCCCACAATGCTCTGGGCAGTGAGGAAGGGTGTTGAGCAAAGTGTCCTTCGCATCCCTCCAACGTTTACTAAACTCTCTTCTCTAAGTGCCCGTGAAGCCTCACTTCGTGGTTCACGCCCATCACGCACCTCTGAAACACCGACATGCAACACAGGCACGGATATCCCAAGAATAGTGTCCTTCCAGGGTTCTCTGACCCCTTTTCCTGCAGCAAGTCTGGTGGGGGTCCCGCCTTCCATGCCAGGCTCCCCTCAGCTTCCTTGCATCTCCCCGGGACCCACACCTTTCTCTGTTTCTGCAGTTTTGATGCTGGGCTTAAGCACCATGCCGAGAATGTCTTCACCAGGTACTGTGGCTTGGGGACTTCTTCCTCGGTCCGCCAACCCACGGAAGCTCGGCAAACAAAGCCTTCTGCCCCCAGCAGGAGCCCCGACGCGAACTCTGATGGGCTTTATTGCACCACAGGGCAAGGCGAGGGTGACCCCCACACTCCCAGGACCTGGGAGGCATTGGGTGTCCACCTTGGACCTTAACCTTCTTCTGCTGCTGCTGCTGTGTGTGTGTGCACATGGGAATGAGTGAATGAGTCATTCACAACTCCACCAGTACTGTGGACGTGGGCAGCCCGGCGAATGAGGGTTTTGGGTGTGACTGCATGTCCGTCTGTCTTGGGATCGTCCCTAGAACTTGATCTCACCGTGACACTCATTTCCACATTTGCCCTCATGAGTCTCTTCCCAGAACGGGGACCCCAACATTCCCAGGTAACACGGACTCCTTGGTCCCCTCGGCTCATTTCCAGTCAGTTGCCAAATTCACTCAATGTTTCTGTCATGATGGGGCCAGCCACGCACGCTGCCACCGCCACACCCATGCCTCATTTTAAAGGTACCTTCTGTCCTCTTTAAAACCCTATCTTGTATATACCTTCTCAGCAGTCAGTGTCACAATTACAGGGGGGCAAATGCAAAGATTGTACAGAGTAGTGTGGTCTCCTCGAAGAGCACAGCCTTCTGAATATTGTCCTCCATCCTTCTTCTTCTTTCTTCCCGTCTTCTTGTTCTTGTTGCTCTGCTTATTTTAATTTCACGGAGCTTAGTGGAGACGCATTTTCTGCATCAAAGAGTGGTGAGGGGAGCAAGTTTTCAAGGATTCTCATTCCTCTATCAAAGGCTTTCTCAAAAGACCGTCTTAATTGGACACTGCCTTCCGCAAACCTAGCACACACCCATGGCCTCATTTGGGGAGGGGGGCAAACACCAATTTGCAAGGCTCAGATGGGGTCTCATTGTTTTAGAGAAAGTATTTCCATAATGTTGACTGAAGCTGAACATTTTCTTCTCATTATTGGCCATTTGTCTCATGCCCTTCGGCTTATATATTTTTTTTTATGGGGGAAACGTTATCTTTGATTTGAAACAGTCCTGTAAGTATTAATGATGTTTCGGGGAGTGTAATGGATTGCCCATATGTTTTTCAGGCTCCCTTTTATTTAGTGTATATTTCGTGACACATCAGGGTTCTGGAGTTTTTTGGGGTTTTTTTTTTATGGAATGAATTAGGAAAACGGCCTTCGTCACGTCATAAATCCTCGGTGCATTTCTTCGTTGTCAGGGGCCTGTCTTTGCATCTGGGGGCCTGTGAGTGCTTTCATTTTTTTCCTGTCTTCAGTGAAGGGTTTTATGGTCTGTGAATGCATGTTCCCTCTCTTCCACAAATGGCTCGGCGTTTTTCGCCGGGTTAGTCTCGCGAAAACGTTTTTACGATCCCTCCACCATGTGCAAACTGAAAGGAAAAAAAAACTTCCCGGAGAGGTGAAGCTCCTATTTTAAGTTGGGAAATATTGGCGTGCTGACCACGTGAAAGTTTTCCTACCGGAAATGCAACTCGACTCTGCATTTAAATAGGGTTCCAGGGGCATCTGTACGATGCTGCCATTTTTCTTTTCGATACAACTTTGCCACATTTCCTATCAAGTTTCTTCCTCAGCATTTTATATCTTCTTGCAATGATATCATCCTTTCACGTTTTGTGTTTCCGTCGTGCGCCCGTTCTTTTCCTTTGCGTTGTTTCTTCCAAAGAGCAGCCAGAATTGGTGGGTGGTCTGCTCCTTTTCTGTCATCCGTGCTCACTGACACCTCATCTTCGATCTCGTAATTATCTCTTACAATTTATTCCACGCTGCACAGAATACCATGATTTCACCGGCAATGATCATCAACGGGTCTGCCTCCCCCAAGTTACACTTCCCGTTCGTCATTTCTCTCGTTACCCGAACACTGGCCGGGGACAATTGGGCAGCAGCTGGTGTCTTTGGCTGGTTCAACAGGGCTTCTTCCCAGGCGTCCACTTGAAGGATGTGGGTGAGGTCCGTCCACCTTCTGTCCCTATGTTACGAATCCCTTTGCTGCTGAAGCCCCGCCTCTGGTCAGCGAACAACCACATCTGGGCCAGTGCCCCAGGAACAGCACTTACTCATGCCTTCTCCCTGGGACTCTCTCTCTCTCTCTGTCTCTCTGCCTCTCTCGTTCATCCACGTCCCCCTCAGCCTCCCCAGGGCGGCTTTGATAATGCCCTTGTCCCGTATGAGCCTCTGGCCAGCACACCCACCACAGTCCCTCAGCACCGTGAACCTCTCCAGGTCGGCTGCACTCCGCCCTCCGACCTCCCCCAGCACGGACCAGCCTGCCTCTCCCAGGTGTGCCCACGCACCTGCTCGCCCCTCGTCTCCATTCTCCAAGCGAAGCCCCTCTGCACCCACCTTCCCTCCAGCCGTGTGTCAAGCAGGGAGCAAATCTGCCCACCCCCGAGTCCCTGCTCACCCAGCCCATGCACGGGGCGGCGTTCAGAGGATTACCCGCCGAAGGGGGTCAGCTCTCTCCCAAATGTTTCCACATGTGCCTCTGTTTTGCTCATTCAGATTTCAAGATGGGGAAACTGAGGCATGGCGAGAAAAAACTCCCCATGTCAGCCTCCAGATGACCACTGTGGGACAATAAACAGCGTGGCAGGGACCCTCCTAGGGTCCCTGGCTGGGTCTGAAACTTTCTAAAATTCTTATTGCTTGACTGTAGAGAGAGGGAGGAAGAAACGGAGAGACAGAGAGGGAGGGAAATAGTGATACGTTGTCCCACTTAGCAGCGCATTCACCGGTTGCCCAACCAGGGATCGAACCCACAACCTTGGGGTATGGGGGGCGACACTCTAACCCACTGAGCAGCCCAGCCAGAGCCCGGGCCTGAAAATTAAAGGGACAAACACAGATGAGCAGAGGAGAAGCAAGCGGATTTATTTAGGGTAAGAGTTCCAGGCCTGGGCAGCCTTGGAAGAAGCTCTTGGACTTGAGTGAGTCCATCATGCTGGCTTTGATGGAGATTGGACAGGCGAGGACCAATGGGAGAGCTTGAGGGGTGCGCTGGGAGCTCACTAAGTGCCAGGAGCTGGGGACACTTCCAGCTGGGTCCTTCTTGGGTACAAAGATGCCCCTCGTGTCCAGGTGCAGGGAGGGGCCTATCCTGTGAGTCAGTTTCAGGGGACAAGGAGCAGGGAGGGAAGGTCACAGTAAAACTTCTGCTTCTGTTTTCTCAAACTCCTTCAACTTACAGTATCCAATACACCAAGATGCCGTATCTTGGGGGAGCGTGTCCTGAACCCCAGCGCCTCTATGGGGCCAGCTGGACAGAGAAGGAGCAGAATAGAGAGGTAACGCCCCATCAGCCATCCGGGATTCTATTTTCACCATGTCCCTTCTGTGTCCAGAACATGGTAGACACTCAGCACACATAATGTCAACCGAGTTCATGAAAACCCAGCTTCCCACCGCCCCATCCTGCGCTCACACAAGCCTGACAGTATTTCAGACCTGCATGTGTGCCCCAAGGAAGCGCCAGACATTGGGGTGCTTGATCCACCTGGGGATCCCCCATGTCTACGTCTGAGACCCCTGCACGCTGGCATGCAGTGTATTGACTGGGCGAGATCACAAACTCAGCAGGGTTTGCACAGCATTTAACATTTTGTTTTTTGGGTTTTTTTCCCCAGGACTGGGCAGGCATTCCCGAGGCTGGACGCTGGAATCTGGGCCCCTGTGTATGCGTTGGCCCGCCATCTGTGATGAGCTAAATAAAATACCCTTTTGCCGGCGTGGTTGGGGATGATGAAATAAATACACCGAGGTAATTGGGAGTCTTTGAAGACCCACTCAAATACCATCCGCTGGGGTTCGAAGGGAGGGTAAAAAAAGAGAGTCAACATCAGGAGCAAATGACTGTCAAATCCTCCTGATTTCCCCTAATTTATCGTGGAGTCAGACATTTGCCCAGCGGACTCCGTGATTTCTGCTAAGCCAACCACCACGTCACGGGCTGTTGCCTGCATTTTCGGCGTCCTCCCCGGAGCGGCGATGTCATCCGTGAGCATGAACAGGGGGTGTCCAGAGGGACTCGGGTCCCTGGCTGCCGGCCCTGTGGTGCATCTTTGCCAAAAATGGTACTCTAAGATGTCCAGAAAAGTGTTCAGACAGAATTGTGCAAATTAGTCCCATTTATACAAGGACTGTGGGCTGTGTAGCGAGAAATCCTGCCAGGTTCCAGGATGGAAAAGGGGCCTCATGCTCCACCCAGCGAGCTCTGGAGAGGCCTTCGAGGTGGACTTACAAACTCAGAGACCGTAAGGGACCCCAGAGGATGGTCTGAAATGAAACCTCCCTCATTACAAGTGACTCACGATGGGTAGTTATGTCCTAGGCTAGAATCTCCCCTGACGAAGGTCCATGTGGATGCCTCGACGGAACCTGTCTGCTGTCTTTTAGCATCTGTGGTACACACCTTTGCAGTGCCAAATTTCCTTTTTTCTGCACCCCTGAAAGCACAGACTGTGCACCAGGGGAGACCACGAATCCCTCACCACGACCTTGTTCGCCCCCCACACCATCTCCGAGGGCTGTGAATGGTCACTGTTAACTTTCGGGTACCCATCAATGCAAATGAGTATGTGTCTCTGCCTCTTACTTCTTACCCAATACCAGAGGTTTCCCTGCTTTGCTTTCTCCCGCCTCCCTAAGCTGCCCCCGATGGATTTCAGGGACCCTCTTCCATCTCTGCCTTGGATTGCAACATATAAAATAAGCTATAAAACAGGCATTTTTCACAGCGTTTTCTCAATCCATATAGAGTTTGCTTCCCGGCCATGGTCCGTGTGGCTCAGATACACTCATAAGAATTTCCTACAGGTTTGTATGTTTCTTCCACCAAAGACCCCTAAGAAGACATTCTTGGGCTGTCCCCCTTGGCCAGCAGATTCTGCCTCCAGTGCAGCCTGGGTCTGCAATGGTCACTGGGGGTCAGAGCACTGTGCCCAGCCCCCTGGAGGCGGTTCTCCAAGTCACAGGTCCAAGGAGTAGCGCGGCGGGAACCCAGGGAGAAGGAGGCGGATTTGAATACGAAAGACCACCACACAAAGGCCCGGCTCCCGGCCCAGCTGGTCCTGGCAGGGTCCCTGCTGGCTCTTTGTCTTCCTCACAATGACTCTGGCCCCCGAGGAAAGCCGCAGTGACTTGCGAGAGCCCCGGAGAATCCCACCTGCCGGCTCTGTTTGCCCCAAACAAATAATCAACGTGGTTGCTCATTGGTGAATGTTTCCCCTAAAGAACGGGGCTTCCGAGCTGAGGGCATTTGGGTTGTTTTCAAGCTGCGTTTTATATTTAGGGAAAGCGTGACCCTCAGAAAATCAAGTGTAGAAAAGAAGTGTTTTGGAGAGTTGCCAGACGTAGAGCCGGGATGTAAACAATTTGTCTGTTTCGAGGTCTCTCAGCCTCAGTACTGCTGACCTCCGGGCTGGTGGCTCTCTGCTGTGGGTGTCCTGTGTTCTCCAGGCTGAGGCACAGCCTGCTGGGCTCCACCCACCAAATGCCGGGAGCTCCTCCAGCCCAAAGGCAACCACCAAAAATGACTCCACACATTCCCAAGGGACCCTCAGAGGATGAAATCAGTACAGTTGTCAATCACTGGATGGGAAGACAGATGATAGGTAGATAGGTAGATCGATCGATAGATAGGTAGGTACATCCATAGATAGATAATGGATCAATGAATGGGTGGATGATGGATGGGTAATTAGACGGATGGGTAGGTGTGTGATGGATAAATAGAATGGTGGGTGGAAGGATTGATAGAAGGATGAGTAGATGAAAGGGAATATAGATGAATGCAAGGAAGGAAGGAAGAAAGGAAAGCGGGAAGAACAGAAGGAAGGAAGGAGGGAAGGAAGGAAGGAGGGAAGGAAGGAAGGAAGGAAGGAAGGAAGGGATGGGATAACTGGAAGGATGAATAGATGGATGGATGGATGGATGATGAGTGAGTGGGTGGATGGACAGATGGCGGGATGATGGATGGGTGATTGGATGGACTGGTGGATAGGAAGGACAGATGGATGGAGGGAAAGGTGCAGGGAGGGAAGGGAAGGAAAAAGGGAGGCACGCATGGAGGCTGCATCGTACTCCATTCTCTGGGTGAACTGCATTTTCCTCATCCATCCGTCCATTCCTGGGCACTTGCACTGTTTCTCCTTTTCTGCTCTTGTGAGTGGCGCTGCTGGAAACTGGGGCGTGCACACCCCCGTTACAGTCGGGTCGGGTCTGCACCCAGAAGTGGCATCGATGGGTCATCGGATGTGGCTCTGGTTTCGAGGCAAGTGGCACTTCCTTGAGCCTAAAGTGGGCTGCACACGTCGTGAGCCCCTCCTTCAGGGTCTGGCACGGACTGGAGGGTCCATGAATGCTTGTTGCTGTCTGCGCATTTGCACGGCAAACACACCCATGGAACTGCACTCTGTGAGCCCGTGGTCTACTTGCAGCTAGCCTTCCACCTATCTGAAGCGTAAGGCCATGAAGACCAACCCTTCCACTCCTGTGAAGTCATTTCTCGCCTTTTTCAGACGCTACTTTCAAGTGCTTGAATAAAACCAAACAAATGCTTGGCAGCTCTGAGAACATTACTTATTTTACCTTTATTTTATTATTCATGGGCTATTCTCTGTATATTAACGCGAAGCATCACTTGAATGATGAGATGGAGATTTTATTATTTATACACAATAAATGCATTCATTAATAATTGACAGGATTACATAGGCAGCACACAAATAAATATAGCAAATTATTAATTTATGACCCACTGGGGGGATGTATAAAATGCCAGTAAATACCGTCTTTAATCAACTATAGACTTTTAAAAACCATTTCAGAGGAAGGTTCAGCTCTTGTTTATCTATGTCCCCTAATTGAATATTTTTATATTTGCATATTGGCACCAGCTTCCTCCCTCTGGACAGAAAGTCATCGCCCCAAAGGAATGCAAAGATGCTGAGGGAAAGAACACATTCATCACGCCTTAATTCACTAATGCACATGCCGTTTCAGTGTGGAGGGCAGCAACAACGGTCTGGATGGCCCAAAGTATAGTTTGTCAAGAGCTTATTTCCAGAGGCTGAGTTGATGTGCAGATAGAGTTGCATGCATTTCACAGCAAGGCCCTGGCTCCCTCTGACTGGTTCCTTACATTATGAAAATCGCAATCCAGACACTTGCCTCAAGTGAGAAAAATGTGTGTGTGATAGGCAGCGTTTGCTACGTAACGAGCAGCCCCAGGACTCCGTGGCTGCAGACAAGGAGTATTTATTTCCTCTCAAGGGTGCAGGGATGGCTGGCTGGCTGGTTCTTTCAGGCAGTGATGGGGTGTCGGTGGTGGGGGGGCTGAGGGACAGCTGGAACCCTGAAGGGGCTCCCCACGTCTTCGCTCAGTGTCTGAGTAAGATGAGAGTCCGTGCGGTATCGGAAACTCTCTCAGCAAAGATGATGAAGACCTTGATCACACAAGCTCTTTTCTTTTCACGACTGTGGGGAGGAGGGTGGGAATCAGGGGTGCTGTCTTACACACACTCTACCACAATCACGCACAACATTTGTAATGAACGCCATCGATAAATGCACTGATAAGCTCATTGATAACCTCATACCCCCCATGGGGTAAGCTCATTTTCTACAAACACCTCCTGGTTCTCAGTCTTTGACCACCAGACGAGATAGTCATGAAGACTTGGCACGTGATGAATGGGTGAGCAGTGGGAGGCTCCATGGACGAAAATCTCGCCTGTCCAGAAACAGACGCCATGGGCTCCAGATGCAGCATTGGGTGGTGACTGATTTTTTAAAGGCTCGTTAGTTCCTGCTAATTTATATTTCCGAATCCCTTTGCCTTTTGCATCCAGCCCCCCTTCTGGCGACCCTCTGGCTGTTCTCTGTGTCTGTGAGTCTGATTCTGTTTTGTTGGTTTCTTTTGATTCTCCTCCTCTTCTCTGTTTTTTGCTTCTTCCTTCATGTAAATCAGCCCCCACCACTGGATTCAGCAGCCTCTCTCCGCCTCCATTTGGTTGAATTCAGCTCTGGTCAGTATGAGACACATACTCTGCAGCAGGTACGGGCTGGGTGCTCCAGGTACACGGACACAGTTCCGGTGAGATCCTTAAACTCATGCATCCTGAGCTCGCCTGTCCTCACCTGCTTCTCCACCTGCCCATCAACAAGCCCTCGACCAAATCACCCCCCACCACACAACTAGACATCCCCGAGAGGCTGATAACATTGCCCACTCTGGCAAAAGGTCACAGATGCCTCTAAAAATGCTGTGTGATTGGGTGGTCAGGTGGGCAGCAGAGAGGCATGGGGACTTTGTCATTTGCAAAGCATGGATGGGTGGGATTTCCATCTTCGATGCACGAACTTTCTTCTTGTCCGATAAGCTGACTGGTTGCATCCTAGGGTTTGGAGCTGCTCTTGTTTGGAGTGTTCTCTCTCTCTCTCTCTCTCCCTCTCCCTCTCTCTCTCTCTCTCTCTCTCTCCCCTCCTGTCTGTCTCTCAGGTAAAGGGTGGAGGTCAGATAAAGGAGTGTGCACCAGGAGTTCTTTGGTAAAGGGAGATGGACAATTTTTGTTGATTCCCGCTTCTTGGTGCACTTGGGGGAATACAGACAGATAAGATGCACACCCATCCTTCCCACAGCTCACACTAACCAGGGTAACACATGGGTTTCTTATTTCAAATCACCCATCTCGTGTTGGCCTGGGGGCTCAACTTGGTTGGAGCATCGTCCCAGGCACCGAAAGGGTGCAGGTTGGATTCCGGATCAGGGCACATGGCTGGGTTGCAGGTTCGATCCCCGGTCACGGCATGTGCAATAGGCAACCAGTCAATGTTTCCCTCACATCAGTATTTCTCTCCCTCTCTATCTCTCTCCCTTCCCCTCTCTCTAAACATCAATAAGCGTGTGATGAATGGAGTTGAGGACCCACTATCATAATCCACAATAAGATTCTCTTGTCACCCATAATAAGTAGGCTCGACATCCCACTAGAAGCTCAAACTAGCTTTTCGGTGACAACCCCCATGTGTGATCCGTTGGCCGAGCCATAAAGATTCCTGACGTTTTCTTGACCACTGCATCTTGGCTGTGGCCCCCTGGATGCTCAGGAACTTTTGGGGAGACGTTGGAGGGTGGTGTCTCTTTGGCGCGAGGACCGGGACAGCCCTCTGTGTCCACCAGCGCGCAGACAAGCAAGGCCGTGTGCTCACGCGTCCGACATCTGGACGCCCCTGCTCTCAGCCCCGGAGCCGCCGCCTACAAGTTGTCAAGGCTCACTTGTTCTTCTAATCTCCGAACATGAGTGTCAACCTCTAAGGGGGAAAAAAAAAATCAGAGCAACCCCCTGAGTGAGCAGCTGCTGAATCGGAAACACATGGATTAATATTTCGGCAAAATATTCATGAATTGGAACATGTCGGAGGCTCTCGGAAGAGAGCGTGGCAGACGGCAGGCGCAGAAAATGGTTTTAAGATGTTGCCTCGCCTCGGCGCAGACAGGCCTGCCTGCCCCCAGCCGCGGTCCCCCGGGACGGTGCCTCGGTCCCACCTGGCGGGCCTGTCAGCTTCACTTAGCAGGTTCCCAAACCCGGGCCGGCGCCGTGCCCCCCACCGCCTTCCCCGGAGCGGCTCAGAAACACACGGTGCCCTCACAGGGCCCTGGAAGGTGGGCGAGCCCACGGCCCGGGCGCAGAACCCCGAGGGGCCGGCCACGCGTCCCCCGAGGGTGCTCTCTTCCTGCCAAACGTGGGGACCTGCAGGCCAGGTGCCCACGACGGGTGTCTCACTCTGTCTGCTATGGATGTCCTACTGTGGGTGCTATTGATGTCCTACTGTGTGTATTATGGATGGCCTACTACGTCTTTTATCGGTGTCCCACTGCATCCACTACAAATGTCCCTTCTGTCCCTGAGAATTCTGTGGCCATCTCTGCCTCCAAAAATGATGGTGCAAAAGGACACGAAGGCAGGAAATTCGGGGAAGGAAAGTGTGGATCTCAGAGTCTGCGGGTGGTGGGAGCTGGGGGCCCTGGAAGGAAAGGGGGGGCAGACGAGAGACAGGAGGGAGGTGGGGATGAGCACAGGGGTGAGCGGGGTGAGGCATCTCATCATGCTTCAAGCCCACAGGTGCACACACCTGTCCATCGGCACCAGCCAGGGGCAGAGCGGTGGGGGTCTCTCTAGGACCCAGGCCCACTCCCTCTCATGACCACGTCCCCCCTGTGCTGGGTGGAGAAGTACCAGAACCAGAAGCCTTGGCTCCTTCTTCCCCAGGGCATAGCCCGTTCCCCCCCACACCCCAGCCCCGCTGCCCAGAACAGTGGGGGCAGTCTGCTCCACCTGAAATTCATATACTTGCTCCATGGCCTCCTTCTCTGGCTCCCAAAGCCGAAGGACAGTGCCTGGTTTCACCCAAAGGCGCTCACGGACCTCAGGCTGCTTCTGGCCCTGAAGCACAGACACGCCTTTGTCCCGAGGTTGCAAAGCAAGTTAGCCCTCTCCCTCCCCTGCCTCCCCCCTCCCCGCCCCTCCCTCCAGGAGCCTTTGCCAAACACACTTCACCTTGTGGCAGCTCCTTGTTTTTTATTATTTTAATTGGTGCTGGGGCCCGGAGAGTTTACTGGCCCCAAGTTTCTACTAACCGGACTTTAATAAGACGCCTAAGAGGTTACAGGCGCCCGGGGCTCCATAAATGTTTTAATTCACACAAACCCACCCAGGCATTTCCACTGACACCCACTGTGGTCAGGATATAAAATCAGTCTGCGGTGGATTTTCCAGCCCTGAGCTGCCACGAAACGCCTCCCCCTCCCCTCCAGCCTCCCCCCCCCACCCCCGCCACCCGCCCGCCTGTGCGGGAGGGAAGAAACCCCTTCTCCACCCACTGTGCCTGGCCTGGGCGGGGGCACAGCGGAGGCACAATGTCCCCAGCCCGTCTTGCATTGAAACACCTCTTTGGGGTCCCCGGGAAGCACCCAGATGCAGGAGAAGGCTCGGCTGACTGTCCCCCCCGCAGGGTCCTGCTCCCTGCACCATGCTTGACCAAGCATTGTCCCTCGGTTCACGTGGCAGGAAAATGCTGTCACCGGGCCTGGCCGGGGTGGCTCAGTTGGTTACAGAGTTGTCCCGTACACCAAAAGGTTACAGGTTCGATCCCTGGTCAGGGCACATGCCTAAGTTGCAGGTTCAGTCCCTGGTCTCAGCATGTATGTGAAGCACCCAATCCATGTTTCTCTCTCTCAAATCAATAAATACATAAAACAAGAATGAAGAGAGAGTCCTGTCATTGCAATACGCATGTGTTTTTGGCATGTGAGGCACCTGTCGTGAGGTCCTGGGGACCCAGTGGGGGAGGGGGTATCACCTGCCACGGAGAAGGAAGGGAAGGGGTCTGAGGTCAGGGGACAGATGCCCAAAGCCAGCAGCTTCTGTCCGGAGCCTGGAACTTTCAGCCTGAACCACAGCAAAACCCGCCCAGCTCCTTCAGCCACTGGGGCTGCTGCCCGCTCCTGGCGACTGTAAACAGTGCCGCTGTGGACGCTGGGGGGGGGGTTGTCTCTCCCACACAGTGTTTTGCGTTGATCTGGATAAACACAACGCAACATGACTCCTCCACGCAAAAGAGTGACATCTCACCTTCTGCCACCACGGGGGTGGACCCAGAGGGTATTGGGCTCCGTGACCTAAGTGAGACCGAGGAAGACCGTACGATTTTGCTTCTCTGTGCAATATCATCCAGAACATAAACAAACAAGCAGGACGGAAACAGACTCACAGACACAGGGGACTGACTGATGGTCGCCAGATGGGAGGGGCTGAGGGGACGGGGTGAAGGACTGAGAAGCACAGACTGGCGGTCACAGAGTAGCCACAGGAGGTAAAGTCCAGCCCACGGAATATGCTATTGTAATAACTGTGTACGGTGCCAGGTGGGGGCTGGAAATACCGGGGTGGGGGGTCACTCTGTATACATGTCTAACCGCCATGCGGCACAGCTGAAACTCACATCATATTGAATGTCCACTGTAATCGAGCCACCAAAGAGCATTTCAAGGGAAAAAATACTCGTGAAGCTGTCCTCGGAGCAGAGAAAATGGGGTTCGAGGTCTCCATCTTTGCTCCTCATATCCGTGACAGAGCTGGGGTCAGCCACGGGTGAGGCTTCACAGGGACGTCTGCTCCCCGAAAAACAAGACCCGAGGCGTCTGCATGTTCCCTGCACGGGCGAGAATTTACACCACCAACGTGGAGTAGTAGAGCGTCCCCATTGCCCCACTGCAGTGCTGTTTTTTGCCATTATGAACCCACAGACATGACAGCCGGAACTCCTGTCTGCTTCCCTGCATCCCGGACGCCCTCACAAACGTCACGTTCACGGGATCGTGAAGTGGGGGTTTTCCTGGGACTGGATGACGTCACTTGGAACAGTGTCCTGCAGGTCCGTGCCGCCACATTTCGTGGGACTTCCGCCTTTTCAGGGCTGTATACTATTCCACCGCGGACTGCTATGCCCTGCCTTCTTTGCTTCTCCATTCATCTGCTGACATGCACTTGGCTTGTTTCCACTCCTTGGTGATTATCAGCAATGCTGCAAGGGATGGGGGGAGAGGAGTGCATATAGCCTGGGACCCCGACTTCACAACTTTGGGCATAGAGAGGAAGCCAGTTTTCCAAAAAGAGAAACGACGGCCCCAGTTGTCCTTAGTAGGACCAAGAGGCAGATCCTAAGAGCTGGCATCGGAAGGCCTGCGCAGTGTGGGTGGTTTGCGGTCAAGGTCGTGGTGTCCAGACCCGCCATGGGGCGTCCAGCTTAGCCTACCCTGACCGGGCCATGCGGGCACCTGGCACCTGAGGGCTCACCGCCCCTTTCTCACCTTTTAAGGGGCATCGCTGTGTATTTTCACACCACGTCTTAGCTCTCTGTGGAACCTTCTCAGGAGTTCGCTCACTTTCCCGGACCCTCTGACCCCCTGATTTTGGACACACGAGGTTATTGCAGAATTTCCCACCTGTGGACAGGTGTGTAGGACCTTGTGGTGTCCACGGAACCGCCAGAGGCACAGAGGACAGACCGTCCATTCTCCAATGAGGTCATTTGTCTGGGCAAATGGTTGCATGTCCAGGCACAGACTTAATCTGAGAAAAGAGCGGGAACCCACATGGCCACTCGACCTGGTGGGTGCCCGGCTTGACCCTGGCAGGTTCCGCGTCACCACAGCAGATAACAGTCCACCGGGGTGAGCCTGCTCCAAGGAGGCCCACATATTGCTGACGCTCTAAAGGTTTGCAAAGAGGGGTGGCAAGGGTGCTCACAGCTGCCTCTGGCCACCTGCCCAGCGAGAAGGGCATGGAGAGGGGACAGGACAGGGCCCCAGCCAGCATCTTCCTCATAATTTGCTCCACAGCCTCCCCGGTCCCAACCTGTGTGGGGCAGAGGGGTTCACGGGGGCTGTAAGATGGGGAAGGTCACAGCGAAACAGGGTGATTTCACCACCGTGTCTGCAAGCCAGGCCAACCTGGAGAGCTTCCCTCTGGACTGTTAGGCTGCAGGTGTCCCTTCTGGGGTTATTTTTGTCACCAGACATGATTGGGGGGGAAACCTGACCCCATCTCTCTCCCTAGTGATCCATCACTCGTGGGCACGCCGTCCACCAGGATGACCGGGAGGCAGCGAGCAGAAAGAAAACAAACAGTATTTTCAGGACCAGCCTTTCTGTAACTGGCCCGTCTCTTCTCCATGCTGGCCAAACGGAAACCCTCAACGTGGCGCTTGAAAATTGCTGATCCATCCGTGAATGCGTCCAGAGGGGCTTGCATGACAAGGAGCAACCCCAGGTGGGGCAGCTTCAACAACAGACATCTCTTCCTCCCGGCCCTGGAGGCTGGAGGCTGAGACCCAGGGGCGGGCAGGGCTGGCTCCTCCTGAGGCCTCCCTCCTGGGCGTGTGCACGGCCATCTTCCCCCTGTGTCCTCACACGGGTGTCCCTCTAGGTGTGTCTGTGTCCCCATCTGCTCTTCTCACAAGGACCCCAGTCCTGTGGGACCAGGGTCACCCTAGGGACCTCATTTTACATTAATCGCCTCTAGAAAGACCATCTCCAAATGCAGCCCCACTCCGAGGTCCTAGGGCACAGAAGTCCAACCTGTGAACTTTGAGGGGACTCCTGACTTTAGGGAGCCCTGTGAGTGGAGAGCTGTGACGGGTGTGTGTCCTGTGCAGGGTCTCGATGGGAGGGGGCAGCTTCACGGAGGAATCAGCCCTGGCACGTAGCTCGCTCACGGCTGGGCTTCCCAGGTGACCCCATCCGTGGGGCGCCCCGGAGCCACTGGGAGACCCGGACAGACCTGCTGGCCTTTCCCGGCCCGCATGGCGCAGGAACACGGTCAGAGGTCGGAGTTTTGGGGGCTCTCACTACAGGCGCAAACGCCCGCGGCGCCAGCTCCAACGCTTCCTTCTTGTCCCCAAAGTGTCAGAGGCTCCGCAGAACCCCGCCATCCCCACCCCAAGCCTGGTCGGCCCAGCACCCAGCAAGCCCCCGCAAGAGTAGCGACAGCCCAGGAAAAATCCCTGCGCAGCGCCGAGGACCGCTCAGCACATTCCTCCGTGACCCCGGGCTTTACGCGCAGTGCGCCCCCCCAGGCCTCGTAAAGCCGTCACGCACATGTTACGTGCAGCCGGATAGGTGGACGCTGCCTCCTTGCCGTTTCCATGATGATAATACACAATGCAAAAAAAAAAAAAGAAAACCAACAAAACCCCCAAACTTAAAACAATGGACGCGTGCATCTCCATCGCAGACCGTGGGGACGGCCGTGTGGGTTCACGCGCTCGCCCTTGGCGGTTGGTGTGGAGCCTGCGCCCCGTCGGCTGCCGAGCTCACACGGAGCAAATTCCCCAAGTCTGCGACCCAGCCAGCAACAATTCATAAATTCATCCGATTAAAAAAAAAAAAAAAAAGACTCGCAACATAACAATCTCTTTAATAGCTTGCGCTGGGCCTGGACTGCCAAAGACATTACTTCATTAAGACTCTCCCCCCTCCTCTAAATTAGAGAAATTTTAATGACTTCTCTTATTTATTGCTTCCATATGTAAGTAGTTATCTTTCTTACAAATGGAAATGAGACCCCAAAATTACCGCAAGCGGGGCCAGGCCACGAAACATGTGTTTCCCTGTGGCCCGGGGCCCACCTGCCTCCTCGCATTACGGCGCCCCCACCGTCCACTGGCCAGACCCTCCGACGGGCGGGCTTTGAAAGGCTCTCTCGTTAACCGGACCCGGGACCCCGGAGGACACCCCGTCAGGGTTTCGGCAAATGAGCCCGATAATATTAAACACCTGGTGAGCCCCGGCCCTCCGGGGGGGGCCCCCACGCTGCTGCGTTTGACCTCTGCCCCCAGGGTCCCCAGAGTCCTGGGCGGTGTTCAGACGAGCAGGCGGTGCTGAGGGGAAGCAGCTGCTGGTGGACGTGACCTCAGAGCCAGGGCTGCAGGGACCGGGCAGCTGGGCAGAGCTGCCCCCGCCTGCCCCGCGGGCCGGCCACACAGGTGTTTCCTCCGCGGCGCCGGCTGGGGGCTGGGGTGCCACCCGGCAAGTGCGGGCACCCCGAACCATCCCCGCGGGGACGCACGAAAACCGGACGTCGGGAGAGGGACAGACTGGACACAGGAACCTTCAAGTTAATGAGCCACGTTGTAGAGAAGATACCGCACCCCCCCCCCAAAAAAAAAAAAACCATGCAGGAACTGTGGAAAGGGCGGTGAGCCCTGCCGGTCAGCATGGGGCTTTTCTCCCTCAGGGGGCCGCGAAGGGCCTGCTGCCGCCCCTGGCTGGTGGACAAGGGGGATCTGGCCTCTTGTGGGGCCGGACGCTCCCAGCCCACGTGGGCTGGCTCCGTTTCTGGGCGTCTTCGGCTGTTTTGGGCTGTTGTTGGGAATGTGATTTTTTTTTTTTTTAACAAGGGGCTGCTGGCTCCTTTTCTGTGTCTCCTCCCGAGTTGAGCCTTCGTGCTTGGTGGCCCCTCAAGCAAGCGCCCCGCCCGCCGGGCACCCCACGCAGACCTGTTCCCGCAGAGATCCCTCCGCCACGCGGCTGCGGGGTCCCGCACCCCGTTTTTGTCAGCAGCTCGCAGGAGGGAAAGCGCGTGTTTCCGGCACCTCTGTATTTATTGACTGCCTGTCCTGAAATAGGATGACAGGCCGGGACGTAAACCCCCTCAAATCCTTCCGTTAATTCCTTGCCGCGTGCTTGGCAAGGTCATCTGCGGTTCGGGGGGACAGGGGCGGGCGCCGGGCGGGTCGCCCTGGGCTGTCATCGCGGCAGCCTCACCTGCAGGAGACCCCCGCACTGCCTCCTCCGGGACCCGGAGCAAGCAGGTATTAAACAGCCCATTTTGGAGTATTTGAAGGACAGGGCGGGGGTGGGGGGTGAGGGGGAGAAGGAGGGTGCTGGATTCGGCTCCGGCCTGTCAGAAGCGATTTCAGGCGCGGCCGCGGGCAGCCTTCGATCCAACAGATGCTCATCAGCGAGGCTCAGCCTGGCCTGTCCGCGCCGCGCACGGCACGAAAGGTCAGCCCCGAGCTCCGACCCCGGAGTCTCATTAATGCCACCAGATTCTTGGTGGGGGGGAACAGACAGAAAGGGGGGTGATGGGCACCCTGAGACCCCAGCCATCTCCCTGCATCCCGTTCCCCGCGTCCTGGCACCGGCGCAGGCCGCCCCGGGAAACCCACCCCGGGCCCTGTGGGGCGCTCCCAAGTCCCATCAGCTCGCCGGATAATAAGGAGCCCTGCACGCCGCCGCACTTCGGGGGAGTTTAAACAATTTGCCACCGATTTCCAAGATGACGGAGGTGTCAATGAGGGGAACAGTGATTCTCTCAGGGAGTTCCAGCGTGGCCTCGTCAAACACGGGCCACAACTGAGGCCCAATTGCCGGCCCCGCGCTGGAAGGCGTCACGGTGCATCTCGCAGCCGGGATGATCCCTGCCACTCTGCATCACGCTGTCTCGCGGCTGACGCGCGCCCGTCAGACCCGCTTAGCGGGCAGAGTGTCAACGTGTCACAGGTTTTTAAGGCCGGGGCTTGGGAGACAACCCTCACCGATGTCTCCCGCAGCCAGAGGGGCCGGGCGCCCCCCCCTCACCCCCACTCTGGCACCGGCAGCGTCCGCCCTCCGCAGAGGAACTTAATGTCAACCCACAGCCTCAGCCCCGCCAGACTCGGGGAAGGTGGGGGGAGGGCCTTCTCAAAGATCATTTCCCTCCGGGAGCTGCATAGGACAATGGCATTGCAAGCTCTTAGAGCCACTTCGGGGCGTTTCTGTGGGCAAAATAACAATTAAATGGCAGGTGGATAATGAGCCCTGGAGTGTCAGGGGGAGGCTCCTGGCTGGCCGGGCGGGCTGCTGGCTTCTGACAGGGTCCGGCACCGGTCCTGGGGGGCCGAGACTGAAGGCAGGCGGGCGGGCGGGCGGATCCAGCAGCTGCTGAGTGCATGCATCCTGGGGTGTGGGGGTGGGAATGCCAGCCGCTGAGGGGCGCAGACCCAGATGCAGCAGGGGGTGGGTGCGGGACCGCCCTGCCCACGGCTTTCTCTGGACCTGGGACACGCCTCAGAGAAAGGGAACAGAGACAGCCCCACGGGGGGGCCAGGCCACCGCACCCCACCCCTGCACAGAGACGGAAGATTCCCCAAAATGTCTAAGCACCCCAGGCCCTGCTCCCTCAGATCACTGGCTCTGAATACCCGCTATGTTCGTGCAGGCTGCATCGGGCAGGGCGCCCACCTAACTGTGTCTTCCAGTCCCTGCCCTCCCCGCAGACGCGACTGGACCCCGGAGGCCCCTGCTCCGTCCCTGGTGCAGCCCCCACGGGGCTGTGTTCTGCCCTCTGTCCCCGTGCCAAGTGACATTTCTGACACCCCCTGCCCGCCCCGTGGCCATGTGGCCCCTTGCTGGAAGGTTTTCTTCATCATGAGCTGCTACGTTGAAGGGTGTGAGAGGTCGTTTGCAGACACATTCCCCCTGAATTCCTCACCCTCGCGTTTCTCGTGCTCTGGAAGAATTCAAGGATTTTTTTTTTTTACACACACACACACACACACACACACACACAGCAAAAGCACAAAGGATGGAAAATTCGGGTTCATTCCCTGAGCGGGGATGTTTGAGTCGCTGCCTTCCCCATTCACCTTTTCAGACTCAATCAGTCAGGCAGTGACAGAAACTGCGCAGAATTCTCATTGTTTCGAACTTCAGTAATGTCGATTTTTCCCCCCGAATCAGGCCCCGTGGGGTCCACGTACCTTTTGCATAGGCCTCTTCCTTCCTGATTAATTTAATCAAAATGATGTACGTAGGTTTTGACATTTCTTTTTTCTCTGTTTTGTCGGGGGTTTTTTTTGGAATGCAACATGCAACTTTCTTAGAGTGAAATTATTCGTGGTTTCTTCTCCTCTCCTGCATCAATACAAGTTCTCTCGAAACTACTGGCAGACGCATGGGCTTGGTTATGGGCCGAAATATGTGTCCCTGATACACCCCTGAAATACAGTCTCACCCCCAAAACAGGAAACAGCTGGGTTTATAAACCTCCATAGAGAGGCGTGATCTCTTTGACACACAGTGGTGTCAGGGGTTAGAAGCCCGTTTCGGAGCAGATGGGCTGTGGAAAAGTCTGGAGAACAAAGAATAGTGGGTGTATGTCAATTATGATTTCTCAGGGCACTCCTCAGAGGTAGCCCAGCCTTCATCAGTTGAAGCAAACCTGTCGGCTTCTATAATGCAAATGTTATTACTAGTCTGCCTTCAGGAGCAGCTTGATCAAGGCGCTTAACCACACCTGAGGTTTCTGGTTTCTTCCCTCCCCATCTCTCTCTGCTGAACCCCCGAGGAGGGCTTGTCTCCAACAGCCCTTCTCTCAGGAGACCAAAAAGGTCACAGCATCTCTGGACTCAAAGGCGGAGAGCTCCTGCATCCACCGTTTGGCTGGTATGAGAGATGCTGCTCTCGGCACAGCCTCAACAGGCTGGGAGTCCTCACCTGGAAGGGAGGCAGTGCGGCCAGGTGAGGCCTGGTCATTTCCACGTCTCCTGCTCAGGCTTCCGGCTTTAGGGAACGGCCAGGTGGGAGGACACTTTCAAGTTCTGTCCGGATTTCTCTCTCTTTCCCTTTCCTCTCTCTCTCTCTCCTTTCCCTGTCTCTCGCTTTCTTCATATCTATTTATCCTTCATATGTGTTACATATCTACCATGTATCCATCTGTCCATCCATTGATTCACTGTTAGCCATCCATCCACTCATTCATTCATTAATCCAGTAGCTGTCAGTTATCTATGTATCTACTTATGATCAATCTTCTGTGTATCCATCCATCATCCGTTCATTCATACATGTCTCTATCCATCCATCTGTGTATCTATCTATCTACGCATCATCTCTCTCTGCCCCCTCACTGCCCGCGGATCCTAGGCAGGAGACTGTCCGTCATTGATAATAACACGGCTCTTCCTCTGCCTTCCACTCACACCTGAGATGTGGCTTCGTGTAGCGCCCCCTTTCTGATCCACTCTGGTGCAGCCCGGAACCCCAGCTTCCTCATGACCCCTCACACAGTCAGGGTCCCCCCCCTCAGTAAGGGACCCAAGCCCACCACCAGCCACCAAGGCTCAGCGGGGACTCCAGCGCACCTTCGGTTCTTGAATTAGTGACACAAGTCACCTAACGCAGGATGGGCCGTTTTAAAGGGAGCAATGCAGGGGCAGGGAGCGCATTCACTGTGGTGTGCAAATTACACGTCTACCTGCTTCCAAAACGTTCTCATCTTTCTAAACGGACACCCGTCCCCACGAACAGTCAAACCTCCCTCCTCCAGCCCCTGACAACCCACTTGGTGTCTCTGTGCATTTCTCTGTTCTTAACAGTTCACATAAATTAAACTATACAATTTGCTCCCCAGCTTCTGTCTCTTAGCACCATGTGTCCAAGGTCTGTCCACTTTGCAGCTTGAGTCACAGCCTCACTCCTGTTCGTGGCTGCATAATATTCCACGGTGTGTGTGTGTGTGTGTGCACTCATTTGCCCACCGATGAACACTGGGGTTGTTCCCATATCTCAGCTCCTGTGAAGGATGATGCTTTGCACATCCCTGCACAAGCTCATTCCAGCACCGGCCTTCCAAATACCTGTGCAGCGCCCCAGCATGGGGTCTCCTTCTGGGCCTCCATTGCCCACCCACCCCAGCAAGCAGGCAGCAGATGCATCACCCCGCACCGCTGAGAAGCCAGCCTCTTTTCCCAGGACCCGATCTGACTGCAGCCGGCTTGCTTCAGCGGCCTCTCCGTGGCTCTCTCGGCGTGCTGTTCAGGCTCACCTCCCCACGGTCTCTCTGCCCCTCACCGCACTCGCTATGTACAGTCACCAGCAGGAAACACCTCCCATCCCCATGCCCCTCTCCAGGTGTGCCAGAAGCGCCGCAGGGACAGCCACAGGAGAAGGTCACCGCGGACACCGGAGTGCCCCGTGGAGGAAGATGTGGGGATTCCGGCAGCTGGGGACGCATGCGACATTTACAGCCCAGGACAGAACACAAGCAGGAGGCACCAGGGAGTCATTACTTGGGGTGAAGCAGGAAAACTTCTCCTGAATGGCAGGTGGGACGCGTCTGAATGCAGATAGCCATGCTCACCATGCAACTCAGCGTGGGATGGAGGGCTCGCTGCCCCCACAGACGGAGGGAGAAAGAAGGGACCTCCCTGCCACACAGCTGAGCGTCGAGACATCCAGGACACCCTACCACCCCAGAGTCCCAGACCTTCCCTCCTCACCAAACAAACGCTCCATCTCTGTCACCTTTCTTTGCAGCTAAAAACACCTGGGCACATTCTCAGCTGCCTTCCCTTCACGGGGTGCGAGCACGTCGTGGAAATCAGTCAGGAGGGCAGAGACGTTTTGTAAGGAGCAGGGGACCCGCAGGGAGGGTTGCTGCGTCTGTGCGTTCTGAGCCCTGCAGGGGAGGCTGGCTGCCCACGGGCGTGGAGCTGACAGGTGCGTGGTGCGTGGCCCCGGCCGGGAAAACCCTGGTGTCCCTCTCCAGGCAACGGGCCGCGCGCTGTCCAGTGTGTAAAAGGAGACGAGACTTTCGTCTCTTTTTAAAATAACAATATTTGAAAATAAAAGTACCACACAATCTGCGACCTCTACCCAAGCAGAATAACAGAAAGAGGTCGGAAGAATATGTCATTTCATTTCATTCTATTTTATTCTGTTTCATTTTACTTTATTTTGGTAATCACCCAAGGATAGGTTTATTGATTTGAGACAGAGAGAGAGAGAGAGAGAGGAACATGGATGTGAGAGAGAGACATGGATCGGTTGCCTCCCACTCACACCCCGACTGGGGATCGAACCCCCAACCTAGGCACGTGCCCTGACTGGGAATCAGACCTGCACACTTTTGGGGGCACAGGATGATGCTCTAATCCACAGATGTTCCCACATTCAATTCCTACCAAACCCCCTGTGATCACCGCAGAAGGACAGAGTCACGAATCCCCGAAGTCAAATGTGGCACCGGCCACACCAGTGGGTTTCTGGCACCTTGGGAGGTGCCCGGGGCCGGGATGCAGGAGAGATCTGAGCCTCTTGTCACAAGAGGGGACCATCCCATTCCAGGGGGTTAAAGGGAACACTGGGTCTCCAATTCACACGTAGGAACTGCAGACTTAATGTGCATTTATTTCCCTGGGTGCCACAAAGTTCTGTATCACTGCAGCTCGGCGGGCACTGGATGGGTGGGTGTTCACGGGGCTCCGCCTCCCACAGGTGAATGTCCGAGGGTTTGGGAAATTCTTAGAACAAAGAAAGAAGAGGCCAGGGGAAGAACCCACGCCTGTCCCCAGGAAACTGTGACACAGGACGTCCCGTTGAGAGGGTCCCTCGTTCTGTGTGTGTGAATCTGTGCAAATGTCTCTGGGTGTCCCGCATTGCTCCAGTTCTCGATCCCTCCTGGGCTGAATGGTATTCCCCAAATTCCATCCCACCTGCAACCTGAAAGGAGACCTTATCTGCGAACAGGGTGTTTGCAGGTGGGATGAGTGGAGGATCTGAGAGGAGGCCGTCCTGGATCAGGGTGACCCTGCGTCCAATGCCAGTGTCCTCAGAAGAGGAGACGCAGACCAAGAGGAGAAGCCATGTGGAGATGGAGGCAGAGACGGGAGGGATGTGGCCACCAGCCCAGGGACGCCTGGAGCCTCTGGAGCTGGAAGAGGCAGGAAGGCCCCTCCCTGCAGCCCGTGGAGGGAGCTCAGCCCTGGGACACCTGGACCTCAGACACCCGTTCTCCAGGACGGGGGCGGGGGGGAATCTTTGTGTTTTCAAGACGGGGAAGCACCTTGTTCTGACACCCCAGGAAGCTCAGACACACTTCATAGATCATTAAAATCATCTTTGGAGTTGCATCCTCCTGAGTGGACAGGTCAGCCTGGGCCTGTTCCTACTGAAATGAGAGAAAACCATTGCTGTGTCCAGCCAAGCACTTCACTGCCCCCAAAGTGGCAGCTGAGGTTGGAGGGGCCTCCTGACCATTAAAAATAAAAAACCCCGTCGAGATTCTTTAATATCCATGAACATCAATTATATCCCGTTAATGCCATGCGGCCTGACACATTTGGGTGATATGCATCCCCTTAAAAAGTGTTTCTCTTTCAATCAAGGACAGGAATTCAGGGAAAGAAGAGTAGGTCAGGCTTTGAAAAAAAAAATCTGCATGTTCAAAAAAAATAAAAAAATGGGAGCTAGGGCAGTCAATTTGGCAATTATCCGATTTTAAAGATTGTTTTCTAAGGAGCCGTGAAAAGAGAACCTATCACGTAAAAAAGGCTTGAACACAACCCAGCGACCTAGTTTCTTCGTCAATTAAGGCGCAAGGAATATTCCCTCCACGGAACAAAAAAAAAAAAAAAAAAAACCCACAACCATGCCTCCTCTCATCTCCTCCTGCTTTGTTTATGGAGCCATGCAGACGTGAGGAACACAACGTTTAAAACTGAGAAAACCCCACCCAGAAATTACTGCTCGTGAGCAAAGCCACCATTTTCTAGCCTGAAAAACCTTTGCTAAGCATTAAATCCACTTGCATGACAGTGGTCCGTTGAGCTGAGCTGGCCACCTCAGAGAAGCATTGGGTGCGTCTGTCCCCCAGGGCAGATGGGGGGGCAGCAGGCGGCAGGGGTGTGACCCCGGAACTGAGGACCCCCTGTGGCAGCAGCCCACGGTGCCAGACCCGCCCGAGACCACAGCCACGGCGGAAACCGTGGCCACATCCCAGCAAGGTAGGAAAGGAAAGCACAAGTGTTGCATGAACTCGTCACTCCTCGCGAGTGTCGGGTGGCACATTTGAAGAGTCACACTCACACGTCAGAGCTCTTTGGAACAGAGGAAAGGGTTTCCAGGACATGTCCACCAGTGGCTCTAGCTCATGGGGGACCGGGCGCAAAAGGGCTCCTATCAGACGGGGGGCCTGGACAAGGAAGAAAGAGACAGACCCCAAAGAGAAACAGGTCTCTCCACAGCTGGCAGACACCCCACTCTGGAGTGTGAACCGTGAGCAACGAGACACCCCTCACAGGTGCCCCCGAAATCGCACTGTGGGACCAGCCACCCCAAGACAAAGCGAAGAGGTCGCACTGTGAGAACGTTCATGCAGACCCCCTTACATTCCTGGCGCACGCTTTCTGGCAGGGTGCCCCCCTGGACCCGGTGGCTCTGCCCACCTGTCTCATCTTCTCTGGACAAGAAAGGGGGTGACGCCCCAGCGGGAGTTTGAAGGGTCCCTCTCCTGGGCCCTGCTGTGTCTGCCGCAGGCGGACCGGGGGTCAGCATCCCGGCCAGCTCAGCTCACACTGTTCATCGCGTCCCCGCCGTGGCCCAGGGTCAGGGGCCAACCCGGCTGCCCCAGCGTCTGCCTCCCTCACTGCCCAGACAGGCCCTGAAGCGTACATGCCCCTCCCGGCCAGGCAGCTACACAGACACGAGGAGCCCGGTCCCAACCACGCACCAGGACACCTGTCCCTTTCCTCTGGGCCGCGTCACGATTCCGCCAAGTTTCTGCACTCACGGAGCCCTCTCCAGAGATGACAAGACTGTGCATCCCCAGAAACTACACCATCGCCACCCCCTGCTCGCAGCCCTCTGTGTCCCGGGGGCCTTAGAAACCTGTCATCTGGCCCCTTATTCCATCTGGAATAGGAGGTGGTTCCACGTGTCCTGCCCCGTCTGGGAGGAGAGACGTTCTCCAATGCACCCCCTGAAATTTCAGGGCACGGTGACACCACACCTGCGCATTTGCAAAACGCCCTGCACGACGGTCCATCACCAGGGACGTGACGGGGGGAAATGCAGAGACACTTAAAAAACAATCTAGTGGACATGAGGGCACAGATTTACACCTGGTTCAGGCTTGGGAGACGTGCGTGCTGCCAGAACAGACGCTATAGCCCATCGAAACGAGGAGCCGAGTTTGCGTGGAAAGCCCAGCTTCGGAAGGTTGCAGCGTTGGGCCGTGATGAAGACGGGAAAGGAAGGGGGTCTCGTTTCGGGGGGGCGTGCGCTGTAACCTCAGGTGTGCATGGGAAGGGTGGGGCTGAGGGTGCTGGGGGATATTTCTGGGGCACGTACCTGTTGGCCCCCGCCATGTCTTCCTCCCTTCATTCCCCTATGGGCTTCTTTCTCTCTCTCTCTCTCTCTTTTTTTTTTTTTTGCTATATTCATCTAGTTTTCTGCTTGGATGAAATTCTGCATGAACCCAGACAAAAGTCACATGATGCCCAGCATCCAAGGGGGGTGTGTGCCCACTGGGGAGGCTTCCCCTCCCCCAGGGCTGCCACGGCCCACCGGGAACTGGGTCCCCACTCAGAGCACCCCCACGGACAAGCAGACCGGAGCCAGACCCGGGCTCGGTCCGAGCTCAGGGCAGTTCTCCCCGCTCTGGGTGTCGGCCAGCTGCAGGGGGACCTGCATGAAGAACCAACTCTTGTTTCCTGGAAGACACTGTAGGGCTGTGCGGTACGCAGGGTGGGGGGGCACCTTGTGCCTTGGATGCTCTCGGTTTCCCGTCCAGCTCCCTGCCAAGGAGAGCCAAACACCCTCAGAATCTGTGAGCCGCCACTGTCCCTTCCGCGTCTAAAATTAAACCCCAACCCGTCAACCATTTTCATCCTGGAGTCCACTTTTCCATGCAATTGTTATCGGCCATGCCGACGAGTCTTCTAATTCATTCGGGGGAGAAGAAATATTAGAAACATCAATGCTAGGCAATGCTGAACCCTCGGAACGCTCACGCGGAAAGAGACAGTTGCTATTTTGAATTTAATGCAAAATGTTTCCAGGCTATTTTTAACTAATCAAGGGCCAGTCGCCGCCTCCCCGAGAGCATGCCTCGTTTAAGGAGCGAAAGTGAAAACAGAACCTCCTAGAGTCGCAGAGAAATGTCATTTGTGGAGTGCGTGTGTTAAAGCGAATTAAGGCTCCACCGGAATTATTTTGGGTTTGAATCCATGCAGTTTCAATTTAGTGAAAAGGATACCCAAATAATACTCCCCCTCAAAAAGAAAATTACAGAGAAAGGAAGTTTTCCATGTGAGGGCTTATTTACTGTCGGGACGCTAGGAAAAATGTAGCTGCTTGAATCTCCATTCTCTGATGAGTCTTTTCTGACACATCTTCAAAGAATTATAGCAACGTGCTTGCTGTAACCTCGTCTGAGTTTCATAGTGAACAGAAGCCCAGGTGCTGGGCAGGGAACTGAGCTTTTCTACACAGAGTTCGTTTTCCATGCCTTCGTGTTTCCTGCGTGTGCCAGGGAAGCATGGAGGGGCTAAAAAGGGGGGGACCCAAAAAAAACAAAAAACAGAAACTGCGCTCATGTCTGAATGTAATTTCTCTCCAGCCGAGTTTGCGGAAAGAGGAGCTGAATAGCCTGCCTCGGACCAGAGTCCGATTGTGGCTGGTCTTTGCTGAATTAAAAAGGCATGTTTGAACATTGCAGTGTGTGTGAGAGAGAGAGGGAGAAAGGGGGGAGGGGAAGAGAGAGAGAGAGAGAGAGAGAGAGAAAGGATTTTTGCAAAAGCGTTGCCTTGCATTGCATTGCGTGGAGGATCTGTGGTAAAAAAAAAAAAAAAAAAAAAAACTAAATAGAAGGCAAAGGTTCACCTGCCCGCCTTTGCAAAGAGACCCAGTCACCCTCAAAAGATGATAGTGGGGCCATGGGCCATGGGGGGCTTTCTAAATCGTTCAGAAATGACACGGGGCTCGTGCCCGGAGAGCACACGTGTGGGAACATTCTGGAACCTCTCAGGGGACAGACTTGGGGCGGGCCAGGAAACAGCTGTGCGCTGTGAGGCGCCCTGTCCTCCAGGCGGGCTCTGAAGGGCCACCCGGGCCCCGTCGGAACCGATTCCGCGTCCTTGCAGCCACTGATGATTGAGGGACCTTCGGGAACGTGAGCCTGAGATGTGGCAGCACAACGAGGGCTGCCTGCCAGGTGAATTCCCCAGACGGTGCCTGTCTCGCGCAGCGGGCTCCAGGTCAGCAGAAACAGCGTCGGGAGCAGAGACCCACCTGCCAGGAGGCTTATTCCAGGAACCGTTGGGACCTGGGCTGAGAAATCGCAGGATCTGGCCGTACGAGCTGAGGACCCAGGAAAGCCGGGGACAGAATCCAGTGCACATCCAACAGCCCAACGTCAGGACGGGAAGGCATTTCAGGTCAAGGGGACAGGGAGATGGAGAGAGGGACGTAGAGAAAGAAAGATAGATAGATAGATAGATAGATAGATAGATAGATAGATAGACAGACAGACAGACAGACGGATGAGTGGATGGATGGGTGGGTGGATGTATGGATAGGTAGATGGATGGATAGATAGATAGATAGATAGATAGATAGATAGATAGAAGATAGATAGATAGATAGATAGATAGAAGATAGATAGATAGATAGATAGATAGATAGATAGATAGATAGATGGATGTATGGATAGGTAGATGGAGGGATGGGCAGAAGGGCCCATGGGTGGGTGGATAGATAGATAGATAGATAGATAGATAGATAGATAGATAGATGATAGGCAGACAGACAGACAGACAGAGAGTCCTCCACCATCTTGCTCTATCTGCCTTGTCAACTGATTAGATCAGGCCCACCACACTGGTAACGGGCGGGGGGGACCTTCTTTGCTCAGTCTGCTGATCCATCACTCCAGAAAACAGCAGAGTGGGGGCAGTTTTTCCAACATGGCCTCCCACCCCATTTTCTTTCTTTTTTTTTTTTTACTATAATGGTTTCCCACACCACTGCATGCCTCTGAGTTTCTGAAAGTTACCATCTTGGAGACACTTGCTCTGAATCACCCTCAGCCCTGCGTCATCTCATCTTGGTGGGTTTCGTCCTTGTCACGCTCAAAGGGATAAAAGGAGAGGCACTGAATAAGACCAGTACGCCTATTTCTGTTCGCCGGGCACCATGAAGAATCCGACATCGCGTGTGGCTCCTGTTTTCCAGATCCAGCACTGCATCCTGTTAAGGAAGAAGGCAAAACACTCGTGACATTAGCCAGCTCCCACTGAATGCCACCATGACAGCGCCGGGAGCAGAGTGACCTCGTTTGTGGAGTTTCGGGGATGGTGACTCTTGAATAACCCTCTCCCAGAGAAAACGCCATCCGTGCGAGTGGACGCACAGCTGACTTCAAAGGCTGCAGCACGGATGAATGTCGATGGCCCCAAAAACATCCCCGGCGTGTAGACGCAAGAGCTGCCCGCACGACGGAGCCATCCACGGCTGGCCGAGACGAGCCATCTCTTTGCGGGTGCCAGAGGCACGGCCGCATCTGTTGAGACGCCGGGGCGCCCCCTCGTCCAGCTGGGTGATGCGGTAAGAACCCCTGAGAAGCACAGTCCCTGGGGTGCACGCACAACGCCCAACCCACGTCCGTTCGACGCCTGCTCACGAAGCTGTTTCCTCGCCGCCGCCCTCCGTCTTGGGCGGGAAGAACCCGCTCCCCCTAGACTTAAAGTGTTTCAGAAAGAAAACAAAAGAAAAAGTGGAAGATGCAAGGGATCCACGAGGCAGAACGCAGGAAACGGCCAGGACACCCACCCACAGGTGGGGCGTGCCGGAGTCCTATTTCGGAAGCCTCGTGCCTCCCAGCTGTGGCTTCTCTCGTTGCCGGAATGACAAGGGCCCGTGGTGCACTTAAAGAGCAGAATTAACTACTCACCTGCATGCTGCAAATACGGCCTTTGGTGAAGTGAGTTATGAAATAATAAGCCACCTACTTGGGATTTGCTCCGGAATCCTGTCAGGCAAATTAATTTATTTCGCGGTGAGAAAATCCATTCGGCGAGGGGAGGCATTGGTAACGCCGGGCGGCTGAATTCCATTAGGGGCCTGACAGAGCTCCGCGGCCCCGTGTCACGGAGCCACCAGAAAACTGCGGGAAAGCCGGCGGTCATTATGCAGCAACTGTCTGAGAACTCAAGCGTGGCGGGATAATCACTAATGATTTCGTGTCGGGCTGGGAAGCCGTGGCCAGAAGGGGCTGTCCACCTGTGATCGGGGGCACTGTCGCGCTGTAGTTTCATTAACAACTCAAAGAGGACCCGCGCTGGACAGTCTGGACACATGACATGAAAGCGGGAGAGATCACAGTCTCCTTGAACAGGGAGGTGAAGACACGGCGTGGGGAGAAGGGTGATGGAGGGATGGGAAATGAGATGCAGGAGGGACAAAGGAGGGCTGGTCAGCAGCCCGGAGCTGTCAGGGGACCGTGACAGGCCCTTTTGTGAGGTGAGAGCGGACCACGAGGGACATGCTCGGCAAGGACAAGCGCAGGGGGACCCTGAGCGGCTGCACCCAGCACCGCACGGACAGATGAGCACCTCTGTTGGTTTCTAAAACAGGAAGCTGACGGCCGAGAATGAGGCACTTCTTCTGGGGAAATCAAGTCACCCACCCGTTGCCACGCTAAAGTCGAGCCCGTCTGTGACTCCGAGGGAGCAGATAGGTGTCATGGACCCAGCCCTCGGAGGGGTCCCCGAGCTGGAAAAGCCCACCTCTGCTGCCAGCTTCCTACGGGCAAGCAGCTGACAGTCAAGCTATGAAATGCATACGTTGGGTGAAGCTTTGCCCTCATTGGAAGCTTGTGGCCAACTAGGGTTCTGAAGCTTCACAGGGTTTCCTAGATTCATTTTTAACGAACCTCGTGAAATCCCAAGATTCCTTAAAGACGCTTTTCTGATGAGGCTGTCACGATGCACCCCCCCCCCCTCAGGAAATTCCCTCTTTCCAAGTGGTTAAGCTGCAGAGGTCCATTGAGAAGTAATTTCTATGTTACCGGGAACCTTCTCTGTGAAATCAACAACAAAAACCAGCAGGATCCAAATCTGCCCTGAAAGTGTGCACAGTATCAACACGGAGAGTTCAGTTTTCCTCTTGGAGCTGCCCAGGCCGGGTACGGCCTTTCCCACAGGGCCACTCTGCATCCTAGTCTCTCTTCATGTCAGTTATTTTTCCCGAGTGCCCCCTCATCATTGACACCTTGAACCCCCAGGGGAAGGGGGAGCTCTTAGTGGAAGATGTTTTCTTCCTCTCTCAGGGAGCAAAGGGTGGGGGGCTAGGTGGATGGATAGACAGACAGACAGGATGGGTGGGTGGGAGGGTGGATGGATGGATGGATGGATGGATGGTGGATGGTGGATGGATGGCTGAGAAATGGGTTAATAGTTGGATGGATAGATGGATGGATGGATGGATGGATGGATGGATGGACAGGTGGATGGTTAGCTGATAAATGGATTAATGGATGGACGGTTGGATGCATGGATGTTGGATGGATGCATGGATGGATGGATGGATGGATTGATGGAGGGATGAGTGGATGGATGATGGATGGATGGTGGATGGAAGAAAGGATGGATAGATGGATGGATGGATGAATGGATGGCTGAGAAATGGATTGATAGATGAATGGATGGATGGACAGATGGATGGTTGGCTGATAAATGGATTAATGGATGGATGGATGAATAGATGGATGGTGGATGGATGGATGGAGGGATGAATGGATAAATGGACAGATGAGTGGATGGTGGATGGAAGGATGGATGGATGGTGGACGGCTGAGAAATGGGTTAATAGTTGGTTGGATAGATGGATGGATGGATGGATGGACAGGTGGATAAAACTATGTGTTTGCTGAATTGAACAGAACCCTTCAACAGAACTCAGGTCATTGGGTATGGACCCGTGAACACCTCGGGAAGGGCAGGAAGGCAAGAGACCCAGCGCCGGGGGGTGAGAGACCCAGAGGGAGGATGTGCAGATAAACGTGTCCCCTCCCACCAGAGAATAGCTCTGGGCCACCCTGTCGATGACCACGTGGCTCTCCTGGAAGAGCCACAAAGACTGCCCCCCAAGCCCCTGAGCTGGAGAACGTCAAGAAGACTTTCGTGTTGGGAAACCGCCCGCTCTGTGCCACTGGGAACCCACCGCCAACCATTTCCACTTCTGTAAACCTTACGCTCCCTGAAAAAGGTGCCCTTTAAATGCTGACGCAAAACACAACGCCATTTAGGCAAAGCGTGCGTGCTCTCTGGGCTGGCCAACCAGCCCGTGGCAACGCCACTCGGAGCCACGTGGGAGCGATCCGATAAACCCTCCCTGGATTGCATTCAACTTGACTTTGCAAAGCTGTAAAGCTGCGTGCATTGAAGTTCAAGAGGGAGTCGGGAAGGTTAAAAGCAGGAATTGATTTCCGTCCCCCAGCCCCCGCCACCCCCTCCATTTTGGAGGGGTTTATAATTTCCTCGTAATTTGTGATGGACAGATATAATTGTAATCATTTAAAACCTCTTCCTGGCCCCATTTTCCTCTTTCTTCATGCCATAGTGACTTTGCTTCAGATGAAAAAATAACTCTCAGCATATGAGCCAATCAGCAATTTGGGGCTATTTCAAAGATTTCTTGCACCGCTCATTTTCCAGAAGAAATTTAACCCCAAAGATTAGGCTGTCCCTTTGCCTTCTGCGGGCGGTCTTTAGCCGCAGTTGCTAGAAGCTGACAGCCATTTCTGCGAGATTTTCTGGGGCACAGCAAAGATGATTTTATTCATCACCGAGAATTGCATTTTGCCAAATGTTCGGTTATGAGTTGTTATTATTATTATTTTTTTAATGTTCTTAAGTTTCTGAAAACTTGCAGTGATTCTATTCTCGAAGGCAGTTTTGGAGTTTTAATATATCTAATAACACCAGATCAATAGCATCAATTGGCACAGAGCGCATCAGAGCAAGGAGGAATCCCCACCCACAGGGCGAGAGTAAGTAAATTTACGGGCGCGTGAGCGCCGAGCACACGTCCCTCACCAGCCAGCAGGCTTTCCAGGAGAGAAAATTAATGTGCTGGGTTCACACCTGTGACTTTCTCCGATGTGCTAGAACGCGAAAAGTAGACATAAACTATTTTGCGAAGTGTGTAAAAATATATCCGCCAACACAAACGTTTCATGCTAATGCTTTTTTTTTTTTAATAAAGGGGTTTTCTGTTGTACGAGAACAATGCCTTGTTGTAGCTTTATTATGAGCAGATGGCTCTTGTGTAGAATCTTATATGCAAATATGTAGATTGCTTTTGGAATAATAAGTGTGTCTGTACAATGGAAAAGGCTTGGGTTTCCTTCTTCTGAGGATGAATGCAAGTTCTAATTTTACAAAGACTTTTAGAACCTGGAATTTCCATGTATAATTTCGGGGACAATTACAATTCTTGCCGGGGCTGCAGAGGTCTGCCAATAGGCTTGGAATGAATGTGGTGTCCCTTGGGAAGGTCTCAAGGCCCCCGTACATGTGGGGGACAAATTTAAGCCGTCGTACGCTGTCTTGATTATCACCTGTCACCTGGGTCTGCTTTTGTTGGAAAAGCATCCGCTGGAAGATGCCCATAAGTGACCTGGGAATCTGGGGTTCGAGGATCCTTCCTCGCTGGTCCTCACCTCCTCTGCATGGCTCACAGCCTCTACTGCAAACCTCTCTGTACCTGCGCCTCCTGGCACGTCCCTGCACAGACAGGGCCGTCCCCCCACACGCTACAGAGCTTCCTCCTGTACCCCCGACTCATCTGGGGTCTCGACTCTGTTTTCCTGCACACGACGAGAGACGTACACTCAGCCCTTGCATGGATCCCCACCTGACTCAGTGAACATGGCCTATTTCTACCATCCGATTCTCAGCACCCAGCGCTCAGTCCATCTCAGGGAGGTAGGCTGAGTTTACATGTACCCGTGTGGAGAAACCTAGGGGGGAAAAATGAATGAGCAAAGTTTCTTGCCCAAGGAGGTCTTATGCTGCATGGGTACAACACATATTATTTAGGTGAATTTTAAAAAATTAATAGACTATTTTTATGAATTGAATTGAGAGAGAGAGAGACAGAGAAACATCAATTTGTTCTCCCACTTATCCATGCATTCACTGGTCGGTTCTTGTATGTGCCCTGAGCGGGGATCGAACCCACAGCCTTGGTGTATCGGGAGCTACCAGCCAGGGCCTAGACTTTATTGTTTGAGCGTCTTTAGATCCGCAGAAAACCTGAGCGGAAAGCACAGAATCCTCATCGACCCTGTCGCCCACCCACACCAGGGTCTGCAATTATTGACGTCTTGGGGTAGTGACCATCCAGGGGGCATCGCTGATACCTCATTATTGACTGAACTCCACAGGTGGCGTCGGGGTTCAACTTGGTGTCGCACATCCTGTGGGTCTGGACACACGGAGGATGACGTGGGCCCACCCTTACAGGGTCCCGCAGAGCCGACTCGCTGCCCTAAGCTTCCTCTGTGCTCCGCGTCTTCACCCCTCCTCCCGCCCTTATCCTCTCTCGACTTCTGCTCTCGCACCGCGTCCACAGATCTGCCCTTTCCCAGAAACAGCGCAGAGTTGGAACCCTAGTCGTGCAGCCTTTCAGACTGGCTCCCCGCTCACGCACGTGAAGCTTCTGTAGCACACACAGAGCAATGGTGCAAGTGTCCTACACAAGCGTTCAAACGACTCAAAAGGAAATAGAGGGAAGGCGTGCAGGGCGGGACCTCAGCTCCGTTTCCGCAGACGGAGCTGGCTCCGCC